>OY776112.1:182365120-183039286 GCA_963675035.1 Allygus modestus | reverse complement strand
ATCAAATACATTAGTTACCACGTTTTTCAAGTATTTTAATGATGTAAGTAACTGTTCCCAACTTTGAGTTGGTCACTTTAGACAAAATTTCATTGACAATTTACTTTCCAAACATTAATATCTTTTTAGTATGCCCCATTCGGGATGTGATAGGTAAAAAAAATTAAACTTGCATGAACTACTAAGAGAATACAGAGGCGATATATCAATTTGGAATAATATATTTTACAAAAAACATAGTTTACGACTGAAATTTGAATGTATGACAAGTCTGTTGTTCAGGCAAACGTTGCATATAAGACTTTATCAGATGATGTAGATAAATAAGTATTAACCTGGCAGAGAAGTGATATCAAATTTAAATAAAACAAGTAAAGGAACATTCATCTGGTTACTTCTACTAAGGAAAGGTTTAAGGTAATGCTGGTCAATAACATACCAAGTGCGAAACAAGAAGGCCAATCGGTTACGCTAATAAATAAAGCGAGATGTAGTAGTGCATTTAATGGGGCTCATCAGATTCTCCAACAATAACGGCATTAATAAAATATACATAACTAGGGCAGAATAAGCCTTTATTGCTACATGTAAGTAATAGGCTTACCTGCTATTGTTAAGATATTCTTATATTTCACACTTACCTTCACTTTGATCCGCAAGGAAATTGGTATTTAAACGAAAGATGCTTTTTGAAATTTCTGTTCAACTACAGAAATTTCGCTCTTACAAAAAAAGGAATGCAAGAATGCTTCAAGTTGTTGTTACTAAGACAAAAGACTGCTATAGTGTGTATTTATCACTTTTCCTCAATAATATTTTAGAATTTAAACTGAAATATATAACTAATAATAAAATAGCATCTTTCATTCAAACACTGATTAATGGATATACTCACTATCAAGTTGGACAGCAAGTGTATGTCACCTGAACACTACATGGTCAAATTAGATATGCCCAAACTCTAGAGAAATCAGCAATCAGGGGGCCACCACCATTAAACTACTGACTTGTTTTCTGATCTGAAAATTACTACTTCCAAACAACAATTCCCCTTCCAAAACCCCCAACTTCCAAACACCCCTCCATAAACATTCCATAGCTACTCTTTAAAATACCAACCACTGGCCAATTGAACCAATCAAGACCTTCCTACATGGTGTCCACGGAATTTTTCAGACTGTTTTCCCCTGTTTTCCTGACTTATCTTGACCAAATTTTAAATTTATATCCTAACCAGTTAGCAGGGTGGTATTTAAACAAAATATCTTTTCCAACCTACTCAATAGATGCCCTTTATTTAACTTCAAAAAGATGTTTACAAAAGCAACTTAAATGGGAAAATTTTAAACAAATAAAAGCTTAATAAAAGAAATTGCACTAATTTCCGTACTCAAACGTCCAACTTCTTATATTATTATGATAAAGGTACCACATGCCAAACTTCATTTATTTTACCTTGTTTTCCGTCAATGATCCTTTTTAATCCTGTGCAGGCTACCGGTTTCGAGGGATCATGTCCCCATCATCAGGCTCAAATAAAAACGTTGTTCACACATTTTATGCGAAACAAACTAAAAACTATTTTGGCCAAACGAAAATCATGATGCGGCTTGGGCGGATGTGCAGTCATAACTCTTTCTGATTTTTAAGTTTTGTGGACACCATGTTCTAGCACTAAACTGTTTATAAAATCTCAGCTTATTCTTCAGCTGGCACTAATTTTGACAATTCTAGTCCCTCCAAAACCTCCTATATACTTTCTAATAGTGGCCACCTGGTAAAATGGGTGGATCTGAAACGTATGACCACTTGGAGCGTAGCTTAGTACTCTAGATCCACCCATTGGAACACTGGAACTTTCATGAGATGATGAAATGACTTGTTTCAGATGGAAATGATGATAAATGTAATTTATGAAATAAAGTCAGCATTATTATTAATTACAGTTTACTTTATTTGCTTAAATTTTGAGCTTTAATAAATTATACAAGGCCAAACGAAGACATTCTTTAACCTTTTTCAACTGAACTCATGAGAAATACAAACTGACACTTAATTTCCAAAAAGGTAACTAACAAAAAGTTAGAAAGCGAAATAAGTCAACACTTTTTCATAGCCAAGTTCCCATTTTAAATACATGTTTGTTTTTTCGACTTTTAGAATACTAGACAGCATATTAATAAAAGAAGCAATACCTTCCTCCTCCGAAAAAAATCAAGAGGACAAACAAACACAACAAATCCACAACATTATTTTTAAGAATCAGGTAGAATCAGGTACCAACAATAGCATCAGATATCATAGGCCTATCAGGAATAGAAAAACATCATAGAAAAACTAATATTTCTTATTTAAAAAAATCCTTCCAAAAATTGTTGTTTTTCTGAACTTTGCCAACTACCACTTTCACATGAAAACCTGAAACTAGGTAATCTTTCAGTCTCTCAGAAACTCTCTAATTTAACTCAACAACAACAACACCACTACAATTCAACTCTCTCAGTCATATCCTAGGCAACAATCAAACTACAAACACACATACATACCTCTAAAACTGCGAAGTCATCGTTTAGGTTATATGGTAGTTGGGTAAAAATTACTTACATAAATAATATAACTAAACTAAAACATAAACTAGGCAAACACAATTTTTATTTTTCAAATAAAATTTTTAAAAATCTACAGTAATGTAATGTAAATATCAATGATTCTGATAATGTTTACAGGACGAGATGTTAGAGACTTTTAAATGTATTATTTGAATATTTGAGTTTTCGGAACGAAAGGTTTTGCTTCTTGTCATTAATATGTCCCGATAGTAGACATACCAAAAATTGTACTGGTTTGCATTTAACCACTTCTAAGTATGATGATTTATACTTTTTTCATCAAATTAAACAGATTTCGCTTTCCACTAATCATATAAATGATTAGTCTCATTAAAGGACTCCCCTTTAATGTAAAGATAATATCTAAAAAGTGCATATGGTAGTTTTGGAAAAGTTATAGTTATGTAATCATTGTTTGAAAAATGTTGTTATTTGAACAATGTTACTGTATGAGACAATAGAAAAAACTTATAATTTACTTTCAAAAGTTCATTTTCCAATTTGTGCTAAAGATTCAAAGAACAACTTTGAAATTTAAGACTTAGGCTGTTTTTTATATATTTTTTATTCAAAATCATTACATTACATCGTAGGTAGATAGTATCTTTATTACAGATAATTTGTCAGTAATAAAAACACATAGCAATACAGTAAAGTTTCGCTTACCTAACCTATTTGCCAGATAGCAAACACCGAAATAAACCAGAATAGGTGAAAAAACAACTTGGGAACTCAAAATTGAAAAAAGAATCGTAAAACATGAAGAGCATCTATCTATATTGAAGAGCATCTATCTATATTCATTAAATCATTGTCTAAGACGCCGACACAACTAGGTGTATTTCACTAACACTAAGGCACGTGTATTTCAATAACATGTAAAAAATTAGATTCAAAAGCCTTATGTATAGGCCAAGTCAAACTGTTTTATAACAAGCGGTTGAGAACATCAAATATATGGCATCAAATTTTTGTAAAACAAAAACCAATTTCAAGTAAAATAACAAAAGTAATATATTTAAATACAACCCTCATAAAACTAAAATGATACAAAAAAACCAAATGTGTTATCCTTCCCCTGAAGTAATTTTATACCATCCAGTCTAAATACAGTAAAACTTTGATTAACAGTCACTGCTGGGACTGGGTATGTGACAGGGAATAGAAATTTCACTATAAATATAGACAGTAACAAATTTTTAAAATGGTTTGTGGGAGAAATTAAAGTAACACCTTGTGCGAGTGGATAATTAAGTGGCGGGCAAACTCAAGATCACTAGCTTGCCGTTGCGAAGTGGTGAGTACACAAACTCGCCATCATGTTTCAGTAGCTCATACTGACACTTCCGTATGGTGCCGCCAGTGCGAATACCAACGTTTAATGCACAATGTTTACGATGACAAAGTTTTACTGTAATGTTTTATGAAACTGTGGTCTTTATTGTTTTCTAACTTCCCACTCGATCTTTTGGGATGATCCCTGTCCCTACTTATACGCCATACATAAACAAATTGACTAGTTAAATTACTTTTTATGTTTTTTAAAATCTGTTTCAGCCCGATGCAAATGAAGCGAGATAAACGAAACTTGACTGTGCCGCGTTACGTTTCCTGCGGTTCGGTTCGTTCCAACGCGACCGGCTGAGAGCTGACATCGTACCTGGGAGCTGAAGCGGTGGCCGCAGCCGGTGACGATGCAGGGGAACGGCTTGTTGCCTCCGTGGCTCAGCACGTGCCGCTCCAGCCAGCTGCGCGAGCACGACGCCTTGTCGTACACCTTGCAGCCACTCCACAGACACACGAACGTCTCGCATAGCGACTGCGTGTTGACGTGCTTGGCCTGCGACAGTTCACACAATGCATAACAGCGGCATACAACTAACACAATTGCAACTTCTTAACCCTTTCAGTACAGGCGAACCTCGAGTCCAAACACACGGTAGTCTGAACGACCTTCAGCCGCCGACAGTTGGTCTATTTATAAACGATGTGAAAATGTATGTTTTCAAAACACATTTTAAGTGACTTTTATTTGTTTTAGTGTATTTTTTAAATATGTATCATCATTTACATGCAGTTCTTTCCTTTTTACATTGTATTTGTCACTTTAAAGTGGGATTCAAACCCTTGGTCCAAGTGTTACCCCTGGCACTTAGACCGCACAGCCACTGATCAGACTAGCAGCTGTAGGGGACTGGATGGTATTAGAGCCAAGGCACTGGATGAGGCAGTTCAGTTCATGTCTAGCAGGTTACACCACATGCAGACTGTAAAGACTGTAAACTGAGCTAGTAATGGTAAACTCATTTATGCATCAACTAACAATGTATTTTGGAGGCAGATTCAAAAGACAATATATCATCTTTTGAGGGTCCATAGCACTGAAAGGGTTAAACTAATTCATCTTCTAAATTATCAACAAAATTCTTAACTTTATAAAAATATTTCTGAATTAGGAAGTGTTTGACCACCTTTCCGAAGCTTTTTCTGTCATCATCTATACTCTCAATAGTCAGGTAAAGTATTGAAAGACTTTACATTGTTTATAGAGTATGCTCTGAAAATGACGTCTTATGGCAAGGATTATTTGCATAATTTTTTCTCCAAAGATTGTAACGATGGTTGGGATGGTTGTGGAGTTTATTGCTGTAACAAGTTAGGGCTAGGGTTCAGTATTTAGTATGTATATTGAGCGAAAAGTTAAACTCTTATTATTTTTGAAAAGGGTTTTACAAGAGAATCTGTGATGTTTTCTGAAAGTAGTTCTTAATGCCCCCTTCTGCAATTTAAATACAAAATTTGCTTACTGAATCATTACCCAAGATGAAAACTGCATTCATCTTGCAATGGAAGATTAGTGCCATAGTATGCTGCTAATAAAACTTCACTGTGCATTTAGAAAGAGATTTTAAAACAAAGATACCTGAAGAGATTCGTTTGCAAACTGAATAATGTGACAGCTTAACTTTAAATTGTCGTCAATTTGGAAACGTAGAAACTTCACTTAAAAAGTTACTTTTATAGTAAATTTAGTTGCCTTTTAAAATGTAAAATTAAATTAATGCAAAAACTACAAAATATACAGTAATTTATAACACAAGTTAACCATGAACACTTAAAATACACTAGTTAAGTTGAATATGAATTATTCAATCCATCTTGAAGGACTGGGTAAAGTAATTACTTACATTGGGTTAAAAAGTAAACAATCGTTTACTAACCAAACAAAAACAATGATTCGCTTTGATCTGCCTGGAAATGATCTGGCGAGCCAAATAAGGGAAATACCATTCCTCGAACTGTACAAAAGGGCATTCAACTGAACTGGTTTTCCAGAGAAGAGAGGCAAACAACTGCTCCAAGCAATTAGCCACACAAGCCGACGTCCTCATGCCTACGCATCCATGGTTGTTGTTAGTTTCTTATCCACAATATTTATATTAGGGCTTTGAAAATTTGTGATGGTTAATTTATTATACGATTTCCTTGTTCCAGACAAACTAACAAAAAACTGGTTTGTAAGCAAACGGGTTAGCAGTAAAAACTTAACATAATATTTTTTTAAGAATGTTTCTAACCTGCTATAATCAAACCTAATCCATTTTAGCGATGTGTTCAGAGGAATATAACCCACTCATTCTAAATTAATTCAGGTGATAAGATTATTTTAAAAGAGAATTGTTACCAATATCCTGAAGTGATTCAACAATAGAAACTGTTTCTGTTCAAGAATTAGCCTACTAACAAAATAAAGATCACTGTAACATAAATATTTTCAGAAAGGGCTCTAAGCCTAGGTGTGGTTAACAGTTCAGAAGTAAGAATTTGAGCACGTTCTGCACAGCCACCAGGTGACATCCAGGGGCGTCGCCCTGGGGGGGGTAGGGGGGGTAGGGGGGAGCCCCCCCAATAATCTTGAAAAGTGTAAGAGTTGGGAATTTTGAGTATTTCAGACTGTGAGTTAGGAAATTTGCAATTAAACCTTGTTTAATATTAAACCAGCAATTTATAACAAAATTGTTTTCAAATAAACAGACAAATCCAAGATTTTTTCTTAACACTGTTAAAATTTCGAAATGAGTAATTTTATAGGTTTAGTTTAGCTAAAGATATCTATGGTACACAGTGAATCGGGTCGTTCTGGAGGTATTTCTTCCTTAGCAGTGCATAGTTGTATAACCTGGTCTGATGCATGCGTCGACTGTCGTCTGAAAGGTAACCGGTCGTGGTTAAGCCACAAAGTAGGAAAGTAGTGTTTGATGAAATGGTGCAATAATGATTGATTTTTGTGTTTGGTATTTGTTTTGGGTGTGATTCATAAGATAATTATTTACATAAGTCAAACTTGATAGGTACATCATGTTATAATACTTCTAAGTCTATTTTAAAGTAAATGCTCATTTGATTTTCTTATCACTGAGGCTCATTTTACGGTTATAATCAGAACAAACTCTGTAGGAAACATGCTACTATGAGAGGAAGTATTTAGAAACAAATTCGGTTAAACAAAAACAGTTTAAATATGTTTCAAAATTATCCCTTTTTAATCATTATATTAAATGAATAAGGAGATTTTTGTGCAAAAGATTATGGCCAAACTACTGGGTCGATTTTGATGATTTACATGTCGTTTGAAAGCCCTTAACGTCTAGATGCAAGGTTCGTAGAGCTTTTAGACCAGGTGTGCTTATTTACATAAGAGTAATATTCGCAGCAAAGATGTCTTACGAGGGCGTCCAGCTGATTCATAAATCAACAACATACCATAAAGTCTTGCCAACCTTAAGGGTATAATAATGATACAGCTATTTTTCAATTGTCACTGGAAAACAGAAAGAAAATTTAACCCCTTAATCGATTAATCTAATAATACAAATAAATCAAAACAATATATTAGTTTCATAAAATAACAGCTCATCACAGAATGTAAGCAGTTAAACAACGCTAATTCTAATTACACTGATGAGGAAAATATGGTACTCGTACGATAAATATTGTGTTTCCAGCAACACTGCAGATAGGATTGCTGATCACGTGACCTTACAGCTGTTTTACAAGGTCTCGTCCGGTTAAGTAGAAAACCTTAAATAGATCGACTCAGCACACCTGGTCTGAAAGCTCTACGAACCTTGGTCTAGATGTGCCTTTTGGGGGTCTCAAGTCGTGTCAGTGCATGGAACCATAACCCTTGGCAAGCCCTCAAAGTACGGTTTTGGCCCATTTAAATAACATTGGTCAGCAAATCAAAACAAAAGAAGCAGAACAGCTGGGATTAAAGTTACAAACACATGGTTTGCTAGTTAATGTTTTATACACAAAAATATACTATTTAAAAATGTTCGTAGCTGTGATTTTTCCAAGGCAGCAAGTAAAAAAAGGAAAAAAAATATCTGTATTGATTAAATTAAAATAATAAAATAATTTTGAAGCATTATCACATTTCAAGATTTGTTGTCAAACTCAATTATTTTTGAAATAATTTTTATCATAGTTTGTCCTAAGCAAATTTTTTTGGGAAAAATTAAATTTTACACCATAATAAAACCCAAAAAGTACAATTTTTCTATTTAAAAATGTAAGGTTAATCAGATTATAAAAATAGCTGATAAATACAAATTGTCAAATCATAAAATTAATCAGCAATGTTTAAATATTAATATTATGAGATAGTTTTATTATTTTTTTCGTATGTTGTTATATTAATCACAGATTTAATGATGAGACATTTAAAATTCTGTTGCAATTTGATAGCTCATGTGTGTAGTATACACAAATATTTAGCTTAAAATTCTTATCTCCTAAACTACATTAAATGCAATTTTATGATCAGTTTGTAAGTTTTCATCAAACAATATTTTAAGTGACATAGTTCTTCTACTATTTTATATGATTATGTTTTTGTAATGGACATACCTAAAAGTATCTCTATTTATTAATTGATCAGAAATATTAAGTTTTTGTTATGAGTTCATATTATTATATCACAATTATCATAATTATGTGTGAGTAATCTGTTAGCCTATTTATTTTGATACTTATGTGACAATCAAAAAGGTCTTTTATCAAAAAAATCACCTTGAAATAATTAGAAACTCAATTTTAAATAGTTGAGAAATCAGCGTTAAATAGTTAGGAAATCGATGTTAAATAGTTGGGAAATTTGAGGTCCCTCCCCCCCCCCCAATAATTTTCTTGTGCGACACCCATGGTGACATCATGGTGTTTATTTGATCAGTTGGTTTACAGTGACAGCTGACGTTACTCTCAGCTAGAGCCTATCAAAAACCCAGGTCGGGATCCGAACATCTACTTCAGGGTAGACGTTCTGATGGTAGACGTTCTGATCCCGACCTGACTTTTGGGATAGGCTATAGCCGCCAGTGCTGAAGTTTCCCATTGGTTGCGAACTAGTTCCTAAAAAGCGTGTCATCGAAGTATCTGACAATTCATGTCCTCCCTTCATGGAATAGTCAGAATACCTTGGTGACGCGCTTCCGCCGCCACCAGATGACGTCGCGCTACAATGTGCAATATCACGCCTAACTTAAATGCACCTATCTCTATGCCAGGATTGGTAATTCAGATATGATAACAAAGCAGCTCATCTTGTGTTAACTGAGCACTGTGAATATTCCACAACTAACTCAGTAACTCTTCTCTTTTTATGACTCAAAAAGTGGTCAATGACCAATAAAACATTTCAAAATGATAGTGCATTTTCATTTGCGTGATCAAGTGAGCTTGGAACCATTAGCTGGGTAGCACAGTGGTATGGTGCTGTGCTCACTTCATAACTTGAAGTCGCCAGATCAATCTTGAGCAAAATTCAGAACAAATTTAATGAAGACTTAAAACTAGATCCAGCTGTCATTGGGCTATTATTTAATGATCCTAGTTAAAGAATCAATCGGTCTTAGTCAGTAACAAGGCTGCACCAAGCATCTCAACCATTACACCCTATAATAGCGGACAATTAAGTTGCCTGTTGAGGGCGTGGTTAGCCGGGCTATCAACATGGATCAGCCAATAGTAGTGCTGCAATGCCAAAACTCCACACCAGATGATCGTATTCGAGTGATATTTTTCCATGACAAAATGGCAACAGTGACAGGGTACAACCATGCTGTTGGCTATAGCCCAACTGTCAACTTAATTGTAAGCTGTTATAGTTGCGTCTTATTCAGTGACCAAGTAACCTCGACTGGATTACCTGCAAGTGCTCCAGCAGTGCCGACGTGGTGCTGAATGCCTCGGTACAGTCGGTCCACCGGCAGATGACGTCCGACAGCAGGTGACCCTTCCACCCGCTCCTCACTGGGAACCGAATGACACTCGGAGTCCTTAGGATAGGAGAAGGCAAAGAGGGTTTGTCCAAACACGCGTCGCCCGTGACGACAGACAGTGGCGAGGGCGAAGGCGAGGGCGAGGAGAGGGGCGTGGGACAGACGTCCGCGGGCTTTGGTTGGGGGAACACACTATCACTGTCACTGGGCGAGGGGGTAACTGCGGCGGGGGGGTCGGGCTGGAAGACGAGGGGCAGTCGAGCGACAGGCACAATGGTCCCTGAGACGTGCACGGCCAACTGGGGGCCATCACAGCTGCTGTTCTTGTGCTGGGCCTGCCAACACAAACACTCGTTACCATACAACTCGTGCGACTCATTGAGTCACAACTTACAACTCAAACACAAGGTTTTCAGGGTGTTTACTAAACCCTCTGCAGAAAATATCCTGACTTTTACAGGATTTTCAGTTGCTTTAGCAAGAAATTCCGAGTTTTTATTTTAATGAGTTTTTAAAGGGAAACCTAGGATTTCAATGAGTTTTCAAGAAAATTATACTGGCCCAAGTTGTGATTAATTAAATCACAAGATTAGAAAAACTGTGTTTTGACTTTAAAAGTAGTTATAAATAAAATCTTGGGTTTTAAATAGAGTAGCATATTTTAAGTCAGAACAGCTTGACATAGTTCAATATTTTGGCACGTCTTGCAAAATTCCCTGATTTTTCCAATTTTGGATCAAAATCCCTTAATAGCCTGAAGTGATACGACCCAAAAAGGTATAATTTTCTTGCCGGCCTGAAACTTATACAGCTGAATTAGATCTACCAAAGAATGACAAATAGGCATATTATAAACTTTTAAACAGAGTTTAACAAGATGGCGGCCATTCAAAGATGGCGGATTTACGATTTTAATAAATTAGTCCAATCTCGGTAATGCGTTATCCAAATTAGCCAGATTTTTTTGTTGGATAGGTAATTTTATATAAAAAATAAAGTGTTTGACAATACTTTCTATATATGGATTGGTTTTGTATTTTTTTTAATTAAACATTAATTAAACATGTAAAAAGTACATAACATTAATTGCTTTAACTCACTATATCTCCTACAATATACATTTTAAGTGAAAGTCACTAATAATATAAAAGATAGACAATATTATAAGCTTTACAATGATATATAACATAAGGGGGATTAAACTACAGATGTAAATATAAGAAGCGCAGAAGTGGTGGATAGTAGCACTCGGCGCTAAGTGGTGACGCGGGCCGGCATCAATATAGTCCGAGGCTCTAGGCTGAAAATATTTAACTTCTGGAAACCGGTACCAAATTTTTTTGCACTCTCATCTAACTTGCTTCCAAAATCCACCGGGAGACACTCTCTTAGAGATCCCTAACCCAATGTGATGACGTCATCAAGATGGCGGACTGGAAACATCACAGGGTTTGTTTTGAACGTTGATAACTCCTATACCTGTTGCTTGATTTCAATATTTAAGGTGTCATTTTAAAGAAAATAACTTATTCACTAATCACTGTTAATATAAAGATCGTTTATTATTTGTTATCTGTGTGTTTAAATATTAATCATACAAATTCAGATTATTCAAATTACTCTGCAGAAAATACGCTATTACTGAAGTCGCCACGGTCAGACTTAAGACCTGTGACCATGATTACTTTACGTTTTAACCAACATAGCTGCAAAGATATAATTTTTGTTAGAATTTGCATATGTATAATTTTGTACACGACCCATTTTGTACATGTTCATATATTTAGATACGAGGCAGTTTACACTGTAACTTTGGAACTAACCCTTTGATTTAGTATCAATTTGGTATGCACATGTAAGACAGTATTTGAATTAGTTTAAAAACAACCTTTCTGGATTTTTCATACACACGTTTATTTAACACACGTTTATTTAAACCATAACTTATAAATATGTATCTAAAATTTGGTGAATACACAGATTTTCTTGTGATAGGGTTATAAATCAAATCTAGATTGAATTAAGCATTAAAAATAATTGTAATCTTCTTGAAAATAATAATATTTAAAAAAACCTCAACTGCCCATCGCCATAGGCGATCAAAAGACAGCGAGGTACCGTTAACGGAAATAGTCACATGGTCAAGCCAGTGGCCAGTGGTAGTAGTTAGGGATGAGAAATGTTCTGCAGTGGAAAGCATATAAATAGTTTTTTATGCAAAATATTATAAGACCACAACGAAATGAAGCTACATACCAAGATTGACTAAAATATATGTTTATAAATAAGCAAGATATAACATTATATATTATATTTATATTATATTCTCCATAGGAATGACATTAGACCACATACTGTGTTTAGCATTTCTGATAACTCAGCAACGGATTGACATAAAACTAAAATTTGAAAGTCATAATAATTGTTATTTTGAGCTAAATTAGTTTGTAAAATCATATCTTGAGTTTTTATTAACACTTGCTTGAAAACCTATACCTATTTATTCCTTACAAGATTAACATGGGGAGTTTTTTTGAATAGGGTTTTCTGGATTTTGCCTCAATCAATCAACTTAAGTAAATAATTAAAAATACTATTCTTTTACAAAACAGTTAAAGTCAAAATTGTAAAATATAAATACTTGTTTAAGACAAATCCAAAAAGGTTATGGTATGCTTAAGCTTGATCATGTGACTATTTCCAACGGTACCTCGCTATCTTTTGATCGCCACACATGCCTATGGCGACGGGCAGTTGTTTTTTTGAAATATTATTATTGTCAAGAAGATTACAATTCTTTGAATGCTTAATTCAATGTAGATTTGATTTATAATCCTATCACAACAAAACCTGCCTATTCAATAAATTTTAGATACATATTTATAAGCTTTTGTTTAGATAAACGTGTATATGAAAAATCCAGAAAGGTTGTTTTAATTTAAAATACTGTCTTACAAGTGCATAACAAATTGATACAAAATCGAGTTACAGTATAAACTGTCACGTAACTAAACATATGTACATGTTTAACTTCTGGCAACCGGTACAAAATTTCGCACATTGTTTCTTCATCTAACTTGCTTCCGCAAATTCTAACAAAAATTATAACTTTGAGGCTAGGTTGGTTAAAAAGTAAAGTTATTGTGGTCACAGATCTTAAGTCTTACCGTAGCGACTTCAGTAATAGCGTATTTTCTGCAGAGTAATTAGAATAATCTGAATTTGTATGGTTAACATTTAAACACACAGACAACAAATAATAAACAATCTTGATATTAACAGTGATTAGTGAATAAGTTATTTTATTTAAAATGACACCTTAAATATTGAAATCAAGCAACAGGTATAGGAGTTATCAACGTTCATAACAAACCCTGTGATGTTTCCAGTCCGCCATCTTGATGATGTCATCACATTGGGTTAGGGAGCTCTGAGAGTGTGTCTCCTGGTGGATTTTGGAAGCAAGTTAGATGAGAGTACAAAATTTGGTACCGGTTTCCAGAAGTTAAATATTTTCAGCCTAGAGCCTCGGACTATATTGATGCCGGCCCGCGCCGAGTGCTACTATCCACCACTTCTGCGCTTCTTATATTTGCATCAGTAGTTTAATCCCCTTATGTTATATATCATTGTAAACCTTATAATATTGTCTATCTTATATATTATTAGTGACTTTCACGTAAAATGTATATTTTAGAAGATATAGTGAGTTAAAGCAATTAATGTCATGTACTTATAACATATTTAATTAAATAAATACAAAACCAAGCCATATACAGGAAGTATTGTCAAACACTTTATTTTTTATATAAAACTACCTATCAAACAAAAAAAGATTTGGCAAATTTGGATAAAGCATTACCAAGATTAGAAAAATTTATTAAAATCGTGAATCCGCCATCTTTGAATGGCTGCCATCTTGTTAAAATCCTGTTTAAAAGTTTATAATATGCATTTTTGACATCCTCCGGCGGTAGATCTAATTCAGCTGTACAAGTTTCAGGCCGGCAAGAAAATTATACTTTTTTGGGTCGCATCACTTTGACTATAACTTTTTCCAGGTTTTAAAAATTCCCTGACTATTCCAGGTTTTCTGGATAAGACAGACTCCCTGTCTTATATGTAACTGAAACAAAAGTGGTTTACTAAATATTCTACAGCAATTCTCTACCCATTAAAACTTTTCACAGTTGAAACAAATAAAAGTATGCAGGATGTGAGAGTTAACAAGAAATAATAAAATGTAAATTAACTGCAAATACCAATTTATCCTTCTCTATACAATGGTTGAACAAAACTTTTATAAATACAAATTATTTAATACTTGTGATACTTGTGACTGAAAATTGCAAAATACATTCCAGGGTGTCTACCAAGTTAGACGTATCAAAAAGGAGGACTTTTGGAGGACTCAGCAGGATTCCTCACACTCTAGTGTATTCCATAGTCAGGCAAACACAAAATACAGTATATGCTCTCTTAACCGCCCTCTTTCCAGGAAATTACTCACGTCCACCGCCATTGCTGATAACCTGACACTGTGCCATTAAATGTTCAAGTTACAACAAGTCGATCGTATGTTTCCTTACTTAATCAAATATTGCATCTTGGTGCCTATTTTTAACTGACATATAAGTTTTATCAATTTTAGTGCTTAAAGGCGCATCCACACTAGGTTTGCTCCGCTCCGCCAAAAGTCGGCCCAAGGGACAAACACAAAGGGATTCACAGTGCCAACGGGATTCTTTTTAAGCCACTAACCATTCGCTCGCGAACCTAACAAGTGTTGTATCGTTTTGTTTAGTTGCTTGGTTATTGCAAGCTGTTAGTTTTGTTGTTAGGGGTGCAGTTATTAAGTTTACATTAATTCATCATGATCGAGTGGTCTGACGATGATACACTACAACTTATCGTAGTGAATCAATCAAATGCACTCTTATGGAACCCAAACCCCCCCCCACAATTTAAACTTAATGGAAGATTCCTGGAGGGAAATGGCTAGTGAATCAAACATTTATAATTAATATGGCGAAGCGACGTTATCGGCAGCCATTGAACAGCAGCGTCTTCAAACGACTATCTTGTGCTCGTCACTGGTTTGTGTTTGCCTCTGGATCACGGGAGGCTCGCAGTAGGCTTGTAGGTAGAAGAATTCCAACGAGCATACTGTGAGCTGCTCACGAACCGCTCACGAACAGTGTAAACGCGCCTTAATATGACAATATTCAGGTGTTACAGATTAGTTTTAAGCACACTTTTAGCTATCCAACTCAGAGTTCGGTCCCATGGAGGGCGGTTAAGAGTGTGTCTGTTACTGTATTATAAACAAATATATTTATGGTATTATCATGTAAACCAGCTACAATGTAGATGTAAAATGGACCATGGCAACCAAGTATTCAAAACTAGAATAGTTACCAAAACATAGTAGCGTCAAAATTCTGCAAAAAAAATCATGGTATTTTTAAAATAATCTAAAAGAAGGAGAACCTTGAGGTCGAATGGAGGACTTTTTTCAATGAAGGATGAGTTGAAACCCCCCAAACTATTCCCATTCTTCCTACTCACCTTGAAGTACTCTGTGATCTTGCCCTGGAAGTATCGCGTGTGCGAGTGTGAGTGCGAGTGCGCATGGTCGGTCCAGACGCAGGGCCAGTGCGCGGTGGCGGTCTCGGCGGACTGTGTGGGTGGCATCTTGCCCGGTGACTCTGGCTCGCTCTCCGCTAGGCCCGACGACGATGACGCTGTGCTGTAGGGGGATCCGGGCTCTGTGAAGTCACTGGTGCCGCTGGAGCTGCCACTGCAGTCTGTACAGCTGAGGGTGGCGACTCCACTGCAACCAGACAAACAAAGGGGTAAGTAATGAGCTTTATTACAGACCAAGGAGGTAATGACATAGCGTTATGATTACACTCCCGTTAGAGCTCAATCGGCTGTTCCAATAGCATCAGCTGTTGCATTTTACAACAATCAACGTTTTCACAACATACAATTATTGTTTGTTTTGATGCTAATCTAACCTTAACCTGCAGTGTCAGTTCGCTTAACTACAATTTTGTTATATAAGCTATTTACATTGCCTATATTGTGGGGTGGGGGAGGGGTGATAAAATAGTGTACGCGCTTCGAGTAATAAGAGCCATAACGCCTTTGAACGTTTACAACACTCATACTTTCAAGAATCGCTCTCATGCTGTAATGACGCTCTTACTACCCTAGGTGCATAAATATCTATTACATAAAAATAAAACCATAGTCCGCCCTTTACTTTTCTACGGCTGAGAAAGCTGGATCCTCAATAAAAAATTAGGAAAAATTAATATTAAAAAAAAAATACTAAGAGAGATTTTTGGCCCAGCGCAAGAGAATGGAGAATGGAGGATCAGGCATGAGGAAATAAGGGAGTTGTATAGGATTCTAACATTGTGGAAGAGATACAAATTGGAAGATTAATGTGGACAGGGCACATAACATGAAAGAGGACTCTACCATGAAAAACATATTGAAAGAAGTACCTGGTGGAAAATACCTAGAGGAAGACGGTAATGTGGGTGGTGGCATCTGGTTCGACAAGATGCAGGGCTGTCACGAGGTGGTTAACCAGGTTACTTTGTCCCAAGCCCCTAGATTCCAATACCAAGATAGTAAAATAGGGGTCTCTGAGGTTCCCTCAAAATTTTTGACCCAGGCAACTAATAGCCTCGTGGCAGTCCTGAGGATTGTGGCAACTGGGGATTATAGAAGAGGATGCCCAAGATGTACAGTGGATGCTGAGGCCCACTGTGCAGTTCTACTAACTGCTAGGGTACAAATGGCCATGGCAATAGGTAAGTAAGTAAAAAATAGTATAGAAACAACAAACTTTATTCGAGATCATACAAATCTACCAGTCGTCATACAAAGTTGAAAGACTGATTTAAGAGGGCGCTCCAGTCACGAAACTTTTTGCATTCCTACCGGTTTCACCCATAAGGCCAATGTTAACTTTCAAAGCCCGTTCTTCCTCAACGGATTATTCGATATCGTTGATTTATGGCTCATTTTAAAGAGCAAATACCCCCGTCACAGCAAACCTGCGTACTCAGCAAATTTCCAATGCATAATATATGTCTTAATACCACATAAAGCCGCAAACCAAGGTTCATAAAAATATATTCACATATAAGCGATTTTAATTATTCTCCATAAGAATAACATTGGTAATGAGTACGTAGGTTTGCTGAAAAAAAGGAACAGAAACAATTGGTTTTAATGCAAACATAAATAGAATTTAACTAGGCGAAGCCACATACTAAGTTTCATCAATATTCAATCATAAATAAGCGCTATATAACATTCTAGTTATTCTCCATGAGAATTACATGGGGGCTGAGTACGCAGGTTTGCTGCTACGGGTTTTGTGCAACTGAACAGATTGGTAAAAGCAAATGTCAAGTTTACATTAAAATAAACTGAGGAAAAGCCAAAAACCTTTTTCCCATAAGATTTACATGGGAGATTTTATGAGCAGGTTTTTTTGGATTTCCTCCACAACCACTTAACCTAGGTTAATAATTCAACATACTGAATTATTTGTTTTATTAAGCTCTATAACATGGTCAAAACCAAAATTAAGTTTTTTAAAAATTGTAGGGTGAAAAATGCAAAAAACTGATTTTTGGAAAATTTAAAACCCCCATAAACCCCCTTTCCCATGATCAGATTTTTCTGGTTTTCGAACATAAAGTCATGAATGTCATTTTACACATTTGAGCCAAATTTCATCAAAATTGGACGTTTTCTACTCAATTTATCGTGTTAACGGACACACACACACACACACACACACACACACACATATATATATATATAAATACATATATATAAATTTGAATGAATAGTGTTTTTGGCATCTGGGGACCTAAAAACAAAAAGTTATCATGGTCTCGGGCTGAAGTCTTACCATGAGACCTACGGTAATAGCTTCTTCCCTATAGGGGAAATTCGCTAAAATATACTTAGCGATTTCAGTAAGCAGAATTTCGATATCGCAAATAATAATCGATCAATAAAATTCCGAAATATTCAATATTTACAATTTTTGTATGCACAAACTATTTATGATAACGAAATTCTGCTTACTGAAATCGCTAGATATATTTTTGATCTTTAAAACGAACCATAAATAATCAATTTCGGACAACCCGTTGAGGAGGGACGGACTTTGAAAGTTAACATTGGTCTTATGGGAGAAGCAGGTAGACGCAGAGGACTGGAGCCCCCTCTTAAGGCTTCTCTGATATATTTTACCCTACCAAATTCGGTTAATTTCATGAACTTGGAGTGAAACCACAGAGACCTTGTTGTGTCAAATGGGTGACTACAAAAGTGTCAGCAAGGGTACTGGGGAATGCTGGATAGGCCTAGTATTATCTCAAGCAATAACTCTCTATTTGTCAGAACACAAGTCTGAATTTAGTGAGTTGTTATCAATGCAACAATTAGGCTAGTATCTGCTTCCTGTTGTAATTGGTTCAATTTCTAAATATCGTTGTTTCCTATGGTATCTGGGAAAGCTTCTTGGTTTCCGTAAATTTAAAACTCACTTTGTTCTTAGCAAGTAACATCTGTTTTAGTTTTTACTGTACTCAACTCGTTTGTCATCTTCGCCAAATTTAGTAGCTTTTCTGAAATTTCGTGCCTTTCAATTGAATAAACGTGTTGCAAACAGGCGTTATTGAACAAACCTTTATTTGTGGGCGGAGGATGCGTGCTTGATTTTGGGTGTGTGGACATAATGCTTAAGTAATCATCATATGAACTATAATCTCCATTTGTATTGGATAGAAACTGAAAATTCAAATAAATTTGAGATTTTTAGATTCTAATGTTCAAACACAAACATACCCCGTACAATTACATTTTCATCGTCATTGCATGAAAAAATTGCGTTTTAGAGTAGGTATTAACGTGACAAAAATGTCGATCAATCCAAATAAAGAAGCACCACGAACGAAAGTAGTGAAACGGGACGACAGGCGAGAGGAACAGGGACAGCGGACGTCAACAAAGTGTAAGAAGTGGCGAGTGCGTGAGTGCGTGCGCGCGCGAGGAGGGGTGTGGTGGTGGTGGGGGCGACGCCAGCGCTCCTAGCGGACACAAACTGTACGACGGCGAGGTTATCGAGCTGACCCGCCGTCGGTGGAGGGGGAACGCTATTTGCATGAGAGGGGAGGGGGAGGGGGCACACGTGCGCTGCACCGAGCAGCTTCCGTCCCAGAACAGCCTCCTCGCGATATATTTACACTGATTGATCATCCGCGCCGGACAGCGGACACTTCCTGCACGGCCTTTTAACTATCACACCTCCGCGGGTTTAATATTCATATGTTTCTCCAATACGATCTTCCGAGTCTGAGATAAAAGTGAAACCAAATTTATCGAGGATCATCTGCTTGTTCACACCTGGATGGGCAGATCTATTCGCGTACAGCTACTATGTTTTTATGAATGAGGTCAAGTTGACGCAGCATACAATTAATCGTCGTGGTTACAGTAGTCAAAATGCGCAACATAAGCAGTTCAGCGAACTATCAGCAAACAATTCCTCGAGAATCGCGTTAAGTGTTGTTACAATAAACAGGATGCAATAAATTACGTCTCGCAACACTGCAAAATATGATATTTATTCTGTAGTTGAATTCACGACGGTAAATATAAATAGTGTTCAAAGCGATCGATTTCGACCAGTCACACCGGTCATCTGGCCCAATCAGAGAATGTGACTGCAATAACACATAGTAACAATAGCTGACCGATAATTGTCTTCAAAGAAATGTTAGCTGGGTGGTGAAATACACAACTTGTATGTGGTACTAAATTTATGTACAAAACATTAAGAAATATAATAATATTATGAAACACATCGACAGAGCCGACAAAAGACAATTAATGTTATTTGCAATGTTGATAACATAGTCTACCAGACAATAAATCCCAGACGCTGTAGACGACTCATCCAAGAAAATTGCTTTTATCCTTTAACTTCCCATGTTCCCCTCGAACTTTGATGACAATGGACATTCATTCGTGTTTCAAGGATATGTTTTGCTTCCGCTACATGACAGACACAAAAGTAAACTAGAGCCAAATTACTAACGAACTTAAAAAAAACTATGTAGGCCACAAGCCACAAACGTATCGCCTTGATAAGCAATGGTGATTTTCGTTTTTAACCTCCCTCTTTTAAGTTAAAACTTTCTCATAATCAATTTTATCAAGGCCTATTCGAACCGCATGTTTATATTTTTCATTAATATGCGGCTTTGGCATTATTATTTCCTATGCGTAACTGTGTGATACGCTGTATAATGTGATGGAACATGTATTTTATTAGTTATAAAACTAGCCAGGTCCGAAGAAGACATGCGAGAGCGTGCAGAGACCGCGGCTGCACGCGATACGGGATACTGTAGAGTATTGCTCTGGACGACAAATAAAATTTGAATGGAGTACATTATCATTAGTAAATAACCTAGTTTACATGTTGCCTTAACACACAGACCAATTAAACCATTTTACTTTTTGTACAAAAAAGGCGCGGATCGGAGATGGAGATAGTATAAGTTGGGTTTCACATCTCACTGGCAAATATTAGAAATGTTTAATTTTATTAGCATAAGGACGTTTGTTTGTATTATAACAATAAATAAATAATAATTTTGTTGTATTATAGAAATCAAAAACAACTAGTATGGCTTGAAGGGGCCATATCCCCTACATCCCCTTACCTGGCTCCAATACCCAACCTCATCTGAATTTTTACCCACTACATTTTGAGGAAAATAAAACAATATAAGTAGGAACATAAGTCAGTTCGTGAACTAAGTACCTAGACTTAATCACATGTTTTAATATGAACAAAACAGCTAATTTTAAATTCCGATGCTTTTCTTATGAGGGATGTTTTGCGTTATTTCTGTTTGCTGGTAACTTGAAATACTGCTATTTTCCCGAGGCCTTGGGATCGAGACCTTTAATTTGAGGCGTCTCCGCTGGGAAATTAAATAATTGGAAATTAATTAATTGGAAATAGAAATAAGTAAATGTAAATATATGTAAATTTAAATAAGTATTTTTTTCTTGATTCTGTAAGCGAAATATTGACTTAACAATTTCGCTTACAGAATTATATATAAGGATACTAAACAAAAATTAAAAAAATGCAATAAACCTAAACGAGGTACAGTAACTTCACATACTGGTGGAAAAAAATAAATTCTTAGAAATAACCCGCGAAAACAATAAATCGTAGCATTTAGTAATTATTGTAAGCTGTCCTGCAATGTAAACCGGTCAGCTGTCAACTTTGATAGTTCGGACGTTAAAATGAAACTCTTCCTGGAAGCACCTCCACAACAATAACAGGCCGCGGGCGACGACCCTCGTTGACAATGATCTACTGCTAATTACTCGTATTAAACAACTACGGGCCTCGGGCTGGCGGCCGGTGGTATTCGCACCAAGACACTCCTGTGGGTTATTTTTTGCTACTTTTCTACTTTAGTCGCGGTATAAAAACGTTATAATTATGGGGTGTAATTAAAAGCATCATGTAAATTTTCAAAATATATTCACACTTATACTTTACTCACATACAAGACGTAAATGCACTTCAAAAATAGTACAATGCAATCGATTTTGACTGGTCACTTCGGGCATCAGTTGCCCCATCTGGTTATAAGTATTTTTGTTCTTGATCGAAATTTATAACCAGTGTGTTGACTGTGTCTAGGATTATAATAGGTTAAGCTGTATCTTTAGAGTTAAAGATAAGTTGCCTAACGTGAAGATATATCGTATTCGAAATCGACCAATCGCTTTCGAGATTGTAATCGATTTCAAAATAAAGTACAGTGTAAAAAATTCGCCTGAAGGTCTCTGCAAGAAACGGTACTGTAAATAAAACCGGTTTCAAATTTATCAAATAAACGCGTGTTACCTTATCAACAAGAGTCGGTTTTGTCTGATAACATGCCGGATATGATTAGACGGTGGGTTTTCAAAACGCGGACTGAGACAATAAATCTAAACTTTAAGCCTCGGGTAATTGGCAACAATGTTCATTGCTCATTATGTAACTTTTCATTAAACGGAGACACTTCTCATTTTGTGGCTCGATGCCCGCTCGATGCCCAATATTGGCTCATATTAGAAGCGAATGGCTCTTAACATTTTTACTAACTGGCGCAGAATTTAAAATTATCTAAATGGAAAGAATGGGCGTAGTTTGGCAATTTGTTTAAAGAGGCTTAGAGGTATATAAAGTGGGGCCTTATCAAGCCTTATAAATTTACCTTATAAGGCAAATTATTATATCAAATGACTCACTTGTAAAAATACATTAACTAAAGAATTATTAACCTCAATTGATATTCTGGTAAATATATTTTTTCTCTTCATAAAAATTGGAAAATTTTTTTAAGGCGAAAAATGAGAAACATATTTTTTATTCATGATTCTTTAACGTAAGAATAATTATGTTATAGCTGGTTCAACAACAATTAAAGGTACTACTTAGTAGTAAGGTTTGCTGTCTTATTGTAATAACTTACCGTTTCTTGTTTTGTTATCACAGATTCAATTTTAATAGCAGGCCTTGTGCAGTGCTTGTAATTGGACTCGAGATTTTTAGCGAATATCCCCTATAGGGAAGAAGCTATTACCGTAGTCGGCATGGTAAGACCTAGGCCCGGGGCCATGATAACTTCCCCAAAAACACCATTCGTTCGAAACTGTATATATATACACATATGTGTCCGTGGATGCTATAACTCTCGTAAAAATGGTCCGATTTGGATGAAATTTGGTAAAAACATGTAAAGCAACATTTATGACTTCGAGTTCGAAAATGAGTTCGAAAACCAGACAGATCGCCCCATCCAAAGTGGTATTTTGGGGGGGGGGGGGTTTGTACCCCAAAAATGTTGTTTTTTAGTTTTTACATGTAATATTTAAAAATATATAATTTTAGTTTTCACTATTAGATTCAGCTTAAAAAACACACAATTTGGTGTTTTGATCATTTCTCAACGTCAAATGGTTACAGAGATATTGAAACTGCTAAACAAAGTACGTTGTCAAATGTTATTTTTATGGAGAATAAGAACAATTTTATATCTCGCTTATTTATGAACGGATACTAATGAAACTTGGTATACGGCTTCATCTGGCTGTGGTCTATTGTTATTTACACAAAACAGCAATTTTTACCGATTATTCCCGTAGAAGCAAACCTGCGTACTCAGCCTCCATGTTATTCTTATGGAGAATAAGTAAAATGTAATGTCTCCCTTAGTTATGAACATAATTTAATAAAACTTGGTATGTGGCTTCACCTTGTTGAGTTATATTAATATTTATAAAAACAACAATTTTTTGTGTTCCTTGTTGCAGCAAACCTGCGTACTTAGCCCCCATGTTATTCTTATGGAGAAAAATCAAAATGGTATGTATATCGCTTATTTATGATTGTATATTAATGAAACTTGGGATGTGGTTTCACCTAGGTGATTTATATTGATATTTGCATGAAAACCCATATTTTATATTCCTTGTTGCAGCAAACCTACGTACTCATCCCCAATGTTATGCTTATGGAGAATACTTAAAATAGTATATATCGCTTATTTGTGAATATATGTTTATGAAACTTACTATCCAGCTTTATGTGGTATTAAGATATTATTATGCATTGGAAATTCGCTTGAGTACACAGGTTTGCTGCGACGGGGGTATTTATGAGCTGCTGTCAACCCAGCATACGGTCCTTGTGAGCATTGCTGTACGGTCCTAGTCAGTTAGGTGCAAGCCAATGTATTTAAATGCCATGTGCTGTATTTATTGCAAAATACATAAATGCTGTACATAAATGGCTTTTTGGACTAAATGGTATGGGTTCAGTTCTTTGCTTTTTAATCGTCTCATTAAATTGTACAATTAAAACAATAATTTCACTCATTCATTAACTACAGTAAAAATTGTCTTAAGTTCTCTACAAGAAACGATACTGTATATAAAATAAAATAAAACCTGGTGAAATATAATTAAAACAATAGGTATTACCTTTCCAAAATATATATTTTTGTAGTAAATTAATTTGACTATTTTATGTCGATGTATGTAAATCCGCAAAATACCACCTTAAATGTCTACTGAATTTATCAAATCTCTACGAGGTTAAACCTAATAGAAACTTTTAGAAATGTGCAGGGTTATAATAGATCTTTGCGCTACAGTAGATCAAATCTCCGATGATTAATATTGGGCAAAATTAAACAAGACTCACATAAGTTTTCGAAATAGTACTTTTGGAGGACAAAACCCATCCCCAAAAATAAATGTAGTTGCAATAGTTGACAACTGTGGCAGCGTACCAGTCGTCATCGTAGCTGTCTCGTCGTAGCCTGGTGATAAGCGTTATTTAACGCCAGTTTTAAGGCGCCATTAAACTTTATGGAAGGGACTGAGATATCAGATAAGGCTGCGGTACGTGGTTAGTGTCTGCTGTTCTTATCGGAAGGAAATTAAATCATCGACGAGGCTAACGAGAGATATATTGCTGTCTATCTGTTGCGCCCGCTGTAATACGGCTGTAATAAAGAGTATAGACGAATTTGAAGGAAATGTGTGATGTTGCATGTTTTGTATTTTATAACCGCTTCTTTTGAGGGCGCAAGTGAGTACAGCGAATCAGCTAGCTCTTCACCCGTTACTTAACAACAAACTCCCCGCGAATTTTGATATTACAGTTCACCAATAACAAATCATAAACATCGAATATCTTGGAATTATATTGAACAACTACTGTATTATTTAAGATATCAACTTTTATACTAGGTATTTTTTTTGCTCTACAAACAATTAGCCATAGATTAACGATAACGATAGTCCGTTGAGGAAGGGAGGACTTTGAAAGTTAACATTTCCCATATGGGGAAGCAGGTATATAAAAACGCGAGCAGTTTCGTGACTGGACCCCCCTCTTAATATGTTAACTGAACCTTTTACCATTGATATATATATATATAGTCAAATACTTTTACGAATGTCGTCGAAAAATACGCCAATTCTGTCCGCGTCGCAAACCAGCTCTGAATTTACGAAGAAATAAGCGATAGATAACTATTTTTGTATAAATTCCAACACATAGTTAAGCATTGTCACGGAGTAAATATTATTATTATTATTAACTGGACTAATTTTGTTTTCCAATCTATTACCAATAGGGGCCATACACATATTAAGTAACGCACTTATGTGGGAAAGGGTTACGGCGTATTGTTACTCTGTGTTATTTGGGTCAGAGGAGGTTTGGGTCAACGTTACGTAACTTGCATAATATATTAAATATAGATAAGAGGAATGTTTTTAAAGCGAAATCACTATTTTAGTTTAGTGATCTGATATTAATTTTAATATCGATGTGGTTTATTGGTCACAATTTGCTACCATAAGTTTGTTTAGGATTTATGTAGTTATAGTTAGGGTTTATGATGATAGTTTTGACTTTTATTAGTTCCGTTTTAGATGGGATTGATTGTTTTGTTTGAGTACGCCTACGGAAATTTTACTTAAAAGTAATCCAGTCTACACATATAGACTGGGGAGTTAATGGGTCATCTCAGCCCGTTTTACTATAGTTGTATCACCTTTGTCACAAAACAATATTTACAGGACAGTTTCTTTTAAATTAGTAAATTGTTTATGAATAGTACAGTATAACAGATTAGATTTTAAAACCTGTCTCTCATTAAATTCCTTTGATTACAATCTGAGCAGAATTAGACGAATGTGTATGATTATATTTACAAGATTTAAGCTTTTAAACATCTCCTATGATTTCGTTACAAGAGGGGCGGGAGTAAGCTCAAAATTCAGGGTGTGCTACGGGGGGGGGAGGGTTTGAAATTACAACAAATGCGTTACGTAATATGCGCGTATGGCCTCAAATTTAGAAACATTATCACAATGTAGTGGGACAGGCAACAGTTGATTTGTGATCAGAAATTAATAATGCATCAAGGAATTTTAATGGGGCGTAGAATCGAGTTAGCCTATAATGAATTCCTTACTTTTACCTTATAATTATAATTACTTTAAATGACTGAAGACATCCTTGCTTTAGTTAGTAAATGGACGGCGATTTAAAAACTAAACGACTCGTTGTCTATAGCAAACAATAAGGAATCGAGTACCCGAGAATTTTCTTAATAACAAACTTTAGTATAATTAAATCTAACATTTAGAGATATATTTCGTCACCTTTGCAGCATGCCTCAAAATTCATAAGGCTTTATTTGTTTAGTATACAAGCTAATACTGTAACTATATATAAGCCACATAGAACTATTAAGAAAATAATATCTGCACTGTATATGCTAACTAATAAATTTACTAAGGAATAGTGGCAAATCAGGTCTTCGCATATATCATACAGTGTGTTAAAAAGTCCCGGAACGGTTTAATATTTGTTTTTTAACGAACACAGATACGGTAATACAACTTTGTATCTAGACTTTTATCATAAAAAACTACCTTTTTAAGTAATTATCAATTTCCCGATCCTACAGGGGGACGGCCCTCAATGAGCAAGAAGAAAATCTTGAATGTAAGAATTGGTGGACATCAATATGAGATGCACATCAAGTTAAAGGCCTTAATTAGTAGAATACAACGCAACCCGGACCTCAAAAGGTTCATCATAAACGAAATGGCAGCGATTCAAAAATTAATAAAGATAAAAAAATTAAAATTAAACCATATTATTTTAACCATATGATTACAGTTTTTACAACAATAGGATATTTTCGAAATTTACACTTCTTTTCACACGTGTATGCTGTGTAGTAAAAGTTGAAAGATTAAGTGACGATTTTTATTGAGGTTTTAACTTACATTTTATAATTATTAATATCCTTTTAGCGAATTTCCCCTATAGAGAAGAAGCTATTACCATAGTCGGCATGGTAAGACCTAGACCCGGGACCATGATAACTTTTCGTTTTGAGGTCCCAGATGCCAAAAACACCATCCGTTCAAAACTGTATATACATACATACATACATACATTCTACGGGGGGGGGGGGGTCAGTAGTCATCAGCCTTTCCTTTATCACTGTCCTGTTACTTTATCCTGGGACACATAATATTTTAGTAAATCAAATTTAAATTTTTGGATTTGGATTTGGCTTAAAACGAACAATTTGGTGTTTTTATAATTTCTCTACGTCAATTGGTTGCAGAGATATTGAAAGTGCTAAACACAGTACGTTGTCCAATGTTATTCTTATGGAGAATAAGAAAAATTATATATTTCGCTTATTTATCAACTTATTCTGACGAAACTTGGCATATTGCTTTATATAGTTGTGGTCTATTGATATTTGTAAAAAAAAACTATTTTTTGCTGTAAGTTACCTGCAGCAAACCTGCGCACTCAGCCTGCGTTCTCAGTTATTCTTATGGAGAATAAGAAAAATGTTATCTCTCTTAATTATGAACATAAATTAATAAAACTTGGTATGTGGCTTTACCCTAGTTGAGTTATATTGATTTGTATAAACACCCATTTTTTGTGTTCCTTGTTTCAGCAAACCTGCATACTCACCCGCCATGTTATTCTTATGGAGAAAAATAGTTTGTTTATGAATGTATATTGATTAAACTTGGTATGTGGCTTTATGTGGCATTAAGATACATATATATGCATTGGAAATTCGGCGAGTACACAGGTTTGCTGCTGCGGGGGTGTTAATATCCTTGTCAGAATGTCTCTCACTGAGACTAAAAGAACAACGTTGCTGATGATCAGGGGGTATGGCGATCGATTAAGATCATTTCAAGAAGTTGTTTACTTATTTAATGACCGATTTCCGGATAGTCCGACCGCCTGTATCAAAATCTACCGTATGCAGAACAGTTCGACGTATTGAAGAAATCGGCAGTATTAAAGACCTTGGCAGAAGTGAAAGACCCAAGACTGCAACAAACGACGAAAAATCATTAGATGTATTACAATCTTTTATTGAAGACCCCAGAATATCGACAAGAGCTGTAGCAACTGAAAACGAGTCATGTTTCAATTCATAATGATTTAAAGAAAAACTCCTATCACCCGTATGAGTCCAGGAACTTTCAGAGGACGATTTTGACAGAAGAGTTGAATTCTGTGAAACGGTTATGAGCAGGTGTGTGGAAACACAACATTTCTTGGACAACATAGTGTTTTCAGATGAAGCAACATTTACGCTTCACGGTCATGTAAGTCGTCACAATTGTCGGTACTGGAGTGACGAATCCTCATTGGATGAGTGAAAGCCACACACAGAAACCCAAAAGCCAACGTATGGGCTGGAATAGTTGACACTAAAATTGTAGGGTCTTTCGTAATAGATGGGAATTTGAATGGGGATTCTTACGAGTTATTGTTAAGAGATACAATCATACCGACATTACGTGATTTGTTAGGTCGACGTTTTAACACAGTATGGTTCCAGCAGGATGGGGCACCACCTCATTTCGCTGTGCAGGTACGAGGACTTCTGGACAGTGTTTCGAAATCGTTGGATGATGGGGCGCAGGGTGACAATAGAGTGGCTCACTAGGTCACCTGATTTAAACCCTTTGGATTTATTTTTGTGGGGATACTTAAAACAAAGACTTTATCTAACCAAGCCTGCCAACACCCAGGAGCTCATTCAAGGGATCTGCCTGAGATGTTGCACAATGATGTTGCTGGTTTTTACCACAGGATGGGTTTATAGTATTACATGTCCATTCATTCATCATTTAGTGATAATTTTCTTATTATGTGTTATTTTACATTTAAGTTTCCATATAAATGTACTAATTAATTAATTTCCCCTAAATGTGTTATATGTGTTAATTGCCCTATGTCCATGCCTAATCATAATCATCATTATCATCACTCCTCAGAAAGCTATTCCCCTCTATATATTTAATGTTTATTTATCTGTGCAATTGTATAATAATATGTATTTCATCAATTTAATCACCAATAATTATTCATAGCCTATCCCCATATAATAGCCTACTCACTTAATTTAATATGTTTGTTAATAATAATATTTTAGATATAAGTTATGTGAGAGGATTGCAATAAAATTAAAATTTAATATAATATACTTTTCAAAAATAGTCCTTAAGGAATCTAAATTACAGTGACCAGTGTTAACAATTGTGTGAACATGTGCTTCTCAACAATGGACCATGCTTCCAGACCTCATCTCTACCAGATCTTTCTTCTTGCTCCAGATGCCCTAGTGTTAAGACCTAGAATCTGTGAAGGACACAGTTCCTATTTTAAATTTCCCAGTATGGCCTAAGTTTTGCATCGCTTAGAGCTCATTTTATTAGGGACTTACTGCTCAATTAATACCATCTTTAAATTCACTCCTTTTTATTTGATTTCCCCCAAAAACTGGTATTTGAGCGAAGAACATTTGTAAGCAGATTGGTAAACTCCTTCCATTGTATTCTATTTAGGGACTGGAAAGAATACAGACATTTAAATAGAACAAGCCTAATGTTCTTAAGTTAAAGTAACCTCAAGAGAGTATTTTTTTTATATTGAACTATCTTTCCAAATTTAATTTTGAGTATTTTAACCATTCATAAAGTCAGTGAATCATTGGACTCTCCTTTTGGACAACAACCAAAATTTCCATTGTTGTAATTTGTCAACACATCAGCTTAATTGGACTTAATATTCTTTCAAATCATCCAAACGTTATTCAAGTCAGCACGATACTTCCCCCCTGAGAAAAAGAGCCCTCATTTGTAAAGAAACCTCATTTAGAACCCAAAATATGAACATTTAGTTTTAGGCCTACCAGTTTATTTGTCATTTACCTTCTAGGCTAGGCCACACATTGTAACTGTTCCCCCTGAGTTGTATATTATTGTAAATCCCTTTAATTGAGAACCTTTTGAAACATATTTGTACGAATAAATAAATAAATATTGTATTGTTCCTCTGTAACTTTGTATTTTATTCAAATAGTAAAGAAATCTTAGAAATTGTACACCTACCTTTTGTTGACATCCAGAATAAATACCAAAACACATTCTACTCACTACAATAAAGTAAAGGAGACCACAAGTATAAGTATATTTATTATCAAGTCCAAGAAGATCATTTGTGAGCTATATTTAAATAGCCTAGGGAATTTTGTAAGTAATAACACTGATTTTTGCAAAGAGAAGCTAGGCTTAGCACGTGGCAGCCATTGCCCTCAGATCCCGATAGCATCACTGTTTATATCCACTTTTACTGAGCACATCCGAGCAAACAATTAAAAGTTAACAATTTAGAATTATAATTAAGTAAGACACTAATTAGATAAAACAAATAAGAGGTTACTGCCAACAAACACTGGACCAACATTTCGAGCACTTATTGTAGGTAAGCTATACTTTGTTGCGATACAATGACATTGTAGTTAGAGCTCTAGAACTTTTTTCAAGTATTTTGATTTCCTTTAAATTAGTATAGAAATATAAACTTTAAATGGCTGCCATTTCGTTTAGGTTGGACCTTCTGGGGTCCGGTTTGTGGCGTTGTATTCTACTAATTAAGGCCTTTAATTTGATGTACATCTCAACCTATGCTTACATTAAAGAATCTCTTCTTACTCCTTGTGGGCCGTCCCCCCGTAGGAGCGGGAAATTGATAATTGCTTAAAAAGGTAGGTTTTTAAGATACAAGTTTAGGTACCAAGTTGTATTACCGTATCTGTGTTGATTAAAAAAATATTAAACCGTCCCGGGACTTTTTTAACACACTGTATATAACTACAAATATTCGTACTTACTGATGGTATACGATACGGTAAACATAATTTTCATTTGTTTTAAGGCAATCGATTTCAACCATTCTACTAGTCAGTAGTCATCAGCCTTTTCTTATCACTGGCCTGTTTGAATGACCCGGTGTAAATGGTCCAAGTTGATCGCCTTGTACGATATTGACGAAGATTTAGATCAAGTCAATAATAAGTTCCTCGGGGCGAGGGTTGACTTGGACCGCACGAAAGAGCACTTCACATTTCGCGTTTCTACATGCTTCCCCCTTAAGGCTAATGTTAATATTCAAATCCCGTTCTTCTTTAACGGATTATCCGAAATCGTTGATTCATGGCTTATCTCAAAAAGATTTCAGTCGGCACAATTTATACATCGCAAATAACAATGGTTCAACACAATTTCTATGTTCGTCTATTAGTCTTACAAATGTAATGCTCACTTAAATCATTGCGTATTTATTTTCTCTCCACAATGATTCATAGTTAAACGATTTCGAATCATCCATTGAAGAGGAATTGCATTTAAAATTTAACATTAACCTTTATGGGAGAAGCAGGTTGTAACGCGAGGAAGATTCGCTCCAAGAAATCGTATTCATAATTTTAACGTTGTATTTGCATACAATGATTATTGTTATATTTTACGTATACTGGTCTTTACAATACATGCTAAGCGTTGCTATATTTCGTAGAGCTTTAATAAACAATTAATTCCATTTAATCTTCGTTATATATAATTCTGTAAGCGAAATCTTCAAGTCAAAATTGTGAGAGTTTGGCAAATCGCAGGATGATGGGGGACGGTTCAAATTTAAGGTCTTGATCCCAGGGACTCGGGAAAAATAGCAGTAGTCCTAAAAAACTACCAGCAAACGAGAAATAACGTAAAAGATCCTCTGTAAGAAAAACGTGGGGATTTAAAAACGTCTGCTTTGTTTACATTAAAACATCTGATTATGTGTCTACTCTGTTTACAAACTGTGATGTGTTCCTATTTGGAGCAAGGTTAGGCGCCATCGCCCCTTCAAGCCACTAGTTTAATTATAATCACGTATCAAGTTTATCGAAAAAATTGTCCTCGTTCACTTCACAGACTTGTTACCGAGAAAGTTCGATTCCCTCGCATACCCACCCGGCTGTTACTGGCGACACTGTATAACATCAACACACCCTTATACGCCAACGTGTTCTGCCAGTGACGGAGGGGTAGACAGACCCGTCCCGCCGAGGGTAGAGGGTAGTGGCAGGGGGCGACTCCACCGTGGCTCAGGGGCTCAGCCCGCGGCCATATGTCGGCCCCAGGACTATAGACCCTCCGCTCGCACGACCCGCGGACCACGTGAGCGAGGCAAAAACAACAATACACTACTCATTGAAGTAACAACGCCATATGCGAGGTATCAATTTGTCATTCTTAGGTCCATTATTATAGGATTAAACTACATAACGTAATTGGGACAAAATTATGTCTCATTATTTATGACAGTGTTTTACCAGTTAGTATAGCGATCGAACGATGTTTTTGATTTTTTAAATTTACCCCGACATTTATTATTGGCCTAAAAACTTCAGAAGGTAGGTACCAACTGATTAAACACAATAATTAACATTAACCTACAGCGCAAAACCCACAAATACATTGGTTATTCAAGGCTTGTTTAAACCGATTGTTAAACTATAGATATTATACACCGTAATGAACATTCCCACGGGAAATCACTTACGAGTTTTCACTAAATGAACAATCCCAACTAGTAGCTGATAAGCAAGTAACCTGATAACTAAATCCCCTCTACTCTAGTGTTATCCATAGGCAAACTGTTAAGAACTTTATGACAGTTATGACAACTGTATCAACTAGTAGGTTGAAAATCGGGCTGAATCCTTTTCACTCAACCACAAGCTATTGTCAAAAATAGCGTGTTTCACACCCACCCCTCCCCCCCCGGGGGGAAAAACAATAACGCTTATTGAACTAGCCTTTCACGCCACACTTGGTGTTGGTCAGGGAATGCAGATAAGGCACTCAACAGGTCGCCGGTGCCCAGGGTCGGTGGACACGCAAACACATACTGATGGATGCAAATCGGCCGTTCAGACACCTTATCACGCGGCCAGTGGCCAGCCCGCGACGTTTTCAGCCCGTGTAGTAGACCAAGGTATACGCCACGACTGAGAGAGTACGGCCACGGTAATCTATTATTGTTTGGGTCGCCTACCTGGGTTGTCTTCGGCGGTCACATCTCCCGAGACTCCACGAGGTCCAGCTGTTACGAGCGATTCACCGAACCCTAACCGACTATCGACACTGTACCTGTATCACAAACACTTAATAATTAATTTGAAAAGTCGATAATTTCCATACACTCGGACACCGTACGGTCAAAAGAAGAACGAACTTCACTACTACGTCGGTTCTCTTCGACTAACCGTGAACATTGAACAGAACAGCGGGTGAGGGGCGGGGTTGTCCCTCCGGCCCCCACCACTGCTCTTCACACTTCCCCTCCGACACCGCGCACTGACATAACAAACATCCTCACCTCGCCACAGACACAGAGCTCACTTCACTGCCGTGCGGAGGAGAGCGAAGGTATTAACCGCTCTTGACACAGTTCTGGGCTATAAATAGCAATGTTACAGGACACTCGGTTTGGCTAAGAGAATAAAATCAAACATCGCGAAAATCAGAGACAAGTATGAAACGCCTGCAATTAATTGGCACTGTGACAAAACGCGAAACATAATGCGAACGAACAGCATTTCTTTTTCCAACGATTTGTTATGGTCTCACAATAATTGCAAATCACGGTAAACGTGAAATATGTTTGCACTGATATATGCAATTAAAGAGTCACTCTTGAAGTTGAAAATAATGATAGACAACCTAATCACCTTACTGCCGTGAGAAACTGTAACAGTTCAACACACTGGCAGATGTAAGATCCTTTCACAAACGTAGTAGTATAAATATTTATTGGATCGAGGTTGAAATAGAACTGATCAATACCAGCGGCGGCTCGTGTGTATCAACTCGAGTAATAAGTTCTCACAAGGTTTGCTGTGCCGTGGGTAAGCCTCTACGACTACGAGGTCGGAGAACTGGAACAGTTCCTACAATTTGACAGATATAAAAAATAAACACTTGAGGCGCAGCGCAGACGGTTTGATGTACATAAATCCATTCGAAACTGACTTGAACTTAAAATTCAATCTTAATTTTATTAACCGCGTACTGTTGACTTTATTTATGCAGTATGTCATATATTATCATTATGGCTATTCGTTTCATCATATTATCAGGGACATCTCCATTTCAGATTACCTTATCCAAAGCGACTATACTTGCACGTTCTATAAAAACCATAACATAAAAATGAAACGCTTGCCTTTTAAAACCCGTCCAGAGCGATATTTTGCGTAGGCCTACATACGAAAACGTAGCGATTTTAAATTCTTAATAGATTTCTACTTTCTTCCCCAAATACACACTTTGTTTCGTATTCAGTCATGTGACACTTATCGTGCACACTATCAAAGCCGAAAATTTCATCAACCAAAAGCTTACTTCCCCAAAAACGGAACCAGGCGCGGGGTAGGTTGCGAACAGGGAGACGCGCGCATTCAAGATGGCGTCGCCACACGGCTAGAGCCGTGCGCGGCCGGACGAGAGACGAGATGCGTTTCGCCTTCCAGCGAGAACCGCGTTGAAGTTGAACCCTATCCGTGTACGGAAAAAAATCATTCGGGTATTTTAAATCGATAATCCATGTGCATGTATGCACGGGAAATGTTTACCCGATCGAACCTCTTTTACAAGCTATGTAAATGTGTTTCTACAACGTTTCAATATAGAATATGTTATTTCTATTCTTAATTTTTATTGTTTCCCGTTAACAGGAATTGTTTTTATGCAAATACCGTAACGAACTGGGCATTTATCTGTTACACTCCACACTAAAATGCTTCGTATTGCATATCCGCAGATACTTAAAACTGAAGCAAAAAAGTTACAACAGTCTAAAATTTCAAGTTGTTGAAATGTAACCTTAGAATCAATAATGCAAATATTAATTATATACAGTATAGTCATTGTTTTGTTCTTTGTACGACGAAGACACAAACTTTCCATCGTAACGGAACAGCCCTTCACAATAGTGGATCACGGATCACTGATGCTATTCACGATCGAGATATACGTAATCTGAGTTGTATCTGAGGTTGCTATTTTTATTGCAGAACACGAGTTGCACACACAAACATCTAGCGACAAAGTTTCCAAGTGTAAACGCACCCTTACCACCAGATACGTCGTCCCCTCTCCACAGTGAAGCTACGTATCTCTAGCTACAAAGTTTCCAAGTGTAAACGCACCCTTACCACCTGATACTTCATTCCCTCTCCACAGTAAAGCTATCTCTAGCGACAAAGTTGCCAGTGTAAACGCACCCTTACCGCCTGATACTTCGTCCCCTCTACCACAGTGAAGCTGTCTATCGATTCGTCCGGCGACAACGCGACAACACGCCCCACATGCACGCCTTCGCATACAGTAATCGTTCCACAAGACTCTAGGATCCGTCCACAACTCCAACACTAATCATCGACGTGTTCCTGTGCGATGACGCGGTGTTTAATTGAAGAAGCCAAGACGCGGGGAGGGGAGGGGAGGGGCAGTAATCTCTATAATCATATTCTCCATGTCATTGAACCTCGCGCGGCGTGGTGCATGTAAACGCAGCGCCACATGTTGCCTAGTTTCTCTCACGTGTATACTTGTATGGCCCGGACGGCGGACAGGTTTGCGAGTCAAATGTGTATTTGAATCCCAGCGAGAGAATCTTTTACGTTATGCTTCTAAAACAAACAACTGTTTATTCTACACATTAAAGTATTGTATTGAATATAGACAATAGGTAGAGTATTAGTGTCACGTGAACTGTTGTAAATGCATTATGTTAGGTAAGATCACTAAAAATTTGACAGTTCTGTAAGAAGAGGAACTAGATGGCAGAATAAAACCTCGTTTAAAACACGAGTTAAAATACCAACACCTAACTTCTACTAGAGAATAAATTGAGGTTTAAGACAATTTTGATATTCGAACTGTATTTAAGAAAACAGTTGATACCAATTAGTTGTAAGTTTTTAATTTGTTGGATTAAATTTGATGAGTAAACTTTATTTATTTCCGTACTCAGCAAACTGGGCATATTCGATCACAGTATGTCATAAATTACAATTATGATATGTTAAATGGGCGCTGTTTATGATAACCAATGCAGACTACACATTCTGGAATCAAATTCAAATCGGCAACAAATAAAGTTATGCCTATAAGAAAATCTTGGAAAATATTATATTGTTTTTAATTATTCATCGATGGAAATTATCTCACACAATTATTGTCCCGTTGAGATAAGAAAACCACTGCCTGGTTTCTCAGCTTTAGAACGAAGGTGAAATTATTAATACACACGTTCTGCCTTAGATTCTTTTTTAACAAGACGAAAGCCAAATATGTTTCTCTATCAGGTATCCCCATAAAGTTCACTAAAATTCCAAACAATAAATTTGAAATATCACTTCTTTACATTTACGTATACCATATAAAAAATCCAATATGTAATATAATTTTTTTGGGAACATATTAAGCCTCTATCAAACTGGTAACTAGTTATAATAACTGTTATTATACAGATGTTACCATAATGAACAACATCCAGAGTTACCGCCAATATAGCAATCCAATCGTCTGAAAAACTCAAGACGTAGCCTACGTTTCGCTGACGTCATCAGTGAGTGAGGTTAAAGATACATAACAATGTTGATCCATGAAGATCCCGTCAAGTCTACAAGTAAAACGATATCTCAACACAAACACACGAACAGAATAACATTTATCACGAACTGAAATGTCAATTTTTCTGAACAACATCGACCCAAGCGACAAAGCCCTCTACGTTGTAATTTTGTTTCAAGGTAGCCCATAAAGCAATTATGTATTCAATATAGAAGATGCAAGACATCTCTCCATTCTGCACTTATCATTTATTCATATTCGCCTTAAAATACGCCCTAGTTGCGTCAGTGTATTATACAGTGATTAAGTTATTAAGTGTATAAAGGCGTTTGATTGCAAAAATACTACTAAATTAGACCCATGGGTGTCCGGACTTACTACCGCACAGCTGTTGCATGAAACTAATTAAAAGCGCTGACAGTGACATCAACCCACGGGTTTGTTTTCGTTCATCAGGTCCAGTGGTCTATTTTGTTTGCATTGTATCGACGAAGGGGATGACGACCCCTGTGATGTGATGAGCATGAGTCATCGTTCACCCCACTGGCCGAGTTACACACAACCCTTCCCCAGCCTCCCCCCATGACACGCGTGCAGAGCTCCTGTCACCGACTAGTTTGTGTCAATCAACGTCAATACCACTGGATTGGTCGGCGAGCACAGGTATCAAGTGTTTCCATGTACAATAGTCAATGTAGTACGATAACGGTACATGGAAAAGCTTAACATCAACTAATGGAATACCACCGGGAACGCTGTTTGAATAACATCTGTAAATTACCTCATTTCAATAGAATTACTCTGAGTTATCCTTCTATCCTTCTGAAACGATTTGCGTCAACACATGTTACTAGTGAATTAAAAGGGACTGCTCATCATAATAAATATTAATCTGAGAAGTCCCATAAATAATACCATTAAGTATACACTAACTCTGTACACACTACTCTGTATATTCAATAATACATGCAATCAGGATTATTATAAGGAAATTACAGGAACTATTAAACCGATTATAAGCTTAATGGATCAATTTTATGAAGAAGAGGTGAAGATTGTACGAAATTACTAATAATTACAACTGTTTTCAGGGCTCCACCTCACAGGCTTTTAAAGCTTCGAATGAAAATCTTACGGAATAATAATAGTAGTGTTAACAATTAATTTAAGTTGTTGGCTCATGAACGAAATGTGACACAACTGATCTTATACTGCGAATTTACTGATTACATCAGGGAATCTGAAGACCACTCATGACAAAGCTCATGATTAAGTTTCGATTTCAATAGCAGAACATCTTCAATCTGCAACAAAATACATGCAATGCAGCGATTTCATGTTTTACAATCACTATCTATTAAAAATAACCCTAAATAAATAGAAATTGTGAAGAATATAAAACAGTTATATTGTTGCCATTGTATTATCTAATTAACCAAATTAATTATGGTTTCTCGAACATCTCCCAAGCAACGGCCACTGCCATCCTGCAGGACAAGAGGACGCGCGACGCCCCACCGAGTGATCGCACGGCACGACGACGACCTGTCACGCTTTCACCGTAACAGCCACACAAAGACTCGGGCTCAAGGTTGGCAGAGGTTTCCAGCTGTACGCGAAGCGTCACAACGCCTATAAGTGCAACAACGGGGGGGGAGGGGTTGTGTGTAACACAGGATCTTCTACCGTTATACTTTACATTGGAATGCCTATTCCATGTTCTGTACGTACTCATGCACGACAGGATACAATAAATTACATCTCACAAAACCACCAAATATAACTACACTTATACTGCACATACATACAAGACAGTAGATATACATAACATGCGGTTCAAGGATGCCTTGTAATATTTCAGATCATATACTTTATTTATGCAAATGTCCTTGACTTTTCTCTGGGTCCTTCAGTATTATTTATAATCACAGATTTGAATGTGTTATAAAAAGGCATAAATTCTTGTTTTTATATCTGAACGTTAGTTTTCATGTTCTAAGAATTAACAGACTCCAGTCGTCTGCTTCCTCCTGCTTCTCCCATATAAGACGACAATGTTAACTTTAAAATTCCATACCTCCTCATCAGTAACTCTATATACCTCCTACCTAGTGATTTCAGTGAACAGCTTTTTTATATCACAAATAGTAATCGTTCAAAAAATCCAGAATATTTGCAATTTTAGTGAATTTCTCCTATAGGGAAGAAGCTATATATATAATACCATAGTCGGCATAGTGAGACCCAGGCCCGAGACTATGATAACTATTCGTTTTGAGGTCCCCAGATGCCAAAAACACCAATCGTTCAAAACTGTATACTGTATATAATATATGTGTGTATGTGAGGGTGGGTGTGTGGGTGTGTGTGTGTCCGTCCGTGGGTGCGATATTTGCTAGGATGAAGCATTTGTGATACTGTATTAAAACTCTGCTCACTGAACTCGCTAGCTATATCTTTTGCTCTTTAAAATGAGCCATAAATCAACGATGTCGGCTAATCCGTTGAGCAGAGACGGAATTTAAAAGTTAACATTGGTCTCATAGAGGAGCAAGTAGAAAAACAAAAAGTTTCGTGACTGGAGCCCACTCTTAACCACATATAACTGAAGACAAAGGGGAATAACGCCTCGTGTAATCAAACACTCGAAGAGCGACCCGAAATCAGAAACGTCACCCGTCACTTCCGCCAGGCAACGCGTCAGAGAATTGCAACAACCGTATTGCTTAAATAGGGCGAGTGATATTTTTATCTTGTCCTTGACCGGAAAAACTAACGCGAATAGCTAGGTTGGAGGTGGGTAGTGCGATAAAATAGGACGGAATGCGGTAAAAGGAATACACAGTAAAGGGTGAAAGGGTGGTGGGTGATGGGTGGTGGGAGTAGGGGTGGGAGAAGGGTGGCAGAGGGTTGACGATGGGCTGAAAAGGGGGATGCACGCAGGGGAAAGCGGTTGCGGCATTGGCATTGGAGCGACGTCAAGGGAGTGAATAAAAACAATTTGATAATGGCGTCAGGCTGCTTTTACATCCCTAAATTAAATAATGGTCTTATCCTTCGTGAGTTTATTAGGGAACAAATGTGTCAAAACACAAAGAATTTGATGACCCTCAATTTAGTTTTAGTTTTGAAAACCGATATGAGCTGGTCCTTAACATAGCGTATTGTCGTCACACTCTGATGAGTTAGGTAACAAAAGAGTCTATAGTGCAACGAACTAAAACACGTTAGGCTAGTTAACAAAAGCAAAATAGATATAAAACTAAAAAAAACTCCGAACTGTCGAAAAAGTTCACCCAAGTACACTAGAACAACACGTGAACGGTCCCGACTAATGTTTACGAACGGTTCAAGGGCGTATCAGCAAAAAACGGCGCCCTGGGGCTATCTGTTGTCGCCCGGGGCAGAGGGACAGTTGCATTGTCCGCGGCCTAACACTTCTCCGCTCCCAAGACACGAGTGTTTGCCCAATAATGTCCAGGAGACGCTGAACTAACGAGATTTACAACGGCAATAATTCACTTCAATTCTTCGTACCGCTTGATCATAAATCGTTTCAACTTTCGTGACAAAAGTTGTTTCCCTCATGAAAAGTAATTTTACAATGATAAATGTGAAATATTTAGGTTTTGACGAAAAAGCTGCTGCTTACGCATAAGCTTCCTGCTGATTGGATTTTCTTGATTTTTCAACTAGGAATATTCCAAAAGACTGAAAACCCTTTACTAAAAATCATTTACACAACAGTAAAAACATCACCTAAGATTAATTCGTACATTGTTTTAGTCACACGTTAACTCTGTTTTGTAAGTAAACTTTAAAAGCGAAGCAAAATTATACTTACTTTAAAAAGGCAAGAGAGTCGTTTGCTTAACACGTTAATGATCTTAATTCGACAGACGTGTGTTTTCCAGTGTATTATACAACTTCTTTTCCAGTTTCATTTGAAACAACTTCTGGGTACCAACGTATCAGTGCAATTGTGACATAATTGTGGCATGCAGTCCGAGTCCTAAAACGTTATGACAAGAAAACTAAGGTATAATTATTTCATAAGGCTGTATCTATAGTGTTGATTGTAACATTAAGTTATTCTTTCAACTTTAAATTGCGATAATCCGTTTGTTATATTATTTGATTTACTAGTAATCTCTATAACCTTTTCCTTTCTTCAATAATTTATTGTTGGCTTTCGCGAGTTTATATCCCTTAACTTGTCCAGGTTCATTAGTGAATTTCCTTTGGAAAAGTGAACTACCAGCATGACCCGCACGGTGAAACTTAACCGCCATAGAAGTTCCTAACGTGACCCCCTGAACTGAGGCGTTTTGGGGGGTCGTTCAAAATTATATATATAGACATAAATATATGTGTGTGTGTGTGTTTGCACTCCAGCGGTCGCATTTTTCGTCCGATTTTTTTAAAATTTGGTAGAGACATTCCTTTCTGTAATCAGTTGGACAAGTTCATTGGGCAAAACAATCGGAAAACTCTAAACCCTTTTTAAGGATTTTGAATTTTGAGTTTTTGGGTCCAAAAAGGGCCAGAAAATCCCCGAATGTAAAGGTAATGCACATTACATAATACGATGTAACAAGGCAAAAATTGTAAGCCCTCCCTCATAATTCTAGTACAAATATTTACCGAGTTATAAAAGAAAATGTAAATTGAGTAAACACAGTACGTTGTCTTATGGTGAATTTACGTTGGAAAGGCTGTTTTTCATATCTCGATATAATTTTATCACTCCTAATACTTCTATACCGACTTTTGATCCTGATGACCTCCTCCTAAGCTTATAATGCACAACATTCCCATCCCAGTTTTGTATTGAAATAGAACCAGGTGCATCAAAACAACCAAAATATGTAAGATTTTCTATTTTGCTAAAATTGATATAAATCTGTTTAAACCCTTTATTTTATTTTTTAAAGTTTTTAATGCGGAAATTCACTTTTCTAACGTCAGCGTGCTGCGTGCGAACTCGTTTTATACCGACGTTATCAAATACACTGTTTGTACGGTAACATACTTTATCCATCAACAAATTCTATCGACCAACACCAACAAATCTAACTCTTAACACACAACGTAGACGCCAACACAGATAGCCCAAGCCTGCCGGCGAAAGTTCCATAACTTTTCCTAGACGACCGATATTTCCGCCGCACATTTCTAGATTACCAGTGGTTTCCCCGACCCGGTGGAGCAGTGTCCGAGGGTTGTTGACCGTCGCCGTCGCCACGCCGGAATTCTCCCCCACTGTATATAGTACCGGGCCAGACTGCCACACGCGGCCGACTATTTTCGACCTCCGACATTTCGTCTGCATTTGTAGCGGCTACATGCGACTGAGCTGCACTGCGCTTACAATGGTCGTTATATTTTCAACAGGGTCGTTTTAATCCGGGTATGTATTACTGTACCAAGTAGTTTAATATGACGGCTTTTCCACCAGACGGGTCGTTTCCTACGACATTATATATGTAGCCTTTGCATAGCGAGGGCGTTTCTGTTTTGGATGATGAGCCAATTTGGGGTTTAATTAAGTAAGCCCGCGTATGATTAACACGATATGATAAACTACTATGATAACCCTATATGATAAACCCTACTAAGGCCGTGGCCGAGCAGCAAGGTAGAAACCACCTCGCTGTGGCCGAGTCAACATAATTTATTAAATATAGTTTTTACATTTCCGACCTAAATTCTTACATATCCTCGCAACTAGGCCAAAATAAGTCAATATTCGAGGGCTTATGACACAAAATACTTTGCAAACTCATTCTTTATATTTATTAATAAAATGGTTATGGTTTATGATTTAAACAGCTCCCATTTGTAAAGTGATGAATTTCCTGGAGGCAGCATATGCAACGGTTTTCCAAGTTATGTAACTACAGTATTCAGATATATTTAACCAGAGGTAACATAAATAGTCGTTGAATTATTGATGTTTCATCAGAAAATCTAGTAACGTTTACAACTTTAAATTTGGCATCAATTAGAAATATATTGTAAAATAAATGTATTCTTTTCGCATTTTTTCACATGACCGAATAGACTGGTAATCCCTATCCACTATACATTACTGTAGTTGAAGCCGGTTCCCCACCACTCAGAGGCTTAAACGGCTCAGCCATTGGCCGCTTCTGGCACAAATTTTAATTCGCCGCGTCTCATTACAACCGTCTAAACGTACAGTTAGAGCTAAGATAAAATTTTGTTTTTTTTTGTGAAATTTAATAAAACAGTATGCCAACTGCAATGGGTTAAGTTAGAGTAAAAAATAAAATATTTTTAATTCTTTTCTTCACATGTCTTCCCAAAATGCTTAGTTTAGCCTGCAGGCAGCCTCACAGTTTTAACAGGAATAATCTCAATCAAACTTCATACTCGTATATTTCGTATGAGAAATGCTATTCATGTAAGAAAGGCAATAAATTATCGAACAAAAGTTATTCACTGAGGGTAATGAGGTAAATAATAAGAATTAAATTAAATCTGTTTGTACAGGGATGTTCTTGAATTAAATACAGCACCGGGACGGCGCAAGCGACGGCAACACTCGGTAATGGACGATACACGTGGATTCGTCCCCACCACTCGGAGGTTGCCCTTTGGTCGCTAATAATTTCTCACTACTAAGAGGTTCCTGCTTTCCTGCACTGGCTAAGGCCAATGTAAAATTTCAAATCCCGTCCCTCCCCTACGGATAATCCGAAATTGTTGTTTTATGGCTCATTTTACACAGCAAAAATTAACGATATCGTAAAACACGTTGAGAAGGGACGGACTTAGAAAGTTAACATTAACCTTACGGGAGGTGCAGGTAAAACGCGAAATGTTACATGACTGGAGCCCCCTCTTAAAAATGTGTTAAGTAATCGAAGTAGTGATCATTCAAATCCATAACTCCTTGAGAACACTAGGTTCCAATAGAACCTACCACCTGCAGCCGAACACCTGTGCCCCGTGCGAAACAATACGAATACGACCCGCACGGACATCCGACCGTTTCAATTATTCATAATTAGTTAGCCTCTCATGTCGGCAAGACTGGTGTCTAGTGCTGGTGTTAGTGTGCGAGTGTCGGGGACCGGTTCCTTGTCGGACACTGGAACTTTAACCCCGCGGCAACGGTGCTCGCCTACAGTGGAGTCGTGTTTACTTGGTGGCTAATGCACCAGCTCTGAGAATGCAGTTAGACGATGCTCCGAGTAATGAGATGCATTCAACAATAACGCTCTAATGCAAATTCCAAGCGATGTGCCACAAATACCTACTAGTTTACCAGTGTTAGTTTACATGTGTAAAAAAATAGAATTTAATGATTATTAGGTTAAGTTCCGCTCTACGCCCGGGATTCTAGCAGACGTAGTCATATATTTTGAAAAGTTTAAATTGATCAGCTGACTACCTAAATAAAATATAACTCCATAAGACTAACATTCGAACTTTTAAGGCCTGTGGGGCGAAGACCTGAACGTAATGTTTTTCAAACCCCCAAAAGGCACATCAAGAGAATAAAAGCTTTCGACTGATACCAAATATGTATTTGTAACGATAGTTTTAAGAGTCAAAAATAGCCAAACAAAAATCAATAAATTCTTTTAATAATATAGATTCTTGTACATGGATTTCCATTTATTTGAAAGGAATTAATAAAACTAAAGCTAACCAAGCTTTTATATTAATTTTTTTTTAAACTTTGCTAACTCTGATCCATCCTATGGAATGTTACCTTATTCCACTGCCTTTCTAGGCGCACATAATAATACCGCCCTTAAAATACCGAAAATTGTTAATTGTTTAATGTCTCTAATGCATTAAACTGTTACATATCGACTGCATTATGCTATAACTATTATTTCAGAAACATGTCCTATGCACCTTGTGCTTCTAGACTGTCGCAGCTAAACGCAATTCAAAACCAACGTAATACATGGTAATATACTGGTGTGAAGAATACGTTAAAGGTCCATTTCCTTTTGGAGTCCGAAAACCATTAAGAAACACGTTTTAAGTATCTTGTGCTTCTAGAGCGACGTTATCAACCGCACTTTCAAACCAAAATAACACACTGATGTAATGTACAACTAAAAGTCCATTTATGTTCGCAATCCAAAGCCTTGAACCTGTGGTCCCCGAATTCCAGGGCCCCGGTCGCCCACGGTGTCGGGGAGGTCGCCGGAAGTGGGCGTGGAGGCAGCGGCTCGCGCGTCGCGATACTATGGTTTCGCATTCGCGTACAACGATTCACCGATAATTCTCGCAAAGCACAATCAGTCTTCCGGTCGAAGCACCGCTACAAACGAGTCACGGCTCTAGCGAAGGGGGAGTTCTTCCAGCGAACTGCTGGCAAGATTTTTTTAATGATATTTAATTTGATATAAATGCAATTAAATCTATTATAAACACCAAGCGGATGAGTACAATAACAAAATTGCAAATAAACTTGCTTATAACACATTTGATAATATAAGCCAAGAAAGTAGCTTAAATACCCAGGCTTTAAAGTTTTCTTTTGAAATTTCCCGGTAGCCTATATCACAATCATCCAGGATTCCCAGGTACAACAACCATGGCATCACTTTGGCAATCCCTGTCCTCATGGGCCGCCACCTGTCTAGTGACTCAGAGCGTTATCACCGGTGATAGGAGATAAGAGATAGCAGCAGGCGTGGAGTGTGAGTGTGTGCTGATATCACCGTTGTATCAATACCACAATCGCTCTGTTATCACCCCTGTGCAGCCCACTGCGAATGCGACAACTCACGGAGTGTATTAAAAGGTAGTTTGCCGATCCTTGGGCAATAAACGTTTTTTAAAAGTTTACCTATTTTTAATAGGCACTCCAGTCACGAAACATTTCGATTTTCTCCCTGCATCCCTCAATGCAAATGTTAAATTTCGAAGCCCGACCCTCCTCAACGGATTATCCGATGATTTATGGCTCATTTTTAAAATGAAAAATATACTTAGCGGTTTCAGTGAGCAAAATTTAGATATCACAGATAATAATCTGTTAAAAAAAATCCAATTTTGACATTTTTTGGGGTGAAATATTTGTGACATAAAAATTCTGCTTACTGAAATCGCTATTAGGTATTGTTGTGCTCAGTAAAATGAACCTTTCAAGTAATCCGTTGTGGTGGGACGAAATTTGAAAGTCTTGTGGGAGAAACAGGTAGGCACAGAAGACTGGAGCCCCTCTCAACCTAACATCTTATACTTAATATTTCTAGCTTTTGAAATGTTTCAAATGTTCCGCGGTAAAGTACAGCATAATAGAGATAGAGGGCACTTTATAACGTTTTAAGTTCGCGCATTTTAAATTGTTATGGACATGACGTTAATTCTACATTCTTTCAAACACAAAACGGAAGGACTCTCAAATCTGCTTGAGGTGCGAAAAATATACCCTGCACCTGATGAAGATGTTATAGTAAAGATACGCAAAATTAATCCTGCATTTAAAACTACTGTTTATGGTACCTACCTACCACCAGAATAAGGTGGAGCTTATAGTACGGGAGTTCCAAAGGGTTCCAATCAGGCTCTCCTGTGTAACGTTGCAGCAAGTTATCTTCACCCCCATGACCTGGCAACATGTCTCTCCCGAGTGATTTGGGCTGAAACGTATTTCCATTTAGCCGATGCGTGTAACACAACATGCCCACGTAATCTACGAGGACACAGGATTTGCCAAAAATAATCCCGGATCCTAAAATATTCCCTGTGAACGCATTGGCGCCGCCGGCCGGAGGTGGAGGTATGCGGTGCCGGAAGCGGGCGGTCCAGGCATTAGTGGCCGTGCTGTCAAATTGCAGCTCCGCAGCCTGTATCATTACACGCCGCGACGCGACTCCGGCCAGGCGCCATGCCATTGTCCCCCGCTAAACACTTGGAACTTGCAGCGTTAACCTGCACAAAAGTTTAAATCAACAAGTGCGTATTTATTGTTGTCGAGAAGAAAGCCTCTGGCTGAAGGAAACGTTGGCACCAAAGTTTACTGTACGTTCCAGTCTATATATTTTTATACAACAGCAACATAAATGCAATTAAAACAATAACACAAAGATTAAGGCCTTAGGCCGCCTTTACACTAGGTCGCTGCGACCGCGTCGCAGCCACCCGTATGCCACTTGACCCGTTGAAATTGCATTTAGCCTTATGGAGCCCTTCACACTAGTGGGTCGCAGTGACCCACCTCGGTGGCCACGGAACTGCGTCGCCGGGTGGTGGCTGCGACCCTGCTTTTTAGCGACTCAATCCGCTAGCGGGGCATTGAAATAGATGGTACCCTTCAAAATCGGTGACTGCGACCAAGTTTTCGGGATGCGCGCGCTGATTGTTTTGGTTGTCTGCCTGCCTCCTTCCTGTGTCTGTCATTTGTTGTCGACTTGTTTCGCTGATACCACTGTTGTGAAACTATCTAGTTTTGTGTCTGTGTTGTTAAGCGTATATAGTTTATTGTGCCGTTTTCAATTTAGTTGTACTTCACAAAATGGATGCAGAGGATAACACATTAGTTGAAAACAGTGTAAGTCTGTTATAACAAATAGGTAGGCCTAAATCTAAAATGAATCAAAGGGACATTGAGCTATAATATCAACTGGGGTGACCTAAAACATGCAGAAAAATAGGCAAATGAGCAAAGGAAATCTGCTCATCAGTTGGGGGACTGTTGTGTCTGCAGAATTAAGATACATTAGAAAGATTTACATTAACCTTATGACGGTACACTTACAACTCAAACTCAAAACCAGTTTCTCTTCTGGTGGAATAGCTCACCTGAGGTGAAGTAGCACATTCTTTGTTTTCTTGCCGCCTTCTTATTTTTCGCAAAAAAACAAGCAGGAGGTCCTAATCCTCATCACTTGAATCCATCCATCTTGACGAATGAATTAAAAAGATAGCTTAGCGACACTGCGACAGCGAATGGCAGATAAAGGTGACAGGCAGACAACCAAAACAAGGTGCGCGCGCATCCTCACAACTTGTTCGCAGCCACTATATGTGAAGGGACAAGCGTGGCTGCGACTTCTACTACAGGTCAGTGGCTGCGACCGGGTCGCAGTCACCCGTCGGCTACTTGACCCGTCGAAATTGCATTTAGCCTCATGGAGCCCTTCACACTAGTGGGTCGCAGCGACAGTGGGTCGCAGCGACCCACTCGGTGGCCACGGAACTGCGACGCCGGGCGGTGGCCCTGCTTTTTAGGCCGCCTTCACAATAGGTCGCTGCGACCGGGTGGCAGCCACTTGACTTGTAGAAGTCGCAGCCACGCCTGTCCCTTCTCATATGGTGGCTGCGACCAAGTTGTGAGGATGCGCGCGCAGCTTGTTTTGGTCGTCTGCCACCTGTATATGCCATTCGCTATAGAAGTCTCACTACACTATATTTTTAATTAATTCGTTGAGATCGATTAAAGTGATATGGTGAGGACCTCCTGCTTGTGCTTTTGTTATACAAAAGAAGAAAGCGGGTAATAAAACAAAGAATGGACCCACAATTAAATTTTAAAAAATAATACCCCGTCGCAGCAAACCTGCGTACTCAGCAAATTTCCAATGCAAAATATATGTCTTAATACAACATAAAGCCGCATACCAAGATTCATAAAAATATATTCACAAATAAGCGATATATAAAATTTGAATTATTCTCCAAAAGAATAACACTGGGGCTGAGCACGCAGGTTTGCTGCTACGGGAATTATTGGTGAAAATTGTGTTTTTTGTGCAAATAACAATAGACCACAACCAGATGAAGCCGTATACCAAGTTTCGTTGGTATACCTTCATAAATAAGCGATCTATAATTTTTTTCTTATTCTCCATAAGAATAGCATTGGACAACGTACTGTGTTTAGCACTTTCAATATCTTTGCAACCAATTAACGTAGAGAAATGATTAAAACACCAAATTTTGTGTTTTTTAAGCTGAATCCAATCATTGATTATACATGTATAATCAATGATCCAATGGTGAAAACTAAAATTTGACTTTTTTTAATATTACATGTAAAAATTTCAAAAAAAACCATTTTTGGGGTACAAAACCCCCCAAAAATACGACTTCGGATGGGACGATCTGTCTGGTTTTCGAACTTGTAGTCATAAATAATGCTTGACACGTTTGTACCAAATTTTATCAAAATCTGACCATTTTTACGAGAGTTATCGCACCCACGCACACACACACACACACACACACACACACACACACACACACACACACACACACACACACACATATTTAAATAAATGTATATATATATATACAGTTTCGAACGAATGGTGTTTTTGGGGTCTGTGGACCTCAAAACTCAAAGTTATCATGGCCCCGGGCCTACCATGCCGACTACGTTAATAGCTTCTTCTCTATAGGGGTAATTCGCTAAAATGTATGAATTTTATGAAATTATTTATTATAATGAATTATTATTTATATATAATTATATTATACTGTAATAATATAATATATAAACTTGGTGTATACAAACTGGTTACATACTTTCTTGTTTGTACACTCCCTGTATAAATGAATTATAACTAAATAATACATAATATAAATATATTATACATAATAAATTCAATATTATAATACAACATAATTATTATTTAATTATGAATGATTTATTTATACATTTATTTAATTTGTGGAGTGAAGTACAATTAAATTTTAAAAAGGTACAATAAACTATAAACGCTAAACAACACAGAACAAAAAAAAAAGATAGTTTCACAACAGTGGGTTCAGCGAAACGAGTCGTCAGCAAATGACAGACATAATATAGGAAGGAGGCAGGCAGACGACCAAAACAAGCTGCGCGCGCATCCCTAAAACTTGGTCGCTGTCACCGAGTGTGAAGATTGTGAAGGGCTCCGTATGTTTCAATGCCCCGCTAGCGGGTTGAGTTGCTAAAAAGCAGGGTCGCTGCCACCGCCCGGCGTCGCAGTTCCGTGGCCACCGAGTCGCTGCGACCCACTAGTGTGAAGGGCTCCATAAGGCTAAATGCAATTTCGACGGGTCAAGTGGCCGACGGGTGGCTGCAACCCGGTCGCAGCGACCTAGTGTGAAGGCGCTCTAAGCTACTCAACCCGCTAGCGGTGCATTGAAACATACGGAGCCCTTCACACTCGGTGACTGCGACCAAGTTTTCGGGGCGCGCGCGCAGCTTGTTTTGGTCGTCTTCCTGCCTACTGGCAGGCAGTAGACTACCTAGACTTTGACTGCCTACCTACTGGTAGGCAGTAGTAATACCCTTCCACCTCCTTCCTGTGTCTCTCATTTGCTGTCGACTAGATTCGCTGATCCCACTGTTGTGAAACTGTCTTGTTTTGTATCTGTGTTGTTGCGTTTATAGTTTGTTGTGTCTTTTTACATTTTAATTGTACTTCACAAAATGGATGAAGAGGATAACACATTAATTGACAACAGTGAAAGTCTGTTATAACAAATATATAAGCCTATTGAGACAGGTAGAGGTAACCAATTCTAAACAACCTGTTGTTGCTAAACCAAAGAAGAAATAAAAAGAGTATACAGTTAAATCCCAGTTCAATTTTATTTTAGGTAACCAAGAAGCTCCTTAAGCGATAATAGCAACATTCTGAAGAAGTTGAAAAACTTGTCTTCATTCGCCCTAAGTTCATCAAATAAAGTAAAATATAGGCTCTTTTCTTGCCTTTTCTCAAGAATAGGATGGACCCATATCTTCTTTTTCTTGCCCACCTTCTTCTTTTGCGCAGCAAACGCACACGCAGGAGGACCTCATCCTCATCACTTGAATCCATCTTGACGAATGGATTCACAGCGTCAGCGAATGGCAGATCCAGGTGGCAGGCAGACGACCAAAACAAGCCGCGCGCGCATCCTCACAACTTGGTCGCCGCCACCATATGTGAAGGGACAGGCGTGCCTGCGACTTCTACAGGTCATGTAGCTGCCACCCGATCGCAGCGACCTAGTGTGAAGGTAGCCTTAAAGTTATCAACCTTCACCCACACTCATTACGCAGCGCGACGTGACAGGCCCAGGTCCAATTGACTGTATAAAACTAGTAAGCACGTCACTCCGGCCATAGTAGAGAACGTGACTCTATCATCACCAGCCCTGACACCACGAGGCTTCGCAGCTGTCCGTTTCTCGACAAAGTGCAATGTGTATAGAGCTGGCCAGTCGCTTTGACCAGTGCAACGTCAGTCCGGCCTCAGTATAGAGCGAGACCATATCACCGCCAGCCCTGACCACACGCGGCTTCGCAGCTGACCGTCTCTCGACAAAGTGCAATGTGTATAGAGCTGGCCAGTCGCTTTGACCAGTGCAACGTCAGTCCGGCCTCAGTATAGAGCGAGACCATATCACCACCAGCCCTGACCACACGCGGCTTCGCAGCTGACCGTCTCTCGACAAAGTGCAATGTGTATAAAGCTGGCCAGTCGCTTTGACCAGTGCAACGTCAGTCCGGCCTCAGTATAGAGCGAGACCATATCACCGCCAGCCCTGACCACACGAGGCTTCGCAGCTGTCCGTTTCTCGACAAAGTGCAATGTGTATAGAGCTGGCCAGTCGCTTTGACCAGTGCAACGTCAGTCCGGCCTCAGTATAGAGCGAGACCATATCACCGCCAGCCCTGACCACACGAGGCTTCGCAGCTGTCCGTTTCTCGACAAAGTGCAATGTGTATAGAGCTGGCCAGTCGCTTTGACCAGTGCAACGTCAGTCCGGCCTCAGTATAGAGCGAGACCATATCACCGCCAGCCCTGACCACACGAGGCTTCGCAGCTGACCGTCTCTCGACAAAGTGCAATGTGTATAGAGCTGGCCAGTCGCTTTGACCAGTGCAACGTCAGTCCGGCCTCAGTATAGAGCGAGACCATATCACCGCCAGCCCTTACCACACGAGGCTTCGCAGCTGACCGTCTCTCGACAAAGTGCAATGTGTATAGAGCTGGCCAGTCGCTTTGACCAGTGCAACGTCAGTCCGGCCTCAGTATAGAGCGAGACCATATCACCGCCAGCCCTGACCACACGCGGCTTCGCAGCTGACCGTCTCTCGACTGGGTTAACAACTTCATTGAAATTTAATTTAATAACTGGATTTTTGTTAATTTTCAAATAGAGCTGGATCAATAAATCTAAACTGAAACCATACTCAGTAGACCGACATTAAACGTTGAATTCCTAACCTGAAACAACAGAATTAAGAAGGCCATAAAATCTACGTACCTTCAAATGATGAAGTATATAAGCCCAGACCCAGTTGGTCAGAAGGTTTCTCACATCTTCATAATCATTGAAGAAGAACATAGTAAAGGTTAAAACCACGAGACATAAGGTGTTTTAACTTGTAACCCATTTATATGACCTGCGTGTCTTCTACGACGCACTCGCAGCTCACTGACTTTTGCTCTGATCTGATCTATCTGCATAGAAACAGTTGTTGCCAAAATCACAAAGTTAGATAAAACTAATTTAACCATGATGCTAACCTAGCTAATACGGTTATAAAAACCCATCACACTGCCACATGTTAGTTTCCACCGATGTATTAGTTAAATTCTCACCGAGTACAGGGTCAAATATTAAAAATCCATGGGTTATTGGAAACTACTTCTTCTCATGGAAAAGTAACTCAGAGGACAATAGGTTGGTGCTAATCATGCTGTAAGGTTAGGTTTAACCGGCAGTAGTCAAATGAAAGTTAGTTAGCATCAGTAACAAACCACTCGGTTACAAATAACCGTATATACTTTGAATAACTTAAGTTAGTTAATAATGACCGTGCGGCACTGGGTTGCTAGCAAGTAACAATTGGTTACTGCTGACCAAATATATTTTAACCCAGACTCGGTTAAACTTTGAGTTTTTCTATGTAACTTGACCAGTGCAACGTCACTACGGCCATAGTATAGAGCGCGACCATATCACCGCCAGCCCTGACCCCACGCGGCTCCGCAGCTGTCCGACTTTCGACAATGTGTAATGTATAGAGCTGGCCAGAAACTTTGGCCATTGCAACGTCACTCCGGCCGCACTATAGAGCGCGACCGTACACCGCCAGCCCTGACCCCACGCGGCTCCGTAGCTGTCCGTCTCTCGAAAATGTGTAATGTATAGAGCTGGCCAGTAACTTTGACTATTGCAAAGTCACTGCGGCCGCAGTATAGAGCGCGACCGTACACCACCAACCCTGACCCCACGCGGCTCCGCAGCTGTTCGTCTTTCGACAATGTGTAATGTATAGAGCTGGCCAGTAACTTTGACCAGTGCAACGTCACTCCGGCCATAGTATAGAGCGCGACCATATCACCACCAACCCTGGCTGGCCCCACGCGGCTCCGCAGCTGTCCGTCTCTCGACAATGTGTAATGTATAGAGCTGGCCAGTAACTTTGACCATTGCAACGTCACTCCGGCCGCAGTATAGAGCGCGACCGTACACCGCTAGCCCTGACCCCACGCGGCTCCGCAGCTGTCCGTCTTTCGACAATGTGTAATGTATAGAACTGGCCAGTAACTTTGACTATTGCAACGTCACTCCGGCCATAGTATAGAGCGCGACCATATCACCGCTAGCACTGACCCCACGTGGCTCCGCAGCAGTCCGTCTCTCGACAATGTGTAATGAATAGAGCTGGCCAGTAACTTTGACCATTGCAACGTCACTCCGGCCGCAGTATAGAGCTCGACCGTACACCGCCAGCCCTGACCCCACGCGGCTCCGCAGCTGTCCGTCTCTCGACAATGTGTAATGTATAGAGGCGACCACACACGTAGCTGGCAACTAACTTTGACAAAATGCAAAGTAATGCAAATGCACGCTAATTTTACTTATGTCATAATTGCAAACACAAGCTACGTCTGTAAAATAGTATATATATTAAGTAAAATAGTTATAATCGTTTTAATACAACAACAAATTCCTTATCGTTACAATATTTCGGTGTCGCGACAATCGGGTACATGCGACATTCGGGTACAAGATCGGTTGACGAGGGTTAGACTTGGGGGCCATAAAACCTTGTCCAGTGACAATCGGGTACATGCGACATTCGGGTACAAGATCGGTTGACGAGGGTTAGACGTGGGAGCATAAAACCTTGTCCAGTGACAATCGAGTACATGCGACATTCGGGTATATGCGACATTCGGGTACATGTGACATTCGGGTACAAGATCGGTTGACGAGGGTTAGACTTGGGGGCCATAAAACCTTGTCCAATGACAATCGGGTACAAATTTTGCCTAGGCCGCGGCTAGCCTGGTCCACAGCCCACGGGGTACAAGTTATAACCAAGTTAATAGGTTTCAGTTGCTTTACATAAATTTTACTTTATTCCTATGCCCATTAATAGATTAAAGAACCGCAAACGAATATTATTATGTTTGATAAGTTAGCTTCATTCGTTCCACACCCGGGGGACCGAGCTTTGCTCGAAAAGCCAGTCATTTTGTTCAAAATCACGCGGTTACTCTCTCCCAAGACACTGCTCGCGATCCTCTGTTTTAACGTGTTTTCTTTGGAGTACAGAGTGCTTCCTAGCAAGTACAGTCTTTTAAGGTGCATTTCCAGGACCAAAACTCTTTTGTTACTGAGTTAATGCCATCTCTATACCTTCCACTATAACAGCTCATTTAAATATTCCAGTAATGTATACATAACATCATTCAACGTCAATTTCCTAAGAGTTAAGTCCTTTGTATAATTTGGAATAAAGTAAAATTGATGTACGGAATTTAAACCTGTAAACATGGTTATAACTCTTACCCTGCGGGCTGTGGACCCGGCTAGCCGCAGCCCAGGCAGATATTGTACCTAATTGTCGCGGAACCAGAATTCCAGACAAACCGAATTAGAGATTTATCGACATATTTTTAAAAATTCCTGCTTTTTGTTCACTCACTTCCTGAAGTTAATAATAAACCAATTTTGATGATTCTTTTTTTATTTAAAAGATAATTTCATTCAAATTCTAAGTAACTGTCGAGCAAAAATTTCGATTTAGCCCTAGGGCTCTGACCCACGGGACTTCCAAGTTTCCATGTTAATCATATGGAGGAGAGTTTTATTGGGTTTATGTCACATGTGATTTTTCTTAATTCAATAAACAGCTGTTATAGGGATTATATCTGCAAATTTTTGCGGGGAGCAGCTCGTATTTTTTTAAATAAAATGTACAACATTTTATCCGTCAGTAAGGTACTTTTCTAATTAAAAAAAAAACTAGTTAGATTGTATCTATATATCTACAGGACAGGTGGCTCGCCTTAAATATTCTGGATGCAGAGTAAACTATAGTTATACATTTTTAACCTACAAAACTATACCACTGCGGTGATACAATATCCATAAACTTTTTTTTAATTGTAGACTAATTTATTTACAACTTAAAGTGTCATTAACGGGTAACCTCTGCCACCTTCACCTTCCCAAACACCGCCGGCCCGACTTACAGCTCCCTTCACCTCTCAGAGTGGGCTAACAGCCTCGCAGGCGAAGCAAGTGCATCTGTTATCATCGTTATCAGCCAGTGGGTCGGTGTGCGGCCTTCACCAGCCGCCGCCGCACTGTGCTATTGAACTAATGGCACTGGCCGCCATACAACCTTGGCCATGCGAATTTGGCAACGGCGCGGACCCGACCTGCCCCAACCTCCGAGCGTTCACCTCTCCCCATCCCGCCTCTCACCATCTTGCTCCCACTCGCACTCACGATGTACTCTCGCCGTCTACGTACCGTGGCCGTGGCGCGTCTGCCACTGTTTTCCTCTTCTCTTGCATAACTGTGGCCCGCAGTTGTGATGATCCCAACGACATGCGCCAGAGTTGACGTTATGTTCTCGCAAGGTTGGAAGATCTTGTAAGCCTGCTGGATACCGAGGTGGAAAGAAGTGAGGTTTATTTGTCGTCGATCATTCATGCGGTTTGCACGATTGTCGATTCTATCTCATGGAATATTTCAGGCCAGAACACATTTTTTCCTTCTGTCAAGAAAACTCTCCTACAGGAGTTTGTATTTTACAGTAATCTTACCACGTTCAATACATGGTAAATTACTGAGATAATAACTGTACAAAGTATTCATGTTGAATAAACTATGGAAACTCCTTCGTCAGCACAGCGCTTATCACCGTCTATAAAGCAATAGAATAAATAATACAGCACAGCGTGTACCACCGACTAGCACAGCGCGTATTATCGACTACTAATTGACACTACTGTGAAATTATTCTCATTTAGTGCCTGATGCGTTATCTACAAGATACATGCAACCACAGATTACTGAAACCGTCAAATGCTTGTGAGAAAAATTCTACTATACGTAAGCAAAGTTGTTTATGTCCCAACTTACGAAGTCAGCCATAACGCGATAACGGATTTAAATGGGCTCCAACAGCCTTTTGTCTATTCCGCATCGTTAACGGGACTGCAGAACTGAATAGCTTCCCGCTCCGCTGACTTCATAGTTACAGCGGCTACAAAAAACATCGGTGTCAACATTTTATTGGTTATAGTAACGCCCGATTTAGTCAGATGATTAATTTCTACTATTGATTATGACTTCTTTTATTTATCTGTCGGAAAAAGTATCAACTTGACTAATTGTACAGGCAACAGAGGAAATTGGTGAGTAAGGGGTTCTTTCCACAATAAATCAGAACCAAATTGAGATCTAGACGAGGGTAAACAGAATAAAAGCGTCAATTGTAGATCGTCAGAGATCGAAATGAATTTTGTTTTATACGTGATAATAAGCGCATTTGTAATAACGGAATTTCTATCACAAATGGAGAAGACACGTCGATGATGCAAACTCTAAAAGTTTCAATAACTTAGAACAAAAGATCAGGGCTGATAAATATTAAAATTTAGACAGTTAATACCTAAATTACTAACGTGAGGAAGAATTTGTGAGCAAATACGTACTGCACATTACCATTATTCAAACAAACTATGAAAATATCGATACATAGTAATTTTTTATTCAAGATCCAAAATCCCGGTTCCAAGATCCAAAATCGGCTAGGTTTGAAATTTACGAACACATTATTGTGCAAGTTACCTCAAAAAGATTCAACACGATACAATAAATCTCTAAGGCTTCATTTTTAAACCATCGCAATCGTTATTCCAATTTGATTCGAATAATGAATTGCATAAAAACCGTACAATATAATAAAATGTTTTCCACCTCCAAACACTGCACTTAGAGCTGTAGTTGCAATTATGGTATCAATTGCCGTTCCCTATCAAAACGTTAAAAATGACACTGGTGTAGATAGACACAAAAACAAAATAGTTTTTAACAGTTCCATCGCGTCCACCTTTCAACGATATTTACCATCCCGACTTTTCGCACTGCGTTTCTTATCTAATGTCCGTTTACATTCCCCCGGCTGAGAGCGTCGCATTAGTAACATTAACTTGCGCGTCACATCCATGAACAGCGGTTATCTCACCGACCTCATACTGCGCTTCGAACGTCCATGTTGTGACGGACCGCTCGTGGGATCCGAGCCAAGTTTCGCCTTCGACGTTTTTAAATAGAGTTTTAAAAGTTAAATACTCAAGGCTTCCGGAGAAAACATTTAAATACCACCATTGGGGGAATTTAGAATAGGATGCCTGGCTGTAGTACGGAGAGGGTCTGGCAGCAAAGAAGGGTAGAATGGTGAAACCCCTTCTCCAATGCGATCTTAATCGATCTTATTGTGATTGATCCCTCCCCACCCTCCATCACTGTCAATATTAACCAGACCTCCCCCTGTAATACGCCTATGATAGGAGAGCGGATACACGAGAGTACGTAAAAGTGTTTAAGCGTTTTAAACAATTTTTTGGAAATATTTCACAGGCTTATCAAAATATTTGAATTTACATTTATCAACTGAATCGGTATGAAGAAAGTTGTAACATAAGTTTCGGAATGACGTAGAAGTATGATGGCGGCGGTTCTTGCAATGTGAAGGAGTGGGATTACTAGAATACAAAGTATTAAGAACTAAGCGATAGTAAAAGAATCTTTCCCGCTTTATAGTAACATAAAATTTAAATTGGCGAGCTATAATTCTTTTATAATTAAGAAATATAACTTCCTGAAGACGAAGGTGTTGTGCTTCACATTTTATGTATTCAGGTGATTTACTGCAGATATATTGTGACAATGGTGTTATATCTAAAAGAATTATGGCGTTAATTGTTCGTATTCGACGGGAAAGTTGACACTTTAAAGCGATGTTGCCACTGATACACGTGACCGAAAGGTGACAACGGGGACTTTCACACCCAATTCTGAACTATTTCACCAGTTGTGCTGCGTTTTTAACGTCGGCTTTTCTTTTTCTCGGAGAGATTTCCATCGCCCCGGCGCGGGAACAATGGCGGTGTCACTGACCACCGCAACACCGCGACTCGGCACCGGACGCGAGCGCCGCAGGAACTGCACTTCTCCGGTAATTGCCGGACTTTAATATGCGGGAATTAATGATAACATGGTCATAACTGCGGCACGGTGCACGTCAACGCTGACAGCTCACAGAACACAGTGAGAGAACAGCGTCTACACACTGGCTGCTACCCATTACACGAAGAGGAATTATTCTTTGTGCCTATCGCGTGTCCGCCTACTAAGTACTAGACGGCGCACAATGAGGTATTTGATTAATCTAGCTGGCCAAAATTATTACTTATCACAAACAAGCTAAAAACAAACAGATATTTTTATTTTTGCACTTTAGATCATAGTTATACAATACTTAATGAAATTTACCTTGTTTTACGGTCCGTATGCAAAAATTAATATACTGTCCTTATAAACTTGAAATCTTTACTGAAGTAGTAACATTTTTGTAAACAGCATGGAGCTCTTTAAAATTTACAGGGTGTTTCATAACTCTCTGGAAAAAGACATCTGACGTTATTCCTTGGTTCAACATAAACACATTTTACCATATGAACATGGGTCTCTCGTGCCTAGTTTTCCGTTTGTCTGTCTGTATGTGTTTTAGCGAATTTCCCCTATAGGGAAGAAGCTATTACCGTAGGTCTCATGGTAAGACTTAAGCCCGAGACCATGATAACTTTTTGTTTTGAGGTCCCCAGTTGCCAAAAACACTATTCGTTCAAATTTATATATATGTATATATATATATATATATATATATATATATATATATATATGTGTGTGTGTGTCCGTTAACACGATAACTTGAGTAAAAAACGTCCGATTTTGATGAAATTTGGCTCAAATGTGTAAAATGACATTCATGACTAAGTTCGAAAACCAAAAAAATCGGACCATGGGAAGGGGGGTTTTAAATTTTCCAAAAATCAGTTTTTTGCATTTTTCACCCTAAAATTTTTAAAAAACTTAATTTTGGTTTTGACCATGTTATAGAGCTTAAAAAAACAAATAATTTAGTATTTTGAATTATTAACCTAGGTTAAGTGGTTGCGGAGAAAATCCAAAAAAACCTTCTCATAAAATCTCCCATGTTAATCTTATGGGAAAAAGGTTTTTGGCTTTTCCTCAGTTTATTTTAATGTAAACTTCACATTTGCTTTTACCAATCTGTTCAGTTCCACAAAACAATCATTTTGGTGTTTAAATTGTGATTCTACGCCCAGCCGTTGCAGAGATATTCGAAGTGCTAAACACAGTACGTTGTCCAATGTTATCCTTATGGAGAATAAATAAAATTTGATATCTCGATTATTTTTTAATGTATGTTGATGAAACTTGGTATGTGGCTTCAAGTAGTACTGGTATATTGATATTTGCACAAAAAATTGATTTTTTGTTGATTATTCCCGTAGCAGCAAACCTCCGTACTCAGTCCCCATGTTATTCTTATGGAGAATAAGTAAAATGTACTGACTCCCTTAATTATGAACATAAATTAATAAAACTTGGTATGTCGCTTCACTTGGTTGAGTTATATTGATAATAATATAAAAACCCATTTTTCTGTTCCTTGTTGCAGCAAACCTGCTTTCTCAGCCCCCATGTTATTCTTATGGAGAATAACTAGAATGTCATATATCGCTTATTTATGATTGAATATCGATGAAACTTAGTATGTGGCTTCGCCTAGTTAAATTCTATTTATATTTGCATAAAAACCAATTGTTTCTGTTCCTTGTTTCAGCAAACCTACATACTCATTACCAATGTTATTCTTATGGAGAATAATTAAAATCGCTTATATGTGAATATATTTTTATGAAAATTGGTTTGCGGCTTTATGTGGAATTCAGACAAATATTATGCATTGGAAATTCGCTGAGTCCGCAGGTTTGCTGCGACGGGGGTATTTGACTTTAATGGAACCGTATTCAACCAAACTTGAGTCAACTGTTTATGGAAATAGGATCTAACAACACAAAAGCTATGAAGAAATTACCTCCAATAATTTTAAAATTGCGGCCATTTTAAGCTTTTTATGTTACATGGCTTGAAAACCAGCCATTTAATACAATTGTTACCAGAATAACTTCTTTTAAGATATTTTACGACAATCTAATGGTTTTTAATTTTTTTTTAACCTAGTAATAAACAGCTGAGCTGTTGCAATCCTTGTTATTTATCAGGCCTACATGTTGAATTGTGGAGAAACCAAAGATGAGCTTTGTCCGGTCACACGTGAATTACATCAGCTCGGTTATTTATTACTCGATTGCAATAAGTATCGTTAGACTTGTCTCAAATTGCCCTAAGAGAAGATATACTGGTAAATATTTTGTAAAATGGATTATTTTCGAGCCATTTGCGATATAACATTTAAAATGTCCGCCATTTTGAAATTATCATAGGTAATTCCTTCATAACGTTTGTGTTGATAGTTCCTATCACCGTAAACAGTTGACTTATGTTTGGTTGAATTCGGTTATATGGTTTTAAAAATATGACCTTTAAAGTGAAAAACACATACAGACTGACAAACGGAAAACTAAGTACGGGAGACCCATGTTCATATGGTTAAATCTGTTTATATTAACCTAAGGAACAACGGTATATACCTTTATCCAGGAGAGTTACGGGACACTCTGTATAAGATCAAAAACAACTTAAACTTACTAACAACGGTATATACCTTTATCCAGGAGAGTTACGGGACACTCTGTATAAGATCAAAAACAACTTAAACTTACTAACAACGGTATATACCTTTATCCAGGAGAGTTACGGGACACTCTGTATAAGATCAAAAACAACTTAAACTTACTAACAACGGTATATACCTTTATCCAGGAGAGTTACGGGACACTCTGTATAAGATCAAAAACAACTTAAACTTACTAACAACGGTATATACCTTTATCCAGGAGAGTTACGGGACACTCTGTATAAGATCAAAAACAACTTAAACTTACTAACAACGGTATATACCTTTATCCAGGAGAGTTACGGGACACTCTGTATAAGATCAAAAACAACTTAAACTTACTAACAACGGTATATACCTTTATCCAGGAGAGTTACGGGACACTCTGTATAAGATCAAAAACAACTTAAACTTACTAACCTGGTTTCTTATTTATCATTTTTATAGTCTAAAGTTCAACGTCTGTGAAATCTTCATCTGATGTTTACTGATGGTGATTTTACTTGGACTCTGAGAACGAGGTTGAACAGGAAGAAGCTATGGTTACTTTCGTAAACGGAGTAGTTGTTTTTTTTACGCAGAAGACTTTCCACTTATGATAAGAACCGAACTTAAAAGTAACCTGTTAAGCTCGTCTCTGTCGCAGGCAACTCTAGAGAACTTTCGAGCAGAGCTTTCCCGATATTGTCTTATATGCTTATTGCGAGCTTCAGTACGTAATTATTTTTATTCTTGCATTAAATCGCATAGCTGCTGTCTAGTAAAAATACTGACATTTGCCGTTCCTGTAATTAAAAACGTTTCTGAGTCAGTAAGTGTATGGTTTCTTGGTGTTAGCATGTTATTGTTTTAAGGCATGTAAAATACGGAGTAGCAAATAGTAGCAGAAATTATTATCAGGATTTTCAAAAGAACACTTTGAACAGTCTGTCAAAAATAAAATTAGTGCCGGAAAACCTTGGGATACCCAACTTTGGGAATGTTTTGTACAGTTTACTCTATAAAAATCGATGTTATCACCGCATTTTCTTTTCTTAACATTATTAATTTAATATAAATTTGTTGTTACATAAAACCCATATTAAAGTAGACGTACTTACCTGCCGAATCACAATGCATAGTTAAAAATATAAAAAAAACTATTTATTAAAAATGTCACTATTGACAAAGACTGGTTTACCAATCTAGGTTAAGAGGGGGCTCCAGTCCTCTGCGTCTACCTGCTTCTCCCATAAGACCAATGTTAACTTTCAAAGTCCGCCCCTCCTCAACGGGTTGTCCAAAATTGATTATTTATGGTTCGTTTTAAAGATCAAAAATATATCTAGCGATTTCAGTAAGCAGAATTTCGTTACAATAAATAATCGCGCATACAAAAATCGTAAATATTGCATATTTTTTAATTTTATTGATCGATTATTATTTGCGATATCGAAATTCTGCTTACTGAAATCGCTAGGTATATTTTTGCTCCTTAAAATGAGCCATAAATCAACGATATCAAATAATCCGTTGAGGAGGAACGGGCTTTGAAAATTAACATTGGCCTTACGGGCGAAGCAGGTAGAAACGCGAAAAGTTTCGTGACTGGAGCGCCCTCTCCCTACTTTGTTTCTTATATCTGTACCTCCAACCACAATACCTTGATAATGGGGTTTCCCTGTGTCGAGAGAAAGTTAAGGTTTTACTTGGAATGTGTCTAACTGTAAATATAATCCTTTGAAATCTACCTGGGTGAACCTTATTTTTGTCGGTTTTGGCCAGCTAGATTAGTCAAATCACTGTGCGGCGCGCCATCAAAATAAGAAGAAACAAAATTTCGTAGTGTGTTATGAAAAGGACAGGAACGGTTTTCTATATTTTAAAATATTGCTCCAAATTGATTGACTACCAGTACCTTTTGATAAAACGTCAACAATTTTTTGCAGTTTTGTAGAACGACCCACATCAGAGGAAGTAATGGACATTTTAGCATACTATGTAGGTTTAGCTTATTATAAAAGCCATAATTTCCGCAGACCCGACCTCAAACGGTACACTGAGTCGGAAGTGTCAGCAAGTCAACGTCGGCATTTAATACTATTGGCGAAACTTAAAACACAAACGCCCTTTCGCCGGGTCTAGTTTGCAGCGAATGTTAAAAGTCTCTTACAGCGATCACTAACAAAAAACAAACCTTGTCAAATCGGATTCCGTTTGTTGTCTGGATTTCATACACGTCTATACAGAATTCGTACTCAGTTCACAAACCTTAACAAAATCATTTACGAGAGGCTCCAGTCGCCGGCTTCTACCTTTTTCTTCCATAAGGCCAATGATAACTTTAAAGTTATATCACAAATATTTTTCACCCATACACAAATCGTAACTATTGAATATTTTGGAATTGTATTGAAAGATTATTAATATATTGATATTTTATATTGAAATAATAGCTAGGTATTTTTTTCTCATTACAATGAACCATAAACCAAAGCTATCATATAACCCGTTGAGGGATAGGCTTTAAAAGTTAACACTGGCCTTTATGGGGGAAGCAGTTAGAAACGCCAAACGTTTAGCGACTGGAGCCCACCCATAACAAACCCCAAGCACAACATGGCACTGGGGATTTAAAGACGTTTAAAACATTCCGTTACGGGTCGGCTCGAGAACAGGTATTACAGGCCGGGAGGAACTGGCCGGACGGGCCGAGGGCCAGTGAGAGGCCGGTGGCCGGTACAGGCTGGGGGCAAACAACCCTTCATGTCGACGGTCAGGCCATTAATCAACGGCTCAGCTGAAATATCATTGAATCGTAACACCCATCTGTTTCTACAATGCCCAACACTAGAAGGCTGAATGTTATTGAATCTAAACCCGTACGTTCATTTAACCGACAAGAAGATATTTACTTTAAATTTATTTTGTAGCTTTCTAGAGAATCTTTCCTGACCTATGATAATCGGACATATTTTTTTTTAAATAATGTTTTGGGTGAGTATAGCGTTTACAGACGGAAGGAAACCCGTCTATCATACCTTTTTCATTCCAATGACAGGCTGATACCATAGATTAAGCATACTCCTTAAGGAGTATGCTTAATCTATGCTGATACGATCCACTGAGCGAGCGCTGTGCAAATATTCAGGATCATATTGACAGCCCAAAAACTGAATTATTTAAACTCGAATTTGTTTGTCTCATTGACCAAATTTCTAACAAAATACCCCCGTAGCAGCAAACCTGCGTACTCAGCGAATTTCCAATGCATAATCTATGTCTTAATACCAGATAAAGCCGCAAACCAAGTTTCATAAAAATATATTCACATATAAGCGATTTTAATTGTTCTCCATAAGAATAACATTGGTAATGAGTACGTAGGTTTGCTGAAACAAGGAACAGAAACAATTGGTTTTTATGTAAATATAAATAGAATTTAACTAGGCGAAGCCACATACTAAGTTTCGTCAATATTCAATCATAAATAAGCGCTATATAACATTCTAGTTATTCTCCATAAGAATAACATGGGGGCTGATAAAGCGGGTTTGCTGCAACAAGAAACAGAAAATGGGTTTTTATATAATTATCAATATAACTCAACCAAGTGAAGCTACATACCACGTTTTATTAATTTATGTTCATAATTAAGGGAGTCATTACATTTTACTTATTCTCCATAAGAATAACATGGGGGCTGAGTACGCAGGTTTGCTGCTATGGGAATAATAAAAAAAAAATCAATTTTTTGTGCAAATATCAATATACCAGTACTACGTGAAGCCACATACCAAGTTTCATCAACATACATTCATAAATAATCGAGATATCAAATTTTATTTATTCTCCATAAGGATAACATTGGACAACGCACTGTGTTTAGCACTTTGAATATCTCTGCAACGGTTGGGCGTAGAATAACAATTTAAACACCAAAATGATTGTTTTGTGGAACTGAACAAATTGGTAAAAGCTAATGTGAAGTTTATATTAAAATAAACTGAGGAAAAGCCAAAAACCTTTTTCCCATAAGATTAACATAGGAGATTTTATGAACAGATTTTTTTGGATTTTCTCCGCAACCACTTAACCTAGGTTAATAATTCAAAATACTAAATTATTTGTTTTTTTAAGCTCTATAACATGGTCAAAACCAAATTTAAGTTTTTTAAAAATTGTAAGGTAAAAAATGCAAAAAACTGATTTTTGGAAAATTTAAAACCCCCATAAACCCCCCTTCCCATGGTCCGATTTTTCTGGTTTTCGAACTTAAAGTCATGAATATCATTTTACACATTTGAGCCAAATTTCATCAAAATCGGACGTTTTTTACTCAAGTTATCGTGTTAACGGACACATATTATATATATATAAATTTGAACGAATAGTGTTTTTGGCATCTGGGGACCTCAAAACAAAAAGTTATCATGGTCTCGGGCTTAAGTCTTACTATGAGACCTACGGTAATAGCTTCTTCCCTATAGGGGAAATTCGCTAAAACAGTAATAACACCGTTGTGGCGTAATTTTGACTTTAAATGATAAATTTTAATGAGAATTTGCACATATTTTGGCATAAAAAATATATAATCCGACATGTACAATTCACCTAATAAAACGTATCAAGTTGTAAGTGACAGCGTCTGATTGATTTCCGAACAAAAAGGGCAAAGTATTGTCCCTAAGGTCAAGCCTCTGACAGAAAGCGCAAGTCAATTAAAGGCCAAAAGCTGCTCCACTCATACATCATCCCCCCATGCACGTCATGTAGTCCGTTACTGAATTCGGCACATTCGGTGGTACCTCCCAGCCACTCTCGGCAGTATACGTCTCCATACTATATCTCCAGTATACGTACAATATACCCCAGTGTACATCTTCAGTTAGTGTACCTAGTATGTCTCCATTATTCGTACAGTATACCCCAGAGTTCGTTTCCTGGCGGGTCATCGGTATCGATTTTCCAACAAGTTTCGACGGCGCCGTATCATCGCCACCCGAGCCTCGCCTCCTCCGGCAGCTGTCTCATTCCCGTCCCATCGGTCATCTCATATCAGTCTCCCTTCTTTCGGAAATCGTGATCCGTTTGGTAATCTGAAATCCTTACCTATTTTTTTCTACGAGTTTTGTGAGTATACCTGTTGAGATGGTTTCAGGATTCAGTTACCTAATTCAAAATAATTACCAAGGGCGTATATCTCTCAATCCACACAGAAAAAAGTGTATTGTTGTTGCAACCAAATATCTTTTGTCAAATTTATTTTGTTGAGGAAACAACCTATACATTTTTAGCAGTAACACAAACATTTGCTTGTATGAACAAAATGTAATTGTTTAAATGTTTGTTTGCCTTTCCAACAAAATATTTTATCCTGATATTTTTCTAAATCTAAAATAGAAAAATGCCTATTTATGCCAATAGTAATATAATATCATATATAAAACTGTATTAGTTGTAGTTAAAGTCATTGTACCAACCAACAATTTTGTTCATTCAACAATATATTTTTTTGTTAGGATAAACAACAGTGTTGTTGCTATAACCAAATAACTTCAACAAAATAATTTGGTTATTTCAAAAAAAATTGTTGTCCGTATGTTTCAACCAAAACATTTTGTTGTTGCAACTATTTTTTTTTTGTTTTTGCAACAAAATCGTGTTTTCTGTGCACTAAGTTATACCATATAAACAAATAAAAAACAACTTTATTTAAGGAAAACAATATGCAATTGCACTTCAAACCGTCACAGTAATAATCATGTTATAAATAGCCTAAATACAAGAATACACCAACTTTATCGATAATTAATCCATTCACTACTAAATTAATATTACCAATATAATGTATTTCACTTCGCTTTACCGCTGGCTATTCCTTCGTTGTACGTTAAACTCCTCAAAAGGGAACACCCTAGCTGTGTTATACCATAGATTAAACTATGTCACGATTTCTAACTATTGCATTGTCCTTAGTCTGTACAGATAACTAATAAATTGTATGGATAAACCACATTTGTCGAACGGTTAAATCAAGTTTGCGTATTTTGACACCCAAAAGGAAACCCCTGTTCAGTTTGGGTGGTTTGCGAATTTAGGAATAGTCGCACTTGCTAAAAGCCTAAGCAGAACTCAAGTGGGATAATGAAGTGGTCTCGATACCCCTCGGTATCCGTGTAAAGCATGCTCCAAAATGACAGTTCCATTAGTCGCCGCGCAACATACTCGCGTCATTGTGCGGGGCCACGGCGCGCCAGAAACGTTCCCCTCGCCCAACAATTAGCAAGGCCCAGCGCCACCCCCAGCCCTGTGCCAATCACTGATGTGGCGAGGGTCGGCGGCGCGCACAGCGTACGGGATTGACTTATTACGACAAGATCGGTTACAAATCGAGATTACGGCGTTTTTACTACTTTTGTACACTGATGATCAAGTATTTACACTTGGCGGGGGTTTAAAGACACAAGGGTTGAAAGTCAAACGGGAAAGATTGAGCCAAGCCCATATCGGAACGCATGATTCGGTCTACTTATATAATATTCAACAACAAACTAAACAATATCGAGACTCGGTAATAATTGATCAAAATAAACTGGTGTTTATGGATTATATGTTACAAAGTTTCAGCATTTTCTCAAAGTCAATTCCCTATCAGGCAAGAGTAAGCTTTATGTTTGATTAAATTTCGACTAATAAATCAAAACAAAATATAATATCTTACCGACAGGGTATATTTTAAATAGTATTTCAAACATACTAGGCCTATTTAACTTTAAAAAATATATATATATATATATATATATATATATCACACACAGCAGTAGTCACTCCAAAATTGCAGCTATCGATTCCTCCGAAATTTGTATTAAGTTATGGCTCAATTTAAAGGTCGAAAATACCAATCATTTCAGTGAGCAAAATTTCGATATCACAAATAATAATCGTTGGATAAATTCACAAAATATTCAATTGCGATTTTTGTTATGGCCCATCTGTTACATCAACTATCTGCTGACTGATATCCCTATAGGTATGTTTTGCTCTTTAAAGTGAGCCATATGAATCGATTATTCAAATAATCGGTTGAGAAGGGTCGGGATTTGACAGATTGTCCTTATGCGAGAAGCAGGGAGAGACGCGAATTGTTGCGCGACTGGAGCCCCCTCTTAAACATGGTAGCAATACTCTCAATGGCCGCAGGGGATAACGCCGCTAAGGACACCAATGTCTCATGACCACGGCGTTGCACCCTCAGCTCCCAGGATCCCACTGCCGCCACGCAACGGCCCCACCGGCACCAGCTGCCCGGACCGTGGCCGTGGACCGCCGCACTGGGTCTTTGTCTCCCGGCGAGCCTTGATTATTTGGTCGTTGACCACCGCTCCTCCGCCGCCCCGACCCCGGCCACCGCCCGTAAACAAATCAATCTGCCGGCGAGGTGTCACTTTCGCGATATGTCAGCCATCGAGTGTTGCTTGTATTCGTGTCGTGTGCCATACGAATGATTACGACTGTAAATGTTTACGTCGCAGCCGCCGCTTCTCCACACTGGCGCAACGTGTACGAAGAACGAGGCACTCGGGGACACATCCTGTTACATATACGGTGCGTTGAGAAACCTTAGGTGAACGTCTCGGGACAATTATTGGATGAGTATGTACGGATCCGGTCAATTCTAGGATGAGTAAGTACCTCACTTACTCATCAATCTGTCAATTTAGGATGAATATGTACGATTCCAGGTCAATTCTGGGATGTACGGTCTCTAAAATCTTTTCAGATAATAGCCAATAAAGCAGAATTCAGATAATTGATATTATTTGTCAATTACAATAAAACAAACTAAAACGTATTGTTATGTTTATTACTGTATTCCTATATTTTATTTTTAACTACATCCCCTCTTGCACACAAACATTGCAATTACTTGTACAATTAACACACTGAATCTTGTTTTATGCCAATGAGAAGTTATTACGCCATACAAAGACTGACACCTGACGCACGGAAAAACTCAAGAGTTTAACCGAGTCAGGGTTAAAATCTATTGGGCCAGCAGTAACCAAATGTAGGTTACTAGCAACAGCAACCAGTGCCGCACGGCCATTAGTAACTAACTGAAGTTAGTCAAAGTATATACGATTATTTGTAACTGAATGGTTTGTTACTGCTAACTAATTGTTTATTTTACCTACTAATGCCGGTTAAGTACAAACTTACAGCATGTTAAACACCAACCTAGTGTCCCCTGAGTTAATTTTTAATGAGTAGAAGTAGTTGCCAATAAACCATGGATTTTTAATAGTTGACCTTGTACTCAGTGAGAATTTAACTAACACATCGGTGGAAACTAACCTGTGGTAGTGTGATGGTCGTTCATAACTGTCTTAGCTAGGGTAGCAGCAAGGTTAAATTAGTTTTATCTAACTTTGTGATGTTGGCAACAACTGTTTCTCTGCAGAGAGATCAGATCAGAGCTAAAGTGAGCGGCGAGTAAGTCGTAGAATACACGCAGGTCACAGGTGACAAGTCTCATGTCTCGTGGTTTTCACCTTTATTAGTTCTCTTTCAACGATCATAAAGATGTGAGGAACCTTCTGACCAACTGGGTCTGGGCTCATATATTTCATCATTTGAAGGTACGTAGATTATGACCTTCTTAATTCTGTTGTTTCAGGTTAGGAATTCAACGTTTGATGTCGGTCTACTTAATACGGTTTCAAATTAGATGTATTAATTCGGCTATGTTAGAAAATTAACTAAAATGCAGTTATTAAAATAAATATCAAAGAAGTTGAATGTTTTATCTTAGGTTAGGTTAGGTAGGTAGGCGAATCCCCCATTAGGGCTACGGTAGAGCATACAATATACCACTTTAGGTACATTCTTAAAAACCTCATTAATATTTGTTTTAAAAACTTGTCTAGCTAAATGTTCAACAGAGATGTTTTTTTAAAAACCAGTTTGAAACCATAATCAGCAGACTAACGTAAAATGTTGAATTCCTAACCTGAGACAACACAATTAAGAAAGCCTTTATCAACGTAAATTAAAATTATGAAATAGAGAAAAGGTCCCAGTTGGTCAGAAGATTCCACATATCTCCTTGATCATCGAAGTCAAACATGGTTAAAGTTAAAACCACGAGGAGTGAGGTGTTCTAACTTTTAACCTAGCTGATCAGTTAAAGTGACCCTGCTGCTCGGTTTGAATAACCTATTAACTTGGTTAGACTAACCCGTAAGCTCATTTAAGTAACCCAGAAGATTAGTCAAAGTAACCTAGCTGCTAGGTTAAAACAACCAACTTGATCAGTTAAATCAACTAAAAATCTACTCGGTCATTTATGACCTACAGTCAATGATTTTGCCTACTTAGTCGGTCATTACTAACCCATTATCACTGACCCATTTCACAGGGTTACTTGTAACCAACCAACTCGGTCGGTGCTATATTTACCCTACAACTCAGTAAATATCACCCTTTTACTCAGTTTAAGACTAACCTTTTGGGGTTTTCAATGCGGGCTGATTGTTCAAAACTCTGGCAACAAAATAACGCAATAATTGACTGATCCAAACCCTGAGAGGCAGATGTGTTAGATGACTGTTACTGTTGTTTGTTAATGCTTTGTAGAAGTTGAATCGCAACACCTCTATTTGTTCTCGTGTATTTACTCGCGTTTGACGTGATAGCCCATACACGCTGCACATTATTTATCTCGCTCACAAACTTATCGACGGTTTAAAGGGCTAAGGTAGACTCGCGTTTGACGTGATAGCCCATACACGCTGCACATTATTTATCTCGCTCACAAACTTATCGACGGTTTAAAGGGCCACTCTACAGGGGTTACTAAATCCAACATTTTCTTGCATTTATTTATCCATTACAACTAATTCATCCTTCGAAATTGTTATAAGTACCTACTAGTAGTAAGGTGCTACTAATAGGTACTACTAACTACTATATTCAGTGTATGACAAAACTTTCGAGAGAATAGTAAGCAGTATTAAGTAAGCAGAACACAGCATTAGTTTTTTTACGTTTTCTAGCGATGGTATCTGATATAAACAATATACAAGGTAGGTAAACGTTCCCCTACCATGCGATTACGCTTTTTGCTATGAATATTCAATGTTAATATAATTTACTAATTTATCCTAGACGATCATCCTTACTAATTTTAAATTGTCCCCTTTGTCCTGAATAAGAAGTAAAATGTATAGACAGACGGCTGATATGGACTCATTCGCAAACACAAGTGTGGAGAGTTCATGGGAATCATTCTTTCCTGTTTATTTCGTACACTTCTCGTGAGCTGTATAGGAAAACAAATTTAATATCTTGTAAATACTTATCTATATTTTTCGATGTTAATTTATCCAGAATAGTACAAATAAAATCGCGTTTGTGTCATACTAATGAAAAACTCTTTCCCCCAAATTCGCTAAAGTTTCTGACCTACGATTGGATAATTTTAAAACGTCGTTGAAACTTTCGCCTCCTAACTTACTTCTGGCCCGGCAGCAAACGAAAATATCGGCGGCAAAAAATAAGCTACACAAAGCAAAAACAACCCCCGGGCGTACACCCCCCCCCCAACGACCTCGGCTGTTTTTTCTCAATACCTCCCTCCCTCACCGGCCACCCCTCTTCCGACCATTTAGTTTTTCTGCCTTCACTTAACTTACCTTTCAATCAAAGAATCTTCGAAAGCGCCCCTGCAGCCGCTCCGCCGCTTATTACCACACTCTGCTCCGTGGTAACGCCGTAACACAGCATGGTGTAAGTAAGCTTATTTAAACCATGCTAACACACAGCACAGCGCGTAGGTAACACTCAGCAAGACATTTTGAGCAGGAGTTCCTTATCTTGTAGATTAGGTGAGCACTAAAAGAAATTATCCTTATCTTACCATTGGGCTTTGCCCCACGGGTCATCAACGTCACAATGTTAATTTTACGAACATTTATTTGACAAGGTGATTGCCAGATGATAACATAAACAGATTTTACTTATTCGAAATAGTTCAAAAGGTTTACCATAGAATGCAGCACACACAACTGGTGTATCCCCGGGTGAAACCCCAGCTCGTTTTACAACAAATATTATCTCAGCAAACCTCTACACGGGCAGTTTTTCCCCTAACAAAACAATTATAATCATTCTCCGTTTAAAACAAGAAGCGATAAATTATCGTAACTGATCTTAAAACGTTAAAATATCATTTTTATACAGGAAAAAACCATTTTTATAATCCGTACACAAGTCCAGAAAAACAGAGTAGTTTAATCGGTGTGGACTTAGTAACAAAAACATGAATAAAAACTGCTTACTGAAAAACATAAACCATTAATTTCGCGTTCTACTTGTTTAATGTCACTAACGGTACAAAAACTGCGGTTTTACTACTGGAGTCGTTTTACAGTAAGCGCTTCAATTTATTATCGACAGTAAAAAGGACAACACGAGGATGCATTGAAATACACTGGAAGAAATTCACAGCTCAACATTTACAATGCAAAAAAATAAAATCCATTTGTACATCATTTGTGTTTCTTTAGACGCCTTGGTGTAGCAAGAAAACGACCACTGCAAGACGAGCATAGTGCTGGAAGTATGTAGTTCATCGGCGTATTCATAGAACAAGTAGATTCTTAAAGTGAAATGAACTAAGAAAATACTACAGCAAAATTTGCAAATTAGATTCCGGTAAAAATTCCGTTAGGCAACATAAAATTTAAAACTTTATAACATTTATTGATACAAGAATTAGAGTAGATAATTCAATTCCGCATGTTTTTGAGGCCATGGATTCGGGATTCGGATGAGGCTCAATTCCAGAAGTTTCGCTTGATAAACAAATATAAAAATGCGTTAAACAATTACTACGTACAAACAGTATATTGTTATATGTTTATTATGATATCCTAAACCTTTTTATCTTAAGCTTCTCCTATTTTAAGTAACAAAAACTGTCTTAATAGAACACTAAGTTGATATTGAGTTTAAAAATATAGTAGTGTAACAATAATAATTTAAAACATGAACGTAAAACAAACATGAGCAATAGTAGGTTGGACTGAATCGAGTTGAAGATTGCAACGCTCTAATTAATGTGCGATCCGTGCTGATATAACTGAGATCGAAATTAGCATGCCGCCACTTGTCATCGTAGGTGGAGGGCCATTAACTCGACTGGTTATGGGTAATAAATAACGAATTAATGATCGCCTATAAACTAGTTAGAGTAAAGACATGTTAGAGGCAAATAAAGCACGGAGGAAAAGATATTATAGCTTACAAAATGTCATATTCGTAAAATACAATGTTTGTTTACTAAACTGGACAGTTAAAAATGTCGAAAGAAAAAAGGACATGAGATGTGTAATTTCTTAAAGTATATTCAAATATTTATTGACAGTAGGCTACGTTGACCAAATCTTTGGCGTTTCTACCTGCTCCCCATAAGGCCGTTAACTCCCAAAGCCCATCCCTCCCCAACGGATTATCCGATAGCTGATTTAATGTATGGCTCATTTTAAAGAGCAAACAAACACCTTGAGATTGTATTGACCAAAACTTAAAATATCGGAAGTAATCGTTTAACAACATTCCAAAATATTCAATATTTACGATTTTTCTAATGAGTGAACTATTTGTGATTAGGCCTATATCAAAATTCTACTCGGTGCAATAATAAGGTATTTTTTTGTTCTCTAAAATTAACCATAAATTAACGATTTCGAATAATGGAAGAGCTTTGAAAGTTAACATTGATCTTACGGGAGAAGCCGGTAGAAACGCGAAATGATGCGTAACTGGAGCCCCCTCTCAATCATCTCTTATGACTCGATATGTTGCTTGTAAGTAGGTTTCCCTAGCTGTGACTTAAAACTCACTGTTATTTCCAGGCTTAATCGACATTTGTAATTTGCCTGTTCTACGTTAACAAATCCTGCGTTTATCAAACCACCCGTGATTCCCCAAGGTGGGATTCCACCAATTGTGATTATGAATGAGTTCCCACTCTTCAATCAGCCGCACTTATCGTGAAACCACTGGTAATTACATTATTTCCCTGAATACGCCTGAATTTTCTACGGGATTCCCGGAAAATCTCGAGAGCCATTGCACCACGGGTATTCCTACGCCTGGCTCTAGGCAACTCTAGCTCATTACGAGTAGATCTACGTCACATCGCTGAGGTACAAGTAAGCTGGCGGTCACTGAGGCATTAGATGACAAGCGAGATGTAAATACTCACCGCGTGGTAAGTTGTTCCACAGGGACTCCAGTAGGGTTGATTGATTATGCGATTTAGAAGACGGGAATGTTTATCCAACCTGTACGGGAAAACTTGGCAGGTGTTCCTTTACAGTTTTCCCCGGCAAACGCACGAGGTAAAACCGGGTAACTAACACACTCACAACAGCTGAGCGGTAAACGAGTAAAAATAGTGAAAACTAGCTGATGTACCCGTTCTTCGCACAGGGGTTTTCTTTACCCGTTCTAGAGTCAATGCAATTTGCATTATTTTAAGTTAGCTTGAAACATCAGTTCTTGCTTCTGCTCTTTAAGCTGTCAAAGAGAAGTGTCCTCAGCTGTTCGCATTACAGTTTCTGTATGTTTACTTTCTTACGACATGTAAACCTGAAACTTAGGACGTTCACTGGGCGTAGCCCGAGGGGATTTAAAGGAAGTGAATAGGCCTATGTGTTGCATGGGTTCAAGATCTAGTTTAGGCTTGTTCGTAAGATGTGTGGAACAATCATAACCTAAGATCTTTGCACAACAATCACTTAGAAGTTGCAATGTTTTTGGTTTGGCACGCAACAGATGATTCTCAGAAGCGATTTTTAGTCAACAGACTAAGAACAGATGTCAATCACTCACCCCCACCCTAAAAAACGGTTTAACCCTTTGAGTGCCAGAGTTTTTCGGTCGTCATATCCCTAGAGTGCCAGAGTTTTTAACACAGTATATCCCAAAAGTGCCAGGCACAAAATCAACATTTTGCAAGGGTTTGCAAAAAAATTAATAACTTTTTTATTTGGTAAGATATTATTATGAAACTTTTTTTGTTTTGTAAGTTTAAAGTTTAGCTATAATATTATGCACATATATAATATTTAAAAAATAAAAAATAAAAAATTTGAATAAATATATGTATGTGGGAAAATTCTTTTAATTTTTTTTTATTTGTTTCAGGTAAATAAACATTGTTCAAATATAAGATTTTCACCAAATAACTACTAGATTTATAGAGGACATGTTTCCCAAAATATTTCCTGAAAGTTTCATTAAATTTGGGCTTTAGGCGGACAAGTTATTTCCATAAATGTAAAAAAATATAAAAACGGCAAATTAGTACACAAGACAGTAGCCTAACTTTATTCAAGGGTTTAAGTTTTATTACAATTTTATTTCATAAAGCAGACTAACTAGGCATCGTATATTTATGGAGTATATGTTTACCTGAACATATCCTGGAAATGTCCTGGAAGAAATAATAAAAAGTAATGGCGTAAGAAAAATTTTCTATAACAACGATTCACAAAATCAACATTTTGCAAGGGTTTTGTACATAAAATCAATAACTTTTTTATTTGGTAAGATATTATTATGAAACCTTTTTTGTTTTGTCAGTTTAAAGTTTAGCTATAATATTATGCACATATATAATATCTAAAAAATACAAAATAACAAATTTGAATAGGTACATAATATTATACATGCGGGAAATTTTTTATATTTTTTCAGATAAATAAACATTGTTCAAATATAAGATTTTCACCAAATAACTACTAGATTTATAGAGCTAGAAACTATCCTGGAAATCACCTGTAAGAAATAATAAAAAGTAATGACGTAAGAAAAATTTTCCATAACAACGATATATCGTTGCAATGTATTTTTCGGTAAGACCACCGACGACGATATATCGTTGTGAAGTATTTTTCGGATGTTCCGTGCACAACGATATATCGTTGCGTGGCACTCAAAGGGTTAAACCACTTTAACCAATAACACCCAGGCTTCACGAAGATCCGCACGAGGTCTACCTATGTGTAAAGTTTCACCCCAGTCGGTTCGGTAGTTTTTGCGTTCACCCGGAACATCAGACAGACAGACAGAAACCACCTCTTCTTTATAATATTATAGATAGATCCTAAATGGAAAAAGTTGTTTATCATAAATAATAGGGAGTTTTTGCACCATATGTTAAATAATCACGGTAAACTCTATACGTTATTTTTCACTTTTATTAAACGTTCTCTATTCCGTGTTTAATATTTTCAACCAAAAACATTAGAACGGATTAGCCCATCAATTTAACCAAATCACCAAATTAGAAAAAAATAGGGGAAATGTTAACATTAGAAATTATATAAATTATCTGTTGTTAAATACAATTTTTTTAGCAAGAGTAAAAATTATACTGCCGTGAGTCATAAACAGACTGAATATGTAGCTTGTAATCAAAATAAGAATATGGAAGCGCTTTAAAAGGGGCCAGCGTAAATGTAAATGACACAGCTGATGGCATTTCGAAAAAAAAATACTACTAAAAGAATTGGTTTTTCTTCGAGTTTGGCGCGCAACTGGACAATATGAGTATTATCAAGCGACGTGAGAATGGTTCCCCAGCAGATGCACATCCGTAACGCGGGAGTCGGACAGTCGGACATTACCCCTGTAATAAGAGGCCTATTAGACTGCGGCGCGGCCATCACAGAGATTGCCGCGGCTTCATCACCGCATCACCAATTACAACTGACAATCACAACTTGTGGCGTGCACAAGCTAAGTATAACTCCCTCTCCCTTACCACACAAGTTTCACAAACGATGCATAATTTGTAAGCATTCGGTAATTTAAAAATCCTACATATGTACGTACTTGTTGTGTAGGGCCTAAAGAATAATTATGTGGCATGTAACATCAGTTCACCTTTTGTATTTCTTCTTACGGATTTATAATTTAAAATTAAAAAATACAATAATAGAAGGACCTGTCAAGAACAATCCAAACCGCAGAATGAAACGTCAGTTCTAAAAGATCAGTAACTGAACGAGTTCACGAACAATCCAACTTCCGATCAAACTGACCACAAAACACCGACTAAAGTGCACCACTCGTTGCGCAACTAGCTCAGCCAATGCCACCGGGCGACAACGCGACGCAACGCAGTGACGCAAGCCAAGTGTGCAATGATATACAGAACATGTAAACACACATGCAGCTGAGACGCTGATGACAAACTTGCTCATTGCGAATACGGTTAACCACACATTAACAGCGATATTTTAACCATACCTGTACATATTTATTCCTGAATGGGTTACGGTAATGACAAGAGAGAGGGGGACGGACTAAAAAGAAAATACTAAAACAAAAATAACTTATCCTAAACTTTAAATTGCGCTCCACCCCAGATTTCACAAAACTGTAAACCCTTGTTTACTTTCCAATGTTAATATTTTGATTGTAATTTGTCTCATATTAAAATGCAAAGAATTTATTTATACAAACGATGATATATATAACCTAACAAAATTAATTACCTGCTCTCGGTGATTCAACTCCTAAGCATACCATTGATGCTGCCTTAGAAAAGGTCGACCTAAAATATTTACAATCCCAGGTTTTGAACCGCTACCAAACAAAACTTAAGAATGCCGTTCACGTAATAAGGCTCACAAAAATATTCAAGTGAACGAATAACCATTGCAGGTTATGTTATCGACATTGCCCCAGCGACAGCGAGAGTGAGAGAGAGAGAACCCGCGGGTAATGTCGGCGTTATCAGTCTGTTATCAGCACCACTTGAACCCCGCGACACCCGTTATCAGTTATCACGACTGACTGATAACGTGGCTCAATATGAAGCCGCGCATGGACTGTCCGCTCCCACCGACTCTTCCCCACGGCCAAGTAACACTTGAGTCAAGTTTTAAAAATCGTACTTGATTATAACAGTGTTTGCTAACAAATTTTAAAAAACCTACACAACCTAAAAATATTACGTAAAAAAATTATCCCCAATTTGATGGAAAGCACTAACAACAATTGATCTGGTCAGCGAACCATTACACTGTAATTGGAACAAGATTAATTTCATTACAACTTACACAAACTATTCCGTAGTAACTTAACAAGTTTTTACGTAATATAACTTAAAACTGTTAACATAAATCCTAATATTTAATACCCAAGCAGATTCTGTGTCACGCTGAGATCTCAGGAACCACTGGACCGACTTTTACGATGAAGTATATCCATGGAAAGGTCTCGATGTGAAGGTTTGCAAAAAATCATTACAATTTACATCGCTCCCAAATGCCTTCAGTCACAATATTGTGGAAGAACAGTCGAAATTGAGCATTGTACAGCTGTTGAAGGTAAAAAAAAACACAGTAGGCCCACAGAAGCAAGATCAGCTGTTTAAAGATCCACTTTCACGAAGTTCTATACTTTAGTTTTAACTCTAAATTATTTGATCTCTCAAAGTTGTTTTTCCTTAATTTGGTTTAAACGGAAACTTTACAACTTAATTTCAAGTTCACCTTGTGTTTAAACTTAACAAAACCTCGAATTTGTTACACTGACACTGAATGTGCCCCTCGAATTATATTAGATGAGCTAGGTTTATCTATGAGCCCAAATTTAATAAACGGTATCAGGAAACTGACACATACTTTCTCCCTTTAGCCCAACTTTAATGAATAAATTACTTTTTATTTACTAAATATAGTATACAAAGCACGGTCGAATGTACAGAAAATTTTGTAAACAAGTTGTTTTAAAACACATCCACCCAAATCCCTGCTTTGGAGGCACTACAGAATCCATTGCTACACTCGTGGTTTTAAGAGGGGAAATGCCCCCTATTACCCCCCCTGGGGTTAAAGGGGCAACATGTTTCGAATTTCCTCTGTTTGTCAATGCTAAATTGACAAGCATATCAAGTTTGAATGAAATGTATCAGTAAATAAGAGAGAAATAGTAATTTTTGTATTCCCCATAAGAATAACATTGGACAACGTACTGCGTTTACCGCAAAATGAAAATTTCAATTTTCTCCGAAACCAGCAATCGTAGAATAGTAATTCAAAATACTAAATTATTTAGTTTTTTGAGCTCTTTTTAATGGTGAATAGTAATATTTTTTATGTTTATGTCTTTTTATGAAAAATCCAAAAAACTGAATTGTTGATGTTTTAAGTCCTGTAATTTCTGAACCCGAATTTTTACAGGAATGCGGGTGGTGCCATTTTGTTGGAAAACTGAAGTTCTACAAACGACTAAAGTTTAATCAAAATCGTTAGAGCCGTTTTTGAGAAATTCGGATTTTTCATGTTTTTTGGCGGTTTTGGGGGGATAATTACCCTTAAAAATCAAAAATTCAAAAAAATGAAAAAAACACCTGGAGATATCGTGGATTAGTACCTACATGCCAAATTTCATAAAAATCAGCCCATTGGTTAAGGCTCTAGCTCTGTACACATCCACACAGACACACACACACACACACACACACACACACACACACACACACACACACACACACACACACACACACACACACACATCACGTAAAAACCACTTTTTTGGGTTCAGGGAGCACCAAAACGAATATTTCCACTAACAACTCAAATTCGAAAATTTTGACGAAAACAATACTTTCTGCATATAAGGGGAGAAAGTAAAAATGAGTTTAAATATAAATATTTATATTAATTTCACCTTAGGAAGAACATTTACAGAAAAACACATATTTTGCTCTAATTTGAGCAGTGGCTTCGCTTGTATATAATACCGAAAATTGTAACTCATAATTTTCTTTACAAATTTCTAACAAATGAATACGATTCTCAGGGTACTCACGGGGGCTGGTGATGGTCGCGGTCGTCCATGGACCGATGGACCGCAGGACACAGTAGCACAACACCAGTCTACTAGTAGCGGTGGCAGGACACAGTAGCACTACCAGTAGTGCCATCGCCTTCGCCAGTGGTGGCGATGCTATTTCTGGCCGCCACTGGAGGCTGTCGCCGTTATCAGCCACATGCGGATCATACTCCCCGTCCCGGTCAAATATACCGGGTGTTGAGATCACACTGAACGAACCATCATAAGGTCAGACGTGCTAATGAATTGTGTTCTAGTTAAGACGACGGTTTTAATGAGAACCATTTTAAACCTATCTATTTCAAAATAAGGTCAAAAAGGGGATATATGAGCCTGTCCCATATTATGACTGAATACCGAATGTTCGGCATATTCCCGAAGTAGTATGGGAACTGCACGAACACTGAATATAGAATTTTCAAATTTCGATAAGCAGTGACATGTTCAATGAACTTATGGAAGAGTATTCGACCGAATAGTTAGGCGTTAGTCGTAAGTAGTGTGGAACTGGCTTAACCAACAACTCTAGATCAGATTTTAACCTGTTTTACTTCGAACAAGAAACCATTAAGAGATTATACTTATAGTGGACTCCATACACCGGCACCGGATTATCAGAAGTCAATCATGTATGGCTCATATATATAACAAACAAAAATGTCTAGCGATTTCAGTGATTTCGATACCACAAAGATTTCAGCCAATAACAAATCGTAAATATTGAATATGTTGTAATTTTATCGAATGAATATTATTTGTGATATCGAAAATTTGCTTACTGAAGTCAATTTTAGCTCTTAGAAATGAGCCATAAATTAACGATTTCGTATAATTCGTTGAGGAGGGGTGGGCTTTGAAAGTTAACATTGGCCTTATGGGGGTAGCAGGTAGAAACGCGAGATGTTTCGTGACTGGAGCCCCCTCTTGATGATGGGAGGAGTTGCCAATGCATGGAGGTAAGATCAATGAATACAGAATCTTATAAGACTAATTAGACTATGTATTCATTGGTAAGATCCCCATTGTGCTCCTTTCCGAGTGTCTCTTGAGTCACGATCAACGTTCTCCGATATAAAGCTCTCAAAATATTCTTCCATAGTAATATTAGTTAGTAATGTCTACGAAACATAACTGTATTTATAGGCAGTTTCTTTTGCATGCTAACGGTAAAATAGCCATATTAAAACATGAAGGCCTGATGAATAATCTCTATTGAGAGTTTTTAATACAAAATGCTTCACGCAAAACTAAAAGTCCGTGTGAACCAAAATTACCAAAGGATTTAATTTGTTCAATCTGTGAACATCGGAGTCTGGTAAATAAATTTGTCGAATCGTATTTTAAAAATAAAGTCTATAAAGCCAAAAATGATGACTGATTTATGTGTAACACGAGAACAATTAACGTTGACTTCCAGGCGAACAATACGGTAGTCAAAACGATACTGCAATGAACGCACAATAAACTGTTATCACCGCTGCGCTCGAGTGCGCGTTGCCGTTCGCCGCAGCTGAGCTTCTGATTGGCAGCCCCTATGTTGCTGCCCCTAGCTAGGGGTGGAGGATTGGACGGACGGCCCTTGATTGAAGGGGGTGGAGTGCCTCTTTCCGACGTAATCGGAACGCTTAATCTTAATCTGCTACCAGATGGTCGGTTGATTCGAGAAATTTGTTGATGAAATTAATATGGGGTAAAGACGGCTGACGGGGAGGGGTAGAATGCTTTTGAAACTTTGTGTAGGTCGTTAAAAAGAGTTTAGGAAGCCACTGCAAATTTAAAATGTTGGTTTGTTGATGTTTATAATTGGGAAAACTTTCATAGGCCCATAACGAGATTGGGGCAGTCAATTTCAAATAACCACGTTATAGATCTCTGACTGCACTTCGATTAATATTTACCTTTCGACTGGCAAATTGTTTTCTACGTTTTTGAAACCCAATAGTGTGTAATGACAACAGTAAGTTTTGTAATGACTTTTCCAATGCGATAGATAAGTACACGACTTCCACGCAGTTCTTCTCTACACCAGTATAGACTATAGAGATTCTAGTTTGATACATGACCCCCACGTAGTCAGTTTAAACAAGTATATCAGATGAACTTAAGATTAATTCAAACCGATACCATGGTTGGCTTCAACGGAGATTTTCAGTTTAACCCTGACATGATATAATAACAAACAACAACGTGTTGACGGTACACATTTTGAGGCGTGAAAGGAATATGTAATATATGTTGTCAAGGAATTAGATGAACAAGATTTTGAAATATTAGCTGTCCGACCACATAAGGACGCAGCATACATCCGAGAGTAGATCATTTTGCGTTTTGGGTTGATCAGGACTTTAATCAACATTTTCGCATAAACGTATTGCTAGAGCAGTCCTGCGCGAAATAGGTCACCTTATTTGCACCTAAGCAAATACAAATTATGCTCTTTTTTTCTTGTTTGACTTGTTTAATTGTTTAACTCATTGTTAGTTTAACTTAAACTACTTTTGAACACCAATGGTGAAAGTCTGTTTAGGACGTTTTGGTTTAAACACTTTATATTTCAAAACCTGAAGTTATATAGTTTAATAATACATTTTACTCAATAAACTTAACACTTTTCCAATAATCGGGACTGTCTCTTTCAAACAAAGTTCAACAATTCAAAATAACAATACATTTATAGTATTACTATTCAATTTGTGGGCTTTTTAGGTCGAATGAATTATTTCTTAAAACGTTAACAGTATATTAAAGTAATTGGAACTATGTATACGGTATTGAATATTTGATTTTAAAATTTGATTGACTTAGCTGAAAGAAATATTCCATTAAACAAGTTGAAAACTAAGCCATCACAGTGAAATGTACCTCGAGACGGATAGGTAAACGTTCTCGACGTTTACCACCGCGCTGTAGGTTGGCACACCGGATCGACCCGTTTACACCCACGTCCTGCGAGGGATTGACGTCTATGTCCTACAGCCGTACCGGCAATACATACAACCTCGCCCGTGGTACAAAGGTGAACAAGAAAGCGCGGCCATTTACTCTTCTAGCCTCGACAACAGACTTTCTCCATCATAACTGGCGTATGTAGGAAACTGCTGGCTGCTAGTGGGTAATTGGTCATAAACTGAGCCTACGCGCACGCCTGGGCTAGACACATAGCTGGGGTGCGAGGAACATTGGCCGACAACGGGCTTCGTGAGTAAGGTCGCCGTATGCGGGTGACCCGATATTGGTGATTTAAGGCTCATTTTAAAGAGCAAAAAAATCTAGCGATTGCAGTGAGCAAAATTTCGATATCACAAATAATAATACTTCAAAATTCCCAAAATATCTCAAACTTTTTATGGGTAAACTGTTTGTGATTTCAAAATTCTGCTCACTGAATTCGCTAGGTATTTTTTTTATATTTTTAAAACGAATCATAAATGAACGCGGGCTTTCAAAGTTAGCATTGGTCTTAATATGGGAGAATCAGGTAGACGTAAAGGACCGGAGCCCCCTGTTAATATAATTTAATGAAAGTACGACAAAATAGGCTACTTGCTATTTGGCATTTGATATTAGTATAATATAACATGTACGTCTACTAAAGTAATTACATTATTTTTAACTTTTGGTTGTGTTTAATATAACAATCAATTTGGCAGATTTGTAAAGTATACAAGCAAAAGGACCAGGCTTTAAAGTTGTGTGCAACCCCTCCCGCCATTTTAAATGTCTACCTTAAGGTGTCTATGAAAAGGCCGAGCCCTTGTATTACTACAAAATTGAATTTTAGAGAAATAGTTAAATAGACTATACAACGTAAAAAAAAACTGGTGAGCACTTTCGGTAAGCTACAAACCTATATATGAAATGTTCCGTTGAAAGAAAATCTATGTTCGATTATGAATTTGTCAAGTGCGACGTTAAAGGAGACGGGGTTTATAATGGTGCACGAGATGCATCGCTTTGTGGTATACAGTATAGATACGATGCATCAGGGACCACCACGTCATGCTTCGATCAGGCTGTATGTCAAATTGGTAAACATTCGAAATTGAAATATAGTATTCAGGTATACCAAAATTATATATTAGATAAGATAAATAAATAATGAAAAGAATTTCCAGGTCATTAATTCGTTCAAACATGCGTATTTAAATCTGTATTTTATATATTAAGCTCAAATTCCACTGTGTTGACACTTCGTTGAAAAGTAAATAACTCTCATCGTCATCTCTCGTGTAATTGCACTGCACTTCTGGATTCATCACCCGCGGTATCCACTGCCGGACGCCGTTGAACTCGCTTTTTGTCCACGCGCTAATCTCTTCCTGCAGAGCTAAGGACTTGCGAGTTTTATATGAGGTTTCTTAGAAATAATACACCCAAGCTTGAATATAGTCAGAGAAAACAGCGCTCTTCCTTACTGGGGGATAAAATTCCGAACTTTCAATTAAGAAGGGAAGGGAAGAAGGGAATTCATCTAGGAAGGTTTCATTTTTAAGGAACAGTTCTGATTTTATTTTTATATATTTGTTAATTTTATCCCAAGGTTGAACGATGCCAAGGCACCTAATAGGGTTCCTCATTTTTCCCTCCATCTTTACTAGAGATTTACGTAACATCAAGCATCATTCCAGTGACGACTTAAAACACAAAGGAAATGTAAACTGACAAGACCCCGCAATTTAGCTGAATTGAACAACAATATTATTTAATGTATTGCGATATAAACAACCGGTACTGGAATGCAGTATAGTATACGTAACCTCTGTTCCACAAATAAAAAACCGAACCATCAGCTATTTTCTAATTAAATACACAAAACATAAATCGGTGCAATCTTCTTCACCTAACAAAAACAAATCATCAAATCTATCTATGTCAAATTAAACTAAATATGCGACCACGCATCGCTCTACATATAATACAATTTAAATATCAGCATTATATTGATCAAACAAATTAAACGATTATTTTAATATTATCTTCGTATTGGTATCCCCTGGGTCTCATTATTTTCAAGGGGTTCAAACTAGTTACCACAGGACCCATGACGACGAGGTACCGTGGTTGTTGTTGCACCGCTACGCTACAGCGCTAGGCCAGGGCCGCATCGCCGTACCTCCAGTTGCCCACGGTTGACGACATGGTACCGTGGTTGTTGCACCGCTACGCTACAGCGCTAGGCCAGGGCCGCATCGCCGTACCTCCGTCCACGGTTGACGACATGGTACCGTGTTGTTGAACCGCTATAACGCTAGGCCAGGGCCGCATCGCCGTACCTCCAGTTGTCCACGGTTGACGACATGGTACCGTGGTTGTTGAACCGCTATAACGCTAGGCCAGGGCCGCATCGCCGTACCTCCAGTAGTCCACGGTTGACGACATGGTACCGTGGTTGTTGAACCGCTATAACGCTAGGCCAGGGCCGCATCGCCGTGCCTCCAGTTGCCCACGGTTGAAGAAATGGTACCGTGGTTGTTGCACCGCTACGCTACAGCGCTAGACCAGGGCCGCATCGCCGTACCTCCGTCCACGGTTGACAACATGGTACCGTGTTGTTGAACCGCTATAACGCTAGGCCAGGGCCGCATCGCCGTACCTCCAGTTGCCCACGGTTGAAGAAATGGTACCGTGGTTGTTGCACCGCTACGCTACAGCGCTAGGCCAGGGCCGCATCGCCGTACCTCCGTCCACGGTTGACGACATGGTACCGTGTTGTTGAACCGCTATAACGCTAGGCTAGGGCCGCATCGCCGTACCTCCAGTTTCCCACGGTTGACGACATGGTACCGTGGTTGTTGCACCGCTACGCTACAGCGCTAGGCCAGGGCCGCATCGCCGTACCTCCAGTTGTCCACGGTTGATGACATGGTACCGTGGTTGTTGAACCGCTATAACGCTAGGCCAGGGCCGCATCGCCGTACCTCCGTCCACGGTTGACGACATGGTACCGTGTTGTTGAACCGCTATAACGCTAGGCCAGGGCCGCATCGCCGTACCTACAGTTGTCAACGCTTGACGACGAGGTACCGTGGTTGTTGCACCGCTATAGCGCTAGGCCAGGGCCGCATCGCCGTACATCCAGTTGTCCACGCTTGACTACGTGGTACCGTGGTTTTTGCACCGCTACATCATGGCTAGGCCAGGGCCGCATCGCCGTACCTACTGTTGTCCACGCTTGACGATGTGGTACCGTGGTTGTTGCACCGCTACGCTACAGCGCTAGGCCAGGGCCGCATCGCCGTACCTCCAGTTGTCCAGGGTTGACGACGACATGGTACCGTGGTTGTTGAACCGCTATAACGCTAGGCCAGGGCCGCATCGCCGTACCTCCAGTTGTCCACGCTTGACCACGTGGTACCGTGGTTGTTGCACCGCTATAGCGCTAGGCCAGGGCCGCATCGCCGTACACATCCAGTTGTCCACGCTTGACTACGTGGTACCGTGTTTGTTGCACCGCTACATCAGGGCTAGGCCAGGGCCGCATCGCCGTACCTACTGTTGACCACGCTTGACTACGTGGTGCCGTGGTTGTTGCACCGCTACATCAGGGCTAGGCCAGGGCCGCATCGCCGTACCTACTGTTGTCCACGCTTGACTACGTGGGACCGTGGTTGTTGCACCGCTACGCTACAGCGCTAGGCCAGGGCCGCATCGCCGTTCCTCCAGTTGTCCAGGGTTGACGACATGGTACCGTGGTTGTTGAACCGCTATAACGCTAGGCCAGGACCGCATCGCCGTATCTACAGTTGCCCACGTTTGACGATGTGGTACCGTGGTTGTTGCACCGCTACAGCGCTAGGCCAGGACCGCATCGCCGTAACTCCAGTTGCCCACGCTAGACGATGTGGTACCGTGGTTGTTGCACCGCTACAGCGCTAGGCCAGGATCGCATCGCCGTACCTCCAGTTGCCCACGCTTGACGATGTGGTACCGTGGTTGTTGCACCGCTACAGCGCTAGGCCAGGGCCGCATCGCCGTATCTACAGTTGTCCACGCTCGACGATGTGGTACCGTGGTTGTTGCACCGCTACAGCGCTAGGCCAGGACCGCATCGCCTTACCTCCAGTTGCCCACGCTTGACGATGTGGTACCGTGGTTGTTAAACCGCTACAGAGCTAGGCCAGGACCGCATCGCCGTATCTACAGTTGTCCACGCTTGACGATGTCGTACTGTGGTTGTTGCACCACTACAGCGCTAGGCCAGAGCCGCACCGCCGCGGGCCGTACCTCCAGTTGTTCACGCTAAGGTCAGCCACCTATCGTCACCGTCGCAGTTGTCCCATGGTCCTCTCCGTCCCCATTCTGTCCGGGCGTCCTCGTTTGTGGTCTTCCTTCCCCCACCTTTCTCACGGATACTCTTGGAGATGTCTTTATCGATTCTACCAGCCCGTTTGTAATAAAAACACAATAATCCGTTCTTCTTCACCCCCAAGCAAAATTAAACTCTTCAAAATGACCATGAAAAAACATGTTCACTTCTTTAAAGATAATGTAAGCTGTATTGTAATATAAATACTCTACGAAGCAACAATTAACAACGAAACGACGGAAAATGCTTGGTTGTTCGCTAATTTTCACGTTGTTACTGATAATTTTAAAGTTGATCATCTGGAGGTGCTTTGCCATTTTTATCGAGTGGCTCACTAATATAAAAGTTTCAATATAATGGTATTTCCTCGTATAAACTAGCCGTTGTTCTCACACCGACTCTCGCAGGCATAGAGCCAGATATTTTGAAAGTATTACATTATTTTAATCGACTGACTAACAGAATAAATATAACTCCATAATATCATATATGAACCTGAAAGCTTGTAGGGCGAGGCTCTGAAGGTGGAGGGTTTTCAAAATACTAAACGGCTCTTCTAGATACTAAGAGCTCTTCATTGGTACCTAAAAATAACAGTTTTAGGGGGTCGAAAATCACAGAACAAAAATCAATACTTTTAATAATAACGAATCTTAAAGTTTTCGAAATTCAGAAAGGAATATTTTCTCATCACAACCTTGGGATAAAATTAACAAATATATAAAAATAAAATCAGAACTGTTCCTTAAAAATGAAACCTTCCTAGATGAATTCCCTTCTTCCCTTCCCTTCTTAACTGAAAGTTCGGAATTTTATCCCCCAGTAAGGAAGAGCGCTGTTTTCTCTGACTATATTCAAGCTTGGGTGTATTATTTCTAAGAAACCTCATATAAAACTCGAAGGTCCTTAGCTCTGCAGGAAGAGATTGGCGCGTGGACAAAAAGCGAGTTCAACGGCGTCCGGCAGTGGATACCGCGGGTGATGAATCCAGAAGTGCAGTGCAATTACACGAGAGATGACGAGTGCGGTAAACAAAGAAAGAGATATGATGTAGGCTGTGAGTGGGGGGGAGTGAGAGAGGGGGAGGGGAGGTCAAGGCCACGGGTCCGTCTGTTCTGTTCTGTTATGCCAGCACCTGACTGCCGCGAACCTCGTCCTCCGGTCTACACCGGGGTTCTCGTTTACGAGAAGGTACACTACAACACGTGTCTGATTCATTTGGCCGAGCCATAACAGGGTGTCTACTAAAGTTAAAGAGGCAACGAAAAGGAGGACTTTGAAAGATTTTGGAAGGTTTCAGCGGGATTTTGCGCACTTATTTGAACTGTAGTACAATAGGTAATTAATTAGGCAATCGCTAAAGAAATACTGTAGTCACATTTAAACCAGCTAATTAGTGGCTATAAAATAGACCGTAGCAACCAAGTATTCAATATCAACACAAATACATATTACAGAGAAAGAAAATCAATAAAAGGCCCCTTTTTCCATCACCCTTCCTTTTAACAACTTTCTTTATCATTCTTACTTTGTTTATTGTTTGTTTGATGTATTCAAAGTATTACAAACTTATAATAGACCTAATTATATCCGTCAGAAACAAAAGAAAGATGTAAAACTAAATTACTTAAAAATAATTAGAACGCAGTCAGTCAAAGATACTCTAGATAGTATGTATCTAGACTGTTATGTGAAGAACACATACAACTAAACATTCTTCGTTTTTAGCGAATTTCCCCTATAGGGAAGAAGCTATTACCGTAGGTCTCATGGTAAGACTTAAGCCCGAGACCATGATAACTTTTTGTTTTGAGGTCCCCAGATGTCCAAAACACTATTCGTTCAAATTTATATATATGTATATATATATATCTATATATGTGTCCGTGAATGCGATAACTTGAGTAAAAAACGTCCGATTTCGATGAAATTTGGCTCAAATGTGTAAACTGACATTTATGACTTTAAGTTCGAAAACCAGAAAAATCGGACTATGGGAAGGGGGGTTTATGGGGGTTTTAAATTTTCCAAAAATCAGTTTTTTGCATTTTTTACCCTAAAATTTTTAAAACACTTAATTTTGGTTTAGACCATGTTATAGAGCTTAAAAAAACAAATAATATGGTATTTTGAATTATTAACCTAGGTTAAGTGGTTGCGGAAAAAATCCAAAAAACATGCTCATAAAATCTCCCATGTTAATCTTATGGGAAAAAGGTTTTTGGCTTTTCCTCAGTTAATTTTACTTTAAACTTCACATTTTCTTTTACCAATCACTTCAGCTCCACAAAACAATCATTTTGGTGTTTAAATTGTGATTCTACGTCAAACCGTTGCAGAGATATTCAAAGTGCTAAACACAGTACGTTGTCAAATGTTATCCTTATGGAGAATAAATAAAATTTGATATCTTGATTATTTATGAATGTATATTGATGAAATTTGGTATGTGGCTTCATGTTGTACTGGTATATTGATAATTGCACAAAAAATAAATGTTTTGTTGATTGTCCCCGTAGCAGCTAACCTGCATACTCAGCCCTAATGTTATTCTTATGGAGAATAAGTAACGTTTTATATCTCCCTTAATTATGAACATAAATTAACAAAACATGGTAAGTAGCTTCACCTGGTTCAGTTATATTGATAATTGCATAAAAACGCATTTCTTATCTTCCTCGTTGCAGCAAACCTGCGTACTCAGTCCTAATGTTATTCTTATGGGGAATAAATAAAATGTAATAAATCACTTATTTATGAATGTATTTTTGTCAAACTTGGTGAGTGGCTTTATGTACTAGTGAGAAACATATCAATGCATTGGAAATTCGCTGAGTACGCAGGTTTGCTGCGACGGGGGGTATTATGAGGATTTCTCTTTCCATCAGCTCAAGCTCAACTTTGTTAAAGTAATAAAAAAAGTTATTTTATTTACATTAAAGCTCTTCTTTTAGCGAATTTCCCCTATAGGGAAGAAGCTATTACCGTAGTCGGCATGGTAAGATCTAGGCCCGGGACCATGATAACTTTTCGTTTTGAGGTCCCTAGACCCCAAAAACACCATTCGTTCGATACTGTATATATATATATGTGTCCGTGAGCACGATAACTCTCGTAAAAATGATCCGATTTTGACGAAATTTGGTATAAATATGTAAAGCAGCATTTATGACTTTAAGTTCGAAAACCAGACAGATCGACCTATCCGAGGGGGTATTTTGGGGGGGTTTTGTACCCCAAAAATGGGTTTTTTGAATTTTTTACATATAATTTTTGAAAAAGTCAAATTTTAGTTTTAACCATTCGATTCAGCTTAAAAAACACACAATTTGGTATTTCGATCATTCCTCTACGTCAATTGGTTACCGAGATATTGAAAGTGCTAAACACAGTACGTTGTCTAATGTTATTCTTATGGAGGAAAAGAAAATTTTTGTATCTCGCTTATTTATGAACGTATACTGACGAAACTTGGTATACAGCTTCATCTCGTTGAGGTCTATTGATATTTGCTCCAAAAAATCTTCTTTGCATAATTCTCCCGTAGCAGCAAACCTGCGTACTCAGCCCCCATGTTATTCTTATGGATAATAATTAAATGCTCTGTCTCCCTTAATTATGAACATAAATGAATAAAAACTGGTATAAGACTTTACCTAGTTGAGTTATATTGATGTTAGCATAAAAACTCATTTTTTGTGTTCCTTGTTGCAGCAAACCTGCGTACTCAGCCCCAATGTTATTCTTATGGAGAATAATTAAAATTGTGTATATCGCTTATTTGTGAATATATTTTTATGAAACTTGGCAAGTGGCTTTATGTAATATTAAGACATTTATATCTCCATTGGAAATTCGCTGAGTATGCAGGTTTGCTGCGACGGGGGTATTTAATTTTCTAACCTCTTATTCTTAGCAGCGCCAAAATTCGAAATTTCTAGCACCGCAAAAATCTCGTGTTATTTATTAAAGAATCTAAAAAAGAAGGACCTTGAGGTCAAAAGTAGGACCAGCGAACAGCCTGCATAACTCACATTACAACTAATAAACTCTCATACAAAATATCAATATTATAAATTTTGAATAAGTGCCTGAAGCACTAAAACTATTTATATTTTAATTGCATAAATATTACTCAAAAATGAATCATATGCCTTCAATAAGAAATGTGGTAATGTAAGGATATTATTTTAATGTATTAAAAAAATACCAAAAATTCAATAACGGAATTATACATGAGAGACAATTTTCGCAATTCTGTATGTATCAGTATGTAATATGTATTTGATTGTAAGTATTGTATTTTTCGTAGCAGTTGTCTAATAGAAATTGCCACGTAAGTTGTTTGAACAGCATTTTCGATTTAATAAACCTGAGATGCACAAATGTAACTCAACAAGTGAAAATTGTCATGCAAATGTGTATGAGAACCAAAAAGTAAAATATTTGTAGCGGACGCTCGCGTGTTTTCGGCGGTTTGAGGTTCGAAGTCAGAGTTCTCATGGTTCTCGAATGACACCTTCCTGACCACAAGTCACGGAACACGGTAGCGGGGTCGACTTATACTTGCAGTAAAAGAACTTAGGGACAAGCCACGATGGCACCTAAAAACTATAACCTCTGACGCGACACACTAAAAGTAAGTTAACTAGCAATATTTCCGGCGGTCTCCGTGGTTCCGAAGAATGTCAACGCATATTAACAGACATCGATCTACGAACAGTTACATAATGTGAATCCTTTGATCGTGCGAAGGTTTAATATGAAATTAACCCCTATAACTCTATTAATACACCTGGAACGCTCGGGCTGTGTCAAGAAATCGGTCTTACCCCCCACCCCTTCAATGGCCGCTCAGTGGATTTCAGCATTGTGCGCCCTATCGTTTACACGCTTTTGCGTCTCCAATAAAGTTTATTTATTATTTATCTGCTTGAACTACGGAATCTAACAGTATAAACTTCTTGTAGTTTGGTAATTTATTTTATTGGTAGTAATGAAAACTATTTAGTGTTTTAAAAGTGTGACACGAAAAAGTCACTAAGCATAAACTTTTTTGTTTTGGGGTTAAAAAGAAAATTCCAGCGTAAAAGTTATAGATAATTAGTTGATCCACAATTTTTATTCCAAACATTTTTTCACAAGTTGATTTATTTGTTCTGTAAATATGGTAACAGCGTTTCCCGCTCTCAAACCTATTCGTGCCGCACTCATTCCAGCTAACTGACGCAACACTTTGTTATACAACGCGAATTTGTTTGTATTAACAAGCTGAACTATGACTTATTATTTTACAGGCAGTAAGTGGTCTATGGTAGCTACTCTTGTTTTTATTTTGGAAATAGATATTTGTTTCATTGCCGCTATTAGTATTACATAAACAAGTGGAACCAACATATACGGTAGCATGTAAAATGACACAGGGAACAGGTTAATATTCAAAATGAATTTGAAACCCAATTTTAAATTATATTTTTCATAATTGTATAATATTATAAAGTTGTTCTTAGATATCTTAAGTGTTATCAAATAAAATTAACTTATTTAATTTATGCCTTAGGCTCAGTGATGCTTTATTTTGTTCCATGGATTGAGTCCAGGTGGGTAGTATGGTATGTACTATATTGAGTCATGGCAGGGTATTTTCAAAATAATAGCAAATTGTTTTAACAAGTTGTAACACATGCCGATCATCATAACGGGAGGTAATCGGATTTGAACAAAAAACGTTGCCACCAAAGTAATTTATTTCACTGTTTACAATATAAGGAATGCTTCCTGAGAAAAATAAAAAACTGTAGCACTGCGTTGTTTTTTAATCGTCTTCTAAGGCTACCAATTTAAATTAATGCCCTTCCTTCAGATGAAAAAGTATTTTTTATTATAAGATAGTTACAAAATTAAGAAAAATAGGATATTATGGAATAAAGGTTGTTTCCGGCGTGGGACAGCAACGCGACGCGACGGCGGTGCGGCGGTGGCGATATCAAAAGCGCGCGTTTGTCTGTTAAATTTGAGAAAACTAAAGACTGTATAAACAAATGTGACAAAAGTTTTTATTCAACTCATTTCCAACATTTTTTACGCTTGAAGTCTGTTTCCACCCCAAAAATAAAAAACGTTTACGCTTACTAACTTTTAGCGAATTTCGCCTATAGGAAAGAAGCTTGTACCGTAGGTGGTGGCATGGTAAGACTTAAGCCCGAGACCATGATAACTTTTTGTTTTGAGGTCCCCAGATGCCAAAAACACTATTCATTCAAATTTATATATGTGTGTGTGTGTGTCCGTTACCGCGATGACTTTTGAAAGAAACTCCCGATTTTGATGAAATTAGGCACAAATGTGTAGAGTAACATTTATGACTTTTAAGTTCGAAAACCAGATCGATCGGACTAAGGGAAGGGGGTTTTATGGGGGTTTAAAATTTTCCAAAAATCAGTTTTTTGAATTTTTCCCCCTAAAATTTGAAAAACACTTAATTTTGGTTATAGCTATTTTATAGAGCTTACAAAAATAATAATTTGGTATTTTGAATCATTAACCTAGGTTAAGTGGTTTAGAGAAAAGTCAAAAACGCGTCCATACAATTTCCCATGTTAATCTTATGAGAAAAGGATTTTGGATTTTCCTCAGATCATTTTACTAAAAACATCACATTTCTTTTTACTAATCAGTTTAGCTCTACAAAACAATCATTTTGGTGCTTTAATTGTTGTTCTACGTCCAACCGTTGCAGAGATATTCTAAGTGCTAAACACAGTACGTTGTCCCATGTTATCCTTATGGAGAATATTTAAAATTTGATATCTGGATTATTTATGAATGTATATTGATAAAATTTGGTATGTGGCTTCAACTAGTTGTGGGATATTGATATTTGCACAAGAAAAGGATTTTTGTTGATTTTCCCCGTAGCAGCAAACCTGGCATACCAGGCCCCCACGGTTATTCATATGGCATGGAGAATAAGTAAAGTTGTATATCTCTCTTAGTTATGAACATCAATTAATAAAACTTGGTATGTAGCTTCACCTGGTTGAGTTATATTGATAATTGCAAAAATACACGTGTTTTATCTTCCTCGTTGCAGTAAATCTGCGTACTTAGCCCTAATGTTATTCTTATGGAGAATAAATAAAATGCTATATATATCACTTATTTATGAATGTATTTTTGTGAAACTTGGTAAGTGGCTCTAAGTAGTAGTGAGATACATATATATGCATTGGAAATTCGCTGAGTACGCAGGTTTGCTGCGACGGGGGTATTTTATGTTCCAATTTGTTTAGCTAATTATATTTTTTATTTTTATAATTCTGTTAACTGACTGATCTGTAAGTTGCTTACTTAGTTAGAAACCTCAGTTCTTCCAGATAATAAATATATAAGTTTCATTACAATCGGATGATCTCTGTGCGATGGAGGAGCGTGTTAATGATTACGCGCATCAAAATATTTTCCGGCAGAAATCTCTCAGTTGACGAAGTTGCCCAGTAAGTGGAGGGGGAAGGACAGTTTTCGCTTCAAAAACTCCACTGCGCTAGCATTCCAGGTGTATTAATAGTTCTATGAATTACCCTGATTATTTACGATTTAAAAACACACTAAAAAGACTAGAATGGAACAATTTAAACAAATAAAATAAAATGTCCCAAACTGTTGCTTCATGGTGTTGACAAGCTTTAGTTATCAGATAAATAAATAAATAAAATTATGTTGTAACCCCCAGGAATATCTCTCTTGCACTAAATTTCAAATCCCGAGCCTACAAGGTTTGGTATCCATGCAACAACACATTTTAATGAAACAACTTACTGCTCTCACAGTTCAGGCTACTACCTCACTAAAAAAGTCCTATATAATACCATAGACTATGAAGCGTTCCAAGAATTAATATCGTGTTCAAAAAGACAGCTTCATAAATACAAATCATATTTGATCTTGCCTTTTTTCAATAGCATCATATGACAGCATACTACAGCCGAGTGACACATAATAATTATTAATTTTTCCTTTCTTCTCTAGCACACGACAGCATACTGTAGCCGACTGAAACATTATAACTGATATTTCTTTCTTCTCATGACACATGACAGTATACTGTTCCCGAGTGAAAGATAAAAATTGATCGTTCTTTTCTTCATAGTTCATAAAAGCATACTGTAGTCTAGTGAAAGATTATAATTGGTCACCTGTTCTCTAGCACATACCAGCAAAATATAGCCGAGTAAAACACTGTAAATATCTTTCCTTCTTTTCTACTACATAAAAGCATACTGTAGCCGAGTGAAACATGAGATTGATCTTTTCTTTCTTCAATAGCACGTGACAGCATACTGAGTCCGAGTACATTATAATTGATCTTTCGTTTTTCTCTAGAACATGAGCGTCGAGTACAGTTTGAATTGCCTCCATTGACATAACACAACGCGTCCGTCGTTCCAGCCTTCATCGAAGGCCCAAAACTCGAATCGCGTCAACAATACGAAAAGTGCGAGACCATAAACCCGGCGGTGATTTAAAAGGGGAGTCGGGTGGTGAAAAATTGAAAAAAAATATTTTTTTTGTTTTTTATGATTTTTTATTCCGTATCTTTCCAGGATTATTTTAAGGCCTTATTTATTAAAATCAGATAAGTCAAAATAGTTTTATAACCATTTTTGTAAAGGTGCGCACGAACAGTTTGGACGAAATTTCTCGACTGTGCGGTCGAGCTATCTGTTATACATGTTTGATAACATTAGACACCTTGCTCTATAGTATTTTGTGTTTTGCTGTTGGCTAACCTGTGTTTCAACTCTGCTGCCTAGCAACAGCTGCATTTCTGTTGTTTGTTTATTGATCTCTCTTGTGGCTTGTTGATGGTTATGTTTTGATGGATAATAGTGAATAATAGTGTTTTGAATGTGAATAATAGTTATAATTAGTGAGTGTTTCAGTGTATTTTACGTTGTAATAATGCCTAGAGCTACTAACAAGGTATTTAAAAAACGAAAACGTGTGTGTAATGTTAATTTGAAACATATACAAAACAATAATGATAGGGAATTGTTAGGCCTAGCTGTGGGACAAACAAGCCCTAGAACTCCCCCATCCAAATTGTCTGTCAGAAATGAAAGTTCTTCCAAGAAAAAGGTAGGACCTAAATTGTGCCTTTATGAACAGTATGAAGTAGCAGATGATTCATGTAATGACATAGTAAATCTGCAGAAATTAGAAAATTTGCTGGCTAAAATTGTAGTTTGTGAAAAATGTGGCGGACGAGTAGTATTGAACAGAAGTCACAGACTAGGCCTAAGCCTCAAAATTACTATTAGATGTATTAATTGTGGATTTGAAGTTTCAGAGTATAATAGTAGTAAAATAAGTGAAACTAAAATAAATGAAGTGAACACTAGGTTAGCCTATGGCTTCAGATGCATTGGCAAAGGTGAAGCGAGTGCGAAAAAAGTGTGTGCTGCTCTGAACTTACCTACCCCTCCTGCAATGAAATATTATAATAAGATTATGTGTAAAGCTGCTAAAGAAGTGAGTTGTGAAACAATGAATGAAGCAGTAGAAGAAACAGTAAATGAGAATGAAGGCAATCGTGACATAACAGCAACGTTTGATGGTTCATGGCAGAGACGAGGACATCGATCCCTAAATGGAATAGTGACTGCAATAAGTGGCACAAACGGTAAGGTTTTAGATGTCAGAATTTATACCAAACATTGCCGTTGTGTAAATAGATTGAAAGAAGAACATGAGCCTAATTGTACTGCAAATTTTCAAGGATCTAGTGGTAGTATGGAGGTAAAAGGCGTGACAGATATGTTCAAAAGTTCCGTTACCAAGAATAATATCCGATACAAGTACTATTTAGGAGACGGAGACAGCGCTGCATTTCCTACTGTAGTTGAAAGCAAACCATATGGCCCAAATTTTATAATTGAAAAGCTGGAATGTATTGGCCATGTCCAGAAACGGATGGGGGCCAGATTAAAAAAATTTAAGTCAAAAAAAGGGAAAGATAAACTTTCAGATGACAAAACGATTGGAGGTCGTGGCCGTCTTACGAATTCTGCTATAAAACAAATACAATTGTATTATGGATTAGCCATACGTAGAAACACATCCAGTTTAGAAGAAATGAAAAAAGCTGTTTGGGCAGAATACTTTCATCTTGGTTCGACAAACGAAACGCCCCAGCATGGCCTATGCCCCAAAGACAGCGACACGTGGTGCAAGTTTCATAAAGCGATAACAAATGGTGAAGTATATAACCACAAGCAACATTTTCACCTTCCCTTAGTAATTATGGAAGAAATAAAACCAATTTTTAGGCATTTGGCCAAACCAGAGCTTCTCCAAAAATGTTTGCATGGGGGAACCCAAAATACAAATGAATCGCTAAATGGCCTAGTGTGGTCAAGGCTTCCAAAATCAACATTTGTTATGAAAGATACACTAGAATGTGGTGTCTATGAGGCTGTTGCATGTTTTAATATTGGGAACATTGCAAGGTGTAGGATTTTAGAGAAGATGGGTGTGTCTCCTGGGCAACAGTTTGTAAAACTGATGAAACAACTAGATGAGCTACGGATAAAAAAAGCGGAGAAAGCTATGGATGAACTCGAAAAAACCTGCAGGAAAAAGGCTTCTTTAGCAAAAATGATGTTAGAAGATAAGTATGAAGATGAAGCACACCAGGACCAACCATCCTATGGAGCTGGATTATATTAAAGTAAGTGTAACTAGTAGTTTTGAGTAAGTTAAGAGCTACTCGTAACATTAAACGCGATTTACGAAAAATCAGTTTTTTTCTTACAAAAGGTACATTTTCTCAGGAACCATAAGAGATATCTTCATGATTATTTTTTTATTTTATTTAGCACACTAAGCTGGTTATTTTGAGTGTTGGGTTTTTTGATATATTTTATATATTTATATTTATGCCTTTTTTTATATCCTAAAACACGGTAAATAAACCTCGTAATTTGAATTTAAAAGTAAAAATATTAAATATTAATATTTTTTTTTAACCAACACTCAAAATGACCAGCACAACAGACCAAACAAAACAAAAAAATAATCATAAAGATATCTGTTATAGTTTCTGGGAAAAGTGTACCTAAAGTTGTTAAATCGAACATGGATGAGATAGGACCATCCGACTCCCCTTATACAGTCTGGAAGTGGAAGGCGGCGCTGGGATGGACGGCCGTCTGGACATTTAAACCATGTTGGCGGCTCGGCGGGCGGCGGCTCAGCCGAACCCAACCAAGGTCACCGCCGCATATTTAATGAATGGACCAGTGACCCCGCTATCTTCCACAACCTACACCTCCTATGGCACACTCGGTCTTGCTTTGTCCCCGACATATCATCTAACTACATGGTATTTAGTTGGCGCGTCATCCACAAAGTGGAAAGGATTATACAGTTCGTCCAACGACCCGACCGACCGCTTCTCTTGGACTCTGGACTCTGGATGTCGCACAAAGGGAGGAAGTGGAAGTAAGGGGAAAGGTAGGGGGGAGAGGAAGTGCGTAGGCGTCGGTTGGGCGTCTCTCTCGCTCTCTTTCTGGGCACGAGGGAATTAGGAAAAATTACCGAATCGGAACACCAGGTGGAGATGTTATTTGAGTTTACAAAATAGTTTCAACTAAGTGGATGTAAGGATTTCTAAAAATGCTGTTGCATATTAAACATGAATCCTGCATTTCCATGCAGGTTTTCAACTTTTTACACACTTATATGTCAATTTCTTGCTCAAAAGAAAATTTTTTTTTTCAAAAGAGCATGTCTTGATTGCGACTAAAACAAGTTCAGATATCAAATGTTGGATAATAGGAGTTACTTTAGATGAATACTTACCGCAAGCTGACTAATGGAATCTTAAAACAGCAATGACCAACCTGAAAAATAACAAGGTATTAGAATCAATCAGAATATTTGAATAAAATAAACAATTATAATATAAATATAGCAAATCCCATATTAAAATAATTTATATATTCTAATAATTTGTAAATTGTAAGAAATTACCAAAGCTAAAAGTAAACATATTTTTTATACAACTAAGTTTCATTATCTTTGGTTATAACAGTGTAGCCCTATTGTTTAGCTAAATATTCGATTGCATGATTAATATCGTGTAATTTAGCATTAATTTACCTTTGACATGTTCGTTGAAATATAACCAGCCAAATGACGGAGAGGAATGTCTAGCTTTTGTTTACTCAAACGCGTCCAAGTGTGTACCATTTATTTAGGGCATTAATGACTACACGTGTCTCACGTGCAAACCGATTGCAATGAAGTATATGCAACTAGTTTAATGCTATATGTTTAATTTAAACAGTCAGCAGACGTGTTTTTTGTTTTTTACTTTCTGTGCAACCTCGCTATAAGTATAATAATGGCTGCGTGATATTGTCTAAACCAAGGTTTTAAAAACACTAATTAGAACAAACTTATAATGTTATTATCCTTGTTCGAAAACTTTTTAATCTAGGATAAAAACATTAGTGTAAACAAAATCAACTCTTCCTTCGCTGGTACGTTCAATTTTACCCAAACGGTTCCAATGTCACACATCGTGTCACAAAAAGAGGGGTTTCTAAAAGAAACATTTAGATTTGTAGGCATTTAAACTCCTCTAATACGAGCAATGTCTATATGTCTGCAACATTTACTTCGGAATCCAGCGGAAAGATTTGTTAACACTTTTGAATTTGGTGCTGTTACTCAGGGCCAGCGAGAATAGCTAGAAAGAGCTCAGCCACTCTTTTGAAGTTTCAGGGCAAGCGAAAATAGCTAGAATACTAGTTACTCTCGCCGGTCCTGATTTTACTATTGGTAATAACCTCAACGCCAGGAAAATTCATACTTTGTTGAAAATCTAATTTGAAAATTACAAAACTTAAATTGTATCATTGGACTTCGGAGTTTCAAATTAAAACGAAAGAATCGTAACGGCTGTGAATAAACTAAAGCAGGAAACCCACTATGACAGCACGGCACGGCACCGTCCACCACCGGCCACTATGCTGTACATTGTTTTAAATAGAACGTAACCCACTACGACGGCGCACAGTGGTCAAATTCCTCTGTTTACACGCGAAAAAGGGGTATTTTTCATGTCTGCAAAAATGTGTAATTTTTAACTGAAGAGTTTCCTAAAGGGTTGGGAAACCAGAAACCTGCTTTTGATTCTCCTACAGGTCGAAGGGCGGAGGGGAATTCTTGGGGAAACCCAAGAATAAAGTCACATTCCTTTATTACCAGTCCAGATTTGCCTGTTGGAAAATGTTGCTGTACGATACAAATCTGCTCTTCCACTAAACTGAAAATTGTCCTAACGCAATGGAAAACATCCTGAAAGACAATAAACGTAATTATAAGACTTAAACAATATTTTAACCGTATTTATTAACCCTTAAAATGTTTTAAAAACAATAAAAATTCGGTTGTTCTACTTAAGTAGTGCATAATTTTTTGGGTTGGTGATCGTTGGTCATAATTTTATTACTGGTTGATACGTCTTTTTATACTTAACAACCCCTATAAATTTCAGCTGCTACCTCTTGCAACCTTTAGAGATATATAATTTTTTGTAGAATCATATCATAAAAAGTTTTAATCAAAGAAATATACATATATTACAGTTAAGTACCTGGGGGCCGAGCTTTGCTCGGGGCAAGGCCAGTTAGTTTGTTTAGATGACTTGGAGTAATATTTCACCACATCCACCTGCTGATAATCAGATTTGTATAACTCATTTGCCTCTTTTCTACATTTTTAAGGTCACTCCAGTTGTTATTTATAGCTCAATGTCCCTTTGATTTATTTTAATACTCTACATATGTAATATTCACTGAAATCTTTCAATCTCTGCTCTCAGGAAACAATATGTTAATAATCATATACAACATGAGTATTACTTTGACAGTTCCATGGTTGATTATGATCAGCTGTTACAATTCTTTTGTTTTGATTTGAAACTCCATAAGCCCAATGTTAATTTTTTTAACTTTTCATTTTAGTTTTCTTACATTATTTGATTTTTGCTGGGGATGAGGCCTGTCTAGAACTTATTTTTATCCCAGAAATTAGTTATTTCGAACATTTGAAGGAAATCGTTGGAGCCGGTTTTGAGATCAGTGTCGCAAGCAAGCAAGCAAGCAAACCTTACTAATATTAGAGTATAGGATTCGGGAATACACATTTGGATTGGTGACATTGGATTTTTGCACAACATTTTATTACTGGTTGATAGATCTTTTTATTCTACACAACCCATATTAATTTCAGATGCTACCTCTTGCAAACTTTTGCAATAAATATTTTTTTGCAAACTGCTGCCACTGAACGAGTAAGTTATTTTAAATTTGATAAATTTGTAGAATACAGTTTTTATACCATATTGTTTTATACTGCTGATATAACTGGGGACCTTTTCTGTTTGAAAGGTCGTATTGTGCATTCAACCCCTAGAAAAATCTATTTAATATGCTCGCGAAGAAGACGATGGAGGACTTGTTCCACATGCTGCTTGTGTCATCCGATCCTTTAATTAGTAGCTATAGAATTAAACATCGAAAAAGGGCTAGCAAACTACCCTCAACTGTACTTAGTTTTCTACAGGTTCCCGAAGAACCCAAATATATAGAAGTAAGGTCAGAAGACTCAGAAACCAACATCAGTGATAGTGATTAACCTACTAAGTGTGTACAAAACATCTCAATAATGTTATTTTTTCAATACGTAATTTAGTGTTTTTTTGTTTGTTTAATGTAATAAAGTAGGCGAAATATGTGCTATAGTTACGTATTCCACTCCGTAACACCATTTTCATGCGTCACAAGAAGTTTTAAATTGTTTGCAAAGTCTTTAGATTTTTTCGCGTCTATATCGCCAGCCGTGACCACTGTGCGGCGCAGCGCAGCGCGGCACGGAACACCACGGCACAGGACGGCCGTAAATCTGAGAAGCATTCTTGCTGGTGGCGAGCGGTGGCCGTCACCAGCGTTTTGGCGCAGTGGTCCAATAAATGTATGTTATGAACTTGAATTTGGCACAGTTCCATATCTTAAGAGTCTTCATCACCGGAAGTTGGTAGACGCCATCTAGGGGTTTTGCTCCATAAGGCCAATGTTAACTTTGTGCCTCCATTACTCCTCACCTGATCGTCACATAAAATTAATGTTGGTGTCAAATTAAAGGTTTCGCCGTCCTCTAGGGAAATGCAATGTCGAATTTTTTAATTTGGGTACCATCGTTGCATAATAAATAGTTTAATTTTGATCTGAAACACTGTACATGTTCTCATAAATTTGTGACAAAATCCAAATTCGACTATTGTATTTCCCTAGAGGACGACGAAACCTTTAATTTGACACCAAAATTAATCGTTTGTGACGATAAGGTGAGGAGTAACGGAGGCACAAAGTTAACATTGGCCTTATGGAACAAAACGCAAAGATGGCGTCCGGCAACTTCCGGTGATGAAGACTCTTAAACGTAAAATCGTCGTGTACGAACGTTAGACCTATGTGCTTAGACTACTGTCGCATTTAAAACTAGTGATTCCACTTATTCTTAAAGTTGAATTTAATAAAAATCGCCCAGTTTCCTTAGTTTAAACAAAGATTTTTGTAAAAATTTAAGTAGGAACATATTTATTTTGTTTTATTTACACGTAGATTTTAGCTCTTCAGGTTTAGGAGTTTTTGTAATAAAATGGTACAGAGATGACAACAGACAAACACCAATTTGCCTTTTTTAATAGCAATGACTACATAAACTACAATTGTAGTTTGTGTAGTCATTGTTAATAGTTTGGATGCATAAATATTGTAATTATGATAGATGTATAAATAATCATATTACTTAGTCTACTTGCGCACTGAAACTCTTTTTGAGTTTGTTGAGCTGGTCAGTGTAAGGTTCGGTAGTTAATATCGAATCGTACTTTTATATTTCTTTAAGAAACAGAGAATAAATGCTCGTATAAATTTGTAAAATTAAAATAAACCTTGCAAACTTAAAAAGTATATCGAAGTCAATAAATTAAAGACATTCTAAGGGCCATCGTTAATAGTGAACTTATTTGTTTTCGATTTTCTGTTTTGTTCATGCACAATTACTATCTATTGCCATTACTACTGCTGAGGCCGCCACGTTGTAGAGACGAGACGGGACGTTACTGGGCGGTCGTGGCCGTTACTAATGGGTTAACCCCTATAAAGCAGGAAACCCACTATGCCGTCACCGTCAGGCACCGTCCGTCACCGTCAGGCACCGTCCGTCACCGTCAGTCGCCGTCTTCACCGTAATTTTTCCGGCGATAACCCACTTGCCCGTCATAGCTCCGTCAGAAACCGAAGCTAACCAGAAGAAATACAGCAGTTGCGATGGAGAGTTCGTCAGACGAGGAGTTGTTTGTGATAGCCGTGGCCTGTGCTGAAGAAGCAGGGAGACCACTGCTTCACCGAAGTATATAAAAAATACTGTTTTAAAAATTTCTTTTAACAACAGTACTGCATTTCCAAAAAAAAGAATTATTCCCTATGTTTATTCCTATGGTTAGGTACATAATGTCAAAAATATTGTTTGAAACCCAGTGAGGTTAATTTTTTTATTAACAGATTAATTGCTGAAAGCAATTAAATTAATAACGTGTAGTCTAATTTTGAAAATATACAAACAAAATTTCCTGACACAGTATCAAACTTTTCTGAGATTTCCTGCCAAGCATTATCTTTCTTCCTGTTGTCGTAATAACTATTATCACTAATATTATACAATAAACCCGTCGCAGCAAACCTGCGTACTCAGCGAATTTCCAATGCCGCTTATATGTGTCTCACTACTACATAGATCCACTTCCCAAGTTTCACAATGAATAACATGGGGGCCGAGTATGCAGGCTTGCTGCTACAGGTAAAATCAACAAAAACTTTTTTGGTACAAATATCAATATACCATAACTAGTTGAAGTCACTTCTTCCTTATGGAGGAAATTCACTAAAAAGGGATACTCCCTAACAGCTTCTATCACTGGTAGTTGAACGTCGACTGGAGAAATGACGGACCGGCTGTCCGGCAAGAATGCCCCAAAGAGCAATCAATGGTGACTGACGGTGACTGACGGAGACGGTGCGGGCCTGTGACGGACGGATATAGTGGGTTGCCGTTCACTAAAAACAATGCAAAGCAATGTTGCCGGTACGCAACGGTGACGGCATAGTGGGTTTCCTGCTATAAGCATCTTCACACAGAACGTAGCTCAGGTATTAATACGTCTTTGGAGTATTAATACCTGAGCGACGTCTTTCGTGCCACCGTTCAAACAGAGAGCTACGTGAAAAACGTATTTCCCCCCTCTACTTCACTGGCAACGACTCTATTTTGATTTGAGTTCACATCAGTTTGATTAGTGATGGCCGTGGTGTGAGCCTGGGTTTAACAAGAAGTGTTATGCCCTGGATGCCCCACAAGTAAAAACTATTTGTTCCTAACCACTACCTAACCTCACAAATTTACAAGCTGTCTCAACTTTGCAAACCCCCGTTGCAGCAAACATGCATACAAAGCGAATTTCCAATGCATATTGTGACCTCACTTCCACATGAAGTCGCTTAACAGGTTTCGTCAAAATATATATAAAATTAGTGATATATAAAATTGTATTTTTTCTCTATAATAAAGTGATAACAGTGAGGCTGAGTGCAAAGGTTTCAGCGACACGAGGGCCGCTAAAAATAGCTTGTTGTACAAATATTAATAGACCACAACCATATTAGCCACATATTTTATGCAATGTTGTGAATAGTTATATTAAATCAATAGCTTTAGTCAATCGCTTTAGCACTGGGGTGGGAAGGTGCAATTATTATAAATTTAAATGAGGTATGACACGATCACCAGTCTTGTGACTGTGGGGAGCGTCAAACTATGGACCACATAGTTAATGACTGTCCCTGAGCGCTTTCCCTGAAGGATTGGCTGACCTGTATGGAACAAGTGAGGCTGAACACCAATGGCTTAATTAACGCAAGTATAGATCATACTGATGTTTTTTATTTGTTGTAAACTCCGAAATAGAAGGCAACTGTATAAGCCATACGACACATATTTTTTTTGTAATATGTAACAATTTTTATTTACAATCTGTTCAACATGAACGATAAGCAAATTTGATATAAATGATGTCACATGAGTTAGTTACGCACCACTGAGCGCACTAACATAGGAATAAGAACAGAAAACTGTAAACATAACTTTTACAAGAAGCGGGTACAAAGACCCAGAACATGATGTCTTTTTAGTCGAAATGTAACTTCACTATTGTCCAAAAGGTTTACTGCAAGATAGTTTGGATGGTCTTCCAGTTTACTTTGATATCTTGCACTTAATTTGGAAATTTATCCTCGAACAGATGGAGTTTTAGTGTCGCGATGGAGAACTCGGTTAATCAATAAATTCGTCTTAACTACGGTTCTTCACAATGCACTGATCACCAACACAACATACAGCAGACAACGCATGAAGGATGGCAGGAGGACGAGTATGAACGACCAGCGAGCGCATAATAGAAACGACCCACGTGGTGACAACGTGGAGTGCGCATGCGCGAGTCGGGATACTAGAGCGACGCGTAGAGCTGAGGTATTTTGCATTTCCGTATTAATATGTCGCCGACGTCGCTTTCGTATTAATACTCTTGTGTGAACTGTCCCATTAGATATCATTGTGAGATACATCTAAGACGTCGGTCGGCAAAGTATTAATACGTGCTGTATGAAGAGGCCTTATGTAAAGTGTGCCCGTGCTGCGCTGCGCTGTGCTGTGTTGTGCCGTGCCGTGCCGTCACAATGGGGTTCCTGCTTAACCAGTAAACTGTCAAAGTAGCGCTTACACAAGGTAAAGTATCAACACGTGATTTCTTGAAAACATGAACTAAAACCATTCACTAAAGATTGCATATCGACCTATTTTTCAACGACGAAACTAATCAAACATCAACGAGCATGGCTCGGTCTCCCAGGTACTGTTATTTATCTTAAACGTACTTCTACTTGTCCAGCTATTCTATACACTCTGCCCATCTTTGCAAACAAACAAACAATCCCCAGCAAGCATATCTTAAAAACGTACTTCTACTTGTTCAGCTATTCTATACACTCTGCCCATCTTTGCAAACAAACAAACAATCCCCAGCAAGCATATCTTAAAAACGTACTTCTACTTGTTCAGCTATTCTATACACTCTGCCCATCTTTGCAAACAAACAAACAATCCCCAGCAAGCATATCTTAAAGACGTACTTCTACTTGTTCAGCTATTCTATACACTCTGCCCATCTTTGCAAACAAACAAACAATCCCCAGCAAGCATATCTTAAAGACGTACTTCTACTTGTTCAGCTATTCTATACACTTTGCCCATCTTTGCAAACAAACAAACAATCCCCAGCAAGCATATCTTAAAGACGTACTTCTACTTGTTCAGCTATTCTATACACTCTGCCCATCTTTGCAAACAAACAAACAATCCCCAGCAAGCATATCTTAAAGACGTACTTCTACTTGTTCAGCTATTCTATACACTCTGCCCATCTTTGCAAACAAACAAACAATCCCCAGCAAGCAACATTTAAATCCGTTTGGCATATTCGTACGGAAACTACACAGATAATATTTATCTATATGTACGACTCGAATATCGCCGTTATCTTTATCTCGTGTCTTGTGATTACCTTATAAAACCGGTTGTCACAACATTCATAAAACCCGATCACATTTTAAAGCTATGGTTTCGCAGCATTTGTGCAAACCCTATCAGCTTATCAATGCGATTCTATAGGAATGATTGACGTCGACGTAATGCACCTAAAAACTGCGAGTATGACCGGAACCTATTATAAGATGGTGTCACCATGATTGAGATACCTTGAATATTTAAGCCCACACTTTATTTTACCAAACGAGATACACAGCAGGCTGTCGTGAGGGGGCGGATTATAGTTTAAAACAAAAATTATATGTACGATACTTGAATTTAACACTTGTGCTATTTTTTGTGGAAATTTTAAAACATTTGTTTTTGTCTTTGTGGTTCTACTTGTGCTAACCTTTGCGAAATTGGATAGCATTTATTTGTTCGCAGACCGGAAACATCTGGTTCTTTATGCTCTAACGAACACTTGTGCTAATGTTTGTGAAAAAATTGGGTGACCTACATTTTAATTGTTTGCTATTCTGATACATCTGGTTCTATTTATCTGCAAATATATGATGAAAATGTTGTGCATTATGAAGTTATTGTTCAGTAAGGTGGAAAAGTATGTATGGTAGTACTGGAAATGATAAAACTATACCAAGTACACAAAAAACAACGTACTAATCTACATATTTAAAAGATCCCGCCTATTGTTCACTCACTTCCTGAAGTTAATACTTAACCGATTTTGATGATTATTTTTCTATTTAAAAGACTAGCTGGCCCGACAGACGTTGTCCTGTCCTAATATCATTGAATTTGTTTTATGTAAAATACTAGTTCATTTTCAAGATGAGCTCGTTCGCTCACTCGCCTAAAAGAGTTCGAAAAAAGAGTTTTAGTTGTCATTCAAGCAGTTTGTTTGTTTCCATAATGAGAGTTGCCATTCAAGTAGTTCTTTTTATTTCCATAATGAACATATGTTTATGCCTTTCAAGTATGTTTAGATATAATCCTTTTGTTACAGCTGTTTGGTATAGCTAATTGATCTTTAATCAAATCAATGGGAACCTTGAAGGTCAGTCGGACAGAGCCCTCAGGTTGGATTAAAAATTGTCTTTTATAAGAACCTTGCCCTGACATTAACGAACACAACAAAAAAAGAATTATTCAATTTGGTGCACTCATTCTCAAGTTATGGAATCACAAAAGAAAACAGGCATTCATTTTTATATATTAAGACGAGACGCTCCCCCGCAATATGTTGCGGATATAATACTCATAACAGTTGTTTACTGAATTAAGAAAAATCCCATGTGTCATAAACCAAATAAAACTCTCCTCCATTTGATTAAGATGGAGACTTGGAAGTCCCTTGGGGCGGAGCCCTGGGCCTAAATCGAAATTCTGGCTCGACAGTGACTTAGAACGTGAAATTATCTTTGAAATACATAAATAATTATCAAAATCTGTTAAGTTCAAGTCCTAACTTCAAGTTCTAAGTCGCTGTGAAGCCAGAATCTCGATTTATGCCCCAGGGCTCTGCACCACGGGACTTCCCAAGTTCCCATGTTATTCATATGGAGGAGGGTTTTATTTGGTTTATGTTACATGTGTTTTTCTTAATTCAATAAACGGCTGATATAAGGATTATATCCGCACATTTTTGCGGGGGAGCAGCTCGTGTTTAATTTATTTATTAAAAAAATAAAATTAAAATAATAATCTTTATTCCCCAAAATGGAATACGTTTACATCAATTAAAGAAAAGTCATGAAATCAGCATCATTGAATCAGCAATGCTGAGTATAATAATTACATCAATTTTAAAAACAACAATCATATACATAATGTAGGATAAAGTATAGGTACAATGGAATGCATATTTATAATAACCGAATGAGGTTGATTTTTAAAGACAATTTATTAGTTTTTTCTTATTTTTGAAAACAAGTTTTGGCTTCCAAGGCATTGCCTGATAAGAAGCATTTACATTACATTACAATTCTTAACTGTTTCTTACACTCTTATCACATGCATAAACTACTAGCCTACTTTACAATAAAATACGTACAATACTACACACAGATATAGGCTACTCAATTAATGTTTAGATTGATGAGAGGGGATTTGTTTGGCTTTTTACGTTCTAAAGTTGTATTTAATTCATTTTATATTCGGTGCATGCTAAAGACCGGAAAGGAGGTTAGGGATGGTTAAATGTAGTCGCCAAAAGTTTCGTGAATGGAGCCCCCTCCTAAAAGAAACAATTTAAAAATTCCGAAATCGGCGACGTTCGGCGAATGACCGCGAGTGGACGATGGACGCTCGGCGACGTTCGCACTCGCGGCTCATCCGTCACCCCTTATTGTTTCTAATTGGTTATTTCCGGTTCCGGCCAGTGACGTGACGCGTGTTCCGCGTGTCCGCCGGAAACCAGCGCCACGTCACGCCATCACCCTTCTTCTTACTCCCTCCGAATCTCGATACACCGAGTAATGAGTCTATCCTACCTTTCGCCCCTCACCCCCAGCACCTTGTACAGTTTTGTAAGCCATTATGTAAATCGGCCATTTGGGAATTTCTACGGCTTGATTATAACTAACAGATAAAATTGTAAACAAGTCGTTTACCGCAGTATTTATGGACTTTATCAGGAGTTTTATGCGTGCTTGTGTACTAAGTGTTAACAGGATCGTTTTCAGTAATAGACCGTGCTCTCAATGTGATGCATTTTATTTTTTGTCACGTTTCGGAGATATTGTAGTCCTCCCGTCTTCAGGGCAACTGACATCGTTGTCGAACCATAATCAATAAACTAAGGTAGAGGACACATCCATGCCAGTCTCGATGGTGTTCACTCTACTTATAGAATTACGCTTGTCTCAACTCCTCCATAACATTGTTCTAGAACTTTAGAACAATATGTTCGTCTCATAGTTCTCTACGTGAATTTATCTGATCATAAGAACTGCAATGTGTCTGAAACGTTGACGGATATCAGAATACAACCAGACCGCTTCGACGGTGACTAATGTCCTTCCCAGAAGGCAAGCCAATTACATCATGGTGTTGTTGTTCTTAACAAACAAATTAAACAACATATGTATTTTACGCTTTAATTGACGATAATTGCATATAAAAACGACTTATATAACTAAACTCCATTTATGACTGATATAGTAAGGGCAACTATGTTTTAAATTCAGCTATTTTCAATTTCTGTCTAAGGGTAATGTCAAATTATAAATTGATTTATTGTACCAAAGGCCACCATGTAAAAGTTATATGTAAAACACCTAAATTCGAAAACAATCACATAAACCATGTCAAAAATAATGCAACCAAAGTCCTGCAGGATTAACTAAAACGCACGACTGTACTGTTGTAACGTGAAATCACCGTAATTTGTCCAGAAATTTGAAGTAAAACGTCGGTTTTCCAAAATATATAACGAAGCCTGAGCATTGAAACACAGCAAACATATGGTCAAATTGTAGAGATCACGCGGCAATACAACACCGCAACGTTTTATCGAGAGTTGTAAAATATATCTAGGTATTTGATTAAAAACTACAAATTATCAACACACCCCCCTACCACACACACACTCCCTACCAGAATTAAGACTCGAACCAGTAAATATGTTGTTTGCTTGAATCCCTCGCTTTCGAATATACCTACAAAATATAAATAAAACACCTTGAAACTCTCAAACAAAAGACCACGCCGTATCCCGGGGGATGCCGCCCAACAAAAAAACAAGTGCGTATGCTAATTGGTTTCTTTGAACGGCGGGCGAACAATGAGCAATCACGTGTCAATAGAGGGAGATAACGCGGCTCTGCTGCGCCTCTAACCCATTTACTGGGCCCGTGTCGCGGCAGAGGGCGCCGAAAAATCAATAGGGGCGAGAAACTTGGGCCGTCGACGAGCGGTAGTGACTCAAGCCCCACGATCGCGGCGGTTCCTGCATCCGAGGAGGGGCTCCGGTTATGAAACGTTTCGCGTTCACCTGCTTCCCCCATAAGGTCAATGTTAAATTTTAGAACCCGTCTCCCCATTCAACGGATTATCCGATGTGGTTGATTTATGAGTTATGGCTCATTAAAGAGCGTAAAAATACCTAGCGATTTCAGCGAGCAACACTTCGATATCACAAACAATAATCGTTTAAAAAGTCCCAAAATATTAATAGTTACAATTTTTTATGGGTGAAATATTTGTGATAGGGCCTATATAAATTCCCTTCACTGAAATCGCTTTATATTTTTTGTTTGCTCTTACAATGAACCATTAATCATCGATTTCTGATAACCCATTGACGAGGACGGTCTTTTAAAGTTTACATTGGCAATATGGGAGAAGGAGGTAGACCTAGAGGAATGGACGAATAATTCGTATTTGGTACTTTACAATTGTTCACTCATCACACGTGAGAACATTTACAAATACAGCGGGTAACCTTGCAACTTAATAAGCGATAAACACAGTAAAACAGATTTTTATACAGAATCTTCATATAACTTAGTTTTTACAAAACTTAGTTTACAAAAAAATATTGTATAGTAGGAAGGGGGCGAAAACATGTTGGTTCGGATATAGGATGCCAGCAGGATGGTTAGCTATTTTACCAATGCTAACCTAGGATGTCAGAAGGTCATTGTTGTTGCAAAAGTTGAAATGAAACAAATACTGAAGAAGGAAGGATGGAATGCTTGGAAGGCATGAATACTGGTAAGGATATATGTTGCTGGGATGGTAACAAAACGATGACGTTACCGTTTACATTAGGAAACATAAATAGTAAAAAACTCTATTATTAATATATGTTCATTTAAAAAGGAATAAACACTAGGTATTCGTGGGCTCATTTATTGGTTTCGGGGTGAAATTACCACAATAACACAAGTCAGAGAACTGTTACGTTTAAACTTATAGAATACATTTAACAAGTCGGTACTCGCTTATTTAAAACATATTTTATAAGGAAAGAATGTAATTTTATACGCTTTGGGACCACTATGAAATAAAAATGTGGTATGGGGAAAATCATTTAGTGAAATCAAGACGGTATTTAAGAAAAGAAACACGCTAAGTACAACGGTCGTGATGCGGACAACTGTTGAAGGTAAATCGGATAACTCCCAAAGAGAGAGCCAAGTGCGTGGCCAAAATGATACCGATATACCCAATTCCATCCCGATCGTTTTATATTTTTATAAACGGACTTGCTGAATGGGAACGAAGTCCACGCCAGTTCACTCGACCAAACCTTTTTGGCTGATCTTTAAACTTGACTTAAAATAGTTGGCACTTACGCGCAATGTGTTTAACATTAGCGAGTGGGGGGAAATACAAAACACTTATTATTTCCCGCCGGATGGTTCGAGTTGAAATGTTTTTTTTTGCCCAGGGAGAGTGGCGACTTCCTAGACAAGAACCTTGATCACCCCATCACAGCTTCCTTCCTCTGCTCACTGAGATGATCGGTGACTATCTATCATCCGATGCATGTGTCCGGAGTGTGTTGTAAGTAGGTAGAAGACATAACCGGCGCGGCGCCTATGGTGTTGGTAATCAAATCAAATCTAATCAAATTGTCTTTATTGCCATCAAACAGTGTAAACAGCATTGGCATGAGTCAGTGTTACAAACATGTACTGCAATTAAAAATGCAATATCCTTATAACAAGACATAGTACAAATAAAACAAAATATATTTTACTGGTTAAGGGAATTAAAGATACTATAATATGTTTTCTCTAAGAAACTACTTTAGACGTTTTCCAAATTGTTTCAGGGGGAGGTCAACTTTAAGGCCTGCAGGCAAAGAATTAAAAAGCTTAATACAGTTAAGAGATATTACGTTCAAAAAAGATTGTCCTGTGCTTTGGAATTGGAATTTTTAACCGTGGGCGGAGTGCGTATTTGGTAGAAAAACTATTGAAGAAAATTTTAGAAGAATGTTTTTTGTAACACTGTCTATTTAAACAAATTAATCGAAATAGGTTTCAAACCACATAAATTCCCGAGAAAACCCCACTTTTACGAAGAACGAGTATCGACACTCAGAGCTTTTACGAAAATTAGTAAGAACTACTATTAAAACATTTCCATACAACTGGGCTTGTAACATGATCAAAACTATTAAGTGGATGTTGCCATTCCTAGGATGAAATGTATTTAAAAAATCCCCGTCGCAGCAAACTTGCGTACTCAGCGAATTTATATTGCTTATGCATGTTTTAATAACACATTAAGCCACTTACCAGGATTCATAAGAAATATATTCATAAATAAGCGATATTAAAAATATTAATTATTCTCCATAACAATAAAATTGGGGATAAGTAAGCAGGTTTGCTTCAAAAAGGAACACAACATAATGGGTTTGTATGTAAATATCAATAGAACTCATCTAAGTGAAGTCACGTACCAAGTTTCATCCATATAGGTACATTAATAAACAAGCGCTCTATCACATTTTAAGTATTTTCCATAAGAATAACATGGGGACCGAGTACCTAGGAGTAGGGGGCATATGCCCCCTACTCCTAGGTTTGCTACTAAGGGAACTATAGGCGAAAAATTGTTTTTTGTGCAAACAACAGCAATCCACAACCAGATGAAGCCATATACCACGTTTCGTCAGTTATGTTCATAAATAAGCGAGATATAACATTTTTCTTTTTCTCCATAAGAATAACATTAGACAACGCCCTGTGCTTAGCACTTTCAATATCTCGAAATTGACGTAGAACAATAATCAAAATACAACATTTTTGTTTTCTAAGCTGAATTCAATGGCATAAATAAAATTTGATTTAAATCAAAATTAAACGTGAAAACCCGAAAAAAAGTTTTTTTGAGGTATAAAACACCTTCTTTGGATGGTACGATTTGTCTGGTTTTCGAACTCGACCGTTCAAATATAATATAGATAGTACTTTACACATTTTTACCAAATTTTATTAAGATAGGACCTTTTTTACGAGAGTTACCGTGCTTACGGACACACACACACACACACACACACACCGATAGTCACAATCATTGCCGTTGATTTTTGTTAAGGTAGTATATATATATAAATTTGAACGAATGATGTTTTTGGCATCTGGGGACCTTAAAACAAAAAGTTATCATGGCCTCGGGCTTAAGTCTTACCATGAGATCTACGGTAATAGCTTCTTCCCTATAGGAGAATTTTCGCTAATAAGATTTTTTTGTGAGAAAGCTTCCGGCGAAATTATTAGGCCTTGAATGACGGTTTATGTGTTAGTAAAGTAAATTAATGTTCATTTATTTAAGTTTAAAATTATTTTCGGTTTGTTTCATTATTCTGAAATGCAAATTGAGATACGGGATTAAAACCTACGGACAAACTAATTTTCTCATTTAATAACATCTTACACTTTTCAAATATCACTGGTATTCCGTATACTTATAAAGTATTCCATATATCGGATTTGATTGTACAGATTTTGAAATAGAAAACGTCCTATCTTCACGCTTCATCTAAAATAGCGGTACGTGCATGTAGTACGCAGCCGTGACATGCACACTAACCGCACATCACACAACCGCCCGTCGTTGCAGAGGGCCCATCGTGCCGGCGCCGGCGGGCGAGTTCATTCCCAGCCTACTCCACGCTAATTCTAGCCGCTGCCAACGCCAGCACGCTAGTCTACACTGTCGTAGCTCCCATTGCACACCGCACATCACACAACCGCCCGTCGTTGCAGAGGGCCCATCGTGCCGGCGGGGATGGGCGAGTTCATTCCCAGCCTACTCCACGCTATTCTACCCGCTGTCAACGCCAGCACGATAGTCTACACCGTCGTAGCTCCAATTGCACACCGCACATCACACAACCGCCCGTCGCTGCAGAGGGCCCATCGTGCCGGCGGCGATGGGCGAATTCATTCCCAGCCTACCCCACTCTATTCTAGCCGCTGCCAACGCCAGCACGATAGTCTACACCGTCGTAGCTCCAATTGCACACCGCACATCACACAACCGCCCGTCGCTGCAGAGGGCCCATCGTGCCGGCGGCGATGGGCGAGTTCATTCCCAGCCTACCCCACGCTATTCTCGCCGCTGTCAACGCCAGCACGATAGTCTACACCGTCGTAGCTCCAATTGCACACCGCACATCACACAACCGCCCGCCGCTGCAGAGGGCCCATCGTGCCGGCGGCGATGGGCGAGTTCATTCCCAGCCTACTCCACGTTAATTCTAGCCGCTGCCAACGCCAGCACACTAGTCTACACTATCGTAGCTCCCATTGCACACCGCACATCACACAACCGCCCGTCGCTGCAGAGGGCCCATCGTGCCGGCGGCGATGGGCGAGTTCATTCCCAGCCTACCCCACGCTATTCTCGCCGCTGTCAACGCCAGCACGATAGTCTACACCGTCATAGCTCCAATTGCACACCGCACATCACACAACCGCCCGTCGTTGCAGAGGGCCCATCGTGCCGACGGGGATGGGCGAGTTCATTCCCAGCCTACTCCACGCTATTCTAGCCGCTGTCAACGCCAGCACGCTAGCCTACACCGTCGTCGCTCCCATTGCACACCGCACGTGCGACGTAGACGAGTGACGAGGACGAGAGGTCAAGGCCGTTTCGGTGACTTTGGGCAATCACCTTCGCCAGATATGCTGATAAGCCTCGCGTTAACATTTACCAGTCTAATGTCACACAATGGTACATTATGTCGGTACAGAGACCGTAAGTGTCGGCACGTATTGTCGCAATGCCGGTTATAAAGTCTATTGTCCACTGAAGGATAGGGAATTCAACGTCGTCTTGTTTATAAAATATGAGAAGCGTTTAACTTGCAATGTAATTTATACGGATAAAATAGGTCCTAGAGCCAATACGACACTATGTTCAATTCGACACGGCTATACGCAATAAATATTTTACGTATTCCCAACATTAAAAAAACGTTTTTTGTTCAAACAAGGAACGCGGAAACTGAATACTATATAAGTAATTATACCTATTATATAGAAAAAGTATTAAATAAAAAACCATGATCTACGGGGGAAGAGAATGTGCTCCCGATTGGTACCATAAATTTGATCTATTCATTCGAAATTACAGGTGATTTTTAATTAATTTAATTTTATCAAACGACTAAACATGGAATCGAATAAACAATCATAGATACAATTCCATTTCAACCAAGCGGTAATTACAAGGTAAATGTGTCGGGTTTTTAATATTTGTATTTATATATAAAGCCTCATTTACCCAGGAACTTTTGAGAAAACCATAAGCCTGATACCCATCAACCCTATACTTGAATGAAAGATATCGGTGAGCAAATTGGAGGAAAATATTAGTTTTTTGATAATATTTTCCTTAAGGGAACAAATATAAAGAAATAGTATGAGTTTAAACACACTTAGATTTTAAAAGTATTTAATTTCCAACTTTTATTACAGCTGTTACCCGTGCGAAGAACGGGTACACATTCTACTAGTTACTTTAAAAGCATTTTTCAACGTAAACACAACCTAACGACATTTTTGAATATCCGTTTTCAAAATGCACTCTTGTGGAGCATTGCTTTGGAAATGAACAGTAATAACGATCGCGAAGAGACGTAGTACCAATTAAACTAAATAAATAAATTATGTTCCAAAGATTTACCAGCTTAGTAATAAAGGTATGCTCCTGTTAACTTACAACGCGATTCAGCCGAAGAGCGATGTCATGAACAATTTCCAGTATAACCATAATACTATAAAGGGCTGTTTCGATTTTCCCCGAATTTCACAAAGTGCGCAGCCCGCCGCGCATGTCAAGGTCGCCGCTCCCCAAACACCGCCATATGGTTCACACTCTCCTACTTCCGCCTCCGAAACCCGCCCTAATCTAAGGTCGAATCGACCTTAAGAAATAGTAATATCCATACATAATCCTAAACGCGAGTATTCATACATCCCATTCGGTTCACATTTCTACACTCAGGCAATGTACAGAGAAGAAATGTGTTGCTCGGCGCGGCCATACTGTATTTTTCCCCGTCGTACCTAAACCGACCCTGATCCAAGGTCAAATATATTTTAATTCTTAAGAAAAACATTGAAAATTCAAAACCATATCGTATTTTTCTATATATCTGCAATTACAAATACTCAGGTAACGTTTTGCCCTTCCTACTTGGGTAGGACCAATCCTTATATCGAAGATCAAATCTATATTAAACCTTGAGAAAAAACATATAGGCCTAACATTCAAAACCTAAACGTGACTATTCCCTAAACCTATAAAACTGTAGACTCGGATAATGTTTTGCCCATACTTGGATAGGATAAACCCTTACCGAAGACCATACCTGTATTAAACCTTGGGAAAAATATTAAAAAATCACAACCAAGCCGTTTTGTTGTCTCGGGGTTCCACAGGTAATGTTTTGCCCCGCATGGTCGTATTTTTTGCTCCTCCCAGACAGGTCCTCGGACCCTCCGCCCGGACCGTGGCCTGGCCATTGTCATCGTCGGGAGACACGTGCGACCACGACCATCAGCTGTGAAGGGAAGATGGCAGGATCAATACTGCGAGACCCGTGGCGCTGCCTATCGCTCGCTGCCGAAAACACGCGACTCGCAACGCCCTGGAACCACCAAATCCTACAATCGCCTGCCTACCATCCGACATGAAATTAATTAGAAAAGTCATTTTTGTGACCATCGGGTCTTATGACATGACAAGGGATGCTTAGAACTATGAGCAACCATACTAGGCTGTACATCGTTTCCAGAAAATGACGTTCTAGGATGTTAGGCTACTCTAAAATTCATAAGTCATATCACGTTTGACTTTGGACTGGCTCCTGATTGACAGTTTGGAAATCACGTTTATTAACTACATGTTACAAGGTTTGGAGGAAAATGTGTTCTCATTTTTAGATAAAACTTCCATCCAAAAAATTCGGAAACTTCCTTAAAATCCATGGCGAGCAAGATGTTGAAAAGATGTGTTAACAAACGTTTAGGTAGAGTATAGTAATTCCCATTGAAATGCTCCAAAATTAAAAAAAATATTATAAATTCGAACGGACTATAAGCAAATACAAACGACGAATGCCTGCTTGACAATATTGTGTAGTGCGGCAGTAATTGGCCATGTCAAATAAATTATTAAATAAAAAAATATTCAAAGTAAATTACAAACAACACCTCTTGAAAATTATAATATAATAATATATTGATAATTAACAACGGTGTATTCTAAGATTGTTTTAAGATTACTAGAATTATTGATAAAGCAGTCTCTTTGTTTAATAACTTGTTTGGTACAGACTCTCTATTATAATTTCTTTATCACCTGTCCTTAGTGCTAATAAGTATAATGTTTTCAGTGCAAATAATGCATCCGCTGATTACTGATTTTTAATGTTATTGTTTACATCTTTGGTTGACTTTACTTTCTGCTTTCAATGAATAAACCGCATGTACTTTTCTAACAGTTTTATTTTTTTAATATTTGTACAGTCCGCTTGCTCTTAAGTACTTCATACAGTACTCTATATAAAACATCAATTGGCGCATAACAATGTGTAAACAGTTTGATACAATATTGAAGATTAAGTTAGTTAAATGATTTATAGTAGCTGTTAGCTGAGCCTAGCTAAAATGAAAATCAAATATAGATACCGGTAGTCTACTTTACCACGACACACGTGAATGTTAAACTGTGACAGTTCACTGGTTATATATATGTCTTAATACCAGATAAAGCCGCATATCAAGTTTCATAAAGATACATTCACAAATATAAGCGATACATACAATTTTAATTATTCTCCATAAGAATAACATTGGTGATGAGTACGTAGGTTTGCTGAAACAAGGAACACAAACAGTTGGTTATTATGCAAATATAAATATAATTTAACTAGTCGACATACCAAGTTTCATCAATATTCAATCATAAATAAGCGCTATATAACATTTCAGTTGTTCTCAATAAGAATAACATGGGGCTGAGTAAGCAGGTTTGCTGCAACAAGGAACAAAAAAGTGGTTTTATGCAAATATCAATATAGCTCAACAAGAAGCCACATACCAAGTTTTATTAATTTATGTTCAAAATTAAGGGAGTAATTACATTTTACTTTTCCTCCATAAGAATAACATGGGGGCTGAGTACGCAGGTTTGTTGCTGCAGGGATAATCAACAAAATATCAAATTTTTGCAAATATCAATATACAAGTACTACGTGAAGCCACATACCAAGCTTCATCAATATACATTCATAAATAATCGAGATACCAAATTGTATTTATTGTCCATAAGGATAAGATTGGACAATGTACTGTGTATAGCACTTTGAATATCTCTGCAAAGGTTGGGTGTAGAATCACAATTTAAACACCAAAATAATTGTTTTGGGGAGCTGAACTGATTGGTTAAAGAAAATGTGAAGTTTACATTAAAATTAACTGAGGAAAAGCCAAAAACCTTTTTCCCCTTAGATTAACATGGGAGATTTTAAGAACAGGTTTTTAGATTTTCTCTGCAACCACTTAACCTAGATTGATAATTCAAAATACTATATTATTTGTTTTGTTAAACTCCATAACATGGTCAAACCTGAAATTAAGTTTTTTTAAATTTAAGGGTGAAAAATGCAAAAAACTGATTTTTGGAAAATTGAAAACCCCCATAAATCCCCCTTTCCATGATCCGATTTTTCTGGTTTTCGAACTTATGTGTTGTTGAAGGGACGGATTCAGAGATCCAAAGATTCAAAGATCCTCACACGTCAACCGAAGCTTATTGTGTGTCCCTAACACAAACTAGTTAGAACACAAGTCCCTAACACAAGTGTTTTCGAACCTAGTCAAGAATGTCACTTTACACATTTGAGCCAAATTTCATAGAAATTGGACGTTTTTATACTGAAGTTATCGCATACACACACACACACACACACACACACACACACACACACACACACACACACACACACACACACACACACACACACACATATATATATACACACACACACACACACACACCAACACACATATATATCAATTTGAACGAATAGTGTTTTTGGCATCTGGGGACCTCAAAACAAAAAGTTATCATGGTCTCTTACTATGAGACCTACGGTAATAGCTTTTTCCCTATAGGGGAAAATGAGCTTTCCTGGGTAATAAATTTGCCAATTTATTCATAAGGGCCAAAACCCCTGTTTTCAAAGCGTTAGCAAAATCCTTCAACGGGATTCCGAGAATAATTCGCATACGTCCCTCGTTTACGGGTAGAGGATTTATTTAACCACCAACGTTATAGTGTTAGGTAGACAGTGAGCATGTGCCAAACCCATTCCAACACAACTATGCAATAAAGAGACATTTAACCTGCCGTTTACCCCGCACTCGCCTGCACAGCCATCACGGCTGTCAAGAGTCTCTCGAAACCAACGCCCAGGAAAACATTCTATGAAAGTACTACTTTCAAGTCGCATGAGTTACAAATTACAAGCAAACAACCGAAGAGAAATAAAAGAACATAAAACACTTCTTGGATTGTCGAATAAACTCGTTGACTCGCTCAAGGCGCATCTTAAATCTATTGTAATAAACAATAACATTGCAGCAAGGTTGTATTTCCCGGGGAGAGTATGCAAACCCGCAGATACCAGTTTAAGAGACCGGAGGACCGAGCCTTGTAATTTCGAATGCCGGAAGAGCGAGAAGCTGGAAGAAGTGTTATCACACAACTGTAAAACTTAACTTTGTGACGGAAACCACAATGCAAAGAAAACATTGCTGGCTGAAGTGTCTTTTACACTCAACTGTTCAATTTACTTTTGAGGAGATTACAATACAAAGAGAACATCGCTGGAAGAAGTGTCCATCACACTCAACTGTAAAACTTACTTAGTGACGGAGACCACAATACAAAAACAAACTGCTGGCAGAAATGTAAAACTCAACTGAAGAACTTACTTTGTAAGAAGACTACTATGCAAAGGGAACATTGCTGGTAGAAATGTATTTTCATTCAACCCACTTGAAAGTGAGAAATGTGTAACTCACTTTGTGCATGACGGAGGCTACAATACAAAGAAAACATTAGGTATGATATTTTGTATATGAAACGAATTACTGTAGTTTCAATTTAGTAGGTTCTCTTGTAAGATAATGTAATAGAGATACCTTTATCAGAGATCAAAATTGATATAATTTTTCACGTTTGAATACAATTAAACACGGTACACCGCTGTTATCACAGAATGTCAAGGTTGAGAATTACATTACAGTACTTGAGTCAGTAATTATTTACCGTTGAATCATTCTTTCCGGTGGGAAGCCAATTTTTACGAGTATTTCAAAATTGAAAGAGCAAAATGACCTGTTTCAATTCAAGGTAGTGAGCGCAACTAAATGTTTTGTTATTTAGTGAAAGTATTCCAGACCTTTGGACATCACTAGCTGGAAAGTTTCACGTCGTTTCGGGATCTGGATTCTGATCCCGTCTTCACACGAGAAAAATACCTAGATCATAACAAAGATTAGTACAATCCAAACAAAAGTGGAAAAACACAAAAGTTTTTTATTTTGACTGCTTTTACAGTTCTGTGTTTAGTTTTTGTGTTTTTCAGCTTTACCTGGATTGTGCCACTAATCTTTCTTATGTTATAGGTATTAGGTACCCTATTTACATTTATCACCTGAATAGATTTCAGATCCTGAAACGTAGGGAAAATTCTTTTCCCCCCAATCAGTGATGGAAAATGTTCGCACAATTCCTAAATAACATAAACTCAATATGACCAAAAATTAATTTCAAACGAATAATTAAATGTTTACAGAGTTACTAATTATATCATAAATTAAAACGTACAGAGCCCCAATTCTAAAATGAAGATGTCTCAGTTGATAAGTTGCTGCCGTCCAAAAATGTGACTGTCTATACTTTTAAAATCAATGTTAGGTAAAGCGAGTAAAAGGAAGTTGTCACTGATAAAAGAGATTGCAGAACGGGGACTAACCAGGAAAGCCTTTCCGCAACTTGTGACGAAATCGGGAAAGTTTGACCTAAAACCTCAGAGTGTCTCTTCTTTGTCAAATTCACGCGTCCATTCCGTTGTTTCTACACGTTCAACAACGAATTCTGACGGATGACCTTCCCCATTGTCTTATCTATAGCCCTCGGATGAAGAATTCAACAGGTTTGATGATATGTCGATAAAATAAACTACCCCTAGTTATTCCGCAGCATATAAAACCTGTTCTTTTCTAACTCTTCCTTATAGTTGTGTTTAACGATCTTCCTCCCTTCCTTCAAACAATAGGCTAGAGTCAGATGTAGGTATGTTTTTCAAAACAATAAATCGTTTAATCGTTTATGGTGAAAAATTAGTTCTGCAGAGTCAACGATAACTTTACTTATTAATATTATTTTTATTACTTTCAATTTAACATTACTTTCTTTCTTTTAGGTTAAGAAAGATGTGACGTTTCTCAATGTATTTATTGTTGGCTATAGTTTTTGTTTTTTTGACAATAAATTAATTTTAATTTACTTAAATTTCTCCAAAAATGTTGTGAAGATTCGCAACAGGATCCATCTGCCATTGGTCATTGGGAATGACCCGAATTAATGATCATGTCTAAAGAATCAGTCGATCTTACCAGTAACAAGAAATAACAAAATAGAAAAAATCAAAATGCATCTCACCCATTCTACACGCACATTCATTCATATTCGCCTTAAAATACGCCCTGATTGTGACGGCGTGTTATTCAGAGCTCTTATGATTCTCTAATCCAGAAATACATTCTAAGTGAGTTCACTGAAGAAACTATCAAGATCTATGAAGCAAATCGCTACGCAGGATTCTGAACCAAGATTAGATCAATTTTCAAAATACTGTATGTATTAACAAAATCATATACGAGTAGGTTATCCCTAAACGAAAAGCAAATACGTGCACAAGACGTACCACAGGAAGGTGAGAGAGGCTTCGGTTCACCTCAGTGTCACTGACCGCCGACTCGACCGACTGGTTACCTGCACTTCATTATAACACGGTCTAATTGTTTACAAACACTCGATAACGCAAGCAATAGCTCGACCGGTAAAATAACAAAATATCCACAGGCCTCAGCGTTTAATGGGATATAATAAACAAAACTAAACGGCGGTATTAAACAACGTATCTATGCCATATCAGTCAAGTATGTATAAAAATGAATGAATGTACATGTTCCCTATTGACTCCTAAACCGCTCATCCGAAGCTAATCAAACTTAGCATAGTTATTCAGGTTAACCCTAGGAAGGTTTAAAGCCATAAATCGAAATCCTAGGGGCTTCACCCCACTAGCCTGCAATGTTGCAAGATTATTCATATGAAGTAAATCAGATTTGTTTTGATTTTATCAGGAGAAAAGACTAGTTTGATTTTGTCAGATGACTCATTTAAATTTTTGTAAACAGCAGTTTATTAATTTATGTTAGTTAGGGAGTTGTAATGTAAACATTTTTTAGGCGCAGCAACACGCGCCGGGTACCGCTAGTTTCAAACAAATATCTTGCACGGTTGAGAAGATTAAATGTATTTTGGTAAAAACGCATTCAGACAGACTGCGCTAATGGAGTTTATAATGAAAACTAAATCTATACTTATTTAATAGGCGAGCAGGTTTTTTGTGACAATTACTCCTCCTAAACTACTGAACCGATTTTCATGTTTTTGGTGTCATTGGAAAGAGCCTAACGTGAAGTTGTGCAGGAAACTTTTTTTATAGAGCAATAATTTGTGAGTGAGGCCCTGGGGCCCCTTAAAGTTGAGTTTTTCCCCATAAGCTTAACATTGGGAAATAACTATGAGTTTTAAGCAATCAGCTGGATAGAGTAAACACAGTTAATCAGCAGGCCATGTTGGCTTTGGAACGGTAACACAATATTTATACGGGAATGTCAGTATAATAATACGTTGTGATCGCGAGCGAAGCCGCGACAGGCTACTAGTTTAGATTAATGTTATGACCAATTTTAGGTTTAGAATCCGGAAACGTGCATTCAGTACACCTTTTACGTGACGTCATGTGTAGGTCTTCTTCAAAGGTACACGTGTATTTGTATGCGTTTGGCATTGATCCGCATCAAATATAAATAATTACAGGTTAAAGTAAACACTGTAAACAGAATAATTGAAACTATTTTACAGCATCTAGCGCTGGCATCGTCCCAAGGGTTAGGGAGGAGGGTTACCCCTTTCTCACCCTACCCCTCGCCGAAAACGTATTTTAATTTATTAAGGCTGGTCCTTCCATTTTCTCCATAAACCAAATTAGCTGCAATTGTATGTCACAGACACTCCTCAACAGCATATTCTGTGCTAACCCGAGTGCAATAGTAAACAGACATTGAAAGACTGAGTAAGTTAATGTTTTAGATAACAATATTTCACGAGCTTGTTCGCGAGCTAACAAAGTGTTTGATAACTGGGCAGATAAGATAATTTCTTGTGAATCATGCCACAAAAGCCTAACAATAAACGTAAGAAAATAATTTACCATGAACACAAAGGAACGGTGCACGAGTTCCTGTGTAACGGCTCTCAGTTTTATTAATGTCGTCAAATTTTTATCACAGACACAGATAAATCTTTAACACATGGTGTTTACAAAACCACATGTTTGACTTATTCCTCAAGAGTAAAAGGAAATAACCCTTTTCCAGAGAAACTCGCAACAAAAAACAATTTAAAAAACCCAGCTTTATTGGGAGAAAAGTGATAATCAATGGCAGCAACGTAATAACAAATTTCAGTTGGTAGAATAGTGCAGCCCTTTAAATAGAACAACGGTGACTTTTTATACCACGTGGAGACACTGAAAACCGGCCAGTAACACAGTTAATTCTGAATTCTATTGCATTTTACGGTTTGAGTTAATTTATAACTTTATCTCTAACGGTATAGCAAATTTAACTGAACGTAACCGAACGCTTCTCCAAGGCAATAAAACAATAATTTATCAGAAACTGATCGATGCTGCTCTTTCAGAGATACAATATTACACAATGATTAAGTTAGTGATTGAAACAAACATCCTTAAATCATCTAACTATAGCTTTAACATAAATTAAAACAACACATCAATAAGTATCTCCCCCCCCCCCGGCCAGCATGTAACAGGCTTTGAACCTTGGGTTTTGATGCTGATAATTTTGTCCTATGACAATAATTCTCTCAAATTGTCTCTATAACTTCAGTTTAAACATATTTCTCCATTATTCCAGGATATAAAAGTTCAGTCCATGCACGAGTGAACACCCAGGCCATTCATAAGTCTAGTGTTAATTTTAATGTCAATTGTAATGGGCGGCCTGGTTTTTTCACTCGTGCAACGGACTGTACCTATAGAAGACACTCTTAAGTTATCCAAACATTATTTTACGTACAGAAGAACAAAGGTCCTGCCCGAGATTGCATTCAATCATAACAATTGGACTAGGAGACCATAAACCAATGCTCGGTGTTGACATGGTGTTTACGGCGGTGGAGTGGCCTGCGCGTGTTTAAGCCGGGTGATTACAAAACACCTCCGTAGCGGATATCTGGGTCACTGCGGACAGCTGGGTCGAAGCGCGGGCCGTAGCATAGACTACACACTACACTTGAACCGAGAACTTTGGAGTACAAAACAAATTGTAAGTACGATCAGGTGTATCTGAATCTGAATCCAAAACTGTGTGCGAACACGCCAATTAGTCAAGCAGCCACGATTAACTAAGTGGCAGTGACACGTGCAATGGCAAGTATAAACCTTCCTCTTTATATTTCAATATTGCAACATCGGCACAAAGACAACTACATTTCTTTTAAATAGTGAAGTACTGGAATGGCGGTTCAGTAATTTAACAGCTTAAGTTGTAAGTAATTTTGTGTGTAGAAATTTGTTGCATAACTATTAGGAGTAGGCCTATTGTGATCATCCGAGCCTTTGTTGAATGTGCTTACGTAAACTTACGCTTTACGCGGGTCTTTTTACGCGAAATCGTCAAAAAGTCAACACAGAATCCTCAAAGCACACAGTCTGATGCCCCTTATCCCATTGGGCAGAAAATTTGTCTACTACGATGCCCGTAATTTTAAAATACCCCCATAGCAGCAAACCTGCGTACTCAAGAGAATTTCAAATGCATAAATATATATCTTAATACCACTTAAAGCCACATACCAAGTTTCACCAATCTACATTCATAAATAAATTATTTATGACATTTGAATTATTCTCCATAAGAATAACATGGTGTCTGAGGATGCAGGTTTGTTGAAACATAACAAATGGGTTTTTATGCAAATTGTTGTATAACTCAACTAGGTGAAGCCACATACCTAATGTTATTAATTTATGTTCATAGTCAAGGGAGATAACATTTTACTTACTCTACATAAGAATAGCATGTGGGCTGAGTACGCAGGTTTGCTGCTGTGGGAAATATCAGCAAAAAATCGCTTTTCGTGCAAATATCAATAGACCACAACGCTATGAAGCAATATACCAAGTTTCGTCAGCATAAGTTGATAAATAAGCAAGATACAATTATTATTATCCCTTGGGATCGATCTGGCTGGTTTTCGAACTTAAAGACATAAATGTTGCTTTACATGTTTGTACCAAATTTCATCAAAATCGGACCATATTTACGAGAGTTATCGCACCCACGGGCACATATATACATAGACAGAACGACAATGAAATCAAACTTCGCTGAACATTTAATTGATACAAAACACAGCTATAAAAGTATCAATTACAACCTAACGATATTAGAATGGTGTTTTTGGCATCTGGGGACCTCAAAACGAAAATTTATCATGGTCCCGGACCTAGGCCTTACCATGCCGACTACAGTAATAGCTTCTTCCCAATAGGGGAAATTTGCTAAAACACAAAGGTTGTGACGGCGGCTGACACACGTGAGATGCATTGCTACTGCCCAACTGTTGCTATATAGCAAAAAAAGAACAACGTGTGTCCCTAAGACCACCAACAGTATTAAAAGTTGCCGGTGTCCTTAACTCGGACACAAAAGATCCAAAGAAAAAGTAACGGGGTAACCACATTTGACGCATAATTAGAAAGGAGTCCAGTAGTATCGAGTAATGATAGGTACGGGATAAGGCGGCAGGGTGGCAGGTGTGTTTCCAGGTGCGAGGGGGCCAGCTGCTGCGTCGTCCCGCATCCGTCCACCGCGCCTGCGCCGTCCCCGCGCCTGCGTACTCGCCACTCCGCGCAGCGCCGTGTCGCGGCCGCGCATTGTCGCATCGTGTAATAAATTGTAGACATCTGCGCCTGCGCCGCGACCCACGGGGCATGGGGGCTACCGGCCGCCACACGACTGCGATATTTGTGTTAATTAACGCGGACAAAAACCTTGTGACGAATGGGAGAACCGGCGCTGGGGACATGTAAGGGTTTGAAGTGAAATCCAAGCGAGAATTAGCAAGTCGGAAGGTGGGCAAGTACAAAACATCGCAGTCCCCAGTACAGTAAAATTATTTAGATTGAATACCGTTATCTAACTGTCTGGATTTTAACTGAACTCAAAACTACAGGTGTGGAACTTTAATTTTTCGAGAGTAAACTAATGTCACCTCATTCATTGGACCAAATACAGGCTTAAAACAACGTTTTCGATTCAGACACGATACAAATTATCAAAGTTATTAAGTGAAGTACAACAATCTTCAAATGAACAAATAAATTGTAAAACCCCTATGAACGTAATCATTGGTTTCATGCACGCCAAAATGGTTGCATTGGTTGTTGACTAAAATATATCTTACACCATACAACTCTGGCACAATGCATTGGAAGCAGATGTTACGTTAACTTACCGAATCAAAGCCAATATTATCTATGCTATAACGAAATCCCTAATATGCCTTTTATTACTCGCTAACATGACATCTCCTGTGCCAATAGACAAGCATCAAGTACGTCCACGACAATAGTTAAGCAATGTAGCAGTTCCACGACAAAGTCACAAAGAGCAATAACATACAAAGTAGTAACTAAATTCACTCGATTAGTAGAATATTTCTTCTGCGTACTTGCCGAGAAATGAATAACAGACGAAGGGCAACACCATAGCAATAGCGTGGGAATCGCGTGCCCCCACCACAGTCGGACTTCCTATGCATCTGCTTCTGCCTCCACACCGCGCCGGGGTCGGGGGGACGCTGTGTACAGGAAACAGCATCATTGTGCTCAAGGATAGACTATTCAGTAGCGGAATTGCGTAATCAAGGACGAGGCAGTTGACGCCTAGCGACAGTTTCAGTACGTGACTGTGAAATGTCACTGGTTCTGTGTGTGACGAAACGAGGTATCAATCCGGTAGTACTGCAGAGAAGGCGGAATACACTCGAGGAGGAGGAGGGGGGTGGAAACTATAAATACGCGAGGTTTTTACAACTTTTACTTCCAGTCGTAAGGCTCCCATATTGCATAAGGTTACGTACATTTGAACCGGGTGAAACGACAACAACAGATTCTTAGGAAGATAATTCAGGACTAGATCACTTAAGGGGAAGGAAGGCTTATCTACAATGAATGACAGCATACTCTTTTGAAGGAGGTATTCGATGCCTTCCGGCAAAGTTACAAAATGTAAAAATCGAAAGAAACCCCTGTAATGATAGATGCTTGACAAAGAATTAATGAATTAATAAAATACCTCCTGCCTGTGAAACATTGGACGAGCGGATAAAATCTCGGAACTAAATAGCATCATATCAATTAATGAAACCTCACTAAGACACTGAGTACCGACAATTATTAGATGGCGAATTACGTGCGATGCACTTGAAAACATGATTTCTAGAAGATTAAGGGCTCGATCAGTCACTAAGGCATTGAACATTACACTGCATGCGTTGGATGACGGCCAATATTTCCCGTAACGTAACTGTATACAAATTAAACGATTTAAACAAGGAAGCTGTGGCACGTCTTGAATGCTGTGTTTTAAAGTGAAAACAGCGACTTAAGTCGATTAAAAACTTCAGCTAAACTATACTTGAAAGGTATAAATTAAATAGTAATTTACTTGTGGATAACATACATTATTCTTGTAGAATGAATGACAATGATTTACATTCACCACTTGTGTAAAACATGATAAAGGTCATTCTCCGGATCATTCGTCGAACGATCTCAATTACAACTCGTCCGTTCAGAGACCCCAAAAATCTCAAAAACAGTTAATATTATAAACAATATTCGTCATTGACGAGCTACAACGCCAACGGACGACAGCCAACAAGCCGCACAGCTCGAAGGATCCTCTCCCGCCCATTATATAGCCTTACACACTGCCAGATCCTTGACGATAGTTGCTAGTTGCAGTGCGGAACACCTCCATTTAGGTCACCGAGGAGAAAGGCGGTGACGTAGCGCCTGCAAGGCCGGTGTTGCATCAACTGCAGTTGCACTCAATGTCAGCCTTGCGCCTGCGCCTTCGCCACCTCGCTGCACCGCGCAGTCGCTGTAACCTTACTGCGGCGCGGCGCATGTGCTACCGAGGTTGAAGGAGAGTTGTGAAGTGGCGTGGTTTGTGCAACCCACAGCTGCATATACCAAAGAGGGTGTTTAACGGAATTCCCGTCCTTTCTCAGGCTTTCGACAGATTTAGAAAGATTCCGGATAAAGGCAAAACCAGGATTTAAATTATTTTGGGAGGCTTTATTTTAACATATGCTTAAAGTAGCGTACTCTATGCTACTGATTATACATCTTACGGTGGGCTATATGTATCGTCAATGATACTACCACAGGAAATCTAGACGATATAATAAAACTAAAAAACAGTCTAAATCTGCATCCAGATACTGGATGAACAATACGCATTATTGACAAAAGTTGCACGTTGATCAAATTCGTTGACTTTAGAAATAGGTACCGTACACATATTTCCTGGATTTTCCCACTCATAAAGGTTTCCGGTCTGTTAACAATGAGGGCAACTTTGCAACTCTCTCAAATAGCAAATGAAGAACAACCTTATCACAATAGTATACACATCATTAGAGAGATTCGCAGGACTGTTTTCATAGGCAATCTCAAACAGGCGGAAACCGCAACTGCCCTAGTGAGCAATACGGGCCACTGGTGAAAAGTTCACTTTCACCACAGCTCTAAGCTCGAAATCGAATCTGCATCTAATTAACCATCAGGTTATATTGTGAGCCTAGAGTATGCCGTTGAGCTATCCGTGCAAAATAAAACGTCCTTCCTCGAAGTTCCAGTAAGGTATAATCGAAGAACAATTAAATCGCAGACCGCGCAAGCCCCGTGCAACGGGAGGCGTTATCTAAGCATTCCGACAAGTCGAGACTTGGAAGATAACTAGACCGATGTTGCAACGCGAACTAGTCGCGCTCGTACCTTACTATTCTCCCATTACGCAACCTAGCTAAGAAATCTAAGGCGGCCAACGGGCAAACGTGTAGTGAGCTAGAAATATGTTTAGAGGGAACGGTATTCAACACTAAACACAAAGGATCTGTTGGTGCCATCGAAGACGCACCTTGGGACAATCGCGCGTCGGCCATTTAAGAGTGTAATCAGAATGACCTAGAGCTATATAGTAATTCTATGTGTCATGCGCATAGTTGCATATATAATAAGAATAAGGCATACGAAACTTCAAAATGGATCTGTAACTATTTTCCTTTCAGCAAGAGGGATAAAGCAAATAGGAGGGAAGGGCAAGAGTCTCGGCTACTTGTGAGCGACGCCGTGTGTTGTCCTCCGTAATGTGTACACGAAGCGTCGTTTTTTTCAACGATCACTTGGATTTACATTCAATAGCATTCTGTTATTTAAAGAGAAACATTTTAGCGAATCTCCCCTATAGGGAATAAGTTACTACCGTAGGTCTCATGGTAAAACTTAAGCCCGAGACCATGATAACTTTTTGTTTTGTGGTCCCCAGATAACAAAAACACCATTCGTTCACTTAGCACAAAAGCACTTATCGCCGTTGGAGGCTTTGCCCCTAACCCCCTTTCGATGTTCGCTTCGCTCACTTGCATTCCTCAAGTCAACTGAAGTTTAAATCAAACTCGTAGGTCATTAACCAAAGAAAAAATGCACAACAATGACCTTTGGTGAGCACATTAACACCTACACAGGCGGGCCCATATCGGTTCGATATTGAAACATTTTACCAACCGGCTGCTTGTTCATTTTATCGAATTAACTCCCGACTAAGATGGTTGTTTCAAGGTGTATAAAAGCAAAAAATAAAGTGCTCAGATATAAATAAAAAGTTGTGGTTACAATGTTAAATTGGAGTTCTACAAATGGATTTACATGTACAAAATAACAACAAATTAGACTTCAGTTCACGGCAAAATTATAGTAACCTAACCTAACCTAACTCCGCAGAGCGCTGTATGGTGGCTGTTCGTTGAGCAACATAATTACACATAAATGAATTTGTAAAAACAAAATAAAGTCAAATTAAACATAAATTGCAGACCTCAAAAAGTAAGCATCAAAAGTAGGATTCAAACCCGTGACTACATGATCTTGAATCATCTGACAATATCCACACTGCTACTGGGCTAAATTCATTCGATAGAACAAACAATCGGTTTGATTACATTTTCCAATCTCATAACAAACGATATTCGCGATACTGAACCTCCCGTGTAGGCGATAATGTGCTCACCTTGTTTTGTAACAGCTGATTTATATACACCTCATGTGAGCAAATTAGTATCGCGTACACTACTAAATTAATCAGCTATTGTTTATTTAAATCAGCTGATACAAACATGTGGTATTAGCCAAAGATAGTTTCATTTAAACGGCTTTCCAAAACTGGGTCAAAATACTCAAAATTACTCCTTCTCCGAAGAATAGCGGCTAAACGAATGATCGGATCTTAAATCTGACAAAAAATCGTTAGTTGTAACTTACATTTTCTATAACCTATGAATGCAACATTTTTTTCCATCTCTTACCGTTTCCGTACAAAACGCGCTCTAAGTGGAAAAATTGAAAAAAGTGGAATTTTCCCCGCCCCAAAAATGCTGGGCAAAAAAACGCTAACCTTTGGCAATTTTTCGGGCAGTTTCTCGCCAAGAGCTTTAATTCAAGTATGATGTTTAGGGGGGTTAGATTACGGGAAGTGCCTCACAGTTTATATCAATGAATGAGTGAACCCGTCTAGCTTAATATAAGTAGACTCGCTTCGCTCGCTGAGGGCTCCGCCCCCAGACCCCCTTTTTGGGTCGCTCGAGTTTGTTATTATAACTCAATGTCCCTCTCAAGTATTTTTTTCATAGTATATTATTTTGATTCATTTGAGAATTAGCCAATCTAGATGGCATCTTTTTTCATTGGACCTATCATTTGTTAGTGAATTTTCTTTGGAAAGTGAACTATTAGCACGACCCGCACGGTGAAACTTAAGCCCGGGACCACCATAGGAGTTCCTAACGTGACCCCTGAACACGTTTTGGGGGTTCGTTCAAAATTATATATGTGTGTGTGTGTGTGTGTGTGTGTGTGTGTGTGTGTGTGTGTGTGTGTGTGTGTGTGTGTGTGTGTGTGTGTGTGTGTTTGCACTCTAACGGTCGCATTTTTTGTCCGATTTACTTCAAATTTGATAGGGACATTCCTTTTTGTAATCAGTTGGACAAGTTCGTTGGGCAAAACAATAGTAAAACTCTAAATCTCTTTTTTGGGGATTAATCTTTCAAATTTCGAGTTGCTGGGCCCAAAAAGGGTCAGAAAAGCCCCGTATGTAAAATTAATGCATGTAAACAGATGGGAATTAGTGAGGCGAAAGTTTTAAGCATACATATTCTCGTCATTCTAGCATACATATTTACCGAGATATTAAAGAAAATGTGTTTCGACTAAACACAGTACGTTGTCTTATGGGGGATTTACACTAGAAAAGCCTGTTATTACTTTATTAGGGTACTTTTATCATCCCCAGCCTTCTCCTAACATTATAATGCACCAAATTTTATTCCAGCTTTGCAGGTAAATGAAACCAGGAGCATCAGAACAACCAAAAAATCACTGTTTTCAGATTTCAATAAAAATTGGAATAAATGTATGTTTTTACACTGATTTTGAGTTTTAAAAGTTTGTATGTGGAAATTCACTTCCCTTACGTCAGCGTGCTGCGTGCGATCTCGTTTATACTTTACCATGTGTAAGTTTCATTGACAGTTTACTGGATACTTTTTACATACTTTATGATTTCTTTTGTTTTTATTTGAAACTCCATAAGCCCAATGTTAAAATTTCCAATTTTCAACACAAACATTAGTGGTTTTAAAATTTAAAACTGTAACTTTTGGCAATTTTCCTCGGGGTTTCTAGGTACAAACTACGTGCATGCTAAATTTCAAGTTTCTAGCTCGTCTGGAAGTAGTCTAGAATTTGTATACGTGAGTGAGTGAGTTACACATCGGGCTGTATAGTTATTTATATATATATATATATATATATATATATATATATACACACATATGTATGTCCGAAAGCACGATAACTCTCGTAAAAAGGTCCGATCTTAATGAAATTTGGTACAAATGTGTAAAGTACCATTTATTGGAACGAGTTCAAAAGCAGACGAATCGCACCATCCGAAGGGGGTTTTGCACCCCAAAAATGGGTTTTTGGGGTTTCCACATGTAATTTTCATTTAAAACAAATTTTAATTTTCACCATTGAATTCAGCATAAAAAAGATTTGCTATTTTGATCATTGCTCTACATCAATTTGTTACTGAGATATTGCAAGTGCTAAACACAGTACGTTGTCTAATGGCGTTCTTATGGAGAAAAATACAAATTTGTATCTCGCTTATTTATGAATATAAACTGACGAAACTTGGTATATGGCTTCATCTGGTTGTGGTTTCTTGTTGTTTGCACAAAAAACAAATTTCACGTATAGTTCCCGTAGCAGCAAACCCAGGTACTCGGTCCCCATGTTATTCTTTTGGAGAATAATTAAAATGTTATATACCGCTTATTTATAAATGTATATGAATGAAACTTGGTATGTGACTTTACTTAGATGAGTTCTGTTGATATTTGCATAAAAACCCATTATTTTGTGTTCCTTGTTGCAGCAATCCTGCGTACTCATCCCCAATGTTATTCTTATGGAGAATAATTAAAATTGTATTTATCGCTTATTTGTGAATATATTTTTATGAAACTTGGTATGCGGCTTTATGTGGTATTCGCTTATTACATTGGAAATTCGCTTGAGTACGCAGGTTTGCTGCGACGGGGGTATTTTTTTTACTTCCCGTTTTCCTCACAGAGACCTCGCAAACAAAAAATGCTCAAAAAGTGGCCAACATGATGTTAAACTAAAAATATTTAAATTTATACCATAGGCTACAACATTTTTTCTTGAAAAATGTTTTTTTTCTTTTATGCTATATCTTATAAATAACGATCTATGAAAAGACTTAAAAAACAGTGATATTATACCCAAAACACAAAGTGTTAATGAGTTGCCAAGTCCTAAAAAGAAATGACATAAAAATGTATCCCACAGTCAAGAATACCACCTGTGGTCTGACATATTTTATCATCACAAATTCCTTGGATATTAAAATATAAATGCTTGGAAGATTGTTGATCATGTTTTATCTGTACTTGGTCAGCAGCTTCACTGATGCAAAATCTTTAATTTCAAAAATCGAAATAAAGAATAGTTAAAAAGTACTAATAAGTCTTTTAAAAACTAATTAGCTGCTGGACAAGTAGTACAGATAAACAACAGTAAAACATCTTCCAAGCATTGTTATTTTAACATCTTTAAGGTAGCCTATTTTTGATGATTAACAACGTCAGACCACAGATGCTATCCATGACTTAGGATCAATTTTGATATCATATCTTTTTAGGACTTGGGCAACTCATGTGTTTATGGATATGATACAACAATCAGCTGGTCAGACCACAGATGCTATCCATGACTTGAGATAAATTTTGATATTATATCTTTTTAGGACTTACTCATCAACACTTAGTATTTTTGGGTAAGATACAACAATCAGTTGATAAGACCGATAGACTAAAAAAAACTCTGCGATTACACGGCCCTATCCGTTCTGCAGCATCTGTATTGGTGCATTGACTGCTGACCAATTGCTGACACATTTTGCTTCACTTTTCTGTGAGACCGTTCCTCAGACAAAATTATACGCAGACTTTAAACGGGACTCGTCAACGGCTCGTCCGAAAAGATAACCAGTTGATAAGGCGACCAACTATTTATCTCAACTGTCCCAATTAGCCTATTCGTTACAGTAAACCAATCAAAACCACGATATAGCAACAAAATCTGACCCCTAACCAAACATAAACAATACAGAACGATGACGAAATTGCATATTTTGGTCGGTACTTCCGCATTCGGCACGTCACTGGCAGGCACACGCGGCTGAAACGTTTGTGTCAATATTAGCACACACGCCGCGATGTTGCGACCTACCCGCGATGCGTCAAAAGGCGTTAAAACAGAGATTTACTTTTAACGCACTGCGATACAGCTTGCTATCATGTTCGACACAAAGCATAAAACATCGTTCAATAGTAGTATTAACAACAAAAGATGACGTTGGATCTATGCCGCGACTGGGATTCAATAAAGCTCATTACTAAAAAGGAGGGAACGCTGCACAACGTACACGTGTATTTAGTTTTTCTGTTCATTCATTTATGTCTCTAACCTGTGAAAATCATAAATTTATACTTTAATTTCCTTCTTCTGTTTTGATAAAAATCTAAATCGGGTAATGATGAACCAAATGTATGGGAACAGAACAGCCTGTACTGTATAACTTGATACTACTCCGTTGTTAAATTCCACATAAAATTCCTAAAACGTAAAATAAACTTTACACTTGAATTACGTAAACAATTCTTCCTACAACTGCAATGTTGGATACCGCACAACACAAAAAATTAACTTTCATCCACTTTCACTCAAATTGCGATGTAGAGGTTATAAATAACGAGTTCGTTAGCTTGGTCCAAAGCAACAATCAATCAGCTGTTTTATTAAAAATCAGGCGCGGAAAGCTATTTTTTCGCTCGCTAAACATAAAACAGCTGTTTCATGATGTGTTCACAGCTAGGAAAGAAGCACTTTATGCGCGGATCAAGGAAACATCTATTAAACGTTAAATTAGTTTTAATAACCGAAAAACAACGCAACTTGGGACCAAACTGATAAAAACTACTTCTAGGCTCAATATATTGAACCGTCACCGAACAGTGTCCATGTACACAAGCAGGGAAGACGTCCGTCCGAGAGTCCGAGTGGCGGCCAGCGGACCGACCCCGGCCATGTGGTTACCTTGCCCCTCGGCCTCGGCAGCTTGGCAACATGGCAACTGGCCGGCCGTCCCTTCCTACTCTCATCTCCGTCGTGGAATGAGTTCATACACGATAAATAACAAATGCTGTTTGTTTTTTCTTCCGGGCTTGTTTTGCCGTCCCACGAACAGGACGGGTCTTTTGACCTAAGCGATGCATTTATTCCATAACTAGCTGCTACTAACGACTTCGCTCTCGAAAAATTAAAAACCCATTTAAAATATTAACCTAACCATCACAATAAACTCTTTTTTACGTTTTAACATATGATTTATTTTATAGTAGGGCCTAACAGATAAACATCAACTATGTGAAAGTTTGGATGTAGGCTATGTATGGATATTTGGAGTTCCATCACCCATAAACTACGTGACCGATTAAGCTAAAATGTTGCACGAACATAGCTAACATATCACATTAACATATAGACCTGAAAATTTCCACATCAAAGCATAGGGTTCCACCCCCCCCCCCCGGGTCCTGCAAGTTCCAATGCAAATCTTTTGGGAGGATATCATTAATATAACTACCAGCTGTAGTTGGATGTCAGTAAGGGCAAAGGAAGTCAGATGATACAACTAAACAAAGACTATTTGATGGTGCTCGCCAGGTTAATATTTTGAATGTATTTTTTTGGCGAGCTAAGCCGTGGGTAGCAGCTAGTCTTACTATAATTGTATAAATATATCCTCCCATTCGATTTGCATTGTAACTTACAGAAACCGTGGGGTGGAGCCCTAAGGTTGGATGTGGACACTATCAGGTCTGTATGTTAATGTGATATGTTTACAAGGCAATGTAATGTTCATGCAAAATGTTAGCTTAATAGGTCCGGTAGATTTGTGTGATGAAACTCAAAACATCCATCCAAATTTTCACATTTATTTATAAATATTAGTAGGGTGTGTGTTTTCCGGGAAAGTTGTGATCAATGGATAGGGTTGGGAATTTCATCTTTGTCCATAGTTTCTTTACCACTTCACAAACTTCATGGTCAACACATAATCCTCTATATATAGGTAACAATTGATTGAAATGTGATTGAATTTAAAAACTGAGTTGCTAATAAACAACAGTTAATTTAAGTTCAGGCATTTTAAATGTCCATTCGAAAAGTCCATTGATATAATAACTGGTTGATAAATCAACATTTTTCAAACAACAATTAATATACAATGGAATAAAATCCCAGACAAGTTAAAAAATTGACCTTCTGGAGAGTTTAAATCCAAATTTAAATATTATCTTCTGGAAAAACGTGTTATAACTATGGCTGAATATTTTGATGATCAGAATAATCACTGAAGAGTAATATATTTTCAACAAAACAAATTACAATAAAAGAAGAACAGCGTGAAGAAAATAATACAAATAAATCTAGTTATAAGTACCGGTATTAAGTTGTAATGCTGATGCAAAATGTTGTCAAAGCAATAATTTATTTGTTAGTGAATTTCCTATGGAAAGTCCTATGGAAAGTATTAGCATGACCTGCATGGTAAAACTTAAGCCCGGGACTACCATAGAAGTTCCCAACGTGACCCCATGAATACGTTTTGGGGGGTCGATCAAAATGTGTGTGTGTGTGTGTGTGTGTGTGTGTGTGTGTGTGTGTGTATGTGTGTGTGTGTGAGTGTGTGTGTGTGTGTGAGTGTGTGTGAGTGTGTGTGAGTGTGTGTGTGTGTGTGTGTGTGTGTGTGTGTGTGTGTGTGTGTGTGTGTGTGTGTGTGTGTGTGTGTGTGTGTGTGTGTGTGTGTGTGTGCGCAATCTAGCGGTCGCATTTGTTGTCCGATTGACTTCAAATTTGGTAGGGACGTTCCTTTCTACAATCAGTTGAACAAGTTCGTTGGGCAAACCAATCGGACAACTCTAAACCCCCTTTTAGGGAATTAATCAAAAACTTTGAGTTTTTAGGCTTTAAAAGAATCAGAAAAACCCCGGATGTAACATTTTTGCATGAACAATGATGGGAATTAGTGAGGCGAAAGTTTTAAGTCATCTTTCATCATTCCAGCATAAACATTAACCGAGATATTAAAGAAAATGTGTATCAACTAAACACAGTATGTTGTCTTATGGGGGGTTTTAAATTAGAAAAGCCTTTTATTCATTTGTTGGTGTATTTTTATCATTCCCAGCAACCTCACGCCTACTTTCAAGCCTGACTGAACCTTCTCCTGACCTTATAATGAGCAAAATTGTATTTCCAGCACTGCAGGTAAATGAAACCAGGATCATCAGAACAGCCAAAAAGTCTATCCAATAATTCCTTTAATGCCTTAAAACTTGTACAAGCATTGGCATGAGTCATTTACAAAATATACCTATTACAACAATAAAATAGTCAACACTTCTAAATTATAAATTCCTTATCTAGTCATGGACACTGTAAAACGCTCCTCTCAACAAATAGATCTTGAGATTCCTCCTAAATTCATCATGTGGCATCTCCACCTTGAGGCAATCAGGCAACACATTAAAAAGTTTGATAGAGCAATAATAAACATTGTTTTAAAAAAATGTAGTTTTATGTTTTGGAATTGGGAGATTTAAACTTTAAAAGAGAATATACTGTAGAGATTCTGGACTCAAAAAGGCCACGGTTTTCCCTAAACAACATTAGCTTTTAAAAAATATATAAGTATGGAAGGAAATGTCAACAGGACACACAGACGAAAAGTCTCCTTACAAGATTGAAGCCGCTTGAGTCCAAAAACTATTCTGATTATCTTCTTTAGGAGAGTAAAGATGTATCTCATACTAGTTTTTTGCGATCCCCAAATGTCCCCTATGTTTTCAGATTTCAATAAAATTGGAATAAATTTACCTATGTTTTTAAACTGGTTTTGAGTTTTAAAAGTTTTGTAGGTGGAAATTCACTTCCCTCACGTCACATTGCTGTGTGCAAACTAGATTATTATTTTAAAACATTTATATAATTTCATCATAGGCAGTCTTAGATTTCTAATAAGAATTAGGGGCAATTTTTAGCGAATTTCCCCTATAGGGAAGAAGCTATTGTTAACATAGGTCGGTACCGTGTCATGAGTGATTTATTGCCGTGCGCTACGTTATATTTGTTTTCATAATGAGTGACGTTCTTTTGGTTTGGGATTTACCTCGAAATGAAGAGGAAACCGTACGTATTTTTATGATAACCCATCCTAACATAACTGCCACAGCGCGTTGTATATTTGGCGGAGTACCTGTGGCGATCGGGTCTGGCTGCTAGCGGCGGCGACGCATTCAACACGATCCTAGCGGACATCGCTGTCTTTTGGGAGGCACAACACAAAGACCGCTCATCAGAATGATGTAAGATTTGTACAGTAAGTCAATAAAAGTACGTTTTTTCGAATTATGTAGTTATCCTTTGGATCCGGTAAAAATTTAACCTCCAAAAATAGTGGCATCCGTATAATACCAAAGTACCCATAGGTCTCATGGTAAGACTTAAGCCCGAGACCATAACAACTTTTTTTTAGGTCCCCAGATGACTAAAACACTATTCGTTCAAATTTATATATATGTATATATATATATATATCTATATTTATATATATATATATATGTGTGTGTGTGTGTGTGTGTGTGTGTGTGTGTGTGTCCGTGAATGTGATAACTTGAGTAAATAATGTCCAAATGAAATTTGGCTCAAATATGTAAAGTGACATTTATGACTTTAGTTTGAAAACCAGAAAAATCAGACTATGGGAAGGGGGGTTTATTTATGGGGGTTTTAAATTTTCCAAAAATCAGTTTTTTGTATTTTTTATCCTACAATTTTTAAAACACTTAATTTTGGTTTGCACCATGTTATAGAGCTTAAAAAAACAAATAATATGGTATTTTGAATTATTAAGCTAGGTTAAGTGGTTGCGGAGAAAATCCAAAAAGACCTGCTCATAAAATCTCCTATGTTAATCTTATGGGAAAAAGGTTTTTGGCTTTTCCTAAGTTAATTTTAATGTAAACTTCACATTTGCTTTTACCAATCAACTCAGCTCCACAAAACAATCATTTTGGTGTTTAAATTGTGATTTTACGTCCAACCATTGCAGAGATATTCAAAGTGCTAAACACAGTACATTGCCCAATGTTATCCTTATGGAGAATAAATAAAATTTGATATCTCCATTATTAATGAATGTATATTGATGAAACTTGGCATGTGGTGTCACGTACTACTGGTATATTGATATTTGCTCAAAAAATTTATTTTTTGTTGATAATCCCCGTAGCAGCAAACCTGCGTACTCAGCCCCCATGTTATTCTTATGGAGAATAACTAAAATGTAATGACTCCCTTAATTATGAACATAAATTAATAAAACTTGGTATGTGGCTTCACCTTGTTGATTTATATTGTTATTTGCATAAAAACCAATTTTTTTAGTTCCTTGTTGCAGCAAACCTGCTCACTCAGCTCCCATGTTATTCTTATAGAGAATAATTAAAATGTTATATAGTGATTACTTATGATTGAATATTGATGAAATTTGGTATGTGACTTTACCTAGTTAAATACTATTTATATTTGCATTAAAAACAATTGTTTGTGCTCCTTGTTTCAGCAAACCTACATACTCATCACCAATGTTACTCTTATGGAGAATAATTAAAATTGTATATATCGCTTATATGTGAATATATTTTTATGAAACTTGGTATGTGGCTTTATATGGTACTAGCTGTGTACCCGTGCTTCGCAACGGACGATTTGTGGTACTTACATAGCACTTTAATTTTTCATTATCAATATATTTATTTCAGGAAACAAAATTCCCAAGAAACCGGTGTGCTGGTAACGATGCTCGTTTCCCATAGAAAGTTTTTTTTCAGGCACCCTTGCCTCATTAACTCGGCTCTGGTAAGGCTGACATTCACGTGTCACTGAGTAAATGTGTAACCTATCCCAGTTAGCAGAGGCATGATTGACGATTTCAGATCGTATATTACGGGACTGAGCGATAGACCCTGTCATCGCATAACATAAGGCAGAAAAAAGGCAGGCGCCATCACCAGGTATAATATTAACCCTGTGAGGGATTAAAGAGCCGTTTATTTCAAGGAGCTCAAGGTCCGCCATCACCGATTCAAAGCTTCAAAATAATCTAATAACTTCAAGGTTCACGGTAAGGACGATGAGCAAAACTGGCTTAGACAAACGCTAGATGAGGGAAAAGAGCCAATAATGTGTGTCAATCCTTGTGCAAAGATGTGTGATTGTTGTAATTTACTCGCTGGTGAGAACTAAATATAAATATTACAAATTTTACTTTTCAAAACGAATTAGCCTAAAAGTATATTTTTAGTTATGAATCAAATTATGACCAAACATAGAGATTTTTTGTCAGCAAATAATATCAAAATTAGCAATTAATTTCATTTGAATAGCTAAAAGTCTGCACACTGCAATGTGGACAGCGATTAAACTTATATGGACTACATTATCGACACTGTTTTCAATTCCGGCCGCCGCCGCCGCACGCTCACGTTGGCACGTTTTGCTGAATAACTCGGAAACCATAAGAGATAGACAAAAAATTTATAGAACAAAAAATGTTTATAATTTATTTCCACACCGACGTTTTTCAATCAGATTGAAGGTAGGTTCACTTGTTTAGGCGCTAGAGGCGATAGTGTACAGGAAGTATACAGTCCTATTTTTCCTAAATCTTCAGTCCCTCGAAAACCATCCTAAAATTTTGAATTTTGTAAAACCCGTTGTTAGTGGGTGCCTACACCCTAAAAGGAACGTCCATGCAAAATTTCAAGGTTCTAGGTCAAGTAGTTTAGGCTGTGCGATGATACGTGAGTGAGTGAGTGAGTGAGTCAGTGGATTTGACAAATATAAAGTAGATTAAGACATATATTATGCATTTGAAATTCGCTGAGTACGCAGATTTGCTGCGACGGGGGTATTTATCTATAAGGGTGCAACAAAAGTATGCAAATGGTAGGGGAGTTTTGGTTATTGGCTTTTAGAGACTATCTAATGGTTTTCACACCAGCACCAACGATTTTCTGGAAGGGCTAATTTTCAGTAAAAAGTGTATAGCCTACACAAACGTTTAAAATCATCTCTTACCTTACTAGACATGACAAAGCTTTTATTCCTATACTTGCAAAATAGTGACTGCCAAGACAAATGCAAAAATTCATAAGATGACCACAAACAGTAATCACTCGTTGCATAGACAGTGACAGTGGTAAAAAAAGCTCTAAACTTATCTTGCATAACGGATTTGTTGTGAAGACGGACATGACTCGCCCCCGCAACAGACTACTGCCTACGAGAGGACTTTTCTGTAATAATTATGTAACATCGTCTTTTGTATGTTGAATGGAATCAAATTTTGTTTGAATTTGAATCCCTGATACCCTGTAATCTTGAAAGATAACTTAGCTCGGGTTTTCCAGAATTTGAAAAATGTTGATAAAGAGAAGAGTGACCTAGCTGAGTTTGTTTATAATTTTTGGTCTTACCCTTGATGCTAATATAAGGCGATAGGCCCTATATACATAAAGTACTCCTAACATAAGACGAAAAATCAACTTGGTGGGCTATATAAACTCATGTCAAAGTAGGCCTAGCCTTAGGATTGACTTTAATGGCACCTATCAGATTTTTTGTAGGTAATACAATAAGAATAACCTAAACAAAAACAAATGATGGGAGAGAATTAGAGTGGACATGACAGTTCAAAACTGATGACACCGTGAGTCTCAAAAAGTAAATAACAGAATTATGCTAAGTTAATTGTTCAGCATTAACTTAAATGTAGCCACAGTGGAAAAATATCAGTTACTGGTATAAGGTCAGAATAAGTTAATTACTGGTAGGCATTTAACTTAGGTAGGTACTTTAAAACTTGGCTTAAAAAAACAGTGTTTATTTTTGCTAAGTTAAATAAGCCGACAAGTTAGGATCTGTATATACATCTCTTACAATAATATGTGGGTGTAATTTCATAATTGGCAATAATAATAAAAATTAGAGTTGCCTATGCAGGTTTTCTCATATTTTATATCATTTTTTTTTTTTAAAAAAGCTACCGGTAAGGTTTTTTCAAGGGCAAAAGGTGAAATGATTTGTTTTGTACGGAGTGCCAATTTAAACAGCATGCTGTGGCATGGGCGGTTAGACCAGGTCATGTTATTTAGGACTAGCAAACACTAAGTTAAGTTACATTCAAAATAATCAATTACAATATTAAGCGTTGCTAATTGAAGAATATCAGTTAAACATACTTCAACCCTGAAACCGTAATTTACCTAAATAAAATGCAGGGCATTCCGGCATTCCCCCAAACATTTGAAAACAACAATAATAATAAAATGACTTGATAGACAACCATTCAAAGGAAGAAGTTACCTAACCAAAATAAATTACTGTATTTACAATTATAACCACTTACTTACACTTCCAACTAGGCTAAGTTTTGTTTTCAAAAGGAATAATCAAGGCTCATAAAGGATGTACATTAAATTATTAAGAGGTAGATTTTAAAGAGTGGAATGTAGGGATAAATTATTTATTTAAGTTCAAATTATGCTGGAAATCTATGTCAAAAGCATTTATTTCCTGAGCAGGCTTCAGTCAATTAATTTCACAAAGCATTTATTAAAAAATGAACACAAACTACTAATAATATAAGCTAAACAAAGTGAATTAGTCAAAAAATACTTGTATAGAACATTTTAGTAGGTTTAGAATATCAAAACCACAGAAGCCTACCAGTTTGACCAGTCTGGCTTCTTTGTGCTCATGTTAAAGGGCGCTCAATAATGTGGTATTTATATGAGAATTATGACAGAAAACTAACCTGTCTGAGCTTTCAGAGCTGTCGTAACGATCCACACAACGTTTCTTCCTACAATTATGACCATTTTCATCGTGTATCGCTTTCAGAGCAGACGAAAAGTCTTCAGTGTCCGAACCCATCATACGACCATCCATTCGGGGACAGCTTCCTAACTTCACGCCATTAAACTGGAATTTTGAACACAAGGCGTCACTCTCACTCAAATCAAAATACGTAGACTTAACACTATCTTCAGTATTACTACTGTCCTCACTCGCACTAACTAGTAAAACATCGTTCTCATTCACAATAACATTTTCACAAACAGGCAACCCCTCAACTAGCGTACAGTCCGCCATCTTCAAACACACAAACGCACTATACACTCCACTCTGCCGACTCTGGCACTGGTGTGCTGTGCGCTGTGAGCTGTGGTGGTGGTGTGGTAGCTATCCCTCTCTCTCTCTCTCTTCTTTCTCTCCGTTTCTCTCTCTCCGCCGCTACATTCTCTGACGTCACGGTGGTGGGGGAAAGAAATGCGTAGCGTCATTGGCGTTTTATTTTTCATCTTCGTTTTAGCGAATTTCCCCTATAGGATAGAAGCAAGCTATTACCGTAGGTGGCATGATAAGACCTAGGCCCGGGACCATGATAGCTTTTCGTTTTGAGGCCCCAGATGCCAAAAACACCATTCGGTAAAATTCACACATAAATATATTATATTATATCCAGTGTATATATATATATATATATATATATATATATATATATATATATATATATATATATATATATATATATATATATATATATATATATATATATTTGTAATGCAGCATCTATTTTCATGAGTTCGAAAACCAGACAGATAGCACCATTATAAGGGGGATTTTGGGGGTTTGTACACCAAAAATGGGTGTTATGAACTTTTTACATGTAATTTTTTCTAAACCCAAATTTTGGTTTACACCATTAAATTCAGCTTAAAAAAATAAACAATTTAGTATTTTTATCATCGCTCTACGTCAATTGGTTACTGAGATATTGAAAGGGCTAAACACAGTACATTGTCCAATGTTAATATTATGGAGAATAATTGCAATTTTATATCTCGCTTATTAATTAATCTATATTATTAATAGGCAAGCATGATTTGTGTCATACGTTTTTCTCAGCTTGTGCGTATCGTAGAAAAAATTCTAAGCACACCGTTAGAAATGTATTTTTTCTGTAGTTGTGCACAATACTATTGTAATTTATATTAGTATCTGAGAAATAAAGAAAACTAGGGGCTTGTAGGGGCAAAAGCCCCTAAAAAACCAAAATACATAAATTTTTTATCAACCTTCATTGGTCATTTATAAATAAGCACTGATTATACTGTCTTATGTTTTTAATAAAATGTCCATTCCTAAACAACTATACATTGCTGTAGTTTAAAAGTAAACAAACTGAATAAGTACAGCTGGTATCAATATCAAAGGCTAATTTAACTCTGTGGCACAGCTGTTTTAATTTCAAAAGATGTAAACAAATTAAACCCCATGTTGTTTTAATGGGAAAAGTTTTATTCTGTTGCGAATTTATCGTAAAAAAATAAGAAAAATGAATAGTTTTCCCTCAAAATTCACGTCAAGACCTTTAAAATGATACCCCTCCCATCCTTCTACGGCCATCCAGTCACTCACAATTTCTTTACAAAAATTTGACTTACGGAATTATATATAGAGATTTAAATATAAATTTAAAAAAATATCATTGGCCTTATGGGTTACCACGTTGGTTACAGAATAACATCTTAAAATAAATATGTAGCACAACAGCAAGAACAGATGATTCATAAATAAAAGATTTTACTGACTACTGGAATGGTAACACCATTCTCTAATCAGTTCTCTACATCTAAACTCTACATTAAAACAAATTAAACCTGTTTTTGAGAGGGGAGGATGAGGGATGGAAGAAGATGAGATGGAAAGGTTTCAAACATAAATAAAAAGGCTACTGGAATGGTAACGCTCTTCTGTTACCGTTTTAACTCCACATTAAACGGGGAGTGGATGAGGTGGAGAGGTTTCATGAATAATTAAAAAAGAAAAATATTACTGGATTGTTATAGCCCTTCTTTTGGCCTTTTTAACTTCACATTAAAATAAATTGATTCACATTACTTCACATTAATTCTGTTTGTAAGGGGAGGGGGATAAGGGATGGGGAGAGGTGTCAGACATAATTAAAAAGGCCACCGATTATTGAAATGGTAACATCCTTCTCTTATTCGTTTTAACTCCACTTTCAAATAAACTAAACCTCTTTGTGAGTGGGTGAGTATGAGGGTTGGAGAGAGGATGAGGTGAAGAGGTTTCAGGCATAAATAAAAAGGCTACTGACTACTGGCATGGTATCGCTCTTCTGCTATCGTTATAACTCCACATTAAACGGGGAGGGGATGAGGTGGGGAGGTTTCAGTCATAAATTAAAAATATTAATGACTACTGGAATGGTAACACCCTTCTCTTATCCATTTTAACTCTATATTAAAATAAATTAAACCTGTTTTTGAGAGAGGAGGATGACGGATGGAAAGAGGATTAAGGTTGGAGAGAGGATGAGGTGGAGACGTTTGTGGGATAAATAAAAAGGCTACTGAATACTGGAATAGTAACGCTCTTCTGCTATCTGTTTTAACTCCATACTAAAAAGGTGGGTTCGGGTAGGGGAGGGGGAGGGAAAGAGAGAGGGAGAGAGATATATATTAGCGCCACAGAGCCCACTAGATATTAAACTATTTTTTGTTTTTTAAATATTTGGTCGAATTTTGACCACTGGGCGGTCTCTAGTATATATTAATGGAACTTGGTATATGGTGGCTATGGTTGGGGTTTATTGATATTTGCATACAAAACCAATTTGTTGTGGTCCCCATGGCAGCAAACCTCCGTACTCAGCAGCTATAATGTTATTCTTATGGAGAATAAGAAACATGTGATATCTTGCTTGTTTATGAATGTAAATTGGTAAAACTTGGTATCTTACTTCATCTAGTGGTGATCCATTGGTATTTGCATAAAAACCAGATTGTTGTGTCCTTGGTGCAGCAAACCTGTATACTAAGTCTTAATGTTTTTCTAATGGAGAATAAATAAGATGTCATATCTAGCTTATTTATGAATATGCTTTGATGAAAGTTGGTAAGTAGCTTCATGACTTAGTGAAGTACCATTTGAAATTAGCTGAGTATGCAGGTTTGCTGCAACAGGGGTATTTTCATTCAACTACTATTGAAAAATTATGCAGACAATTGTACTTTCGCCTCAGGTTTAGGTATAGACTATTTCAATTATGACAATAAATTTGTTTAAATGTTTACCACCATATTGGTGCCTACTACATTATCTGCGTTCTGGACTGTATTATTGAATCAATTTCGCCATGTATTGTTTCTATTTGATTCAAACAGTAAACCTTAGTTTAAATTTACAAAATAAAACAAATACGAAGCTGTTAAACTGCTACAGACAATTCATGAATAATGTCATAGTTTAGATTGTTTTCATCAGACACAAAGTAAACAGCAACCTGAATCCATATACCAATTCTTGCAGAACAAAAATATCTAAACAAATTATTTAATGACGTTATCAATAATTTAGATTACTGTAAAAACTAGTTTATATAAGGTAGATGTGGTTGCTGACAGTGTTCCACTAGTTGCATGACTCCTAATTTCTCTAGCAATATTTTTTCTTTAAATTATAAAGGACTAGCTGCTATGCTCGTGCTTTGTAACGGGGTGGAAATTTAGAGTAGAAAAATTTTAAACAAAATAATGACAGTCTGTAATTAGATATACTCCTTGTAACAGCTGATTTTTTTTAATGAATTGAATTAGTAAAACACACGTGTGACATAAACCAAATAAAACTCTCCTCCATATGAATAACATGGGAACTTGGAAGTCCTGTAGGGCAGAGCCCTGAGGACATTTCTAAACGACAACAGTCCTATGACACTCCTCAGTACATAGACTACATTTGTGCAAAATTTCAGCAGAATTAGTCCAGTTGTTTTGGCGTGGTGGAAAAATAGATAGATAGACAGACAGACACCACCTAATTTTAGCGAATTTCTCCTGTAGGGAAGAAGCTATTACCGTACTCGGCATGGTAAGACCTAGGCCCGGGGCCATGATAACTTTTCGTTTTGAGGTCCCCCAAACCCCAAAAACACTATTCCTTCGAAACTGTATATATATGTGTGTGTGTGTGCGTGTGCGTGTGCGTGTGCGTGTGCGTGTGCGTGTGTGTGCGTGTGCGTGTGCGTGTGCGTGTGCGTGTGCGTGTGCGTGTGCGTGTGCGTGTGCGTGTGCGTGTGCATGTGCGTGTGCGTGTGCGTGTGCGTGTGCGTGTGCGTGTGCGTGTGCGTGTGTGTGTGTGTGTGTGTGTGTGTGTGTGTCCGTGAGCACGATAAATCTCGTAAAAATAATCCGATTTTGATGAAACTTGATATAAACGTTTAAAGCAACATGACTTTAAGTTCGAAAACCATCCAGATCGCTCTATCCAAAGGGGTATTTTGGGGGGTTTTGTACCCCAAAAATGGTTTTTTTGAATTTTGTACGTATAATTATTGAAATAGTCAAATTTTAGTTTTCACCATTGGATTCAGCTTAAGAAAACACACAATTTGGTATTTTGATCATTCCTCTATGTTAATTGGTTACGGAGCTATTGAAAGTGCTTAACACAGTACGTTGTCTATGTTATTCTTATGGAGGAAAAGAACATTTTTATATCTCGCTTATTTATGAACGTATACTGACGAAACTTGGTATACAGCTTCATCTCGTTGTAGTCTATTGATATTTGAGCAAAAAAAATTTTTGTCAAAGGCTCCCGTAGCAGCAAGCCTGCGTACTCAGCCCCCACGTTATTCTTTTGGAGAATAATTAAATGCTCTGTCTCCCTTAATTATGAACATAAATGAATAAAAATTGGTATACGACTTCACCTAGTTGAGTTATATTAGCATAAAAACCCCATTTTTTATGTTCCTTGTTGAGCAAACCTGCATACTCAGCCCCAATGTTATTCTTATGGAGAATAATTAAAATTGTATATATCGCTTATTTGTGAATATATTCTTATGAAACTTGGTAAGTGGCTTTATATAGTATTACAGTAAGACATTTATATCTCCATTGGAAATTCGCTGAGTATGCAGGTTTGCTGCAAAGGGGGTATTTATAATAGTAGTGATGACTAACTGTTCGAAGGAACTATGATTATTCCTTTATTGTTTACAAACAAATCAGTTGTATTTGTCCATTCTTTTGGCAAATTTATTAAGGAAATGAGAAAATCCTATCCTACACTCTAATATGAATAAGGTTTGCATGCTTGCTCGCTTGCTTGCGTGCGTTTTTAGCGAATTTCCCCTATAGGGAAGAAGCTATTACCGTAGTCGGCATGGTAAGACCTAGGCCTGGGACCATGATAACTTTTCGTTTTGAAGTCTCCAGATTCCAAAAACACCATTCGGTCAAAACTGTATAAATATATATACGTAATATATGTGTCCGTGAGCACGATAACTCTCGTAAAAATAGTCCGATTTTGACGAAATTTGGTATATACATGTAAAGCAGCATTTATGACTTTAAGTTCGAAAACCAGACGGATCGACCTATCCGAAGGGGTATTTTGGGGGGTTTTGTACCCCAAAAAGTCTTTTTGAGTTTTTTACAAATAATTTTTGAAAAATTCAAATTTTAGTTATTTTTCCATTGGAATCAGCTTAAAAAGACGCACAATTTGGTGTTTTAATCATTGCTCTACGTCAAATGGTTACAGAGATATTGAAAGTGCTAAACACAGTACTTTGTCCAATGTTATTCTTATTTTATATATATATATATATATATATATATATATATATATATATATATATATATATATATATATATATATATGTGTGTGTGTCCGTTACTGCGATAACTTTTGAAAGAAGTACCTGATTTTTATGAAATTTGGCACAAATGTGGAGAGTTATATTTATGACTTTAAGTTCGAAAACCAGATCGATCGGTCTATGGGAAGGGGGTTTTATGGGGGTATAAAATTTTCCAAAAATCAGTTTTTTAAACTTTTTACCATAAAATTTTAAAAGCGCTAGATTTTAGTTACAGCCATTTTATAGAGCTTAAAAAAACAAACAATTTAGTTTTTTGAATCATTAAGCTAGGTTTAGTGGTTGTGGAGAAAAGTCAAAATATGTGTCCATAAAATTTCCCATGTTAATCTTATGGGAATATGGTTTTTAGATTTTACTCAGATAATTTCACTAAAAACTCCACATTTCATTCTACTAATCAGTTTAGCTCTACAAAACAATCATTTTGGCTTTTTATTGTTGTTTTACGTCCAACCGTTGCAGTGATATTCAAAGTGCTAAATACAGCACGTTGTCCAATGTTATCCTTAAGGAGAATGAATAAAATGTTATATTTTGATTATTTATGTATGTATATTGATGAAACTTGGTATGTGGTTTCAACTAGTTGTAGAATATTGATATTAGCACAAAAAAATGGTTTTTGTTGATTTTTCCCGGTAGCAGCAAACCTGCATACTCGGCCCCCATGTTATTCATATGGAGAATAAGTCAAGTTTAATATCTCCCTTAGTTATGAACCTAAATTAATAAAACTTGGTATGTAGCTTCAGCTGGTTGAGTTATATTGATAATTGAAAAAAAACACATATCTTATCTTCCTTGTTGCAGCAAACCTGCGTACTCAATTATAATGTTATAGAGAATAAATCAAATGCTGTATATCACTTATTAATGAATGTATCTTTGTGAAACTTGGTAAGTGGCTCTAGGTAGTAGTGATACACATATATATGCATTGGAAATTCGCTGAGTACGCAGGTTTGCTGCGACGGGGGTATCACAAAAATACATCCATAAATAAGTGATATACAGCATTTTATTTATTCTCCATAAGAATAACATTAGGGTTGAGGATGCAGGTTTGCTGCAATCAGGAAGATAAGTAATGTGTTTTTTTTGCAATTATCAATACAACTGAACCAGGTGAAGCTACATACCAAGTTCTCTTAATGTAGGTTCATAATTAAGGGAGATATACAACTTTACTTATTCTCCATATGAATAACATGGGGGCCGAGTATGCAGGTTTGCTGCCACGGGGACTATCGACAAAAAACTTGTTTTTTGTGCTAATATCAATATACCACAACTAGTTGAAGCCACATACCAAGTTTCATCAATATAAATTCATAAATAATCTAGATATAGAATTTTATTTATTCTCCATAAGGATAACATTGGATAACGTACTGTGTTTAGCACTTTGAATATCTCTGCAACGGTTGGACGTGGAACAACGATTAAAACACCAAAATGTTTGTTTTGTTGAGCTAAACACATTAATAAACAGAAATGTGAAGTTTTTAGTAAAACTATCTGAGAAAAATCTAAAACACTTTTTCCCATAAGATTAACATGGGACACATTTTTTTGGATTTTATCCGGAACCACTTAACCCATTGAGGTAGTAATTTTATTCTATTTGTAGTAGCCCATAACGGGAATTGATTGGTGCTGCACTCTAGTAGCAAAATATGTAACTAATGACCGCGGGCGTCTACGGTTCTATCCGCTAGGGGCGCGGACTGACTGAAAACCCTTAATATCGCCGCCAGGCCTTTGGTCGTGTTAGCTGAGTTGGCTACGTCGTGGAAACACCTTGGCCAGGTGGCGATACGATGTTCGTGGGTTCGATTCCCGCACACGACCAAAACTGACCAGTTGTGCAACTCTCAATGAGTTAACCGGTCTGTGGCAACGTTGGTGGGAGGGCCCAAGTAAAATAAACGGTGGCAGGCTTGCTTGGAAGTTGACGGGATCGGTCAATTCTTTGAGACTTGCACATGGTCAACACTGATTTTGCTAATTTTTACTTATGTCTACTGTGTGTGTGCCAATGCGACTCTCTAAACTGAAATAAAACAATATTTTAATTAAAATATGCCATTAATCCATTTAAAAACACCAATTTTATACTCCAATTCTCACATTAATAAAATTACAAGTAAGGAACGAGACCTGCTCGTATGTCTACGCCAATGGGTTAACCTAGGGTAATGATTCAAAATACTAAATTATTTGTTTTTTAAGCTCTATAAAATGGCTATAACCAAAATTGAGTGGTTTTAACATTTTGGGGTCAAATTTGCAAAAACCGGTTTTTGGAAAATTGTAAACCCCCATAAAACCCCCTTCCCATAGTGCGATCGATCTGGTTTTCGAACTTAAATTCATAAATGCTACTCCCCACATTTGTGTCAAATTTCATCAAAATCGGGTGTTTCTTTCAAAAGTTATCGTGGTAACGGACACACATATCTATACCTATAAAAGGCAAAGCCCTCACTGACTCACTCATTAAGAATTCTCCACCTTCCCATGTAGGTAGAGAGCTGAAATTTTGTACACTGATTCTTTAGGTCTTAAATAGGACAACTAAGCAGTTTACACGCCGGTATCTCCATAGGGCTCTGCCCCACAGACCTTCAAAGTTACCATGTTATTCTTATGGAAGAAAGATTTGTTTTGATGATATCAGATGACTAATTTAAAATATTGTAAACAGCTTTTGCTATTCTACACAAACAGTAAAACCACGGTAGAACGTTGATTTATAATTCTTTTGAACTGGAGTAAGCCAATAATGTTAAAAATGGGCGAGTGTCTTGCAAACTCTACATTACCACTTGTTTCTTTAAAATTTTTTACAAACAGCTGTTATTATTCATGGGTTTGTTTATGTTTATGATTTTTACTTTCTCCCTCTATACATAGTATATGGAGAAAGTATTGTTTTCGTCAAAATTTTTTCGAATTTGAGTTGTTAGTGGAAATATTCGTTTTGGTGCTCCCTGAACCCAAAAAAGTGGTTTTTACGTGATGTCTGTCTGTGTGTGTGTGTGTGTGTGTGTGTGTGTGTGTGTGTGTCTGTGTGGATGTGTACAGAGCTAGAGCCCTTACCAATGGGCCGATTTTTATGAAATTTGGTATGTAGGTACTAATCCACGATATCTCCAGGCGTTTTTGGAATTTTTTGGAATTTTTGATTTTTAAGGGTAATTATCCCCCAAAAACTGCCAAAAAATATGTAAAATCCAAATTTCTCAAAAACGGCTCTAACGATTTTGATTAAACTTTAGTGGTTTGTAGAGCTTTAGGTTTCCAACAAAATGACACCACCCGCATTTCTGTAAAAATTCGGGTTCAGATATTACAGAACTTAAAACATCCAAAATTCAGTTTTTTTGATTTTTCATAAAAGGCATAAATATAAAAAAATATTACTATTCACCATTAAAAAGAGCTCAAAAAACTAAATAATTTAGTATTTTGAATTACTATTCTACGATTGCTGGTTTCGGAGAAAAATGAAATTTTCATTTAGCGGTAAACACAGTACGTTGTCCGATGTTATTCTTATGGGGAATACAAAAATTACTATTTCTCTCTTATTTACTGATAAATTTCATTCAAACTTGATATGCTTGTCAATTTAGCATTGACCAACAGAGGTAATTCGAAATATGTTGCCTCTTAATAACCCTGGGGGGGGGATAGGGGCATTTCCCCTCTTAAAACTACGAGTTTAGCAATGGATTCTGTAGTGCCTCCAAAGCAGGGATTTGGGTGGATGTTTTTTAAAACAACTTGTTTACAAGATTTTCTGTACATTCGACCGTGCTTTGTGTTCTATATTAATTTAGTAAATAAAAAGTAATTTATTCATTAAATTTGGGCTAAAAGGGAGAAAGTATGTGTCAGTTTCCTGATACCGTTTATTATTTTGTGTTGTGGTGTGACAGGTTAAAAGCCAATTTATTGAATTTGTTTATGTTTATGATCTTTATTTTGTGTTGTGGTGTGACAGGTTAAAAGCTAATTTATTGAATTTTATAATATTTTTGTTTTTTTGTTTTTATCATGAATACACAATTTTAGTAATATTTTTATTTTTATTGGTTTCTTTTATATATTTTTTTTTGAATCGTTGATATGGATACAAAATTAACACTATTTGGACAAACAGACTCACAGTTTAGAGTTATTCACATGCCTCCAGATGGTTCGTGCCTCTTTCATTCTATATGCTATTCAGTTTACGGAAATAATTTCTACAGCGATCAAGTAAGAGAGGAAATTGTTAACTATGTTTCGACTAATTGGGCAAAATTCCAAATTTTAACTCATGATGTTAAAGGGGATAATTACATCTCCCCTGAACACTACCGTCGCGAGATGTTGAAACCATCAACTTACGGATCAGCATGTGAGTTGATTGCCGCATCTGAGCTCTTCCACTGCATATTCAGAGTGTACCATGATGGTCATTTACTCCAGAGCTTTGGTGTAGAGGGAACAGCATCTGATCGTATAAATTCAAACGGGGCGAAGCCTGCGGGTAACTGGTAGTATATATATGCCCCGTTTGAATTTATACGATCAGAGGCTGTTCCCTCTACACCAAAGCTCTGGAGTAAATGACCATCATGGTACACTCTGAATATGCAGTGGAAGAGCTCAGATGCGGCTATATATATATATGAATTTGAGCGAATGGTGTTTTTGGCATCTGGGGACTTCAGAACGAAAAGTTATCATGGTCTCGGGCTTAAGTCTTACCATGCCACCTACGGTAATAGCTTCTTCCCTATAGGGGAAATTCGCTAAAAGTTATCTCGGTCTCGGGCTTAAGTCATACCATGAGACCTACGGTAATAGCTTCTTTCCTATAGGGGAAATTCGCTAAAATCAGTGTTAAAACATGCATTTATTCCAATTTTTATCAAAGTCTGAAAACATTAATTTTTTTGGCTGATCAGATGCTTCTGGCTTTATTTAACTACAATGTTGGAAATACAATGCTGCATTTATAAGGTTAGGAGAAGGTCCAGTCAAGATTGAAAGTATGCGTGATGATAAAAATACACCAACATATGAATAACAGGCTTTACTAATTTAAAACCCCCATAAGACAACGTACTGTGTTTAGTCAAAGTACATTTTCTTTAATAACTCGGTAAATATTTGGGCTGGAATGATGAGAGAAGGCTTAAAACTTTTGCCTCACTAATCTCCATCTTTATACATGCATTAATCTTAGATCCGGAGCTTTTCTGACCCTTTTTGGACTTAAAAACTCAAAATTTAAAATATAAAATCCCAAAAAAGGGGGTTAGAGTTTTCCCCCTTTGCCTCACTTGTGAACAGTTTTAATCAGCTGTTTCCAAATGTATTTATTATATAATTTGTCAATATTTACTTTTTAGCGAATATTCCCTATAGGGAAGAAGCTATTACCGTAGGTGGCATGGTAAGACTTAAGCCCGAGACCATGATAACTTTTCGTTTTGAGGTCCCCCAGATGCCAAAAACACTATTCGTTCAAATTTATATATATGTATATATATATATATATATATATATATATATATATATGTGTGTGTGTGTCCGTTACCGCGATAACTTTTTAAAGAAACACCCGATTTGATGAAATTTTACACAGATGTGGAGAGTAGCATTTATGACTTTAAGTTCAAAAACCATATCGATCGCAGTATGGGAAGGGGGTTTTATGGGGGTTTACAATTTTCCAAAAATTGGTTTTTTGCAAAATTGACCCCAAAATGTTAAAAACACTCAATTTTGGTCATAGCCATTTTATAGAGCTTAAAAAAACAAATAATTTAGTATTTTGAATCATTAACCTAGGTTAAGTGGTTGCGGATAAAATCCAACAAAACGTGTCCCATGTTAATCTTATAGGAAAAAGGTTTTTAGATGTTTCTCAGATAGTTTTACCAAAAAATTCACATTTCTGTTTATTAATGTGTTTCAACAAAACAAACATTTTGGGGTTTTAACCGTTCTACGTCCAACTGTTGCAGAGATATTCAAAGTGCTAAACACAGTACGTTGTCCAATGTTATCCTTATGGAGAATAAATAAAATTCTATATCTCGATTATTTATGAATTTATATTGATGAAACTTGGTATGTGGCTTCAACTAGTTGTGGTATATTGATATTAGCACAAAAAACAAGTTTTTTGTTGATAGTCCCCGTAGCAGCAAACCTGCATACTCGGCCCCCATGTTATTCATATGCAGAATAAGTAAAGTTGTATATCTCCCTTAATTATGAACCTACATTAAGAGAACTTGGTATGTAGCTTCACCTGGTTCAGTTATATTGATAATTGCAAAAAAAAAACATTACTTATCTTCCTCGTTGCAGCAAACCTGCGTCCTCAACCCTAATGTCATTCTTATGGAGAATAAATAAAATGCTATATATCACTTATTTATGAATGTATTTTTGTGAAACTTGGTAATTAGCTCTATGTGGTAGTGAGTCACATATATATGCATTAGAAATTCGCTGAGTACGCAGGTTTGCTGCGACGGGGGTATAGTATTATTCAATCTTACTTTTCTCTTGTAGGAATTTATGTTGTATAAAGCCTTGATTTATCAAAAGGTATTGTCTTTTTTACAATTTATACAACATATTTTAAACTCTATTGAATGGATAAAATACTTAGGCCGGAAAGGTTCATCTCTACTCCTGACTCACCAAATGCTACCAAGGAATGGAAGCATTGGCTCCAAGCATTTACAACCTTTATTACAGAAACTAAAGTTAAGGATGAAAAGAAACTGGGGGTGTTGATTAACTTTTTATCTTATAATAATTATGAATTAATTGACGAATACTCTACATTTGATGAGGCTATTGACGTTTTAAAGGTTGCATTTGTGCCTAGAAAAAATGTGCTCTTCGCAAGGCATTTTCACTTGCCAATCGTAAACAACAAAATGGTGAAACAATTGATCAGTACTTACAAGTTTTAAAAGCCCTTAGCAAAGAATTTGAGTATATTACTGTTGACACAAACACGTATCGTGGCGAATCCATCAGAGATGCCTTTATAAGTGGACTAACTTCCTCTCATATTCGACAGCGTCTTTTGGAGAACAACACTCTTTCCTTGGAAAAGGTTGAAGAAATATCTTGCTCCATGGAATCAGCATAAAAACACTCGGAAGTTTATAACACACAAACTATTTCCCAAAATTCACATTGCTACTGTACAAACACTCCTGTTCCTTCAATGCTGCCCATGGACCAAATAAACGTGACAAAGTTATATGATCCAACGTCTACCACTGCGGCTTTTGCTTCCAAACATTCTTATCAGAAATGTTACTTCTGTGGAGGGCCAAAACATCGTTCACGAAGTGAGTGCCCAGCAAAGAATACAGTCTGCAGAAACTATTCGAAAATTGGACATTATCAGAAAGTATGTCGATCTAAAAACTTTCAAAAAGGTAAAACTACGTCAGCTTCCCTGACGGCCTCTGTTACATCGCCAACAGGACTTTCTAAAGCTGTAGTTCACGGTAAAGTTAATAATATTGATGCTAATTTGTTAATTGACACTGGTAGTTCAGATAGCTTTGTTTCAGACGGCACAATTGACCTAAAAAGTGCTTATCACCAGATTCCTATCTTAGAGAATGAAAGACCATTCACAGCATTTTAAGCTGATGGACAATTGTATCAATTTAAGCGTATTCCTTTCGGAGTAACTAATGGTGTGGCAGCCTATCAGAAAACGATTGACAAAATCATTTCTGATGAAAAACTTGAAGGAGTTTTTGCATATCTGGATGACGTGACAATTGCAGGGAAGAGTAAGCAGGATCATGAAGAGAATTTAAACGCTTTTTTGAAAGCACTCAGGAAATACAACTTAACAATGAATAAATACCCCTGTCGCAGCAAACCTGCGTACTCAGAGAATTTCCAATGCGATAATATGTCTTAATACCACATAAAGCCACATACCAAGTTTCATAAAAATATATTCACATATAAGCGCTATATACAATTTTAATTATTCTCTATAAGAATAACATTGGTGATGAGTATGTAGGTTTGCTGAAACAAGGAACATAAACAATTGCTTTTTATGCAAATATAAATAGAATTTAACTTGGTGAAGCCACAATGAAGTAAATTACGATATTATAAGTGGCTTAAAGGGCCATCATAGGTCCCGGTCATGGCCCCTAACCTTGCTCTAATATTTTGCCTCGTCTGATTTGTTTACTTTTTACATGCTGATGAAAGTAAAACAATATAAGTAGGAACACGTGTCAGGTCGTAAGCAACATAAACACTTAGTCGGACATAGTCACATGTTTTAGTATAAACAAAGCAGACGTTTTTAAATCCTCATGCTTCTCTTATGGGGGATGGTTTACATTATTTCTCGTTTTCTAATAACTGTATAGAAATACTGCTATTTTTCCCAAGTCCGTGGGATCGAGATCTTTAACATGAGCCATCTTCCATCACCCTGCAATTTGCAAAACTCCCACAATTTTGACCTACAAGTTTCGCTTACAGAATTACATATACAGATTACTTTTAGCGAATTTCCCCTATAGGGAAGAAGCTATTACCGTAGTCGGCATGGTAAGACCTAGGCCCAGGACCATGATAACTTTTCGTTTTGAGGTCCCCAGACCCCAAAAACACCATTCGTTCGAAACTGTATATATATATATATATATATATATATATATATATATATATATGTCCGTGGGTGCGATAACTCTCGTAAAAAAGGTCCGATTTTGATGAAATTTGGTACAAACATGTAAAGCATCATTTATGACTTTAAGTTCGAAAACCAGACGGACCGACCTATCCGAAGGGGTTTTTTGGGGGGGTTTTGTACCCCAAAAATGGGGTTTTTGAGTTTTTTACATACAATTTTTGAAAAAGTAAACTTTTATTTTTTCACATTGGAATCAGCTTAAAAAGACGCACAATTTGATGTTTTAATCATTGCTCTATGTCAATTGGTTACAGAGGTATTGAAAGTGCTAAACACAGTACGTTGTCCAATGTTATTCTTATGGAGGATAAGAAAAATTGTATATCTCGCTTATTTATCAACTTATCCTGACGAAACTTGGTATATTGCTTCATTTCATTGTGGTCTATTGATATTTGCACAAAAACCCATTTTTTGGCCGATAGTTCCCGTAGCAGCAAACCTGCATACTCAGCCCCATGTTATTCTTATGGAGAATAATTAACGTGTTATCTCCTTTAATTATGAACATAAATTAATAGAACTTGGTATGTGGCTTTACCTAGTTGAGTTATAATGATATTTGTATAAAAGCCCATTTTTAGTGTTCCTTATTTCAGCAAACCTGCATACTCAGCCGCCATGTTATTCTTATGGAGAACAATTAAAATGTCATAAATCGTTTATTTATGAATGTATATTGATGAAACTTGGTATGTGGCTTTATGTAGTATTAAGATAAATTAATATGCATTGGAAATTCACTGAGTATGCAGGTTTGCTGCTACGGGGGTATTATTATACATTGTCGATAAGAAAATTTAGTTTAGGTGCTACAAACCTTGCCAGATAATGTCTACTTTGAAAACTTTGAAGTCACTTGATTGCTCATCGGTTCAAGAGTAACAATCCCAAGTTTCGTTCACGATTTTTAGAAAATATTCAAACTAGACCAATCAAATTTATATACCACTCCCTAAAAATACTAAGAAATAATTTAGAACAACAGTTAAAATTATTTGTTTGATATTCTTTGTGCTAGCGCAACCTACATTACGTAAACAAGACACTCACGCAACTCAATTTCTAGTTATGATGTGTATAATTTAAAATGTTAAACAAGTCAATATAAAATTGCAAGTAAATTGTTTTATATTTTTATTTGACCTGAGATTGTTCATGATGCAATGAAATGTGTCAGTATCTAACTACTTCGATAACGACAGACGTCCTTGTGCTGCCATTCCAGAGCATTGGACAAAGCTAACAGTTTAAGATATGAATACATTAATACAAGTTAGAGCAGCGAGAGGAGGGCTAATTTTTACTACTATCCTCGTAACGTTTCTATGAAGATCGTCAAGACGAATTGGCAACAGTGGTGGCAGCGAAATAACGCAAAATATTTATGAAGTATCATAGCTGGCAGTCATTTGGCTGCTAGACATACATGGAGCGCCGAATCAAATGTAAACTTAGGGCAGTCAAATTACATGAGTTTTGATACACATAGTTAATAGTTTGAAAATAAGTTAATAGTTATATTAATAACGTACTTTTGAGCAAAAATACACGTTAAAACTTAAACATACTCTAACCTTTGAGGTGGCAGCTACTTAACCGAAATTCTTACGGCAGCCGAGTAGATAGTGAGATTTATATATATATATATATACATATATAAATATGAACGAATAGTGTTTTTGGCATCTGGGGACCTCAAAACAAAAAGTTATCATTGTTTCGGGCTTAACACGTTGACTACTGATCGTCACGTATATGTGGCGCAATGTTAAAAAAAACCTTGAAATAGACCAGCGTCACATATACGTGTCGCTCAGGCTGATTCCAGTGGACCGACAACACGTTTACGGGACGCTCAGGCCAAATCCAGTGGACCGATGACACGTATACGGGACACAGTCACTGTTCAGTTAAATGACTTACCACGTCCATATGGTACACTATATCGATATGAAGCCTGTATATTGGTATATAGGAATGTGTGACACGTATGTATGTCGCTCGGTCTCGTGGTATAACCTCAATTTTTTTGTACAGATTTTCAAAGCCTGTAGCCTGTAGCGTTTGTTTACTTACTCATTCCTCGTGGTATTTTTGATTGTGTGACACATCAAAATTATTGTCCTTTACTTTATAGTGAATTTGTAGTCATCCAAAGTTTGAAAACTCATGTCACCTATGTGAGACAGTCGGTCTATCGCAAAAAATATCATATACAATTTTATTATAGACCGACGTCACACATACGTGATACAATAAAAATGCTAAAATAGCACTGAAATAATATTTTATTGCTACTTTTATGAGTAAATATATATATATATATATATATTCTACTTCAAAACATTTAAAAATACGGAAAAAATTTCTGTCTCTGGGTCACAATTGGTCACAATGACTTGGTCTACGGTGAGTGTTTCGTGAATTAGGTTTGGTCTGCTGGGAACTCCCGGTGACCCGAATTCCAGACCGTCGGTAGCCAACGTGTTAAGTCTTACCATGAGACCTACGGTAATAGCTTCTTCCCTATGGGGGAGATTTGCTAATAAATAAATAATGAATGAAATAAATGTAAATTTGCTCAGAAAGAAATCTCCATTCTAGGGGTTTTTTATAAGCAACAAGACAATGTGTCCTGATCCTGCTAGACTAAAGCCCCTTCTGAATCTTCCTCTACCTCAAGATGCTCACTCTTTGAAACGTGTCCTTCAGAATCAGAATCAGAATCAGAAATCATTTATTTCGTGAATAACAAATTGTTATGTGAAACAAGTCAGATTTAAAAACTAATACTTAATGCTAAATTGACAATTTTAAAATTTGTTCTCTAGCAAAAAGTGCACATTTCCTTCACATATTTGTGCAGTCTGACAGGAATTCATCCACCGAGTACGGACACCTTTCAATCAGAATATTTTTTACCTTTTTAAAAAATATTCTTGCACTGGCTATGTTTTTCAGGTGCCGGGGCAGAGCATTGTATAGTCGTAGAGCAGAGTAGTGGATGCCCTTATCAAGTAGTGCCAATCTATGGATAGGGTAGACCATGTTACACTTATGACGTGTATCACCTCTATACCTTGGTCTGCTGTCCCATTATTCAAAGTGGGTTTCAAAGATTTCAGAGAAGATAAGAAACTTAATCAACTGCTAACAATTTCCCATTCCGCCATCATCTCCTGCAGCAAATTATTTCCAACTCTTGAAGCAAGACATTGCCGATTCCTCTTTGGGTACTGTTGAAAATGATGGATTACTAACTGTAGAAACAGACGCTTCTAGTGTAGCGATTGCGGCATCTCTAAATCAGAATGGTCGGCCAGTAGCATTTTTTTCAAGAACATTATCTGATTGTGAAAAGCATCATTCAACAGTTGAAAGAGAAGCTCAAGCTATAATCGAATCTGTAAAGAAATGGAGACACTTCTTCCTAGGAAGACATTTCCGGTTAATAACTGATCAAAAAGCATTGTCATTTCTTTGACCTTAAACATCCCAGTAGGATAAAAAATGACAAAATAATGCGCTGGTGTTTGGAATTATCACCTTACTCTTTTGACATTGAGTACTGGCCAGGAAAAGACAACGTAACAGCAGATACACTTCCATGAAGCTACAGTCTTAATTTTTCAGACAAGAAACTTTTCGATTTATACCAGCCCCTCTGCCATCCTGATATTAATCGCATGAACCACTGGATTAAATGTAAAAACTTACCGTATTCACTGGACGACATAAAGAAGATGACTTATTCTTCATGCCCAGTTTGTTCGGAGGTAAAGCCACGTTTTCATAAGTCACATAGTACATTAATCAAAGCAACATCCCCTTTTGAACAGCTTAGCATTGATTTCAAGGGACCATTACCATCTTCCACCCAAAATCGATATCTTTTAAATATTGTCGATGAATACTCACTTTTTCCTTTTTCGTTCCTTGTATAAATATGACTTCGAGTACAGTAATAAAATGTTTAGACAATTTATTCTCCATATTTGGGACTCCGTGTTACATACTGTATAACTGTATACATACAGTATACTGTATCATATCTAAAACTTCTTTAGATATGATTCTAAAAAGCCAAAAAAGCTATCAGAAAAATTTTGAAACTGACAAAAGATGAATCTGTTAAAGAACACTTCAAAGGTCTAAAAATTTTAACAGTTTATGGGCATTTTTTTTTTATTCAATCATCTACGTTAAATCTAATCCTTAAAAAGTAACGTTAAACAATCAAACACACTCTTACAATACAAGAAGAGGGAATGAAATTCAGACTGATCAGCATCGATTAAAATTTTTTGAAAAGAAAACAACCTACAATGGATCAAAATTTATGAAATACATACCAAGTTATATTAAAAATAATAAGAATTTAAATGCATTTAAAACTAAATTAAAAGGTTTCTTGACTGATAGGGCTTTTTACTCTCTAGAGGAGTTTTTTGAAGGTGCTGGTTAGTTAAGTTAGTTAATTTGATTAGTGCAGATGCTTAAAATCATTGCATGTAACTGAAGTTTTGTTTATTATTATATTTTTAAGTTTATATTACAATTATTTTAAATGTAATATATTGACACTATTCAATGTACCAATAATGTACAGATGATGAATAAAGATATTTTGATTGATTGATTGATACATTCTGACCAGGGAAGATCTTTCTTATCTGACGAGTTGACAACCTATCTTCATGAGAGGGCAGTTGCTACTAGTTTGGCTAGTCCTTATAATCCAACTGGAAATGGACAACTAGAGCGCTACAATGGAATAATATGGAAAAGCATTACATTGTCACTTAAAACAAAGGGCCTTGACCAGAATCAATGGGAATTTGTTCTACCAGAAGCTCTTCATTCAATACGCTCTCTACTACGTACTGCACTCCACATGAATGGCTCTTTATTCACCTGCGCCGTTCTCCTAACGGAACTTCATTGCCCACATGGTTGATACAACCAGGACCTGTTCTGGTAAAACGCAGTCTATAAGAATGAGTAAATATGAATCTCTTGTGGATGAAGCAGAACTTCTGGAAACCAATCCACATTATGCCCTAGTGTGTCTTAAAAATGGTAAAGAGACTACGGTTCCGCTAAAACAACTAGCCCTGAGAGGAAACACAGACTTATATTTCCAATGAAGAAAGTGTCAGGCATTGGAACACAAAATTTGAATGTGCCCCTCGTGCTGCAGCATTAGCTACCAGTCAATTATAAATTTGCTTTGATTTTAAAGGATCACAAGCTTTTTTAGCCACTGTGTAGAGACCACATTTTTGAACGGTGAACATTGTAAGGTAGATGTGCTAGTAGCTGAGAGTGCTCACCTAGCTGACATTTCTCTAGCTTATAATTATTTTTTCTTTAAATTAAAATGGTATATATATATAACTATATACATATTTAAACATTTGAACGAATGGTGTTTTTGGCATCTGGGGACCTCAAAACAAAAAGTTATCATGGTCCCGGGCGTAGGTCTTACCATGCCAACTACGGTAATAGCGTCCTCCCTATAGGGGAAATTCGCTAAACAATTTTTTTTGTGTGCAAATAACAATATACCACAACTAGTTAAAGCCAGATCATCAATATTCATCAATAGTTTCATCAATATTCATTCATAAATATTCAAGATATCCAATTTTATTTATTCTCCATAATACAAGGATAACATTTGATAACGTCCCGCGATTACTTATAATGTTTCAGTCAATCTACTAGTTAAAATTTTTTTCATAATCCAAGATTGTAGCAAACAAAGAGTAACTGTTTAAATATTCCTATGTTATAGTTACATTTCATTTATTCAGACATCATGGATTTTAGGCTGAAAATCAAAAGAAACAAAATTAATCAGGTAATTAAGAAAATTAAGAACCACACTTCCTTTAATTTTGTGGATAACCAACCACATATTCTGGGCTCCTAGCATGGAATATGAATTTCATGTAAGCGTGCAAGACTAGCATAATGGTTGACCAAAATTTGTTTTGCCCAACTATATATTGTACAAATTTTTACAGCGTTAAAAAGAAAATATGCCTAAGCATTTTTATGGGTCAGGTAGTTAAATATAAAACTTGAATTACAAACTCTTAGGAATATCATAATTACACCACGTTTGGGCTCTATATTCATGGAATAATGTGCAAAATGTGAATAATACAATACAAATCAAATAAAGTCAATAAGTTTAAAGTTGCAGTTTTGCATACAAGGCCTAGTAGGTAACTAATCGAGGAACAGTTAAGCAGTTTAGCAGCAGGTAGGCCGGACTTGTGTGAGGGTGAGTGCACGTCGGGTGATAGTGTCCGCTAAGCCACTGGGGCGCTTGGATAGATGGACTGGTTTTTAGTCCGCAGCAGATAAGTTTTGAAACCTAAATGATTTGCAACAAAAGCAGCGTTTAAACAAAACACTACAATAAAACTCTCATTTACAACAGAGTCACCTACAAGCTGGCAACAACAGTTGACTGACTGTCGCTTTTTATGTCCATCAACTATTATAGTCAATGCTGTGGCGTAAACAAACCTTTGTTGGTGTAACTGGTATAATGAGGACGAGGTCTAGAGTTATTAGTGTTAAAACACAGTAATTAATTTTTTAAAGTGAAAAAATATTGTGTAGTAAATTAGACTAAAGAAGTCAGGTCAGATTTATTCCCTCCAACTTTCACTCTTATAAAATGATTGACATTAGTTTCTCAATTATACGAGACGTCTTAAAACTATTGATAATACCATCCAACAATCCATCCATTACAACAAAACTTTTGTATTGTAATGAAGTTTTTGTAAAATAAATTATGTATAATAAGTTGTCTTTAACAACACAAGTATTTATATATATTTACTGCATTGTTTGTTAACATATGAAGAATGCAATATGCATGGATATAAGTATGTATATTTACTAATGTTATAAGGTGTGTTTGTTTTTTGTGTGTGACATATATAGTTTACCCGCATAATATTAACAACAAAATAAAAATGTTTATTTCATGACAATTTTGAACAAAATATCTTCCATGCATGTGTAGAGACTCCAACTTCTTTTATGTGCCAAACAATTGTTAATCAGTGGGTAGCCTATATCAATAATCTTAAACGTCCATGTGCAGATTCAACGTTATGAAGGTTGCATAAAATTCTAGAACATATTACAATGAGATAACTTTTGGATATATAATATAAATTAAAATGATATCAAGATTACAGATTTCGTATTACATTAGTACATATTACATAGTGTATTACTTTATACGTATTATACAGGGTCGTATTTAGGAGCTCTGGGGCCCCGGGTGTATACGAAAATGGGGGTCCCCCTAACATAAATACAAGCATGTATATACCATGCATATATAAGTACATACAAAAGTATTTTTTTCTATTCCGTAATATAACCTTATTATTTTTAATAGCCCAGTCTTTAACAAATACGCCTATTATACAAAGAAATAAACAATTTTAATTTGTTACTAATGCTTCAGAAACTCACAAAATAAAAATGTTGTATTTAACTTACCTTAGAGCCTAGTCAAATTAAGGAAAAACATCAAACTAATTGTAAAAGAAACAAAGGAAGGTATTCAGCCACCAATAGGTTTTTTTTTACGATATAAAAATGCTTTATGCACCATCAGGGTCTGGTGTTTACCCCGGTGTGTAGGACTCTCACCCACTAAAAACCTTTACGTCCAGGTAATGGAAGCCCTCTCGGAAACGCTGTACGTAATACTTCTAGAGGTTGCCTTCGTACGCCAAATATGGCATTCCAGCCGCGATGTTCCACCAAGTTTAAGCTGCGTTGGTGCGACACAGCTGTTCGACTCTGTTCTCTTTCAGCACCCTCCTGGAGAATGCATAAACAGCATTCCACGATTTCGGGACTGGACGAAGTCCGACGAACGAGTGTGTCTGGCGAGATCGGGCCAATGGCCGTTTCAAGGTCGCTTCTATCCGCTTCCCACCTCACGCAATGGAAAAAGGTGTGCAGGACATCGCCGTAGTCGGAGTCGCCGTACTGACATTCCGGGCTCGCTGACTTTCCCATCTTGTGAAGGGAGGCCCCGAAACAACCGTGTCCGGTGAGGAGCTGGGTGAGATAGAAAGTGAGTCCCTGTGCCCTCGCTCAACCCACTCACGGAGATCCCCAATGAGTATCGCCGTCCATCTTCCTCGTTCGTCCCCCTCCCAGCGGTTTCGCCAATCCTCCATAGTGCCTTCTTGGGCTTTGGTACGGCTCAAAGCACCGATCCCATCGAAGATCTGCTTTCGCTTGAAAGCAAGAAGATCGATGGGAGTCACCTCAGCACGAGGACGGCTGGCTCTGACACTGTGTGGTATGCCGAAGCGATCTGAAGAGCGCCTCTCCTCTGGACCGCTGCCATCTTTCCCCACAGTGTTTTTTTCCAGAGGGCCTCTGCCCATGTCTCACACCCAAAAAGAAGAACGGAGTGAACTACAGACATCAGCAACCGCCGCTTTCTACCAATCGGTCCGCCGACATTCTTCATTTATCTGCTCAAGTTGGCCACAATATTTTTAGCTTACTCCGTTGCAAAAGTGATCTGGTCCCGGAATGTGAGCCAAACATCCAGTCTCATACCCAGGTTCTTGACAACAGGTTTAGTGACAATCACTTCCCGGTCGACCGAAAGCTGTACAATGGGACTGATCCTCCGTCTGGTGAGAAGCACGATCTCGGTCTTCTCCGTCGCCAAGGACAGGCCGTGGTCACCCATCCATCTCGTCACTTGGCCCATGGCCAAGGTCAACAGCCTCTGTAGCTCATCGACATCCCTCACGGTTATAATTACGGCGATATCGTCTGCATAACCAACGAGGAAAGTCTCCTGAGGCATTTCCATTTGGAGGATCCCATCGTAGGCGATGTTCCAGAGGTGCTGTCCCAGAATCGAGCCCTGAGCGGCACCCGCTGTTACATTTCTCCGCCGCGGACCATTCGGCGTGTTGAAAACCAACTTCCGATCCTGTAAGTAGCTCTACAGCATCCTTAATAGGTACGGGGGGATTACGAAATCCGTCTTCAATGTGCCCAGCATGTCAGCCCACCTGGCTTAGTTGAACGCATTTCTCACATCCAGCGTAGCCAACATGACTAGCCTTAGTGATCTGTGGATCACCTTCGGAACAGCCTCAAAAGTCCTGATCACTTCACTGACAACTCCAATCGTTGATCGGCCCGCTCGAAAGCCGTACTGACGATCGGAAAGTCCACCTGTAACTTCTACTGCCTGTGTGAGCCTTGGCTTCAGGAGTCGCTCAAAATGCTTCCCTGCTGTGTCTAGCATACACAGAGGTCTGTATGCAGACAGGGTTTCAGGATCTCCTTTGCCTTTGCCGATCAACATGAGGTGTTGAACTTTCCATTGCAAAGGAAACAAGCCTTCCAGCAGCGGTTGTACATGTTCAGCAGCAGGCCTGGAAAGTCCCGACCTACTACCTTAAGTACTTCCGTTGGAATTCCATCGGGGCCAGGAGCCTTGCGGCAGCGCAAAAAGCCAATGGCATTTGTCATTTTGTGTTCGCTGAACAAAAGTATTTGTTCGGGAACCTCAGCAACCTCTTCAAGCAGCCTGATCTGGTGGGCCGTAAACAAAGCATCTATGATTGCCTCCAACTGGACGGAGCTCAAGTTTGGGTTAGCCGATTGGGCACCAACCGAGGATCGTTGGTGAGGTCTTCTGTCAGAGTTTTCCGTTTGGAGACTTTACTTGCGGAGATAGCGCGCTTCAGTTCTTGTCTGGCCGCCCTGAACTCTTGCCTGAGTGTTTCAGGCACCAAGCCACCCCTTCTACTTCGGGTGACCTTTCGTCTGAGTTTAAGGCACTCTCTTCGCCGCACAGCAATGTCCTCCGTCCACCAGTATGCCGATTTTCGGTTTCTTCTTAGTTGCACTTTCCGAGGCATGGCAGCATCACAACTACACTTGATGAGCCTCATTGTGCCCTCCACGATCTCCCTCGTGGTTCTCGAAGACTCCAAAACAGCGGTCTTCCCCTCGTCAATCGCCGAGGACGATACCTTTAAATCGAGACTCGAAACGTTCCAGCCTGGAGTCCAATTAAGGTTCCTTGGCTCAAAGCTGTTTGTAGCAGGACTGAAGGTGATATACTGGTGATCGGAGCCAGTATAGTCTTCGATCACTCTCCAGTCTACGATCCGTCTCGAAACGTTTTCTGACGTAAATGTCACATCCGGTATGGTTGGTCCATAACCTGGATGCTTGAAGGTGGGTGAGTCTCCCACATTCGCCACAGCCAGTCCAATCCTTGCCACCATCTCCAAAATTTTCCGTCCTCTTAGGTCTGTTCTTGACATAACCCAATGTATAGTCCTAGCATTAAAATCGTCGGCTAAGATCAGGGCTCCACTTTGGGAGCGAAGAAGGTCCTCGAGTCGGTCCAGACGGTCCTGGAGATCTGCCACGTTCTCGTTGGGTGAGAAGTAGCAGCTAGTGAGCAGAAGTGAGCAGTAGTATTAGTAGTTTTTTATAATTTTTGTAGGATAGGAAAGTGCTTTATGTACCGTCAGGGTCTGGGGTTTACCCCGGTGGGTAGGACTTTCACCCACTAAAAACTTATCGAGGTTCCTTCTGTCCGCTTCCCACCTCACGCAATGTCCCACTGATTCCACTCTCTGTTCTAGATCCTTGACAGTTCCATTTTCCCCAACGGCTCTCTTCAGTGCAGAACTGAACTCGTCTTTATTCTTGGTCTTCGCACCATGTTCAACAAGCAACATATCTATTTATGTTTGTATTTTAAATAGATAGGCTAAGTCTTGACGCTATTTATTATTGTACAACTGTGCATGTATATTGTAAAATAAAGATGTTTTGATTTGATTTGACTCCACCGGTGCGCGTTTGCCGAATCACACTGATTTCGGCAGTGGTTGGCAGTGGTTGGCCAGTGGTTGGCCGTATGAGGATTGCGTCTGGTCGCGGCTTCCTGCTTTGTGCTGTGGACTTGGGCTTGGACGAGAGCACTTTCCCCTGCTCCTTACCCGTCTCAGCTTTCCTTTTTTCGGCTTTTGCAGCCTGCGTTTCTTTTTTCTTCTTTTTCCTCTTGGCCTTTCTTTGCTCCTGCCAAGGGAGTTCTTGAGACAAGGTGTCTTCAACTATCTGCGACGACGGCAGCGGCTGCTCTGAAATTCCTTCGCGGGGAGTCGCGGATTCTGGCTACCTACTTGCGCTTTCTCCACTGACACTGATCGAAGAACCGACAGATGGACAGATGCGTCCACGAAGTGGACAGATTCCGGATTTGCCCGTTTCCTCTGCCGTTTCCTTCCGTCACTACCGGGGAAGAGGATTGGTCCACAACATCGCGCTCAGACGCAGTTGACTCCAGCTGTAGCTTTTGGGTCGATCTAAGACTGAGAAAGGAGTCGGTACCTCCTTACCTCCTTACCGGTGGGAACATGGTGGTTTGTCTTGAAATAGCTTCCAGCTCGCTCAGAACGTTTTTAATGAGATCGAGCTGCTCACCCTCAGCCTCATTTGCGTAGTCGATTTGACGCCGCACATGATACAAGCCACCGACATCTCTCATCAGAGTCTTCGGTACGTCCACTTCCTCCATAGATTCCTCCTTGTCTTTACGAAAAGGATTTGGTGGGGACTGTACCTGAACCTTGGTTGGACTCAAGAGTTTCGGTGGTCTCGTCACCTCCTTTTCTTCTTTCTGGTCTTCGCCCAGGTCGCCACAAGGCGCTGCAAGTGGTGCAGTTGGGGGTGAAGATGATAACACCCCAACTGGTACATTTCCAGCCTTCGTGGTCACAGGTGGCGAGCTAGATAGCCTCGAGCTACGGGCAAAGGAATCCCCAGTACCCTTCTCCATCTCAACAGTCACATTTTCGGTGGTATCCATACAATTGGTATCACTAGCGCATCGTGCGGCATGGGGCGGCCCGGAGTAGCCACGAACGAGTATAACCTCGGGGACGTCGCCCCTTCCCCAGTTCCCTGAGATCTGGCCTCCTTTTGCCGGCACCGGTAACCGGACGTGCCGGGGGTCACCCATGGCAATGCTGGTCCGACACCATGCATCCATGCCGCAGGTCAGGGCCTGAAGTGGCTAGCCTCTGATACTTATTCCCAGACTCCCCTTGGTAGAGCAAGCTCACAACAGCCCAGCTCCAGCTCAGTGACAAACCGGACTAGTTGAGGAGCACTCCCAGGGAGCCAGAAAGGAGTGCCAACCGGAAGAAAGAAAATTGCGAAATTCACCCAGATGGGGTCGAAGAAAAAGAAGACATAGGCAAGAGTAGTCCAGAAAATAAAAATACCCCCGTAGCAGCAAACCTGCATACTCAGCGAATTTCCAATGCATATTAATTTATCTTAATACCACCTAAAGCCACATATCAAGTTTCATCAATATAAATTCATAAATAAACGATTTATGACATTTTAATTATTCTCCATAAGGATAACATGGCGGCTGAGTATGCAGGTTTGCTGAAATAAGGAACACTAAAAATGGGCTTTTATACAAATATCATTATAACTCAACTAGGTAAAGCCACATACCAAGTTCTATTAATTTATGTTCATAATTAAAGGAGATAACACTTTAATTATTCTCCATAAGAATAACATGGGGCTGAGTATGCAGGTTTGCTGCTACGGGAACTATCGGACAAAAAATGGATTTTTGTGCAAATATCAATAGACCACAATGAAATGAAGCAATATACCAAGTTTCGTCAGGATAAGTTGATAAATAAGCGAGATATACAATTTTTCTTATCCTCCATAAGAATAACATTGGACAACGTACTGTGTTTAGCACTTTCAATATCTCAGTAACCAATTGACGTAGAGCAATGATTAAAACATAAAATTATGCGTCTTTTTAATCTGATTCCAATGGGAAAAAATAAAAGTTTACTTTTTCAAAAATTGTATGTAAAAAACTCAAAAAACCCATTTTTGGGGTACAAAACCCCCCCAAAATACCCCTTCGGATAAGTCGATCCGTCTGGTTTTCGAACTTAAAGTCATAAATGCTGCTTTACACGTTTGTACTAAATTTCATCAAAATCGGACCTTTTTTACGAGAGTTATCGCACCCACGGACACACATATATATATATATATATATATATATATATATATATATATGTACAGATAATTTATTTAAAAATTAACATCTTTTCACCAATGTGAATTGCCTCAAGACAAAGAATACTTGTACAAAAATTTTGGTATTTAAATTTGGTTGTATAGATGATTTTTTAATATACTAATTGAGTATTTTACTGCAGTCTGAGCAACTAATGTCAAAATTTTGTTATCTAATTTAAATCTTCTCCACATTTCCTGAACAAAACTTGGAATTGTTCCTCTTGCACCAATTAAAATACCAATGACCTCAAAGTTTCTTATGTTGTACTTTTAATTGAAATATTTAAATGTTTGTTCATAAATTTTCTTTTTTTCTTGGTGTACTTCTGAGGTTTGATCAAGATTTGTTTCAAATCGTATAGTGGGATCAATAATAAAACATTTATCAACTTTTCTGTCAATGACAATAATATCACATCTTCTGATGGATCCATTTTCTTCTAAACCGGTGACTTCTTCATATACTTCATACTTTACTTCTTTTCTGAATTGGTCAGCTATAATTGTTCTTATCTGGTGATGTCTGGTATTCCTTATCTGACTACTACATGGGCACTGACCAAGGACATGGGCTAAGGATTCAATAATGTAATTCTCAGTGCCGGAACAATGCCGGCACTGGTTGCCGTCCCTGGATCTTCCATGTAGGCTCCTAACTGGAGCTACATCACCGACCATTTTCAAATAATACTTAAACTCAGATTCTGTCAAACCGTGGCCTTTCGATAATGTTTTATTGATGTTAGGGCATTCGCTGAAAAGTTTGGTACCTCTGCCTTTGTACGGTAATCGGTTCCAGGCATTAAACTCAGCTTCTCTAAGTTTTTCTCTAAGCGCTCTTGTATTTGAAATAACTGGTTGTCCAATCTCGAATAGGTTTAATTTTTTAAGACAGTATATTTCTTCAAATTTAAAATCCTTTAACCTATCCAGATATGGGTCATTAATACGTTTAAGTAATTGCAAAATATTTATATGCTGTAAAGCTGCTTCCCAAGATGCTTTGTTAAGACCAATCCCTTTACATTTTGTACTACTGTAGAACATTGAAGTGGGAGTGTCATCAGGCAGATAAAATATTTCTTTTACAGCAGATCTTATTATTTTATCTATATCATGGAAAAATTTTAGATTAATTTTATGAAGTGGAGAAGTTTGAAAAGGGAATATAAGAGTAGGCCACAAATATTGATTAAGTACAAACATCTTTTGCTCAGCTTTGAAAAAAGGAGAAGAAATCAGGTTATTTATTTTAGTTGTTAGTGATTTTATAGTATTTTCTGAGTCAAAAACAATCTGGTTTTTAAAATTAACCCCCAGGTATTTAATATTTTCTTCCATATTTATTGATTTAACCTTCTCCCCATTGATAATGTAGTCATCAGATTTTAAATTGCCTTTGCTTATATTGATTATTTTAGTTTTGGCCTGATTAATTTTTAAACCTATCTCCTCAAATAATTCTTTTGTCATGTTATACAGTGTTAAACACTTTCTTTATTTTTTCCAATTAGAATAGTATCATCCGCAAACCCTAAAATACTGATTGATGGTAGATCATTATGCAGTTTATAGCCAAATTCTTCACTGATTGATAGTTCTGACAATTCTTCTAAAACATGGTCAACACAAAGGTTGTAAAGCGTAGGAGAAAGCGGTGCACCTTGCAATACTCCTCGGTTAATATCAATTACTTTAGTTTTCCCTTTCCAAGTTTCTATTTGTGTAGTATTTCCAATCTGTAACTGGGCCACTGTATCAGAGAGTTTAGATGGTAAAGGTAAGGATCTCAATACATTTAATAAGTGATCATGACCTATGTTATCATAAGCTTTTTCTATATCTAAAAATAATATGCTAACATCATTCTTTTTTCTTTTTGATGTTTTTAAGATTTCATTTAAAATATTTGTATTTATATGGGTTCCCGGTCGATTTGTAAACCCGTTTTGGAATCTGTTAAAGTGAATGTATGACTTCATGCGTTTGTCTAAGATTTTCTCAAAAACTCTACGTATGACAGAGCATATCGTTATTGGTCTCCAGTTATTGATTTCACATTCTTTACCACCCTTATAAAGCAGTACAGTTCTTGCTTTTTTTAGTGAACTGGGTATAATCGACTGTTTGTGAAATGTATTAAACAATAAAGCCAGTATTTTTATTACTTTCTTTAGTTTAAGTGATCTCATCAAAACTCTATCTGGTCCAGGGGCTGTATCAGTTTTAATTGAATTTACTGACCATTGAACTTCTTCTTCATATATCGTACAGTCATATTCAGGGTCTAGTTCGTTAGATGAAGTTTTGTACAAGTTACGTTCTTTATAGTTTTTTATAGAGAATCTTGAGGAAAATTGTTCATGTATGTGATCTAAACTCATTGAGCATCTTTTGGTTTCATTATCAATTACCTTTCTAACGGCTTTTCTTCTCCTATTATAATATTCAAACTGTAAAAGTTCATACTCATATTTTTCTTTCCTCCTTTTTCTATCATTTTTAGTTTTTCTTTCTGGATTTGTTGATTTCTTGTAACTATTGTCCTGGACAAAATCACGCTTTTCTTTCGAAGTTCGTAAAATTTCCTTCCAGGATGTTTTGGTCCAGGTAAATAAAATATTAACTCAGCAAGGTATCTTGAAAATTCGTCAAATTTTTTACAAAATTCATCTTTATTTAAAGTTATTGAAAATACATTTATCCATTGATCGAGGGTTTTAGCTAATGTATCATTTATATTTTCTTTAGGGAAATCTAAACTTTCGTTGGACAAATTTAACAACCCAACATCGGTACTATCACTCCGTTCATTAACTTTATTTGTATATTTTTCTGAAATTAGAGATCTATGTAATTGTTGATGAGCTTTAGATATGTGTACTTGTAGTCTTCTTTCACTTTTAAATATTTTACCACAATGTCTACAAGACCTTTTTCCTTGAATATCATCATCAGTTTCATGTTCTAATATCAAAGTAGTATCTCTTGATATACAACATTTGTTTGAACTGCTCTGTTTTGCTGTATCATTCACAATATTAATTACTTTGTCTTTATTTGTTTTGCCATTACCTAACAATTGCTTAGCATTATGTTTATCTTGGGTTTGCTTCATTTTTATTAACGCCAGTTGACTATAAATCATGTCCACAGAAAACTCAAGTCCAAAAATGTTGTCATTAATGTAGGTTTTATTCTTTATTTGTGAACAAGCCAAGTAAAGGTTGTGCAATGTGTACACCCCACATTCAACCATTTGTTCTTGTCTACGACAATTAATTTCTTTAAAACCTGACGCAATCCTTTCTGAAAAATAGCAGCTGAACTTTTTTGTCAATTCATTAGCTTGATTATAATTTAGAGGTGAAAGGGAGTCAAAGTGATAAAACATATAATCATCAACATCTAAAACAAGTAATGACCAATGACTACTACCTTTATTCTCATGTAAATCACTTTTAGCAATCGATAGTTCATCTTCAACCTTTCTATTATTAATAGTTAAAATAATATATTTATATTTTTTAAGATCCATTTTTGAACACATCTCTTTTATTAGTAGTTCATCATATTCAACTTTTAAAACGTGACTGACAGATGGATTCATGACAATACTATTGTCAGGGATTTCCACATAGGTTTCCCACCAGAGTGCCATTTCGTCGTCACTAAGTTCATACCAACTCTTCCTACAATTCAATTTATCTGCACATAGTGTTTTGCTTATGACCGGTTTATGAGGTGAAATATCAGGAATGTCATACTTATGGGATGCCTTTATGTGTGACATAATCCTGTTGAATGGCTTATGGCAAATAAAGCAAGTTTGTTTATTACTATTATTGTTAAATGATACATCTAAGGGCAACTTATTTGTACTATAACTTTGATTGACATTTGTAGGTCCTGGATTTTCTTCTATATCACCACAGAGAAGAATCAGTGTAAAAATCAATAAATATGAAAAATAGACTCTAAAATTAATCAAATTCCATCTCATTCGCCATTTACACTTATTTTTCCTGTATTTAATTTCATTCATCAAAATGCCTTTTAACAACTGCTTATTTGATATTTGGAGGTGTAAGTAGCATTTGAAAAGTCCAGATTGAAAGTGATTCTTTGCAATTAAATCTTTCTTTTCGTTTGTAGAAAGTGTAACAATAATCTTGATAATTACAATAATTTTAACTTGCCATCCAAGAAGATTCCTATTGATCCTGATTTTTATTTTATTTTTCATAGTAAATCTAATAGTAACTTTCAACAAAATTAGTTTTTGAACCTCAACATTTTATGTTCAATACAGCTGTTGATGTCAACTAAACAAAATGAGGTTAGATGAAAGCATGACTAAACTATAGGTAATAAAAATAGTTTAAAAAATAACATATAAATGTTATACCATTTTAAAATCCTTATATCGTAAGGATATGAAAAACTACTAAATGCACAATTTTACACAATATCTTCATAATTATTTTCCAAAATTTTTAGGGATCACTTTTAAAACACTTTCACGTAAATAAACAATCAGAATAAAACTGTATATATATATACAGTTTCGAACGAGTGGTGTTTTTGGGGTCTGGGGACCTCAAAACGAAAAGTTATCATGGTCCCGGGCCTAGGTCTTACCATGCCGACTACGGTAATAGCTTCTTCCCTATAGGGGAAATTCGCTAAAAGACTGCTTAAGACCTAAAAGGTAGAAGAAAGGCTTTTGGATCACAATAACCATTCAGAACTCATTTTTACTTTTTACATTTAATTGGCTTTTATCACTTTAACATGAAATATCTAAACTAATCTCATTGATGTAAATCATTTTTAAGTTTATTACTAAACAATATAGCTATTAGAAATGCTGCTATTAGTATTAGAAACGGTAAATGCCATCAAGGTACAGTTGTGGATAATCTGTGAATTCACGAACGTACATGGCGAATCTTGTGAGCGGAATTTTAAAAAAAATACGTTCCCTTTTTCCAAACATCAGACATCGAGGAAATATGTCAACAATTTCTCCAGGCAATTATGTTGGAAAAGGAATGGAAGGAATTGAATGGAATTATGTTGAGGAGTTTGGGATGGAGCTTTGTTAGGGTGTTAGAAACAAAAGTGAGAGTTGATGTATGAACTCTCAGAGGTAGTTCCTTCATCCTGCTGCCGCAAGATATCGCCATGAAAAAGGCCGTGATTTTGTGATCCTCTCCAAATGTATTACAGATCCCTTTCAAAGACAGCTCAGAGCTCATAACTTCACTGCAGAGCTCCGAGCACAAACAAATCTAAATTTTTAGGGTCTTACATATCCCGTCTCTTTTTCGCAAATCCGCTCGTTCGAGCGAAACAACCGTGGAGTAATCATAAATGTGTATAGTCTGGATAAAAATAAGAGGAAGAGAAACGATGACAACCAAGATGATGAGCACATCACTTATTCGCTTTGCGTCATGGATCAAGAGCTAGAAACTCGACCTTCTGTTCCTGACGATTGAGAGGACATCTTATCATGTCCTGATAAAGGATTTTGAGAGGTTGATGACTAGTCAGTTGACTCGTCAAGAACATCGAATCTTCATATGCAAGAGATGCTTCGCATATTTCGACAATCGACCGACTAAGTTAGGCCTCAGGGGAGATGAGCGCCTGGAAGAACAGCGGCGCTACTGTTCAGACCATGCTCCTTTGAGAACGGAAGTAGTAAAAGAGAAGGAGATCCGTTTTCAACATTTTGAGCGCACTCAAAGAACTCGATTCACCATATATGCAGATTTTGAGTGCGCCCTTGTGCCGCATGAGGTCAATCAACCTCTCAATCCAACCACCAGCCTGGGACCCAGCGACCGCCAGAGTAGGACGTCAGCATAATGCGGGTGAACCAAACAACGTCAGGAACATCCATGTACCATACGCATACGCTTACTACGTTAGCGATGACCACAGAAACGCCAACGATGGAGACTGCGACGACGACGATCCAACATGCAACATCTTCTCCAAACTTCGCTTGTACAGAGGCGAGGATGCTGCGCAGCATTTGATTAAATCAGTATGGGATGGCGTACAGAATATTGGACAAATATTATACGGTCGACGTATACCTAGTGATCCCCCACAGTTGACAGAGCAAGAGGAGTTGCCTTCCAACAAGCAACTGCGTGCCACATATGTAAAAAAACTTCATCCAAAATGTTGGCGATAATGACATCAAGGCGAGGGATCACCAGCACTCGCCTCCGTACAAGGATAGAGGAGCAGCGCATCAATCCTGCAATCTCCGCTTCAAAGAACAAGAAACCGTCAATATGTACCTCCACAATTTGTCAAACTACGATGCTCACTTCATCGTGAGAGAGCTCGCAGTTGACAAAGGAGACATTGATGTGCTCGCAAATGCTGAGGAGAAGTATATCACCTTCTCCAAACGCTTTCAGTATCCTGGCACATGCCGGTGGAATAGATTAAGTTACAATTTGTTGATTCTTATTGGCTAACACAGGGGAGAAAAATTTTCTTCACACATCTAACAGTTACTTAAACACAAGGACACAGTTACTTAAACACTTAGACACAAGGTCTAATAATTCACAAATGGATCAACCTAAAGTAAAAATTCAGAACAGAAGTGGCTGGAACTTATCACAATCTAAATCAAAGGGTAAAAGGAAATTATCAACCTCAAATGTTAGTCCCGGCTTTGTACTGAGTAATAGATTTGAAGTGCTGGATCAGATTAAGGACAACCTACCTTTGGACGAACATGAATTCCAGAGTAGTAAAACAACAAAATATACAAACAGAACCAAATCTCAGAAAATACCTTATGTAACTAAGTTTCCAAAAACTAAGGTTACAATTTGCACCGTCAGCCAAGGGAAAAATGTGGCATGGAAGGTTGAGGAACTGAGTGAAGGGAGAGTGAAAGCATTTGGGTATGTAAGACCTAACAATACCTTAATACAAGTTATTGACTTTGCTAACATAGACAAAGAAAATAGCCCATTATTACTCCTTGGCGGTACAAATGATAGCTGGGATGGAGACTTACAAGACATCTATACAAATCTAGAAAGTAAACTCAAAATGCTCACTAAAAACAGACCCGTGTTTATATGTACAATTCCCACAAGACACGACAAGAACCTGCACGCCATAGAAAATAGAGAAATAAAAATGGCCAATAACTATATTAGGGAGTTAGCGTTAAGAGTTGACGGAGTAGTCCTAATCAATCTCCAACATCTGAAGAGGCGCCATTACACTGCCCATGGCTTACACCTCAACATCGAAGGCACTACTAAACTGGCTCGGATATTTTTGAAAGCCCTTACTTGGTGGAAGGCTCAAGACTTGGAACAACAGTGTAAGTTAGTTCAGCCTTCAATCACAGTGGTTGAAACAAATATGAAAGATGTTATCAGTAAATATAAAAACCACAAAAAAACAGCTTTTGCGCACTGCATATCAGGGGATTTTGGGGCGGATAGGCAAATGTCTGCTGGTGTGGTGGTCATTTTTAGGCAACAGTTTGGTAAGCCAATTACATCCGACTGTGTAACTAACCACTTCGCCAATCAACAAGTCCCTGAAGGAGCTGGAGTGTATGCACTTATCACCAAGGACAAGTACAACAACAAACCCACGATGCCTGACTACGACGCTGCATTTGAAGATTTGATTAACGATTTCAAAAGAAGAGAATTAACAAAGTTGATTTGCTCAGCTATAGGGTGTGTGCGTGACAAAGTATCCATAGAGCACTTTGCCTCCAAAATAATTAAGTTTTATCACCTCACTGGGGCTTCTGAAGACATTATATCCTACAATCAGTGGTCTTCTCGTACGCTGTGGAATGGTCTCACATACAATGAGTTTAATACCAATCTAAAGCTCATTATTTTATCTAAACTTCTGCAAAACACTTCAACACATAATGTCCTGCGTCCGGATCCACCTGCGACCAGCCCTATATCGCCACCTGCGTCCAAAACTACAGCTCTAGAGGTTGTTCTGGTACAAGAATGAAAAACAAGAATGAATGAAACTACTTGTTATGTTTTCATAACCTTACTGCAATTAAACCCAGTATGCCTGTCAAATTTAAAACTCAATTTATTTCAATTTCACTAATCTGTCAATTACAGTAATGCAGAGCGAGTGTTGCTGGGCCCAAAAACACTCGTGGATCTCTGATTTAGTTGTGGGTTGCTTGAATGAAAAAAAAACTAATTGCAAGAAACTATTTTATTTATATCTAGTAAAAAACATTACATGCCTAAATCAGAGCCAGAAAAGAGTATTTTAAATTAATCTGAAATGGATCACCCTTAGAGGTTATGGCTTTGGTCGATTTATGGCCTTTTTAGTTTTAATATTTTTTTTGTATTTTGTATTTTAAATAATCAAAAGCAGTTCTCAAGTGAAAGTATCAAGTTGTGGTAATCAGTAAATCCTAGTTAATCAAATGGTGGTTCATAAGAACAAGCGAGTGGTCGGGAATAAATAATAATATTCTAGTCCTCCTAACTAATCCTCCTGACCTCCGACACACTCTATCCTCCTATATAATTTTCCCACCAAATAAAATTACACATTCGAATGATTCATGATTAACTTATTAAAATCTGTTGTGAATCCTGATTTGAGCTCTGAACTGCAAATTAATTAATTTTATACTCTTTTTTTTTAAATCAACCAAACAGTAACACTCTGTTATATAAGTACTAAATTTCCTAGAATTTCGGATTCTACTCAATTTCCAGCTCTCGCAATTATTTTAGATTTGAGACAATACTATTAAATTTAAATATTTTTCAAAAGTATTCTTGCTTAAATATAAATTAATTCTTGTACAGCAATTACGTTTTCAAGTTGGATTACAATAAATAGAGTTGCGTTAAATGATCTGTGAATATGAAATTACATCAAATAAATTAACAATGATAAATGAATTAAAACTTACCAATTAATAAACATTGATCAGTACCAATTATGACATCTGCTCTTGTGAAATATGACCAAGTATGTAAAACAAATAAATATTACTTACATGACCATTGTAGAAAATTACATACACAATACGCACACAATATAAACACTATTAACACACACGCACTATTAACGCACACTGTAACACTATTAATGCACTAAATACTAATAATACCAGTTGTTTAATCCCCAAAAAACGACAAGAATGGCAGTGTTAAAACCTGCTCTTAGCACGTGTAATTTTGAAAAGGTTTGATAAATTAATTTGAGATATTGTGTTTCGTTTGGAGACAGAGAGAGAGAGGTGACTCCTGACATCGTTGGTACCAATGAGCAGAACACAGGTTGGTAGTAGTTCGGCAGCGTGTTTTCGCACCTCGGTGACGATGTGTCTCGTAGTCGCCCCTGATATGGTGATGTGTTTGGTGGTGGCTAGTTTCCATTGTTTCACCGCTCTGTGTAGATGGGAGTCTCCCACACAAGAAAACCTGTCATATGGATTTACAAAAAGGAAATGGATCTTAAAAAAAATTAAATCAATAAGTCACAACAATTTATTCTGAAGTAAAGAGAGAAAAAAAGGTATATATATATATTTCAGACTGGAGGAAAAAATTTCTTTATTTGATAAACATTAACTATTTGCTTTTGTGTCTGATCATTGTCCAAGGTTATTTCAACATTAACCGGTGAAGTGAGTTTAGTTACAGTATAAGGTCCCCTCCATTTGTGACAAAGTTTTGCTGTTATTTTCTTATCTTTATTACTGAGGGAATGCTTATACAAAACAACCTTATCACCAACAACAAAATTAGATGGAGTTTGATTCCTGTCATATCGTAACTTCGTTCTATTGTGCGCCTTTGTGAGATTCTGAAAAACATTGTCTAAACTCGGTTTGTTATTATGTCCTGTCTCTAAATTCCAAAGAAATTGCAATGGGTGTGTAAGTTCTCTACTTAAGAAAACGCTCGCGGGGGTGAACTTTGTTGCTTCATGTGTTGCGGAATTGAAAGCAAGGATTAAATATGGTAAATAAATGTCCCATGACTTATGATTCTGATTATGAAAAATTCTCAATGCAGTAACTAGGTTTCTATTAACTCGCTCTGCAACATTTGATTGAGGTCTATATGGCGAAGTTGTTACATGCTTAATTCCTAAACCAAAAAGAAATGAAAAAAAGTTTTTGCGATGTGAAGACGGAGGCATTATCTGTTATTAGGCGCTGTGGAATACCATGCTGTGCAAAAATGTTGTTTCGTAAAATATTTATTGCGGAATCTGATGTTTGTTTTCTAACTGGGTATAAAAAGCAGAATTTCGAAAAATTGTCCACCAAAACAAAGATTGATTCGTTTCCTCGTTGTGTTCGTTGTAGCGGACCAACAAAATCACAAAACCATTGCTCGTTACAATTCGTCGGTATATGAGAACTTAATTGACCAATTTTTTGGTTTTGCGCCGGTTTTGAGAGTTGACATTGTTCACATGACCTAACAAAATTCCTAATAAATGGTGTCATGCCTTTCCAAATAAATTGCTTTTGAATGTGATTCATAGTTTTGGCTATGCCCGCATGTGCAAACATAGGATTCTCATGAAAATATTTAACAATAAAAGTGTGCATGGACTCTGGAACTACTATTTTGCTTTTTCTGCCCTGTTTACCAAAATACAAAATATTATTGTGCAATGAGTGGTTCTTGACTGGAATTTTATTTCTCAAATCTGAAATAATTAAATTTAAACTCGGGTCTTGTGCCTGTTTTTCCCTAATTGAAGTAAATAGTTCTGGAAAACATTGCAGAGTGCAACATGTAGAATCCTCGGTGATTTTAACGGTATTATCCGTATCATCCTTGAAGACTCTACATAAGGCATCTGCCACTACATTTAATTTACCCCTAATATTTTCTATTTCAAAATCAAACTCTGAAAGACGTAACACCCACCTATCAAATTGAGCTGTATGTTTACCCTTATTTTTCAAATGTACATCACGGCAGAATTATCGGTTTGTAGTGTAAACTTCTTGTTTAAATATGGCCTAGATTTCTCAACTCCATATAAACATGCTAAAAATTCCTTTTTGCATGGGGTATTTACGCTCTGTTTCACTTAATGTTCTGGATGCAAAATGAACCGGTAAAAGATTATCTCCTTCTTTCATTTGTAGAACTGCTGAAATCGCATTGTCACATGCGTCACAGGTGACAACAAAATCTCCATTAAAATCTGGCAATGTTAGTTGAGTTGACGAAACAAGGGAATTTTTTAATTCATCAAAAGCTTTCTGGTGTGTGGTTGTCCACTGAAACTTAACGTTTTTCTTCCTTAAGTTATTTAGTGGCAAGGCTATTTTGGAAAAATCCTTAATAAAGCGTGAATAAAAGTTTACACATCCTAAAAATCGCTGAAGTTGTTTTAAATTACGGGGTCTGGGATATTTCAAAATTGGTTCAATTCTATCGGGGTCCAGTGAAAGGGTTCTGTTCGAAATGATGTGCCCTAAATATTTTATGGAGGTATGGCCTATCCTAATTTTCTCCGGATTTATTGTGACGTTGTATTCCTTAAACTTATCTAAAACTTGTAAAATGTGTTGCTTGTGATCTTCCCAATTCTCACTATAAATTAAACAATCATCCAAAAAATTGAAGACAAACTTAAATTTAAAATCACCCAAAATTTCATCCATAACTCTAGTAAGTGCTTGGGATCCGATTTTCAGACCCTTGTGGTACTGTGCAGGGGCGGATCTAGGAATTTGTTGAGGGGGGGGCGCACTTGAGATTTTTGTTTTCCTCACTAAACGATAACGTCCTGCAGCAATTGGAGCAGTGTTGCCACTTTTAAAGGAATTACCCTTTTTTAGGGTAATTTTACTGGTTTTAGGGTAATGGATTTTTTAGGATAATTGTAGGGTAAAATCTAGAGCCCCTTTATAATTTAAATTTTGATGTTTTGGCAATGTAAAATGGGTTTTCCAGGAATTCAAACATTTACATGAAGTGCTGGGTAAATTAAAAGTATTATAAAAGAGATATAACTATAGCATGTACATCCTCCATCCTATTCACTATTCGACTAAAGATGCATTCTTTGTTTAAAATTCATTATTGGTTATTGGATTCACTGAATCAGTGATGGAAAATGTCCGCAATAATCTCTTAAACAGCATAAAGAAGCATGTAATCACAAAGTTTAATTTTCGAACAGATAAAATTGAGGCACATTATGTTATGTGTCCAAAATAGACCACAACATAATAATATACTAAACAGTAAAAATATATCTGGTTCATTTGGTTAAATATATGTTGTTAGATTTACAGCGCTGTTGTAGAAAATATGTTTACTGAAGGTTGTCTCTATTTTGACACATAATTTGTATGAAGGAACTAAATTTTATTTTATGCCTGTGATATCCCCACGGTGAGCCAGGTGAGCGCACATAAAAACACAAGGCACAACATGTGTAAATTTATGTGATGTGCCGTATTGCAATGAAAAATATTGATCTAATCAAATTGTAATAAGATGACAAACATATTCTCTCGGCATTATTATTAAGAAAAAAAAACCTTAACAAATTTGTACAACTTAAATAAGTTTATGAAACAATAAAGTACTCCCAACAACTGTTAATAACATGTATCAGCAAGTTTCTATTATCAGCGATACCGGCACATTAAGTATAGCGCTGAATAAAAATGTTACAAAAGAATATTTATTTGAATTTATTAATACATATTTCGTTTTATGTGTGATATAGGGCCAAAGACGAGTATGAAATGCCATGTTACCTCACTTTTTTGCTTTAATCATGTTTTAAAACCAATCTCGAGTGTATTTTGAGCTTTTCAAGAAGATAATCAACTCTTAGGGTAATTTACAAAAAAATAGGGTAATTTCATCACACGTTTAGGGTAAAATTTCATCTACCTGGAGGCAACACTGAACCGGAGGCAGTTGTTATTACCATAGACTAACTATAGTACTGTAGTTAGTCTATGTTATTACTCGCTAAATTCAATTCACTCATGATGCTAACAAAGAAAACATCTCATTGTAACACTTATTTCATAATGAAATGTGTAATATTTACGAATTCCATTATACAATAAACAGTAGGTACATAAATATACACATTTTATACAACTACTACCTTGAAAAACAAACATTTTATACCAAATGATTTACTTACACGCACTACTCAAGGCTAAACTGACGCGCAGAAAAGGCTAAGGTAGAACGCAAAGGTTTCAGAAAAGAAGAATATTGATGAAGACTGCAGGATCGGTGCTGCGGTGTGTGCCACTAGGGCAGCCTAAGGCAATAGGCCGGTGCTATGGTGCGTTACCTAAGTGATGCTCGGCCCTAGGCCGGTCCTGCGGTGTGTTCCCCTCGGGCAGCCAAAGGCAATAGGCCGGTGATGTGGTGCGTTAACTTAGGGATGGTCGGCCCAAGTCCCTAGGGAGGTGCTGCGCTGTATTCTCTATGGCGGACTAAGACAATATGCCTGTCCTGTGGTGTTTTACCCTAGGGGATGCTCAGCCCTGGCCGGTGCCTTTACCTTACAGATAAGTTGTGTTTGTCGGATTTTAGGAGCTCAGTGACTCTCTAATTTTATGTATCGATCGGCAATTGTTTATCTTATAACATTTTGGATGCAGTAAGTTATTTGACACACAAAAATGACGTATCATTCTATGGTGACTTGCTTCCTTACCGTCCTACTACCGGGGCTCACTATCTTGGCCTACACATTCCATGATGATTGTACTGTTAAAACTATTTGTAGTGACCCGTTAAAGGGGAGGCTACATGTTGTAGAGCATCGCCCAGTAGGTAATACGTGTTGGTGCAAATAATGTTTTTGCAAATATTGAAAAAAGAGTACAGTGACAGACAGCGTCACACTATTACCCATTAATTAAACATTTTCTGAGTCCAAGGGGGGGGCGCGCGCCCCCCGCGCCCCCTGGCTGGATCCGCCACTGGTACTGTGTTAAATTCGAATAAACCATACGGAGTGCAAAATGCTGTATACTGTCTTGATTGTGAATCTAATGGGATTTGAAAGAAGGCATTATTCATATCTAATGATGTGAAATACTTGGCTTTACTCAAAAACTCAAAGGCTGAATTTAAAGTAGGTAGGGGGTGAGCGTCATATGAAATATATTCATTTATCTTCCTGTAATTGCAAACTAATCTGAATTTATTTTTGTCCGCTTTTGCGACCAAAAAGGCTGGAGCACAGTGCATACTAGTTGACTTCCTAATTACATTATTTTTGAGCAACTCATTAGTAATATTTCTCATAGCATTCATCTTATCTGGAGGGTCGGGGTAGTGGGTAGTGCGGGGAGCAGATAGGTTTATCTACCAAACAGCTGATGTGATAAGGAGAGACGCGGACCTGCCCTATCCTCTTTGTTATGACCGAGGGGTATTCTTGCAATATTCTTTGTAAAAATTCCTCTGTTTCCTGTGAATGAATTTTATTTGCGTCGGAAAGTTCTAATAAAAAATTACTATCAGGCTGCTGTTGCTTCACAAAAATGTCACTCATTTGAATCTTACTGTCATTATTGAATTTAAAGTTAATAGTGTTACTCGAAAAGTCTAAATTCATTTGGGATTTCTGCATAAAATTTACACCTAAAATGATGGGAAACGGAAGTGAATTAACTATACAAAAAATCAAAGGTCCATGAAAAATTGCCTATTTTGAAATGAAGCTTAACTCATTTCCTAACCATGGTGCTTTGCTGATTAATAGATTTAATCAACATCCAATTCAACCAATGCGTTGGTTGGGAGTTTTAATAACTTCCTTAATGCTCGGTGATGATTTAATGCTTTGAAAAAATTTATTATCTATTAAACAACTTGTTGAACCAGTATCTATAAGTGCTTTCTGTGATGTATTGCATGGAATAAAAAACTTTACTGTCGGTAATCTCAAGGAAAAATCTAATGGAACTACAGAAATGGAGGTGTTCGTTTGTGACAATTTAATTACCTCCTCATTAAATTGCCTCGTGCATTTCCCTGCCTACAAAATCGTGCGATGTGCCCCTGCTTTCCACATGTAAAACATTTAACTTGTGATTTTTGTTCAAAAACTTGGTGAGTGTTGGGGTAAGGTACAGTTACTTGTTGAAGTGGGGGAAAGGTACTGAAATAATGATTTTCTGCCTGGACTGACGCATTTACTGCATTTGCTAAATGTTTTAATTCCCAAATTGTCTTGGGTTTCTCACAAAATGAAAAACTAGTGCGCATGCGTGGATTAATATTCGAGAGAATTACATCAATTAAATATTCGTCTGGAAAATTGCACTGGAGTGCTACGGCTGAGGAAGTAACATCATTAATAAATGCTACAAAGGTTTCTTGGGGCCATTGTAACCTTTTAACAAACTTATTTACTACTCGCTCTAACTGTAATCCTGGAAAAAAGGCTGTCAAGATTGAAAAGTGTAAATTATCCCATGTAAGATTCAATTCTAAACCATGTGACCGAATTTCAAAAAGATGTGCTTGCGTCTGAGGCTAAATTAATTTAATTACTTCATTGTGACCAACCCGAATAATCTGAAAAATCGTGTTTACTTGTTTCAAAAACTGAATAAGATGTGACTCATTCTCCCCTGAACAAGGTTGTAGTTTCCTAACTAATTCGATTACAACGGTGCGATCAGTCGTTGAGAGCGTGCTAAAATTCTGACCTGTTTGGTCACGCGTGCAAAAAGTGTCAGTTACGCAATCCTGTCTTGGCGTGTATCGAACATGTGTGGTAGACATCCGTGGTTCAAAATTCTCGGGCAATAATTTTGCATCATGTAACCTATCTTCCAAGCTGACATGCCATGCTGAAGGGGAATGCGGTAAATCTACATTATTGTTCGCCTGAGGGGCCTGCTCTACCTGTATCACAACTGGAGCGGATCTATCCGAACCTTGAACTCCTAGATAACGTGATTGAACCCTTGCCACCCTATCTCTTGCTGTTGTGACATATTGACGTCCATAAAACATTTTTTTAAATCAATATCTAAATCTAACAAAATATAAATAATTTGCACAGTAATATAACAAAAATATCAATAATAATTAATTGGTCATATTTCGCCTCAATTGCAACCCACAAATCAGTGTCCTGCCTGCTACCAATTGTTCTGGTACAAGAATGAAAAACAAGAATGAATGAAACTACTTGTTATGTTTCCATAACCTTACTGCAATTAAACCCTGTATGCCTGTCAAATTTAAAACTCAATTTATTTCAATTTCACTAATCTGTCAATTACAGTAATGCAGAGCGAGTGTTGCTGGGCCCAAAAACACCTCTCTGATCTCTGATTTAGTTGTGGGTTGCTTGAATGAAAAAAAAAACTAATTGCAAGAAACTATTTTATTTATATCTAGTAAAAAACATTACAACATAGACATGCCTAAATCAGAGCCGGAAAAGAGTATTTTAAATTAATCTGAAATGGATCACCTTAGAGGTTATGGCTTTTGGTCGATTTCTGGCCTTTTTAGTTTTAATATTTTTTTTAAATTTTGTATTTTAAATAATCAAAAACAGTTCTCAAGTGAAAGTATCAAGTTGTGGTAATCAGTAAATCCTAGTTAATCAAATGGTGGTTCATAAAAACAAACGAGTGGTCGGGAATAAATAATAATATTCTAGTCCTCCTAACTAATCCTCCTGACCTCCGACACACTCTATCCTCCTATATAATTTTACCACCAAATAAAATTACACATTCAAATGATTCATGATTAACTTATTAAAATCTGTTGTGAATCCTGATTTGAGCTCTGAACTGCAAATTACTTAATTTTATACTCTTTTTTTTAAATCAACCAAACAGTAACACTCTGTTATATAAGTACTAAATTTCCTAGAATTTCGGATTCTACTCAATTTCCAGCTCTCACAATTATTTTAGATTTGAGACAATATTATTAAATTTAAATATTTTTCAAAAGTATTCTTGCTTAAATATAAATTAATTCTTGTACAGCAATTACGTTTTCAAGTTGGATTACAATAAATAGATTTGCGTTAAATGATCTGTGAATATGAAATTACATCAAATAAATTAACAATGATAAATGAATTCAAACTTACCAATTAATAAACATTGATCAGTACCAATTATGACATCTGCTCTGGTGAAATATGACCAAGTATGTAAAACAAATAAATATTACTTACATGACCATTGTAGAAAATTACATACACAATACGCACACAATATAAATACACTGTAACACAATAATAATACCACTGTTAATGCACTAAATACTAATAATACCAGTTGTTTAATCCCCAAAAAACTACAAGAATGGCAGTGTTAAAACCTGCTCTTAGCACGTGTAATTTTGAAAAGGTTTGATAAATTAATTTATACGAATGCGAGATTGTACCGCGAATTTCGGCCTTTTTTTTAAAATAATTCGCGAAATAGAGAACGTATGGGATGCACCCCGTTAACAAATCGACGAACTTTTAGAATTGGCAAAGAAACACGGTATTAATTTAGAAAAAAGTTTTAGATGCTGTTACGCCGAATTGTTCCGAGCTAAGAGAACGAGTAGCCGCGGTCAGTCAGTTTTATGAGCGAGGCGGGTCACGTGACTGCATTCTTATTAGGTCCTTCTATGCGCGTTAGGGTCTTCTAGATGTTTCCGATATGGCGGCAAGTTTGAGTTTGAACTTGTAACAAGGTGCAGGAAGCCAGTAATCAACCTTCAAATGACCAACCTGACAAAGACAAACCAGAAGCAGTGTCAAGTGACTGTGAAAAAAATATGGGCAATATAGTGCTGGTGATAGGTGCTCTCCTACTATAGATTTAAACTAAGTTATTATGAAAATAGTTCAGCATGTAAAAGTAGTTATGTCGATATTAATATCAGAAAAGACCAAGTTTTTGTATATATATATATATATATATATATATATATATATATATATATGTCCGTTAACACGATAACTTGAGTAAAAAACTTCCGATTTTGATGAAATTCGGCTCAAATGTGTAAAATGACATTCATGACTTTAAGTTCGAAAACCAGAAAAATCGGACCATGGAAAGGGGGGTTTATGGGGGTTTTAAATTTTACAAAAATCAGTTTTTTGCATTTTTCACCCTACATTTTTTAAAAAACTTAATTTTGGTTTTGGCCATGTTATAGAGCTTAAAAAAACAAATAATTTAGTATTTTGAACTATTAACCTAGGTTAAGTGGTTGCGGAGAAAATCAAAAAAAACTTGCTCATAAAATCTCCCATGTTAATCTTATGGGAAAAAGGTTTTTGGCTTTTCCTCAGTTTATTTTAATGTAAACTTCACATTTGCTTTTACCAATCTGTTCAGTTCCACAAAAAAATCATTTTGGTGTTTAAATTGTGATTCTACGCCCAACCGTTGCAGAGATATTCGAAGGGCTAAACACAGTACGTTGTCCGATGTTATCCTTATGGAGAATAAATAAAATTTGATATCTCGATTATTTATGAATGTATGTTGATGAAACTTGGTATGTGGCTTCAAGTAGTACTGTTATATTGATATTTGCACAAAAAATTGATTTTTTGTTGATTATTCCCGTAGCAGCAAACCTGCGTACTCAGCCCCCATGTTATTCTTATGGAGAATATGTAAAATGTAATGACTCCCTTAATTATGAACATAAATTAATAAAACTTGGTATGTAGCTTCACTTGGTTGAGTTATATTGATAATTATATAAAAACCCATTTTGCTGTTCCTTGTTGCAGCAAACCTGCTTTCTCAGCCCCCATGTTATTCTTATGGAGAATACCTAGAATGTTATATATCGCTTATTTATGATTGAATATCGATGAAAATTAGTATGTGGCTTCGCCTATTTAAATTCTATTTATATTTGCATAAAAACCAATTGTTTCTGTTCCTTGTTTCAGCAAACCTACATACTCATTACCAATGTTATTCTTATGGAGAATAATTAAAATCGCTTATATGTGAATGTATTTTTATGAAACTTGGTTTGCGGCTTTATGTGGTATTAAGACATATATTATGCATTGGAAATTCGCTGAGTCCGCAGGTTTGCTGCGACGGGGGTATTTTAATAATTTTAACCTTATTACTTAATACGATTACAATTAAGTTTTTGTAATAAATAAGACATAATGTTTAGCTTTTTTTAAAATAGCAGTTTTAGTTTTTAAAATTTTGTAACGGGAACATTATTCAACGTAACTTAAGTTATTGTAGTAGTTAAATAATCAGTGATAATTTGAAACAAATCGACGGAAATCATGAACTGTATAGTCTGACTTTTCCCCTGACGATCAAGAGATTTCTTGGTAAACCGGTTGCCGAGTGGTGCGGACAACATAACAATAACCTTCCGGTCTGCTCTTGTTCATTGTTAGATGGAGATATTAAACCAAATTTAACTGATATTTTTACTTCTCGACTTACCGGATAAAGATAGATACTTCTACATTCATTTCGATTCCCATCATTCTCGTCCTCGGATTCAAGTCAGTCGTTTCTTCGTTTCTTTACGTTTCAAGAGAACACTTCTAGTTATCGTTTACATATTTGAATTGTGAAATTTATTGTGGATTCATGTAATAAGATTCCAGAGGTAACTTAATAAACATTAATATTTAGTGTAATTAAACTACTTTAAATTTTAATATTAATATTTCAAAGGTAGTTAGATAAACTTAAAACCTTTTGCATTTATTATTTTAATATGTCGATGATTATAGTTATTTTTTGTGGAATTGCTTGTCATATGCAAATAACAAGCCTACAAAGAATTATTTCACAAAACAAAATTATTAATGAACGGGTTTACGTATTAGTTTGCCATTCAAAAAATTATATAATAAATACTACTTATAGCTGAATTTACTATTTCGTAGGTAAACTTATTTATTTGAAAATTACAAACAAACGCCAACAGTATAATTTGGAATTCACGTGCTCATGAAGAGATATATTTATCCATTCGTTTCTTTAATATCGCTTCTGCATAGGAGGGGGTAAGCGGTATACAAATGTACTTGAAATATGTGTTAGGCAATAAAATTGAACAGTTTTATCGTTTTAAGACTAACTTTTCGATCGATATTTATTTTATCTTTACTTATATTTGTTTGTGTTAACACTACACCAGAGGATTTTTCAACACTGATATAGGAAAAGTCCCGGAATTATCGATATAAATAACAATTCCATTGCACTCGCCGAATTTACGAATCCAATTCTATTGCTACCTAGACAAAATTGCAAACAATTAATTCTTACTCACATTAAATGTTCTTGTTTTGTAATATTTTTAAGAAAAGCTCCCAAAAATATATACTTTAATAATTTATTGTTAATTTTTATACCTACACACATATATATATATATATAATTTTGTATAACATTAACTTTCACCAAGAATTTAGAGTGACGACCGGCCTGCGTGAGATATTGTTTTTAGAAGATAGTGTAAAACAAACAAAATACCCTGTCGCAGCAAACCTGCATACTCAGCGAATTTCCAATGAATATATAACATAACACATTAAAACACTTAACAGGATTTATAAGAAATGTATTCACAAACAAGCGATATTTAAAATATTAATTATTCTCCATAAGAATAACATTGGGGATGAGTATGCAGGTTTGCTGCAACAAGGCACACAAAATTATGGGTTTTTATGCAAATATCAATAGAACTCATCTTAGTGAAGTCACATACCAAGTTTCATCCATATACATTCACTAGCTGATGTACCCGTCCTTCGTACGGGTTGTACATAAATGGCAGATTAACTAAAAATATTAACAACCCACATAATTCTACAATATTAAAATTACATTTTACACTTTTAAAGTATAATTAAATTAAAGTTAACTAAATATACTATGGCAGATAGTTCGGGTACTGCTGCCACGTCGAGGAACTCTGTCGGGTAGTGAACGGTGTGGTTTTTGCTACTCCAAATCGGTACACGTAACACTTTGGATTCGATTTTAGAAATATATGAACTCAAGTACAACAAAATATTAACCCTGTTTAATTTAACATTTTAAATACTTTGATACATTAATCTTTACATTCCAATAAATTAATTGTAATGTAACGAAACGTTAAACTTTAAAAACATTGACAAACCACTTTTAAAATCACCATTCTTGCCAGGTCCTGTTTTCAATATAATTGTAAATAAACAATTTAAACTTGGAAAAATCATGTTTTAAAAACATATGACTACTTGATTTTATTTAAATAAATGTAAATCAATATATACGAACTGTTCTAACAGTGGGCATGGTTAAATGAACGGTATTAAATATTGTATATGTTCGTTCCTCCCTTTGGAATAGATCTACATTTGTGTTGATCTCCGTTGCTTGTTCATTGGTGGACGTGAGGATGGCACAATCACAGAGCCAGGCACTTTCCAGATTAAACTGTTTATGAACCTCGGTGTAACAAACTGTTAATCAATAAATCCTGTGATTCATCGATAGTGCAGAGTGAAGGATAGATGTTTCTGAGACCTTAATTTGTTTTTCAGTGTCCCAATCTCAACTTTTAAAAGCGCATAAGAAAACTGCTCAACCCCTTAATCTTCTCAAAAATACATTTTCATATTTACTGTTAGGTTCTGATGCTCAGTGGTCGGCTACATAAAATATATTTTTAGAGAGGCGTAGACTCGTCCTCTCATGTCTTACTTATGACAAGGGGTCTGTGTGAGATCTCCAGAGAACAACACCGTGACACCCCATGATGTTGTTTCTTATTTCCTTTAAGGCATCAAATTTCAGCTCTACTGGTTGAGTAGTTGGTGTGTTATGACTAACACGCTTATATTAAAGGCCATTGGGCCAGAGTCCTTGAGTATATTTGTGTCTGGAGTAGGTAAATGTCTGCACTGACCTATCAGCTACATTCCTACAAATTTCAGATCCATCAGTCCAAGAGTATGTGCAAGATTGTTAAAATATTGTATTTTGAAATTCCGGGGGGCGAAGCACATACAGTGGCGGATTTAGGGGGGTCTATAGGGGCTGTAGCCCAGGGCGGCAAGTTTTTAGGGGCGGCAAATTTACAGAAAATTAATAAGTTGTTTGCAAAAGAAATGTTGAAACGGGGAACATTTTGACGAAAACGTATGACAATGTCGGTGTGCCGCTCTTTTAAAGGTAAAGGTAGTAATCAGAGACTAATGTATTACGCGTGCAGTCCCTCACACTGCAGTTTCTCAAAACAGTCATCATGCATTTGTCATTCATCCATACTAGCGACAAGACGATTACGTTACAGAGAAAGGGCGGCAAGCCACGAACTACATATCAGGGCTGCGCCACTATGACTGCGTCCAACTCACGGACTTCCAAGTTTACCCGTACAATCGCATAGCATTAAAATGATTTTGTACACAATATCAATAAACACACTAAGGCACACGGTTGAGAAATGTTACATCAATCGAATTTGTGATGAAAATAACAAAATTTAGACTACAATGATATTGTCGATTCATTTTCAAACTCAAGGTAACAAAGCAAGTTATTTCAGCCATCTTATACTCAGTGTTGCCAATCCGGTTTGGGTCTTTTACCCACTGTCCTTGAAAAAATTACCCACATTACCCACCGTCCCTGAAAAAATTACCCACCATTACCCACCACTTGGTTTAACCTACAAATACGCAAAATTGTGTACTTTTATATTGATATTTGCGCAAGTATTAAACTAATAATAATATTATTAATATTAACAAGTAATTTAGGCCAAAAAAATTAAAACTAATATGATTATTCATTATTTGTAAAGGCTAAGTATCAATTTAGAAAGCAATTAATTATTGGTAGGCCTAGGGATTACTATATGGAAATTATTAAGGCGGTCCCACACTTCTCGCGAACAGGCCTGAACATTCGGCCGAACATTCTCCCAAATGTTCACTGAACATTCCGTCCCGTATGTTCCCGCATGTATTCAAAAGTTCGTGTAGCTCCCACACTTCTCGCGAATACCCCAAACATCCGGAGTTCGGCCGAATGTTCGGACGTGTTCCCGAGAAGTGTGGGACCGCCTTTAGCAATGAGCAAATTCAACCGAAACTCAGTTTCACGTCCATAGAGTAAGATATCATTAAACATAGCTCTAAACCAATTAAAACCGAACGTCCAACAATATTAAAGTAATATTATATTATAGTAGTATTATTGTAGTAGAGGTATAGCACCAAACCAAAAAACAATTTTCAGATCGTTAGCATGACCCAAAAAGGCCAAATAAAATTAAAGTTTTTTTCAAAATAAAACTTGATTAGGTCGTTAGAGTAAATTACCCACAATTACCCACCTTCAGTGATTACCCACCATTTTACCCACGGCCCTTAGAATTACCCACCAAGTGGGTAATTACCCACGCTTTGGCAACCCTGCATACTTACCATCAAAGGCTACCACACATAACCGTTCATTCTGGAGGTAATTTTTGTAAACAAAACATGGGACCAAAGACAAATATAGACTAACATAATTTGTGAAGAGAGAGGATTTGATTGGCTGTTGTCATGGGAGCATAGTTGACAGAGGGTCAAAATGGTGGTCAGCATGTAGGCTGCAGATTTTTACTCCAAGTGAGACCTCTATATAGATTTTTTTGGATGGGACGGAGTCAAAATTTCCCATTTCATTAAATGAAAAACTGTGATATTTGAAGTCTTTAAATTAATATCTTGTCGCATTTTAGGCAAATCATGATGTTAATTTTAACTTTATAATCTTAAGACATATTTTATATGTAATTTTATTGTTTATCTTGAAGCAAAGTTATGATTTGAGGTAAATGAAAATACCCTTTTAATATGGCTTTGGAAATAGTGTTGAAAACAAGCCGCCTTGTACATCGAATGACACCGTCCCACCAACAAGTTGACACCACAACAGGACAAAATACCAAACATGACGGCACGATTTTTGAAGGTAACTTGACAGAGTGTGTAGTGACTCCTGTAGGTATTATATTTTAATTCATTTGATCTACAACATCATCGAGGTGAAAATAGAAGAAGTGTTTGAAAATGTGTAGATTTTTATGAGGATTATGCCTACATAAATTAATTTTATATTTTGATCGTCTAAAACATATAAACAGTTCTTTGTGTAAAAGTATAAATTACAAAATGTCTGAAAAACTGTATTACAAAGCGCGAATTCAGGGTTAAAATAGTCAGAATTTTGAGGCTAATGGTCCGAATTACGAATTTAAGGCTAAAGTGTCATCATATATTATTTATTGGTTATTTATTATAATGTTCAGTAGTCAAAGCGTTGGTGTAAAATGTAATGTTTTGATGAAGTATAAGACGGGATTTTAGGTCTTTTTTGAAGGATTTTCTCGTTATTAAAAGTAACACTGCTTCACTGCTGTTAACAACATTTGTCTATAGGGCTGATTGTCTTTGAGTAGGCTATATTGAATATTAAACTGTAGTTAATGTTAATCAAATCAATTATACAGTATTTTACTGTTTTTTCAACTAGGAAATAACAGCAATTTCTTAAACTTATTCATTCAGTTTTTCGTAACTTCTTTAGATACTGTCACAAAATAACCAAACGAGATAAATAACATGTGAGTAAACTTGGGCGGCGAAAAGGACAAATATAGTGACAGTGGTTATAGTGAAATAGTTATTGTGGGGGGGAGGGCGGCAAATTTCCTAATAGCCCTTAGGCGGCAACTGCTTAAATCCGCCACTGAGCACATAAACATTTTCGTAACAGGAATAGGCTGCGTTTTTTTCTGATGAATTAGTTATGTTCCTACCGAAATGTAACTTACAAAGGTCCAGAAAGCACTAATACTCATAACAGTAAAATAAAAGTAATGCCATCAAAGTAAATTAGCGAAGAACCCTAAAGGACTTTTTTAAACCTATTCTTATTGTGAATCTGCAGCATAAGGGGAACCACCATCCAAAATTTTATCTTCAATAGACATTGTCGTTTCTTAGATAAAGTGATCACTATGTCAGTGAGTGCATGAGTCTGACTGTTATAGGTTTAGATCATATATCCACTTATGTTATTTATTACCAATCTTCACTCAACGTTTTAAAAAAGAACCAAATACCTATTTATAGAATAACTATGCCATCATCTGGTTCAATATAAATAAATGCTTTGTCCATAAGAATATCATATGATCTTAAAAACCCTATGGGGCAGTGTCCTAAGGTAATTTAAAACAATCCAACTAGCCTAAAACCTTCTAACGCACATATAGAACATAGAAAAAGTTGCATAAAAATCGGTGCACCCGTTTTCCTGTGAAAAGCGAACAAAACATGACCAAAACCGCACAAAATCACGTTTTTGAGCGGCCGCCATTATTTTTTAAAAAGGCGTATGCCAGTTTATAGTCCTCTAAAATCTTCTCACGCATATATAGAATAAAGAAACAAAGTTTCATTAATGTCACTGCACCCGTTTTCCAGTGAAAAGCGAACAAAAACCCGTCCTTGAGCGTTACCGGCAGACAGACAGACATAAATTGAGGTAAGATTTGTTTTGGTTTCCCTAGGGTGTAAAAAGTGAAAATATGCAAAAATTTCATAATTCCAAGCAATGTACAGACGCAACTCTAATTTTATTTATATAGATTAATTATACGGTATATTGAAATAAATATATGTATACTTGATGTACACGTTCTTCGCACAGGGGTTTTCCTTACCCGTTCTATAGTCAATACAAATTTAATTTTAGTTAGCTTGAAACAGCTGTTGTTCTTGCTTCTGCTCTTTAAGCTGTCAAATGTAAGTGCCCTCAGCTGTTCGGATTACAGTTTCCGAATGTTTACTTTCTTATGAACTGTAAACATTGAAACTTAGAACGTTCACGAGGCGTAGCCCGAGGGGATTTTAAGGAAGTGAATAGGCCTATGTGTTGCATGGGTTCAAGATCTACCTTTGTGTAAAGTTTCAGCCCAGTCGGTTAAGTAGTTTTTGCGTTCACCCGGAACATCAGACAGACAGACAGACAGACAGACAGAAACCACCTCTTCTTTATAATATTACTAGCTGGCGTACCCGTTCTTCGCACAGGGGTTTTCTTTACCCGTTCTTTAGTCAATGCAATTTGAATTTTAGTTAGTTTGAAACAGCTGTTCTTTATTCTGCTCTTTAAGCTGTCAAACGGAAGTGTCCTCAGCTGTTCGCGTTACAGTTTCTGAATGTTTACTTCATTCTGAAATGTAAACATTGAAACTTAGGACGTTCACGGGGCGTAGCCCGAGGGGATTTTAAGGAAGTGAATAGGCCTATGTGTTGCATGGGTTCAAGATCTACCTTTGTGTAAAGTTTCAGCCCAGTCGGTTCAGTAGTTTTTGCGTTCACCCGGAACATCAGACAGACAGACAGACAGACAGACAGACAGAAACCACCTCTTCTTTATAATATTATAGATAGATAAATAAGCGATATATAACATTTTAAGTATTTTCCATAAGAATAACATGGGGACCAAGTACCTAGGTTTGCTGCTACAGGAACCATAGGCGAAAAATTTTTGTGTGCAAAGAACAATAAACCACAACCAGATCAAGCCATATACCAAATTTCGCTAGTTTATGTTCATAAATAAGCGAGATATGCAATTTTTTTTCTCCATAAGAATAACATTGACAACGTACTGTGTTTAGCACTTTCAATATCTCGGTAACCAATTGACGTAGAGCAATGATCAAAATACCAAATTGTTTGTTTTGTTTAGCTGAATTCAATGGTATAAATTAAAATTTGATTTAAATTAAAATTACATGTGAAAACCCCAAAAAACACATTTTTGGGTACAAAACCCCCCAAAACCCCCCTTTGGATGGTGCGATTCATCTGGTTTTCGAACTCGTTCAAATAAATGGTACTTTACACATTTGTACCAAATTTCATTAAGATCGGACCTTTTTTACGAGAGTTATCGTGCTTACGGACACACACACACATATATAAAAATTTGAACGAATGGTGTTTTTTGCATCTGGGGACCTCAAAATGAAAAGTTATCATGGTCTCGGGCTTAAGTCTTACCATGAGACCTACGGTAATAGCTTCTTCCCTATAGGGGAAATTCGCTAAAAAGATTGTTTTGTGACTAAACATATAAGTATTCTGTAACTACACTATGTATTTTTATTGAGAAATATTAGAATATAATTTTTACAGTAGCCAATAACTTGTTCGTAAACGAAACTCACGTTTTTATGATAGGCCTACTGACAATATAGTTTGGTATCCTGTATATTAATAAGGTAGGGGGTTTTTCTTCACAGTCAAAACTCGATAACGGCTGGACGAATTTTAACAATTGAGGGGCAAAATTAAAGATATTTTTACATAGATTTGCCAATACGTCTCATAATTTTAAGAAAGGGCATTACTTAAACACAGTCAATAACTCTGTATTCATTGACTCAGTACAGTATGTCTTAACACCGTTTTTATCTTGTTGAAGCTTTTCATTCGGAAATTCGTTTCCCTCACGCCAGCGTGCTACGTGCGAACCATAAAACTCGTTTACCTAATTTACAGAATAATAAAATCCCAGTTTTTGCTTTTCTTAAGATGTTTATTGTCATTTGTAAAACAATAAAGCACTCGTCGTTAGTAAACTAGAAATATTATTACTGTATTTTCGTAGTTAACCAAATAGTTGACCAAATCATTATTTTCGCTGTTAAATATATTTTGCCAGGCTTATTTGAATAAATTAAACTAGACTAGACATTATATCGGCTCGAGCCTACGCAAAGGTATTACCATAGACTAACTACAGTACTAAACAGTACTAACTACTGTAGTTAGTCTATGGTATTACCTATGCAGGTTTTAATTAGATGTAGGCCTAATTAAATATACATTTGTCATGTTTTATACAGTTTATGTATTAATTCCATATACATATTTGTGAACTTTTCGAATAAACAAGTTTAAGAACCCCCTTATTCTTTATTAGGCCTACTCGGTGTGTTACATTGTTAAACCAAAGTTAATCAATTTTTGTTGTCACACAAATTATAGCAGCTCCAAGAAGTGAATAACTGTCCTCTTCCCTTTACTGTAAAGGGCTGAATTGTCGAAACCGCTGTCTGATAGCGGAAGCCTAAACTTATTGTTGATTGAAAGTACATGTGGTTGGTTATCGTTCGTTTTAATATCAGATGTTTTGTTATGTCTATTTACAACTGAAGAAACCATTCGTTGGATACAAATTGATTCCTTGCTCGGAATCGGTCAACAGGACAACTAATTATTTTTACTATAACAAAGTGTATTAATCATGAGTTTTACTCATGAAATTAAAAGTTGTCAGCTTGATCGAATGATGTACACTCGTACTAGGAAGGGACTAAAAGAGCGGAAGAGCGGCCGGTATAATCATATGCTACCGTATTTGTGTGTTTGTGTGCGTGTATCAGAACCTTATTTCTTTCCAGCCACAGTGCCGAATTTTCTAAGGGAATGGCGATTTAAGGGGGGTGGGGGGTTATACAATTTCGTATAATATGAGGATGGGCCATGGACAACCCTACCCCTCCAATCGAAATGCTGAAATTACACCTATGTGCAAGATGATGTAAACATAGCTTTAAGTCCCAGTGGGGCGGAGCCCCAAAGGAACTTTGGATTGAGGGAATGTGTATTATGTATATAATTGATTCTGGTGTATTATCTATTTTCCTAACAAATCAGCTCCATCAGTTCAGTCATTGGTGTAAGATGGGTATAATGGTGTCGAGCGGGGCAAAGTATAATATTATCAGGGGTAGGTTTGTGTCTGACGTTAACCTCTCGGCTATCTTTCTACTGAATTTTACCCCTCAGTCCAGTATTAGCAGCAGTAGTAAGCTGGTTGGAATAGGTATTTTGAATGTCAAGAAGGCAGAGCCCTAAAACATTTGCAGAACAGAATTAGGCTTATGTTTGCCTCTGATAGATTATGTACACTGCTACGCTCAAGAGGATCCCTAATGACCACAGGATTTCCAAGCGAGTCCAGTGGGGCGAAGCCCTAAGGTTTTAATGTAAATGGCTATAAACTTTCCCAGGGTTACCTGGATTACTATGCAATGTTTCATCGCAATTCGATTTAGGCCCTATGGTTAAGGAGCGCTTAAAGTATAAAGAAACCAAAAGTAATTTAGAGAGATATTATGTTTTTCAAAAATCCATACTATTTACATTACAGCTTGAAATAAATAGGCAGCTTTTTACAACATTTTATATTGGTCATCTGTGAAAAACATAACAAATTTTTCTTCCATAAGATTAGCATGGTAACATTGAAGTCCAGTAGGGCGAAGCCCATTGTAAGATTTGGAAATTACTGTTTACGTCCTTTACAGACAATTGCATGATTTTATGATATTTATTTAATACATCATGTACATTTTTATTACACCTCATTTAGTGTATTTTTTGCTTTACTATAATATGTTTATGAATAATTCAAAAGTCAATATTTGTATATCATGCAATTCACAATATTAAACTGCTCAATAAGTGTCATTTAACTATCAAAATAAGGTAGTAATTTAACTCTTTGGTTCATCCTCTTATGCGACATTAGAGCGTACTCCTAGTATTACTGATCAGTATACTCCTTATTGTAAGGTAATTGTAAACTTGACTGTTAATAAACTTAATATTTAAATGTTTATGCCAAATAATAAAACAATTTCCAATAATTGTTAACAGTTTTTGTAATTATTAATTATACTATCCTATACATGTAAAAGAAAGATGTTAACTGTTTGTCGACTTGTCTGTTCCATTTCAACGTCATCTTGGCAATCCCTTACGGCTCCCCGCCCCAGTCGCCCTTAAAGTTGCAATATTACTCGTATGGGCAATAGGTTTAATGAATCAGTACTTTTAAACAGAAGTAGTTGCAATAGGAATTTTAATCAGCTGTGCGAAATACTGGTATCAGCTGCTAGTATATGATATACTAGCTCGCCCGACACTTAAAGGCGGTCCCACACTTCTCGCGAACAGGTCTGAACATTCGGCCAAACATTCTCCCGAATGTTCACTGAACATTCCGTCTCCTATATTCCAGTATGTATTCAAAAGTTCGTGCTGCTCCCACACTTCTCGCGAATACTCCGAACATTCGTAGTTCGCCCGAATGTTCGGGCGAGTAGGGATGTTCCGATACTATCGATATCAATGAATATCGGTATTTTTGTTTCGATATTTCCGATATTATATCGATATTGGAAATGCGATATTATCGTGATATCGAAAGATTATGGTGAATATCGGCTTTCGATATTGTATTTTTATAAGTTAAATATATTTATAAAAATACGGTTTTGATCCCGATAGTCACGATATGTTTATGATATTATAAATAAATGTAAAATATTTGTATTTACTGTGAAACTGGTGCCAAATGCCATTCTGTCCATGCGTGTAAGTTTTAGGGAAATACCTTGCCCAAGGCTTAGATTGGTAGCAATTCAGATTTTGTTGTCTGTTTCTCTGTGGTGTGTTGATTCCTATGCCGATTTTGAATGATAATGTGTTTTAATTATTCCAAAAATCACGTTTATGAATTGCAGTTTAAAAAATTAACATGAATCATACTGCACAACTTATTATTTCTGTTTTGGTACTGAAAATCCATGGTGTGACTGTTTCTGGTAGCTTATAACAGCGATCTCAGAAATTAGCTGACACAGAAGTTTTTTCAATGAGCTAACCTCAAAAGTGTATTTTTCAACCAAATTTTACTCCAAGTGATAAAAATTAATATAAATTTACTACAATATAAAGATGAAATAAGTCTTAGATTGTAGTAATATAATCAAGTGAATATATTCACTTGATTAAAAAGCGCATTGTCATAAATTTATGAGTAATCATACAAATTTCGCAAAATATCATTCGATATTGCCGATATCGATATTTTGTAGCGATAATATCGCTGTATCGATATCGACGTTGAATATCGTTATCGATATCAAATATCGGAAGATCCTCGATATCGGAACATCCCTACGGGCGAGTTCGCTAGAAATGTGGGACAGCCGTGAAAGAACACGACCTTCTACCATAGATTAAGGTGGCTCTAAAGGTCCGTGGCCACAGTGGAGTACAACGATCTGTGTCCCACAAAGCTCCACGTAGTTTCAATTTTCACAAGTGGCTGCGCTAGGCGAACCACCCTCTAAACCGGTTTTTCGCATTACTGCCAACCAAAAGGGAATCCATGGATTCGTGGGGAAGTTGAACGAACAACGGTAACTCCCGATGCCGCCAGTGACAGGAGGCAGGCTGATGTCTTGGCTGTCACCTCACTGCTTCTATATTCCTTTAAAATTCTCTTTGAGAATCTCACTTTCGATTTAGCCCCAAACTCAAAATGTTTGTCACGACCATTTTGCATGGATAACAAATGTATAAACATTAAAATGTATGAATGCATAGAAAATTCATGTAGTTCTTATGTAGTTGTCAATAAAAATGTCCGTAGGATATAAAATGTACCCTCTATGATAAAACATGTGAGATTATTTAAAGATTAAGAATAGATCCAAGAACAAATAATAATTGTGAAATTCGATTATATAAATAATAGTTGTAAAATCTTAAGATATTATATAACTTAATTTCGGAATAGTACACAACATCTAAACGTTACAATTGTTTAATATTATGGAATCATTACTCAGATAAATAGTTATCAATCACGTTGTATAAGGGATGAAGAAAAACAAGTTGTAAAGTAAATACCCCCGTCGCAGCAAACATGCGTACTCAGCGAATTTCCAATGCATATATATATGACTCACTACTACATAGAGCTATTTACCAAGTTTCACAAAAATCCATCCATGTATAAGTGTTATATAGCATTTTATTTATTCTCCATAAGAATAACATTAGGGTTGAGGACGCAGGTTTGCTGCAACGAGGAAGATAAGTAATGTGTTTTTTTTACAATTATCAATACAGCTGAACCAGGTGAAGCTACATACCAAGTTCTCCCATAAAACCCCCTTCCCATAGTGCGATCGATCTGGTTTTCGAACTTAAAGTCATAATGCTACTCTCCACATGTGTGCCAAATTTCATCAAAATCGGGTGTTTCTTTCAAAAGTTATCGCGGTAACGGACATATATATATATATATATATATATATATATATATATATATATATATTTGAACGAATAGTGTTTTTGGCATCTGGGGACCTCAAAACGAAAAGTTATCATGGTCTCGGGCTTAAGTCTTACCATGCCACCTACGGTAATAGCTTCTTCCCAATAGGGGAAATTCGCTAAAACCTGACTATTGCACATAGGTTTTGTATACAGTGTACTGTAATATGCTACAGAATTTCTGGGATTAGGTTAGACTGCAACATTTAACTGTTAATAAAAAAACATGAAAAGTAGCCCGATGTAACAATCACTAATGAACATTGAATTGGTTGTAGTTTATGGTTTTAAAGATAAAAATTGGCACTAAGATACAAAATACTTCGTTTGGAATTAAAGACATTTCCAATACCCCCATACCCCCGTCGCAGCAAACCTGCGTACTCAGCGAATTCCCAATGCATAATATATGTCTTAATACCACATAAAGCTGCAAACCAAGTTTCATAAGAATATATTCACATATAAGCGATTTTAATTATTCTCCATAAGAATAACATTGGTAATGAGTACGTATGTTTGCTGAAACAAGGAACAGAAACAATTGGTTTTTATGCAAATATAAATAGAATTTAACTAGGCGAAGCCACATACTAAGTTTCATCAGTATTCAATCATAAATAAGCGCTATATAACATTCTAGTTATTCTCCATAAGAATAACATGGGAGCTGAGAAAACAGGTTTGCTGCAACAAGGAACAGAAAAATGGGTTTTTATATAATTATCAATATAACTCAACCAAGTGAAGCTACATACCAAGTTTTATTAATTTATGTTCATAATTAAGGGAGTCATTACATTTTACGTATTCTCCATAAGAATAACATGGGGGCTGAGTACGCAGGTTTGCTGCTACGGGAATAATCAACAAAAAATCATTTTTTGGTGCAAATATCAATATACCAGTACTACGTGAAGCCACACACCAAGTTTCATCAACATACATTCATAAATAATAGAGATATCACATTTTATTTATTCTCCATAAGGATAACATTGGACAACGTACTGTGTTTAGCACTTTGAATATCTCTGCAACGGTTGGGCGTAGAATCACAATTTAAACACCAAAATGATTGTTCTGTGGAACTGAACAGATTGAAAAAAGCAAAGGTCAATTTTATATTAAAATAAACTGAGAAAAAGCCAAAAACCTTTTTCCCATAAGATTAACATGGGAGATTTTATGAGCAGTTTTTTTTGGATTTTCTCCGCAACCACTTAACCTAGGTTAATAATTCAAAATACTAAATTATTTGTTTTTTTAAGCTCTACAACATGGTCGAAACCAAAATTAAGTTTTTTAAATTGTAGGGTGAAAAATGCAAAAAACTGATTTTTGGAAAATTTAAAACCCCCATAAACCCCCCTTCCCATGGTCCGATTTTTCTGGTTTTCGAACTTAAAGTTATGAATGTCATTTTACATATTTGATCCAAATTTCATCAAAATCGGATGTTTTTTACTCAAGTTATCGTGTTAACGGACACATATATATATATATATATATATATATATATATATATATATATATATATATATATTTATATATACATATATATAAATTTGAACTAATAGTGTTTTTGGCATCTGGGGACCTCAAAACAAAAAGTTATCATGGTCTCGGGCTTAAGTCTTACCATGAGACCTACGGTAATAGCTTCTTCCCTATAGGGGAAATTCGCTAAAAGGTAAAGGTGCACGGCACGGCACCTTTTTTTAGGGGGGGGGGGGGGGGAACACTAGGCGCTCATGATGGGTCGCGGGGTGCAGGTGGAGTGCGTAATCCGTACTTGTAAAATAAATAAATTGTAAATATGTAATATTAACCCGGCTGATTTTGTTATTTTTTTGTATATTAGTATTTTAGCGAATTGCCCCTATAGGGAAGAAGCTATTACCGTAGGTCTCATGGTAAGACTTGAGCCCGAGACCGTGACAAATTTTTTTTAAGGTCCCAAGATGACTAAAACACTATTCGTTCAAATTCATTTATATATATATATATATATACATATATGTGTCCGTGAATGCGATAACTTGAGTAAAAAACGTCCGATTTTGATGAAATTTGGCTCATGTGTAAAGTGACATTTATGACTTTTAAGTTCGAAAACCAGAAAAATCGGACTATGGGAAGGGGGGTTTATGGGGGTTTTAAATTTTCCAAAAATCAGTTTTTTGCATTTTTCACCCTAAAATTTTTGAAACACTTAATTTTGGTTTTGACCATGTTATAGAGCTTAAAAAACAAATAATATGGTATTTTGAATTATTAACCTAGGTTAAGTGGTTGCGGAAAAAATCCAAAAAAACATGCTCATAAAATCTCCCATGTTAATCTTATGGGAAAAAGGTTTTTGGCTTTTCCTCAGTTAATTTTACTTTAAACTTCACATTTGCTTTTACCAATCACTTCAGCTCCACAAAACAATCATTTTGGTGTTTAAATTGTGATTCTACGTCCAACCGTTGCAGAGATATTCAAAGTACTAAACACAGTACGTTGTCCAATGTTATCCTTATGGAGAGGGGGGTTTATGGGGGTTTTAAATTTTCCAAAAATCAGTTTTTTGCATTTTTCACCCTAAAATTTTTGAAACACTTAATTTTGGTTTTGACCATGTTATAGAGCTTAAAAAACAAATAATATGGTATTTTGAATTATTAACCTAGGTTAAGTGGTTGCGGAAAAAATCCAAAAAAACATGCTCATAAAATCTCCCATGTTAATCTTATGGGAAAAAGGTTTTTGGCTTTTCCTCAGTTAATTTTACTTTAAACTTCACATTTGCTTTTACCAATCACTTCAGCTCCACAAAACAATCATTTTGGTGTTTAAAATGTGATTCTACGTCCAACCGTTGCAGAGATATTCAAAGTACTAAACACAGTACGTTGTCCAATGTTATCCTTATGGAGAATAAATAACATTTGATATCTCGATTATTTATAAATGTATATTGATGAAACTTGGTATGTGGCTTCATGTTGTACTGGTATATTGATATTTGAACAAAAAACAAATGTTTTGTTGGTTGTCCCCGTAGCAGCTAACCTGCATACTCAGCCCTAATGTTATTATTATGGAGAATAAGTAAAGTTTTATATCTCCCTTAATTATGAACATAAATTAATAAAACTTGGTATGTGGCTTCACTTGATTGAGTTATATTGATAATTGCAAAAATACACATTTTTTATCTTCCTCGTTGCAGAAAACCTGTGTACTCAGCTCTAATGTTATTCTTATGGAGAAAAAATAAAATGCTATAGATCACTTATTTATTAATTTATTTGTATAAAACTTGGTAAGTGCCTTTATAAGGTAGTGAGAAACATATACATTCATTGGAAATTCGCTGAGTACGCAGGTTTGCTGCGCCGGGGGTATTTAAGTGTTTTAAAGGCATTATTGGGAAGAAAGTTGTGTATTCACCATGTTGCACCTTCCTTATATTTAAACATTATATTTACATATCAGATAACAAATCCTCCGCTCCCCTCAATTCCAAATTGAGAAGTTGTTTTGACCTTTATCGATTTGTGACAACTTCAGGGTATTCTGATTGGTACCGTATTGAGAGTGAGCTGGATAAAACTTGCAATACTTTGAAAGAAAATTACAATGTTACAATGTTAAAATATCAAGTTACATGATGCAACTAATTGTTTTAACCGGCTCTCTTCGATTATTTTAACGTACTTCCTAGATGAGGAAAAATATGGTTTGGGGATTGGAGAGTATTCAACTGAGGTTTCATCTTTAATTGAAGTTGTAATGATTCGAATTTAATATTGCTATTATATGTTATAAGGGAGAAAATATGATGCGCCCCCATCCGATTTTGGCGCCCCTTTCGATCGTTACTTGTAAGGTCTACGGTTTTGCGAGAATGAAAAAACATTCTTTTGACCAGACAAAATTATTTAGTATTTTTGGTCCAGGGACTCTTTTTTCGTATTACACTATGTCTATACATGTGAGGGGAGAAAGTAAAACATAGATAATATGATAAAAGGGATAAAGTATGACAATATGATTCATATCAACGTCTACAATCCGCTTCCGCATTATTATCACTAGTAAACAGAAATGAAACATCTTGAGTATGATAACAGACCATGGTTTATTATTATCATCTGTTATAATAATCATGATCCAAACTCTTCCATCCTCATTCCTTGAGGTGTCCACACGACGAAATGGCAATATTTCTGCCTTTTTACACACTGGGGGTATTTTCACTGTCACAAAGATCAACTGATGAACTGAAGGTTTGCGGACAAGGAAAATGCTGTAGGGGATGATCTTCCAGGAAGTGAGGTGATGCACTCCCACCCTTGGTCGAGGGGCGCCTCGTCACCTCTCGGCTCAGTGCTGTTGGAAATCGGCGCGGCCGCCGCACGGCGTTATACAAGTATTTTAAAACCACACACTTTTAAAATGACATGAAACAAATTGTGATGAAGTTGGCTAAAGCCACGTTGTACCTACGCCGAGTTACAGTTATGATTGTTAATGAGAAACTTCTTACTATACGGTTAACAAAAACCAATATAAAAAGGATTGCACTTGGTAACATTAAATATAATTGTTACTATTTGTATCAACTGTAAACATTAATAACTAGAACAATCTTAATTTTTGTAAAAAATATTGTTTAAGGAAGGATTAATTTTATTAAAATTGTTGGTGTATTACAGTATATTAGGTTTAATCATTTAATCATATTGAATGATATTGATCACATTCTTGAACGGTAAAAAGCCCAGATAATGTCATTTGAAATTTGATTTAGCTATATCATCAAGAATGACGGTATGGTACGACGGGCCATTGTGTCTTTAGAGTAGTTTGAAGCAAGGACACAGAGGACCTTTCTGGGGAATTACGTCCGTCCGATGTCCCAATAGGTAGAGAAACAGAGGTTGGCGACACTGACGAATGTCTCATTGGCGGTGTTAGTTCCATCGCCGCTCGCCAGAGAGTCCTCTGTACGGGGGTGTTTTGCGAAGCACTTTTCAGAAACAACCCTCACAAATTACTCGATTTATGAGATAAATATTGGTTTTTATGAAATCCTGCCTAGCGGGAAATGATCTTGAATAACTAATAAGGGTTTTAAAACAGAAAAACTTTCTAATTTGATCTTAACTGTTTGACATTTACGTAGTAGAAAATGGTCAATTTTCACTGAGTTTAACCCCGAATAAAATATGTATGACAATAACTTAAAACCTTAAAATAACTTTGTTAACCTAGTTAATTTCATGAGAAACATTTTGTCGTTCACTGGAGTTCGCTAGGTGCTTTAATGACGTCAGAATTTGAGTAATACGGAGGTGTGTTTTTCAGCCGTTTGGCGAAGGTTTAGAGCCCTCTTAAGAATATGCTTCTAAGCGCAGGATATGCCGAAGCTGTTGCGCATGCGCACCAACGTTGGATCGGTGTCACTGTTACAACTATTATTCACCTGTTCCTTTCTGTGTTCCAGGGTTAAATAAGTAACAGTGTGTAATGTAACAGTTTCAATGCTCGGTTGGTTTCTAGGTACTTTTTTATTAGTTGATATTGAGATATTTTATGGCAGTTTACCTTAAATAATAAAAGAATAGATTATTTGGTGCGGTATAACTAAATTGAAGCGATGTTTTTTATTGACACATATTTTATTTATCTGTTAGGTTAGATTTTCACTTTTTCAAATGTGGATGTTTTAGTGATAGATGACCAGATTCGCCTTATAGCCTAATACTACCAGTTTTATGCACTGCCTATTATTTATTTTGTGAAGACTATTTATCACAGCTAAGTTGTTATTTGCATCAGCTTATAGTACCTATATAATTTTGTCAATTACAAATACATGTAAAACGTCAATGACAAATAAATGATTTTGTATTTTATTGCGAGAGAAATTACTAATTTATATTATAGAAAAGGTTATCAAAATAAAAATCTGCATCTGGTAAACATTTGTTCTTTATTTTTGATTAATAAATATGAGGGTGTTGAGTAAAAATACTACTGGAATTGCAAATGTAGGATGTGAAGCAGTCGTTAAAACGGTTACTTTAAACTAAAGCAGTAACTGTTACAGTAGCAGTTACCTGGCATTGGCGACATTCCTCGAAGGAACAGTTACTCTAAAATATAGCAGTAACTGTTTCAGAGCACTTCCTGCGCATAGACGGTCGTGAAAGAACTGATGTGATCCTTCTAACTCTAACTGATGGAAAAGGCGAATTACTGCGTTTGTCACAGTCAGTGTTTCCCCTTTCGCCGTGAGATTTCCCCTTTATCTAAACAAAATTTTCCTTTTTTTCCTCACCACTCATACAAATTTCCCTCTTTTTTCCCTCATTGTTCATAGTTCTCACATATTATTTATAACTTGAGCTTTCGTCTGGGATGCAAAAAATTGAAGCCTACAAGCTGACAGCCTTTTTCCTCAGGTAACCAATCAAATCCTCCCTTCACAAGTTATATGTTTCTCAGCTGACAAACAAAACTTTTGACAGATGATTCGAATGTGTGGTTACCATGTTTGGTTGTCATGACAGCAGAGGGGAAAATGGTAGTCGACCATAATGTAGGCTTTACTTTTACTTTCTCCCCCTTATACATCGTATTTGGAGAAAGGATTGTTTTCGTCAACATTTTCGAATTTGAGTTGTTGGTGGAAATATTCGTTTTGGTGCTCCCTGAATCCAAAAAACGTGATGTCTATGTGTCTGTCTGTCTCTCTGTCTGTCTGTATGGATGTTTACAAAGCTATAGCCCTAACCAATGGTCCAATCAATGGTTTTCCAACAAAATTACACCACCCGCATTTCTGAAAAAATTCGGGTTCAGAAATTACAAAACTAAAATTATAAAATATTAAGTTTTTTGGATTTTTCATAAAAAAATAATATAAAAAATTACAATTTTCTATTAACAAGAGCCCAAAAAACTAAATAATTTAGTATTTTGAATTACTATTCTACGGTTACTGGTTGCGGAGAAAATTTTAATTTTAATTTTGCGGTAAACGCAGTACGTTGTCCAATGTTATTCTTATGGGGAATATAAAAATTACTATTTATCTCTTATTTATTGATCAATTTCGTTCAAACTTGTTATGCTTGTCAAGTTAGCAGTGACCAACAGAGTAAATTCAAAATATGTTGCAACTTAACCCTGGGGGGGGGACAAGGGAGCATTTCCCCTCTCAAAACCACTGTGTTTAGCAACGGATTCTGTAGTGCCTCCCAAACAGGGATTTGGGTGAATATTTTTGAAAACAACTTGTTTATAAGATTTTCTGTACATTGGACCGTGCGTTGGCTTTGTATTCTATATTTAGTAAATAAAAAGTAATTTATTCATTAAAGTTGGGCTAAAAGGGACAAAGATGTGTCAGTTTCCTAATACTGTTTATTTTACATCAGGCAAGAGCTCTAGATATATTTACCTTGTTGTTTAAAGGTTACCTTTCTCTTTAGGCAGAAATACCTTATCAGCTGAATTTAAGGCGGAATTGCGGTATTAGAAGGGAATTATGTTAGTAAAACAATTAAAGCTAAATGTAAAACATAAAAGTACAAAAGGCGAATAGCAAGATGTAAAAGACACCATTGTACTGTACAATGGTGTCTTTTACATCTTGCTATTCGCCTTTTGTACTTTTGTACAGTTATGATAAAGGACATGTAATACTTCAAGGGCAGAGGCTACGTACACGTCCGACGTGAGCCGCTACTGTTCACGTCCGTTCCAAATTATGCACCGTACGTTACTTTTCCTATGATTTAAAAAAAAATTGAGAGCCAGAAAACCTCCTAACCTATTCCAACGTAACCTAACCTAACGTAACGTAACGTAACCTAACCTAACCTATGCGGTAGCGAAGTGAATTTGCCTTCACATTGGACGTGTATGTAGTCACTTCGTACTTCAAGCGTAACATGTAAACTGTAGGTTAAGTTATTATTTACAAAAATATGAGGGAAGATTATGTTATTTATTAGGTTAGTTAAGTTTGTAAACGTTAGCAGTTTATTTAAGTCAATTTGCCAGTTGAAACAGTAATAAATGTAGGATTATAAATATATGTAGTTCTTATTTGATGGCCTGTTGCTTTACTTTTTCCCAACTTTAGAAATTATTTTAACTTTTCCCATAATTTCCCTCAAACCACGTTTTTCCTTTGAATTTCCCTCTTGGAGCTAATTTTTCCTCGAAAGGGAAAATTTCCCTCAAAGTGGAAACACTGGTTCACAGTTCTTTACTCGCGCATGCGCACTAGAGAAGGTGCATTCCGCTATTGAGGAGATGGGTGTTCACTGCGACTGCACGCTTCTAGCGGACAATGATGCAACTGCTATCAGGAGCAACAACCAAACATTCAATAATTAATTGGGAGAGATCGTAAAATAATTATTTAACACTTGTCCTATCAATCCAGTTTGCTAAAACCAAACTTACTATTGTTATAGTATTTTACTTTTTTTTTAATTAAATGCTGCAAGATATTGTAAAAGATTAATTAAGAAGAAAGTTTAAACTAAAAAGAGGGAATTTATATTTGTACTGCTGGTAGAACCGATACGATCAGCTGTGATGTAAGCTTCACGATTAACAGTTGAACCTGTTGAACAGAACGGATCATCTGTGTAGTGTCTGCTTATGTTAAGTTTTTATTGATTGTTTTTGAAGTGGGAAAATCTCGTTTCAAAATGCTTAGCACCATAAATGTTGTGTTATAAGTTAATTAGTGTATTTTGTAAGGGATGGTGTTGCACAAAAGAATCGCAATGTTAATTTGTTCAAGCGTTTTAAGAGTCATTAATCTAATCTTGTTATAAAGAGATATTGTTTATATTTTACTGAATATTTAAACTATGGCAAATTTTACGGGACCACCCTCTCTGGATTCGGAATATGATGAGTATCTTGCTATCCCAGACATAGACGACAATGGCTCACCATACACTATTCCAAAAAATTCAGAAGTGAAATTTGATGTAGATGATCTTCCTATTGGTGAGTTATTTTGAGAAATGAAAGTTCTATGAAACACCCTATGTAACAAAATAATTTAGAAATTTTGTTTTTCTACAGTCCTTAGATGATTATAAATAGGCCTAGTACACTGCATGGAACCATTGTATACATAACCCTATACTAGAGGGATATGCTTGTGGGAAAAAACAAATTTTAGTGGGAACATGTCCCCCAAACACAGATAGAGCCACAGTCGCTTATTCAGTCCAATAGGTATGTTGTTACAGATTACGGATCAAAAATATTTTCAGTTAAAACTAAGGAGTAGTTTCATAAGCGGCCACCAACTAATCGGATGCAATAAATCAATCTTAAACGTTCGACATATCGGATCACATTTTAAATCGATCTTTATCCTAAATAACACAAACACCCAAACATTTGAGTGTTGTAACGGTCTCTGAAAACTGGGATTAAGAGCGATGAAGTCAGTGACAAATATATTTAAATAGAAAATTTAAGTAACAAACAAACGAAAACTAAAATTTAAAAATACAACAAATAATAGGCCTAAAGAAAAGTATAACGAAGCTTAAACTTAGTTATCTTTGCCAGGGTTGCGTTCATTCAATTCATGAAAGCAGCCCCATAAAGTTTACCTTGACAAAGATAACTTAAGATATAGCTTAGTTATACGTTTCTTTATTAGGTATTTGTTGTTTTTATTTTTTAAATTGTAGTTTTTGTTTGTTATTTGTTCAATGTTAGTAGTGTGCTTTTGCGGCTTTTGGCTCACTTGATTTATGGCTTCCGGTCACGTGACCGGAAGCGCTGAGTCATTAAATACGTCATCTGAGGCTGAGCCAGTGACGTAGGCGGTTTTGTGACGTAATGAGGGAAAGTTCAAAGTTCAAGGTCACGGTGAAGTTTTTTTAAAAAATCTACCTCGCACTCGTAAAATCCGATTGTGATTTGATAGTTAATCGATAAGAAATATCGAATGAAAACCATCGAATGAAACAATCGAATGATAGGAGTGCGAGGTAGTACTATTACAAATATTACTTTATTCTATTTACAATAATTCATATTACAAATATTACTTTATTTTATTTACAATAATTCATATTACAAATATTACTTTATTTTATTTACAATAATTCATGTTTACAATAGTTCCCCGTTGTTCGTTGTCATCGATGTTGTTGATCCGGACGAGTTGCGACCATCACTTCGCTTTCTGATGAAAGACGGTAGATATTTCGATTCCTGCGCAGAGTCCATGTTGTTTTTTGATGCGTAAAGTTCCAAAGATAAATCGTAACCGGACGCAATGAGAAGTCTTAACTCTTCATTAAAAACCTCGAGGTCTTGGAAAGTCGCCAGATGAATAGAGTCATAATGAATACACCTAATTTTGATGGACATTTCAACAGAGAGCTAGATGTACACTGATCAAGAGCCGGAGGTGCACTGACTATTCGCTAGCTAGCGTTTTGGTATCAAACAAAATGGTGGGGGTAAAAGTGTGGTGGGGCGGAGCAGATGGTGGACGGCAGATGGCAGTTGGCAGCTGGTTCGAGGCAGATGGTTGCTACTACATTCGCCGCCACAGTAATGCAATCCGTCGGCGTAATTCTTGTAATTTGTCTTGTCGGTTCATTTGATACGTTTTACATCTACATATGCAATAGCTGAAACACCTGCACTTACGACAAGCTTTCCCGTCAACTTGATCGCCTGGTATTTTAAAACATTGTAACTCACAACAATATGTATTCAAATTGTTATCGAATGATAAATTGTTCATCGGTGGCACCGACATGTTAGCTGCAGCGTGTGTTAGACAAGACTGAGACTAACTTCACTGCTCCCCTCTCTTTTATACCTCTTCATAAGTTAACCCTGAATAAAAGTTCAAGGTCATCCGTTTGAATTTTTAAAAAAAGCAACACAGCAGTATATAAAATAATATACTGCTGTGTTGCTGTTTTTCTTTTTTTCTTTTCTTTATTAAACAAACATCTTACAATACAATAAGCTTAAGTCTAACATTAATGACTAGAAATACAAACAGAGAAATACAAACAGAGACATTATGTACAAGGATGCGTGATGTGCAGAGTGAGTTCCGTCGAGTTGTTGCCGCTTACACCGTGTGATACCAAATACAACGTCCCCGGTTGAATATCTCGCAAATCTTCATTTTGTAGTAGTTCAACAAATCGTTTTGGAAGAAATACTTGAAACTTCGGCTCATCTCCTGGAGTGAAAGGTCCTTCGCTCAATGAAACTAGAATTGCTTCTCCATGTGTGGTTTCCACTTTCTTGATGTTATGAATAATGTAGTGTTTTTGTTCTTTTAGTTCTGAACACTTTTTAGTTAGCAGAAGGTCGGATTTTGAATGAGTGTTGAATTGATCAACCAGTGTTTGTAGAAACTGTTGTGATGCCATCTTCGTTAGCAGTAGTTATGGTGTCTTCTGTAATGTTGCCTCTTCGGAGTCTCGAATAATACTCGTGCTGGGGCGGTGTTGCCTCCTCGTATTTATAGGCCCCGCTACCCCCACCACATTCCTGCGTTTGTTTCAAGTAAGCAGCCAAACGATATGCGTTGTACAATGCACAGTTTGTTTGACCGTGTTTAAGATCTTTTGCAGCGACGCAAATATTTCCGAGATTAATGTTAAAATCCTTACTGATAGTTATATCGAAAACATAACCGTGCGTGTACTTTTGTATCCAATTCTTTTTTTCTAATCCTTTTGTGTATATATGCGAATATTGTTTGCAAAAGTTAAACATAATACTGTGCAGATTACTGTAGCTTATAAATCCTTCATACCAATGTATGTGATGAAAGTAGTTTGTTATCCATTTGTTTGTATTTTTTGCTTTGGTGTTAAGTTTGTTAAAAGAAAAAGGAGCTTCAAACGTGAATGGGTAGGCTACAAATGTAAGCAAGTCTAAAATTACTAATTCCTTGATAATAAACCTATCATCATTATTTCGAAATGCTTGAAATTCTATTACACAAGGCTTTACACTCACTTCTTCATCCCCTCCGCTCATCATGGCACCTAGCGATCAACTAAACTGTTTTCCACACCACGGTAGGTTAAATACCAGGCCGTACAGTTGCTGGCGCGTTGGTGTATATTTAACGTGGGCACCGTCCCCAATAGGCCTACCCCACGTGTATTCTTCTTTACTAAGTCAAACTTTAGTCTTTTTTAACTTCTTCTTCTTGTGTTTCGTTTTCTTCTTCTTCTTGTTTCTCCGTTTCTTCTTCCTGTGTTGTTTCTTCTGTAGCTTCTGTAGTGATTTCTACAAGTGGTTCAAAATCCTTTAACTTTCTCCACATGCAAACTTCATGAGGTATTCTATTAAAAATAGATGTATCCACAGGTCCGTACACGATGGTGCTATCAGGTTGTTTTTCCAAAGTATCGACCAAATATTCTTTAATAATAGCGCTTGCAAATACCAACTGTCTCATGTACCTTGTAATAGGTTCTGTTGCGTAGTTTAAAACGTAGAATTCTTCACGTGAGAGTAGAATCTTATTTTCATGTTGAGTCAAGTCTCTAATTCGCACTTGTAGTTGTCCGCGATGTTTAACAATATCGATTTCATTGTCACAATCCAAAAGTCGAATATGTGTTTTCCTTCCACACAAACTGTTAGTTAAATAACATTCTATTAAATGTACATGTTTCAAAAATGACTCCCAAGCATTTTGCGAAAATAAAACCTTTTTTGTTCCATGGTGTAGTATTACTGTAGGGGAATAATCCAATGACTTCATCAATCCAACTGATACACTTTTACTGATGCATGCTGAGATGGGGTAAAAGATTCGCAAAAAAACTTCAGTTAAAATGTGAGGAGGAATATTTTCTTCAACTTTCTTCTTCCTCTTTGGTACTACCTTTGATGGGTCTGCATTACTTTCCTCCTCTCTATCTCTTTTACCAAACTTTAAAAATGCAGTTATTTCCTTGATGATTTCTGCTTCACTAGTATTATCACGTTCCAATAACGGTGCTACCTCTGCATCACCTTGTACAACAGATGGAGAACTCATTTTGTAGAAGATGTTACCCATGCGACGATAGACGATCAACTGAAGACCTGCATTGTTGCTCCGCTATTTATAGGTTAGCGACAGTGGCGGTGCCGGTGGTGGTACAACGATTTACAATACTGTCTTTACAATACCGGTCAACGGTGTGTATGTAACAATTTTATCGTGCAAAATTAAACAATACGCAGATGTATTCGCAGGTACGTTTTCTTGAAATTCCATTTCTATTTTTATATCAACACTAGACGATTTTACAGATTCATTTTGTTTGGAACAATCAATTACAACAATCGGAGCTTTCGATTCAAACTGAACGGGAGATAGTAGAGGTGTATTTGTTTTGCCGTAATATGAATTTTGGAACCTAGCGTACATGTCGTATAAAACACTGTATCTTTTCTTATCAAAAGAAATATTAAAGTTGTCGTAGGGAAAGAATTGTGAATTCAGGAACACTTTACAGTTTGTTAATTTACAATGGTCAAATTCACCAGCATTTTCAGTTATTATACTTTTCTTCTTCGTTTGTAATCCAAATATTACATATCTCGCTTTTTCCAAATGAGTAGAAGTTTTTACAGTCCATGTATGCCGTTGTGTTGTAGGTAAAACGGGGTATTCATGAAACTCCCAGCTTCTGAATGGCATTACAATGTCTCGATCTGATTTTAACTTTCTTAATAATGTAATCCTGTGTTCATCATTTAGTCGCACATGTGGTACTCTCCAGACAATCTTGTCTAATGTTAATTTCCAGTCTAAATTGGCATCAGTTGTTCCAGTAGCTGCTTTAATAATATCTTTATCGTTTGATGATCTTAATAAAACTAGTTCTTGTTTTACATTTATTATTATTCTTCTGTAGTCTTCAGCAAATCCTAGGAGTAATCTTAAAGGTACGTAGAAATCAAAGTTTCCCGAAGAGTCAGGAGCGATTGTACTTTTGTCTGGTGCAACCCATCCTGCAACAGCTAACAGATTCTTCTCATTTGGTGTTAAAGACGCTAATCCTTTCAATGTACTGGAAATTCCAACCTTTTTTGTTGAATCGACTGTAACTCCTGAAATTTCATATCTAATCTCGTCAAACAAAAATGCCATAGGATTATTTATGAACGGAACAGTGGTTCCAGCAGTACCATCATTTTTTGTTACTTTTCCTTCAATATATAAATAACTTTCGCATGGAAGAGTATAAATGTCTTGTTGTTGTATAGGAATCCTAATTTCATCGTTATTGTTTAATTTGGACGAAGCGTAAGGGTTGTGCGTGTGATATTCCTTTTCCCATAAGGTCTCGTCGAATGTTGGACCCTGCGCTATATCCAGTATATCCATTGTTAATGACTTTTAATCCAATTTCTTCTAGAAAACGAATGTTTTCACTTGTTAACCCTTCTACAGCTGATGAGCTACTGACCTCTTTGCTTGTTGGCTCTCTCTTTTTAAATGATAACCCCATTGTCTAAGCGGATGATTTTATATGTATTCTTACAGTAATAGCTTCTCCTCTAAAGTCAATAAGGTTTCCGTCTTGATCCACTATGTTCAGCACGATGTCTGAAATGAAACTGGTGTTTAACGGTAGGTACACAAGGTTTTGAGGCTTTTCTACTATCTTGAAACCCGGTGCAACTGATGGGTAGAATGTGTGTAATATATGACGATTCTCTCCATCTCTGTAGGATCCTTGTATAATGTTACATGTAATGTCTATGCTATTAACTTTGATGATCGTCACAGTTTTATTCCCAGAATGAGTTTTATTAGGTTCTAATACTTTTGTTTCCTTAGAAAACCCCAATAAACTACCAATTGAATGTTCTTGACTAAAATCAATATAATACTTAGACGTAATTTCGGCTTTCATTGTATTGTTATTGCCTTTTATCGTTATATTTTCTTTTCCCATATGTTTTTGTATAACTTCATTTATATTATCAATTTCATAAGCTCCTGTTGGTAAACTGAATTCTTCCAAAGCTGAATACTTTCCTTTATCATCTTTTGTCTTGTAATAATGTATTTTGTTATTAATTCCTTCACTAACGTTTGGAATAGAGTTATATGTTGTTAAATCCAATAATGCGGCTTCCCATAGTCTTCCTTTTTGCAAACGTAGCGCTGGAAACAGAATACTGCGCAAAGTACATGAGTTACCGGTTAATGACACTGTATACGAGGACATCTTAAAGTTGACTAACACTTTTAGCTAAAAAGTCTAAACATAAATGACCGCAAATGGATGTATCATCAGGTTGTTTTCTTGTATGATTGTAAAAAACATTTTCTGCCGCACGAAAGTATTGTTGAAGTTCTTTCGGTGGTGGAAGGTCTCCAAAACTGTCGAAATAATAAATGGTTTTACCAAGTTTCTTGTAACACACCCAATGAGTGCCTAATCCTTCACTATTATCCAAATTTACAATACCAGTCTCATTTTTCCACATTTTAACCGGTAACTCATCTTTCATAAATACTCCTCTAAAAAATGGGATTTTCAAACAAGAAGCATATGTAATCAGTTCTTCATTGGTCAATTCTTTGTTTTTAATTATTAATTGCTCTTTCTTATTTAATACACACGATACGGTCTTAGGTATAATCCTCCTCCCTTTTTTATCATTGACCATATTGTTGGTTTCTTTTTAGCTTTACCACTGGTAGATCGACGTTTTCTTCTGATATTACCTCCTTGTTTTTTAGCGGGTTTTTTCCCACGCCTTCTTCTCTTTCCTCCTCCAAACGTAGTTTTTGCTTTCATTGCTGCTGTTACTGCTAAAGACGCTGCTTTTTCACCAATACTCGCGTCACTAGATTTTACTCTTTGCCAAGCTTTCTCAGCAAGTGCTTTATCCGCTATTGATCTATTTTTAGTATCACCAAATTTGGAATACGCTATATCGTGCTGTTTACAAGCCTGATCGAGCTTATTTATTCCAGGATCTCCTCTAGCAAGACGTTTCTCTAATTTGGTTCCAGGACCACAATATTGATATCCTCCAGGTAAATGTAATTCCACAGGTAATAAATCAATCGCCTTGTTAACTATAGCTCCAACCGGTTTACTCAATAGAGAAAATGCTGTTGATGCTATTCCCCTTCCTCTCTGTAATCTCTCTCGATTGTGACTGATGCGTTTAACCCTCGACATGGCTATTTATAGCAAAACTTACAATCAGTAGGTGCACTCTATAAATGTTTTACAATGAATGTAATATCAGTTTTGGTTTCTTGTATTATATACTGTTTAAAATCCATTTATTATATCGAAATGGATTTATTAATTAAATGTAGACATATTAAATAAAAGTAGTAAAAATAGAAATAAGGTGTAATTGAAGATGTTCCAGATGTTTCTCCGCTGGTGATGGTATCGTTGTCTTCGGTAAAATGAATAAACTTTAAATAGTTGTCATGTTCCCTTAGAAACTTGCCACTTAATCGTTGATAATTAAATAACACATCCCAGTCTAGTTTATCTTTAAAATTTTCAATGTAGTTCTCAGAGAGATTTTGATATTTACTTATTACTTCCCAACAGTTATTAAAATTTGATGTCATCTCTACGAGGAAGTCTTCTGAAAACTGTTGTCTTTGTAAAATATGGATCCAGTTAACTCTGTGAAAATAAATTCTTAACATAGTCATTGTAAAGAGGTAATGTATGGAAAGTTGTTCCCAATCCATATATCTATCAAACCGTTGAACAAAACCATCTGTCAACACTCCTTGGGGAAATCTCGGCTCTTGAGATATTAAACTCCACGCAGTAATATTGGATTCCATCATCCTCTCTGTATCGTCTCTCGAATATGACTGATGCTTTATCCCTTATCATGGGGGGTATTTTAAATTCTTTTTTCTCTTATGTAATCTTCATTGTTTTCTGTTGGTTCATTAATCACATTCACTTTATCCTCCTTTCCTAATGTCTTGACTTTAGAAGGCTTAGACGGTTTATCTCGTTGATTAGGTTTCTCTGGATTGTGTATATTTTTCCAGTCTAAATAATTGTGACTGTCAACATCTGAAGCTGCATCTCTTCCTGAAGCCCGATGGATATAATGGAATAGAGCTGCACCAAACCTTTCCAAATGTTTTTCATATTCCGTAGTCCATTTCTTGTGTACAATATCAAACATTTTCTTATTTACAGCGTCTCCATCCTGCTCACAATCACCTACATTTGATAATTTTAATTTTTTTACATCATAGCTTGTGTCAGTTTTATTCCTTTTGTAAATCGTTAACAATTTTAGAGTAGCTAAATTTACTGCTTCACCATCATAAATGGGATATTGTATATCGCTTAACCTTTTACCGGAAAACCCCCAATGATCTTCGTGTACAGTTGGGGTTCTTTTTTTCATGTACTGTACCGTAACCGCATCAGACGACATAAGTGGATCACCAACATTTTGAATTACTTTTCCTTCAAAATTATAGCTGCCGTCAGATGTTAACGGAAACCCAGCTCTTTTTTCACTATATCCAGATTTTACCCCAAACTCGGAATACCGTCCAAACTTGTCCACACTCATGATGTAACTGAATCGCTATCGTTTAGGTTCTTATTATATATATATATATATATATATATATATATATATATGCGTCTACTGAACAATTATTCCTTGTTTTCGCAGTTCATCAACCAAAGCTACCCATTCGTTTTCTAAACCAGTGTGCCCGGCTTCCATGGCTTCATGTAATAATCTCATTCGATCAACTAACTTATTTATATCGTTGTAATATATTATATTAGTTTTATACAAGTTTTTCAATAATCCCCTTCCAGATGTGGTAGGATCAGTTGTTTTTCTCTTTTTATGCAAAACATTTAATTCAGCAGAAGATAAAGCTCTTCTTTTAATTTGAGCTTTTTTTGATTTTGAGGGGAAAAGACTAGATATAATACTTGTATATTTTATTGACCGATTTCTATGAATAGGTAGGTCTTTGGAATACTTTTTTCTATGTGCATTTGTATACTCTAATATATGTTTAAACAATTGTAAATCCCTTTTAGTATATTTACCAGGATTATTTTTAAAGATAAGTTCAAACAAACCTTTTGTACCTTTATATTTCTTATCTCCAATAACTATATCATCATTTTCGTTTATATCTAACTTGCTATCTCCAATCATTAATCCTTTATCCTCTATTCTAGCTCCATAGGTATGATAATTTCGATTAGCATGTGCGGCGTGTAACATTTTTAACGTATATGTTCTTTCAAGTGTTCCTTTAAACATAATATCCGTGCCTAATTTGCTTAAGTTGGATGGGTTAATATCCTCTTCTTCTGCTCTTGTATCTTCTACACTTGTATCTTCTGTACTTGTATCTTCTGCAATGTCCTTTTCCTTTAAATCCTCTATATCTCCGCTTTCTTCATACTCGTCGCTTTCTTCAGATGTTTGTAACTGGCCAAAACTTTCATCATTCTGAAATTCTTCTTCATATTTGGAAATTGGTAGCATTTTGTCTCCTTCGAAGCGAATTGAAGGTTTTTCCATATTTTTTGCTAATCGCTTTAAAGGTTCAGTAACAGGTTTGAATGTTGTTTCTAAAAATTGCTCTCTTTCATTTATACCTGATTTTAAAGCTCGGTTTTTTTGTCTAATAGAATCACTAAGTGATTTTATTTCCTTTAATAGCTTTTCCTGGTTAACCATCTTCACACCTTGACGACTTGTACAGTAATATCGCTAATCAGTGTATTAAAACGAATTTATCAAAACCTATTCTATAACGACCATCTTTTATAGCATGATCTTTCATAATAACCAAAAATCCATACTTTTCCGCCCATGCTTTTCCGCAAAGCTCTTTAAACTTTTCAAATGGCATATCCGCATTCACATGATCGTTATATATATGTTTTAGGTTAGTATCATCTTGTTTGAATACAATTAGAATATTTGCATTATCTCTGATAAGTTGTTTTGGGATTTTGCTATAAGTTTGTCCTATATATATGCTGTCAATGTTATTATGTCTTCCCATGGCAAAGTAGTTTCTAATAGTATCCTGATTTTCACAAGATACATCGTCAAATATAAATACAGAATACGGTTTCGCTTCGTTTGGTTGTATAATGCTATCACTAGCGTTAAATTTGTAAAAATTAACATCAGACACATCAGATAGGATTTTATCCAGCAATTGATACTTTGGTTGATGTAGAGACTTTGAAAAAATATATAGGTTATTAAACCTTAATCCCTGCGGATTAGTGATCAAATTAAAGACAACATTGGTCTTTCCACAGTTTGAGGGACCACTTACTATACATCGAACAGTGTTTGGAAGTAAACTACCGTGTTTACCATTGTTGATTTTAACGTTATCCACAGTTAAATCATCTATGTTATTAATATTGAATCGATCTTTATGGTGAATAATCTCCATCCTGCTCAAAGGTTAACGATGAAATGAGTTGCTTGCATTAAACCAAGTCCTTTATAGGTATCCATGAATCCTCAGTTTTGTTAAATCCCAACCACCGCACTTTAACGGCGTCCTTTTTTCTTTGTAACACTTTTTCAACAAGATATACATCACCTACTGTTGATTTTAACATTTCATGTCCATAAAATGCACCTTGCAACAAATTTCCTTTGTTATCTTTTAAAATATACGTCTCAGGTACAGTCGGTTGCACTTTATACACTGTAAAAACTTCATTCGTCCAATTGGGAAGGTATTTCTTGGTAAACACTCCCTTATATTTACTAATCCGTACTTTATCACTTACATTAAATTTTCTTGGCTGCATTTTTTCTACTTTAGGCTTTGTATTTTTCTTTATGCGTTTTAATACATCTTTTGCATTTCTTCTATTTACTTTGTTAGGTTTCATACCAATAGTTCGATGAAACCTGTTGTTATAATCATTTATTAATTGTGGTAAGACATCATACCATACGTAAGAACCTCTTTTTGAAAATTGTTTATACAGTGCTCCTTTTAAGGTTCTATTGAATCTTTCTACAATAGCTGCTTTTTTCTCTGAATTTGTAGAATAATGATTTATTTTATATTTATTCATTAACTGTGCAAAGTTTGTATTAAAGTATTCTGTTCCATCATCAGTTTGTAAATGTTTAATTTTGTTTTTATCTCTTTTTATGGCTATTTCCATCGCTTCTGTTACGCTTTTACCAGTTTTGTCCTTTAGAGGCAAAGCGTCTGCAACTTTTGTAAAACAATTAATAATTGTGAGTATATATTTAAATCCTTTGTTTATTCTGCTATGCGGTCGCATTTCAATTAAATCCGCTTCATATAGATCATTTATCCCTTTTATAACAGTATTTCTTCTTGGAAACTTTATTCTTGCTGGTTTGTGTAGTTCATTAATAATCTTCTCCTTCAGGTCTGACATGATGGTTTCACGAAGGCAGCTGATATGGTATTAAATATTCTTTTGTATAAATCTGCTTATATATATACATATAGTTCAAGGTCATTCAAAACTTGTGTAAAAAAAGGGGAAACACAGCTTAACATTGCTGTGTTTCCCCTTTTTTTACGGAAAGTAAAAAGGATAGAGGATCTAGGACGATGAAAGGGTTATTAGTCAATAGGGTTGAGGGAATAGTGACCGAATGGTAAAGTGTGGATGTTGTCTGGAAGGGTTTGTCTTTTGTCGTCATTACAGGATAGCGCCTTTTTAACTTCAGTCACGCTGTACAGCTGATGGTTAAAACTTCTGATGGTGTTGAATTTAGCTGTAATGATGTTATCCTCAAATAAGCATTGCTTGTAGTGTTCAAAATGCACTTTCTTCTTTAAATATAAACTCTTTACACCTTTAGCTTTCTTAATATAGCTATTGTTCTTTTCTTCTTCTTCTTTTTCATTATAGAGTTTCAAAGAATATAGTTTAGACATCAGTGCAACAATCTCTTCAAGTAGAACACCATTAGCCTCATCCTTGAATTTGCCTAGTACTTTTTTGTTTCTACCATTGTCGTAGTTTGGATGATCTTTTGGATAATCGGAGAAATCAAAGTCGTTCTTGTAAATAAATGTACGTAAGTCTTTATACATGTCCAATGTTACTATGCGATATATGAAAGCGTCAGTGTCCATATATGTAATAGATATATTTTCTCTTCCGTAGAACGCCACCATTTTGTTGTAGTGAAAGTCGTACATGTGTGTTTTTGAGATGTCCAAGATTGACATGCCTATATACAAAGGACGATCCATCTTCACACTCGTCTTCTTCATGGACACTGCTACAAGTTTTTCATTAATAATTATAGATGTTCCAAAATTTGGCTGCTGTACTAGTTTCTGTAATTTTTTTGCGTCGGTAACAAGTTTAACATTTTTATGTCTTCTTTTGTTTTCCAATGTTTTTCCAAATATCGCATTATTCATTAATTTAAAGAAATCTTTTTGAAAGTCTGATGTAGCTGCTGCTCTTCTGATGGTATTTGAATCAATGTAGGGTTTCAACCAGCATGATTGAGAAAATTCCAAAACTCTATTAATTTTTGTTAGACGTAGTCCTAATTCGATAGCTTGTTGAACCACCCAAAAGTGAGCCACGTAGCGTTGTTTATTATTTAATGTCATCATTAATTTGGGGTGTTTTCCAATTGGTGAAATTTCTGTTTTAGCAAGAAGTGGAAGGTCATAATGAAGATCATGTAAATTTTCTGGGTATTCAAAATCGCAATCCAAAATATATCCAGTGTCACCATGTTTCGGAATTTGTAAAATATCGCCAATAGAGTCGGGATTAATCCATTTAAAGTTATCAAAAGGAAGTGGGTTTGACATTGCCCATCCGTACAAGTTATTTGCATCGAAATATCCTAAATAGGTTGACGGTTTGGTTTCATCGTAATCGAGAAGGTATTTGTTGTTGGCTTTGACATGTCTGGTAACACTTTGGGTCAATCCGCCTCTTACTCCAGCTTCAACCATTAAAACCATGTCAATGTCTGTTAAAAGTTGGAGTTTGCATTTTGTTTCTTTTAACATGGCTTGCCAAGCTAATCCTGGTGAAGTATACGAATGTAGAGGGTCCAAACCGTATGCAGCAAAACAGGTTCTTCGGAATTCTTCCATAACATCGCAGAGAAGAGTCACGTCAAGTTTTACATAAAAGTCTGAGTATTCTCCTAAAGTCTTCATATCCAACTCGTTCCATACTCGACATGCGTGTTGATAGTCTTCAAGTGAAATCTCCGAATCATTAAGTTTGTTGTTAAATTGTTCTGGTGGAGGAAGTGATGTTTCATTAAATCTATGAAGTCCATCAATGTAATCGTAGGGGAAGACTCCTTTTCGAAGAATAAGATCCATTTTACTACTGGCTACAATTTTGCTTGTTTCTATCAGATCTTCTCTTTTTAAATTCTCAGTTAATTTCATTAGGCTAGAAGGCATAAATCGAAACGAATCAATAAACCTAAGTTTTATTTTGCCAACCTTTTTAGAGAAACTTATAAATTTTTCCATTGTTGTTGCCAAAACATCTATCGCCCCATCATCTCTTCCCAATTCGGGAATTATAAAGTGAGAGTCATATCCACTAAGGTTATGTAGAACAACGGGTATAAAAGATGGAAGTTTGTAATTTAAGTTGCAAGCGTTACAGGCTGCACCTCTGTAGGCTCCTGTAAGATGGTCGTGATCACGCACTTTAACGTTATCTGGTGTAAATAGGTTATTACACAAATAGCATGTTGTTGTCAAATTGTGATGTTGAAGTTGGTGTTCTTCCATAGGTTGCATCGGTATTTTAAATTTGTAGAGTTCTTCCACCTTAGAGGCAATGTAATACAAATCATCTACAAAGTGTTTCGCTGCTTGTTCACCGCGATAAATCTTCGGAGCAGATGTTAGTCCAAATTCTTGAAGATGTTCTTCAGACAGCGTGGATTTTGTTAGTATACAGTAACTGTTTGGTGCGTGTTTTTGATATTTGCTTCTTTTTGTGATATCCTCTTCTTGTTGTTCAATTGGAAGTAAAGACGCCTCAAAATCAGCATACACAACAAAAGGTAAACGGTATTGTTGGATTACTTTGTCGAATTTTATCTGGGCTCTGCTAGGATGTGGCAATTTAATTCTTACTTCATAGTTTTCATTACATAGCCGTTGGTGTTCTACTAGCCAATCTGACCCTCCCCTTCTTAGTTCTTTGTTCACGTGACAAAAACATCTTTTGCAAATTGTCATCTTTCTTTTATGCTTAGATAATTGTTTAGAAACAAGACTTTCAAATTTTTTGATATACACAAAGTGTGAAATATCGCCTTTAGTAATCAATAACAAATCTGTATGATCTCTGCGCTCATTCGATGTTATACGCAAGGGGTACACATTGTTTGATGAATCCAATCCAAATAGGTTGACAGAAGCTGAAGGATTTTGTTTTTCAAATTTTGAAATGTCTGTTATAGCAACAGGGTAAGTCATCCCTTGAAAATTATATCTATGTTGTACTTCTTCATATTTGTGGCTTGGTCTTATCGGATTGTCTGTTACATATTTGACCAACATGGCATATTTAAAACATTCAGTATCTTTATTTTGTACGTTGACGCAGGATAAGGTATTTCTAATCTTTGTTGGTAGAGGGATGTAGCTACTTCCTCGAATTCCATAACCGTGTTTGTGTACTCTTAAGTCTAGCCCTGTGATGCTTAACAAACTCCATCCAGAGCCTCTTCCTTCATGTTCTTGTATTTTTGTCATTAGCTCTTCAAAACATTCAGATACTATTGAATCAATATCTGACGAAAACATAATAGTTCGGTTTTTTGTTAAAAACCCTCTCGGTGAAGTTTCATTTTGAATGTTTGTAAATAAAGTATCCATTAATAGTCCAAATTTGATAAAATTTAATCTTTTTAATTCATTTTGCAAAGTGCTGCTTACCGATCCTTTTGCGTTATTTAAAAATTCTTCGAGTTGTAATTTTGCATTATCAATTTTGAAGTGGGTTACTACATTACCCGGAAGTGCTCGGGCATGTAGTTCTACATTTACTGATGGTCCAGGCGCATAATGAATGACACTTGGTCTTGAAACTTCATTTTCTTCTTTTTCTTCATTTTCTTCTTTTTCTTCGTTGTGTTCTTCTACATTTTGTTCTTCTTGATGTTTTGCTAATTGTTGGTCGATTGAATCTAATTCTTCTTCATTTGGTTCTTCTTCTTCTGTATTTGTATTGGTGTTATGTTTCAATTCTTTATGAATGGTTAAAAGCCATTCATCTCTGAAAGAAGCTTTACAAATATTGCAGCGATTCATAATGTAGGTGTGCTCTCCACAAGGGTCAACGCAATAATAAAAAAGACTGCAAATGCACCTCTATTTATACCCCCTAGAAGAATTGGTGGGGGTAAGTATTAGGTTAGGTTTACTATATTTTACATTTTCTGTTTACTATTGTAGTTGGAGGCTACAAAATTTTGTATTTTAGGTCAAGGTCATTGGACATATTTGCCAAAACGGGGAATAGAGCAGTAAATGATTTCATTTTAAACCATAAATTGATCTATTCCCCGCTCTGTATTTAACAAGGACAATTTTCTTCAACAGGAACATTTGATAGATTTTTAAACTAGGATGTGAAGTCGGATTGTACACATTGCATCTCGATCAACTAAAAATTTCATAAAATAATAGGGATCTTCAGTTGTAGATTCATCTTTAACATATTCAATAGTCAACATTGCCGAACGAACATCTTGTGGAATTACGTCGACTTTTATGAGTCGCCTTTCGAGTTCAAACCGTTTTGTTATTGATGTAAGTTTTATCACATCATCAATATCGATAAGGGGAAAGCTGTAACAAACGGAGTTTCCTGGTGGGTTCATCATGCCGTTATGCTAAATATACACTGTTGCATCGTCATTAAATAGACGTTCCCCCACCATTAAATGTATAAGTTACCCCCACTTTTCAGTCATGTAAATGGTTCAAGGTCATACAACAATATTACCAAAACGGGGAATAGAGAATAAGTGATTCTCATTATAACCACAAACTGATCTATTCCCCGCTTTGTATTTAAAGTAAACTATTTGAAGACAACAAAAACTTATTCAGATTCTTCCGATGATGATGATGATGATGAGCTCATATCACTAAATAAGCGACGACAAACACTAAGATTCCCTGTGACTGGATCTAGAACTACGTCATCAATATTAATACTGCTTGGAGGGGTTCCACTATCAACAAGGTCCATTTCCTCCAAACAAAGCAACTGATGATGAAATTCTGGTTCATTATCATCGTCGTTGTCGTCGTCAGTCAACAGCTCCATCTCTCCAAGATATGGTTCACTGCTAGCAAACTCACTCAGTAGTTCAAGATCACTAAACAGTTCATCTTCCATCTCTGAATCGTCTTCGTCTTCATCTTCGTTTATATTTACTGGAATATTTTGAATTATTCCCAGTATAGTCTTCTTAGAAGGGAAAATGTTATCTCTGGGCGACATGATTCCAAGTAGCAGACTGATTTTACAACTAATACAAAACCACCTTTTATACCCCGATTCCGGTAATGGTGGGGGTAAGTGTTGAAAGTACAAGTAGTAGGGAAGAGGTATTATTGTAACACAAATGATTAAGTCCTGTAAGTGGGTCAAGGTTACCTTAACCTATTACCAGAACGGGGAATAGAGCAGTAAGTGATTCTCACTTTGACCACAAACTGATCTATTCCCCGTTCTGTCTTCTGCTGTTCAGTATTTCCAAAGACTCTTAGTTAGTTGAAGAAAATTGGTCAATTTCCATTGCTAGCAATTCTTCAGGCAGTTGAAATGATGTATTTTGTGATAACATTTCCAACATATCAATATATTTTATGGCGTGTTTTATAGTAGAAAGTTTTGAAGCGTTTGGTTCAAGAAAAGGTAATTTTGTTCGTAATAAATTATAGGCTTCATTCAATATTGCAATCCTTTTTCTCTCTCTAGCACACCTTCTTTTCTCTATATCATTCTCCTCCTTTCCTTTAACATCTAAGTTAGATGATCCTCCTGGGCTATCCATAGCTGGACAATAACTATACTCCGAAGCCGACTGCCTTATATATGTTTACCACCACTCTTTTACAATGAATATAGCTGGTTCAATGTCTTGTTCGGGGAAAAGTCGCTAACCTAACGTGTAGTGTAATAAAGACACAAAACAAACCCCTCTTGTAATAATCGATAAATTTCTCTCTTCAAAGGAATTGGTTCCACATCTATTTTTACCTCTTCAGTTTTACGAATACCCAATCCTTTGACCTTAACATCATGATACTCCATAAGCAGTTGGTATACACGCTGGGTAAAGATATCCGCTTTAGTAGTAGAGTTAATATAGTGGAGGTATACCATGGTAGATGCTCTATTGATGCAGTTCACAACCAAAGTGATTATTGACTCTGCAACATCGCGCTTTAATACCCATCATGTAAGTGGGTCAAGGCCGTCTGATTATATTACCAAAACGGGGAATAGAGCAGTAAGTGATTCTCACTATAACCACAAACTGATATATTCCCCGCCTGTGATCACCCCTTCTACCACATCTTCTAACTGGGTCAAGGTCGTTTCTGACCAAAATGGGGGGTGGGGTGTGAGATTTGACAGAATCTCACACCCCGGAAACCTAAAGGGAAGTAGATATAATTTACAGTAAAGTCTGGCTAAAGTTCAAGTCACAATGAAGAGTTATTATTTTACAAATATAAAGTCACACAAATATGTAAATTGTACAAATCTAAAATAAAGGAGTCGGTGAGGAGCCTTAGGACCCCTCTCACCGAGGTCTAGCGAAAACCGGGGAAATGCGAAACCCCATCCGGTATGCAAAGAAGGTGCAGTGATCGGTTTGCGGGCCGTAAACACTGCAAAGCAAGAGCCGGTTTGCTGGCCGTACTCTTAAAAGCTAAGGAGAGCCGGTTTTCTTGCCGTACTCGCAAGGAAAGGAGATGGAGTTAAAGGGTATCTTACATATTTGTATGATGAATAATTAATTTCAATTAACAAGAGTTATAAATGTAAATTGTACTAATCTAAAATAAAGGAGTCAGTGAGGAGCCTTAGGACCCCTCTCACTGAGGTTTAGCGAAAACCGGGGAAATGCGAAACCCCATCCGGTATGCAAAGAAGGTGCAGTGATCGGTTTGCGGGCCGTAAACACTGCAAAGCAAGAGCCGGTTTGCTGGCCGTACTCTTAAAAGCTAAGGAGAGCCGGTTTTCTTGCCGTACTCGCAAGGAAAGGAGATGGAGTTGAAGGGTGTCATTAATATGTGTGTGTGTGTGTGTGTGTGTGTGTGTGTGTGTGTGTAAGATGTTAATAAATAAAAAAAAAATGTATAAATAACCTAGCCAAACTTTAAAGTAATTTAAAGAAAGGAGTTAGTACTATCTACAATACAAAATAAGAAAACAAGCAAGCAAAGTTCAACCAAACATACAACATGCAACATGCAAAAGTATAAGGGATTAATAAAAAGTGTGCGCATACTTAGTATTAACCCCTTATTTCTCCAGTTGTTCTTATAAAAAGAACAACTAGACAGTTGCACTGAACAGTGGAGATGGTACCATGTTAACACTCCACTGTACAGCAAGCAACTGATGTCAGTTACTGCATAGTTCGCTTATATAGGAGACGCGAAATTACCTCGGCTGAGTTTGATGAGGTTTTAATTTCGCTTTTATCAGCATACTACAATACAGTTAAGAAAAGCAAAGACATGCGGAAGATTTTAAATACAAAAGCTGAAAGCAAAAGCAACGACCCTAGCATGCAAGAAACTAACTACTATAGCCGGACTAATAAAGCAGCAATATAACATGCAGGAAAAGACAGAGTGAAAGAGAAGGAAAAGAGAGAGAAAGAGAACCCAGGTAGCGAGATCTTACGAGGGGGGCGCCCTCCCCCCGCATTACCCCGCTACTGCAATTGTCCTCGCACTTTAATACGCAGGTCACTTGCATGGGAGCAGTCTCGACTTAGATCGACGACTGGTAAGGAACTGTCCGGAGCACTCGCTTATATGGCCGCGGGAGGGCGCGGGTAATTTTCCCGACACAGGGTAATTTGGTTGGGTATTTTGTTGTGTAATGCAGCTCTAGACATAAAAACAAAATTCGGCTGATTTAGTGAGGTTTTTAATTTCGCGTGTAACAGCTGGCGCGGGGCGTTCCCTTGACAGCTTGATTTAATGGGTTGCGCACCGGTTGCATTCTACTAGGTAATTAACTCTCCCACTCGTTTTGTTGAACGCTAGTACAGGTTGGGATTCTCTATCTCTATTCATATTTAATTTAGGTACCTTTTGTTGTAACTAAAATAATTATGTTGTGTAGCTAGTTGAGGTATTTTGCATTTACGTATTCGTATTATTACTTTAGTGTGAGCTGCCCCCATTATATATCATTGTGAAATACGGCCAAGACGTCGAACGTCGCATAGTGGGGCAATTTTAATAATCTAGCTGGACAAAAATACCTATCAGAAATATTGTTATTTAACAAAAGGACATAAAATATAAATAAACAAATAGTCAAAAGAGTCAAAACAATGATTATTATAATTGCATTGTCATTGGGCAGAGTGCAGATAAGGCCAAATACTCAGATAATGCGGGAGCCGGTCAGTAGTTAAAGTTGTCGCTGTCAATTAGTCGCTGTGTAGGACCCCAGTATGTGATGTTCTTCAAATAGGTTATTATTTTATTATTAATACAATGGATAAGAAACACAAAGGTAAGTCAGTGTTCCTGTTTTGATTATTTTTTTAATGTGAAGATTTTTTTTTTTGCTTAATCTTTAAAAATAAATGTGTTACAAAGTGTTTTAGAGTAAAGGTTTCAAGGAACCTACCAGAACCTTGAATATTATATATTTCCATGAAGGGCGGATTGTACACAATCCAAAAATTCGTGTTTTAGCTGCTACTTTTTGCAACTTTAAATTTGTAAAGAAGAAATACTATAGGATTACCCTGCAATACTAAATTTTGGAGTAGTTGTACGTACATTTGTTGGCGTACAAACTTTAATAGCAAACTTGATTTTCAAAATATTTGTTAGTTTCATTAAAGAACAATCGATATCAAATGTTTTTCATTTGCACTTATTCAAAATCGTGGGCTCCAATGATATTTCAATAACAAAAAATGTTAGATTACATTAATTTACTCATTAAATTCATACACGGTTTTATTTACATATATGACAGGTTATATGATCAGAACCTTATAAAAATCTGGTGTATTAAAGTTTTTAAAATGTTTAATTTATTTATAATCCCAATAGTAAACTATTATTGGTTGATTTTCGCTACAGTGCAATACAAGTATCAGGATATTTTTTTATTAAACAAGTTGATTGTTATCTTTAACAGTTAACTATATAGGATTTCAAGGTAGGTAAACTTAATAAATTTATAGCTTTTCCTAAAAACCTCTATGAGGTTATGTCAAATTAAACTTGCATAGGCCTACATCACCTTTTGTAAAAAAAAAAAAAAATTCATTATACAATGATTTTAGTTTTACTCTTCTTAATTGAATATATTTTTACAATTGATGGAAATAACCTCTCCAAAGTTAACAGCATCAACAATGGGTTTAATTCAAGTAGTAAGCACCCAGAACCACCGGGATGACTTCTCCTCTGGTGACCCGAAGTTATGGTTTAACATATACCAAATGGATACTCAACTTGCGGATTGATCAGACGAACAAGTAGTTGTTTGTACGCAAGAAGCAGCACATGAATACATGCACTGGTTTAGATCATAGTAGCTGTTATAATTATACAGCGTTGAGCAAACATTATTGAAGTTTTCAGTTACGAAGCTGAGGTCTAAGGATGTGAGTAATGTACAGTGCCCTGCGGCAGAGAACTCTGTTAGAGGCGGAGCCTGCAGTCGGCGTGACCTTGAATAAACCAATAAGCATCACGCGTAGTTGACAAGCTGTTTGCCCGCTCTAACAGCGCTTGACGTCGAATCATTGTACTAGTTACATTAAATTGTCGGCGCTCGGGTAAAACATGTAAAACTGCAATAAATCTTGTAACACTGTGTTAAAGAAAAATAAATTACGAACATTTTTAAAAAAGGTGTAGGGCGATAGCTTTTTTCCTTTTATATTAAAAACTAATTTGATTAGATTCTTTGATTGTAAGGCTAGCAAATGGAGTTCTTGGATGTTATTTTGATTTTGTTTGATGTACTAAACGTCTGAACTCTAAAATATCTACAAATCTAGTAAAGTTCAAATAATCAGCGATATAAAAGTACTATTTCTCGTTATAATCCAAATTTAAACCATTGAGGCAATTACTTTCCCTATAAATCTCTGAACAATGAATAAAAGTAGGGCGACGGGGTATTGTACTTATATCCGACACTCGGTTTCCAAGAAATCTACCGTAGAATACTCCAGGCTGAAACATTCTTAGCAAGTTGTCTGCTACGCAAGATGCATCATATGAGTACATGCAATAAATTAGATCACAGTGACTGTTATGATTGCGTAAAAACAGTGTCGAGCAAGAATTGTTAATGTTTTTAGTTACGGAGCTCCGATCCTCACAGAGTCAGAGCTAGACTCTAACTAATGCATGTCCCGTAGTTATTGTGCGATGTGACAACTTGGTGGGGGAAACTGGTGTGGTGGGGGGTAAAGACGAGTGTCTATCCTACATGCTTGTATCACTTCAGTATACCTGCGGCTCTTGCATAGTTCACATGGATTCGCCAATACAAGGCACTACGGTTTCTTCCACATGTTCTTCTTTTAATATTGAGCAAGCTGACAATACAAATGATGAAATACAAGTACATGAAGTTTATAGCACAATATCTTCTGATGCAGAAGCAATAATGTCATCTCTAATAGGGTTTGACTAATGATGGTGGATGTAGTAGCAACCATCTGCCTCGCACCACCTGTCGCCTGCCATCTGCTCCGCCCCACCACACTTTTACCCCCACAATTTGGTTTGATACCAAAACGCTAGCTAGCGAATATTCAGTACACCTCCAGCTCTTGACCAGTGTACATCGAGCTCTCTGTTGAAATGTCCATCAAAATTAGGTGTATTCATTATGACTCTATTCATCTGGCGACTTTCCAAGACCTCGAGGTTTTTAATGAAGAGTTAAGACTTCTCATTGCGTCCGGTTACGATTTATCTTTGGAACTTTACGCAACAAAAAACAACATGGACTCTGCACAGGGATCGAAGTATCTACCTTCTTTCATCAGGAAAAAACACGATGATCGCGACTCGTCGGCATCATCAACTTCGATTTTAACCAACATCGGCGGAAGCTTCGTATTGTAATTAAGAACAAACATTGTTAATAAAATAAAGTTGTTTTTGTAATAGTACTACCTCGCATTCGTATCATTCGATTGTTTCATTCGATTATTTTCATTCGATATTTATTATCGATTAACTATCGAATCACAATCGGATTTTACGCGTGCGAGGTAGTACTTTTTTAAAACACCCTCCCCGTGACCTTGAACTTTACCTCATTACGTCACAAAACCGCCTACGTCACTGGCTCAGCCTCAGATGACGTATTTAATGACTCAGCGCTTCCGGTCACGTGACCGGAAGCCATAAATCAAGTGAGCCAAAAGCCGCAAAAGCACACTACTAATGTTTCATGAAATATATTTGTAACTGGCATCGTATATTATTATCTAATGTATATATTGACAATATACAATTTGTTGATTTTAGATTATAACATTAATATAAATATTGAGTGAATAATTTTTGATTTATACAGTTAACCCTATGAGTGCCAGAGTTTTTCGGTCGTCATATCCCTAGAGTGCCAGAGTTTTTAACAGAGTATATCCAAAAAGTGCCAGGCACAAAATCAACATTTTGCAAGGGTTTGCAAAAAAATTAATAACTTTTTTATTTGGTAAGATATTATTATGAAACTTTTTTGTTTTGTAAGTTTAAAGTTTAGCTATAATATTATGCACATATAATATTTAAAAAATAAAAAATTTTAATACATAATATGCATATATTTGAATATATTATATGCATGTGGGAAATTTCTTTTTTATTTTATTTTTTTTGATTTGTTTCAGGTAAATAAATATTGTTCAAATATAAGATTTTCATCAAATAACTACTAGATTTATGGGACATGTTTCCCAAAATATTTCCTGAAAGTTTCATCAAATTTGGGCTGTAGGCGGATGAGTTATTTCCATAAATGTAAAAAAATATAAAAACGGTAAATTAGTACACAAAACAGTAGCCTAACTTTATTCCAGGGTTTAAGTTTTATTACAATATTATTTCATAAAGCAGACTAACTAGGCCTCGTATATTTATGGAGTATATGTTTACCTGAACATATCCTGGAAGAAATAATAAAAAGTAATGACGTAAGAAAAATTTTCTATAACAACGATACACAAAATCAACATTTTGCAAGGATTTTGTACATAAAATCAATAACTTTTTTATTTGGTAAGATATTATTATGAAACTTTTTTTGTTTTGTAAGTTTAAAGTTTAGCTATAATATTATGCACATATATAATATCTAAAAAATAAAAAATAACAAATTTGAATAGGTACATATTATATACGCGGGAAATTTTTTTATATTTTTTTCAGATAAATAAACATTGTTCAAATATAAGATTTTCACCAAATAACTACTAGATTTATAGAGCTAGAAAATATCCTGGAAATGACCTGAAAGAAATAATAAAAAGTAATGACATAAGACAAATTTTCCATAACAACGAAATATCGTTGCAATGTATTTTTCGGTAAGACCACCGACGATGATATATCGTTGTGAAGTATTTTTCGGATGTTCCGTGCACAACAATATATCGTTGCGTGGCACTCAAAGTGTTAAAATGTTGTTCAAAACATCAAATTTTCCGATTTGATATAAACTCATCGAATGTTTAAGATTGATATATTGCATCCGATTAGTTGGTGGCCGCTTATGAAACTGTACCCAAAGCACATAAAATTTATCGTAGATTACAAAGTATGGCTTTTCCAAGGTAAATATATATAGCGTACTGTTTTTGTGAAAACTAGAAAAATACTACATAGAAAGCCATTCTGAAACGACTGTCATTAGTGGAAGGACTAATGGTGTGGACATAAATTGTCCAGTGTGGGAAGGCTAAATGTTTTTGTTAAAATTGCCAGAAAAGCAAATTATTGTGATATTAAATTATGCAAAACCAGTGTGGGAATGCCGTTCCCATGCGTTCCCACTCCACTACACCACTGGGAAGGACTAAATTTCTTAGATAGACCCTTAGCCTATGTAATAAAAAATCAATTTTATGTACTTATTGCCAGTGGTGCCCATCCCCCCCCCAAGCCTCAAGGCGCTATTCCCCCCAAAATATGGCTACCCCCCCCAAGAAGCAATAAACTTTTTAGCTCTTGTGTTGTGACAGTGAATGAACTGTACCTATACCTACAATAAAGTTGACCAGGGGAGGGGGGACCACACCTAGATTCTACCAAAACCGAAAGAATAATACAGACACAGATAATGGCGACAATTAAAAAAAACCTTAGTTATAATTGGATAGATTATCTACTGTACTACCTATAGTACAGTACATGCAGAAAAACCTTTCCTCTGGAACAGCCTACAAGAACAATTCAGATGATTGTTGAGGAGAGTGCGGGCAACGAGATGTAGTGCGGGGGGGGGGGGGGGGGTCATTTAATTAGCATTACAGAAAACATAACCCTAAAAAACAGTAACGTGTTTCTTGCTATTATTAGTGAATTTACTTTGGAAAAGTGAACTATTAGCATGACCCGCAGGTTGAGACTTAAGCCCAGGATCACCCTAGAAGTTCCTGACGTGACCCCCTGAACACGTTTTGAGGGGTCGCTAAAAACTATATATATGTGTTCCCACTGTAGTGGTCACAATTTTTGTCCGATTTACTTCAAATTTGGTAGGAACATTCCTTTCTATAATCAGTTGGACAAGTGCGTTGGGTAACAAAATCGGAAACCTCTAACCCCCTTTTTGTGGGATTTTAAGTTTTATAATTTTGAGTTTTTGGGCCCAAAAAGGGTCAGAAAAACCCCGGATGTGAAAAGGTGGAGACTAATAAGGCAAAACGTTTAAGCCATCTCTCATCGTTCTAGCACAAGTATTTACCGAGTTATTAAAGAATTTGTTAATTGTCTTAAGACAGTACGTTGTCTTGTGGGGATTTTACACTGGAAAAGGCTGTTTTTCATATCTTGATGTAGTTGTATCACCCCCCAATACCCTTACACCCTTGTTATCTTGACTATACCTCCTCCTAATCTTATAATGTGGCCTACATCGCCATCCTAATAGTGAATTTAAATATAACCTGGAGAATCAGAACAGCCAAAAATAACATTTTTAAATTTTCCAAAAAAATTTTATTAGTGTTGTTTTAAACCCTTTTTTAGATTTTTTTAAAGGTTTTAATGCGGAAATTCGCTTCCCTAATGCGGAAATTCGCCAGCGTGCTGCGTGCGATCTCGTTTGTTGTCGGTAAAAAAGTCGAATGCTGTAGTAAGATTGTTTTGATTAATAAAAACTGATTTCTCGATTAATTCATAATACATTATTTTTAGCGTTTGTTTGGATTTAGTGATATGCATTTTTAGAAGATGTATACATCTTGGATTAAATGTTTAAACGTTCCATCATACGGTAACCATGAAATTAATTCCTGGATAAAACTGAAAGGTTGGCTACTGCTTGTGGACTTGGGCTTGACTTGACTTTGGCTTGTGAACTTTTGCTGCAGAAAAACTGTGGGTAATTTTCGTGCCTATAAAAAAACTTTAGACTCTCATTTAAGAAGAAGCAAGAAGCACATAGCTAATTTTCAACTTTGGAAAAGGGAGACCTAGGTCGAGAAGTACCAGCATTGACAATTAATGAGTGAATTTGTGAGAAGACATGTTTCTATTTTACAAAACAATATATTTATAAAAATACCCCCGTAGCAGCAAACCTGCGTACTCAGCGAATTTCCAATGCATATATATGTATCTTTATACCACATAAAACCAAATACCAAGTTTTATCAATATACATTCATAAATAAACGATTTATGACATTTTAATTATTCTCCATAAGAATAACATGGCGGCTGAGTATGCAGGTTTGCTGAAGAAAGGATCACAAAAAATGGGGTTTTATACAAATATCAATATAACTCAAGTAGGTAAACCAACATGCCAAATTTTATTAATTTATGTTCATAATTAAGGGAGATAACACGTTACTTATTCCCCATAAGAATAACACGGGGGCTGAGTACGCAGGTTTGCTGCTACGGGAACTATTGGCAAAAAATGTATTTTAGTGCAAATATCAATAGACCACAACGATATGAAGCAATATACCAAGTTTCATCAAGATAAGTTGATAAATAAGCGAGATATACAATTTTTCTTATTCTCCATAAGAATAACATTGGACAACGTACTGTGTTTAGCACTTTCAATACCTCTGTAACCATTTGACGTAGAGCAATGATCAAAACACCAAATTGTGCGTCTTTTTAAGCTGTTTCCAATGGAAGAAACTAAAATTTGACTTTTTCAAAAATTATATGTATAAAACTCAAAAAACCCATTTTTGGGGTACAAAACCCCCCCAAACCCACTTCGGATAGGTCGATCTGTCTGGTTTTCGAACTTAAAGTCATAAATGCTGCTTTACACGCTTATACAAAATTTCGTCAAAATCGGATTATTTTTACGAGAGTTATCGTGCTCATGGACACACATATATATATATATATATAGATATATATATATATATAGATATATATATATATAGATATATATATATATAGATATATATATATATATATATATCTACAGTTTCAAACGAATGGTGTTTTTGGGGTCTGGGGACCTCAAAATGAAAAGTTATCATGGTCCCGGGCCTAGGTCTTACCATGCCGACTACGGTAATAGCTTCTTCCCTATAGGGGAAATTCGCTAAAAAGACTGAATAGTATAAAAATGTATGTGAGGAAGTGTGTGAGGTGGCAAAATAAAATTAATACCACAAAAAGAAAAAATTTCTTGGTGGAAGTAGGCAGTTTAAGTGAAAGGATTATAGTTAGGCCGGAGCTATTAGGTTGAAGAATGATTTTACTGACTGTGATAAAGAACTCACTACTAGAGACTGATGAAGAAAATCGTAGAGGTATTTTACTAAGCCGTTTTCCATGAATCTACTTTAAAAACAGTCAATACGGAAAATGTCCACAATTAAAATGTTCAGGTATACTTATTTTGTCATAGTTTATTTTCCTTTATTCATATGTTGTAGGCCAGTAATTTTATAACTTATTTAGTTTATACCACAGAATTTGCTACGTATTTTCACCCTAGGGGAGCCAAAAATAGTCTTATCTCAATTTCTGTCTGTCTGTCCGTCCTTCGGTAAGACAAAGAAAGTGTTTTTGTTCGCTATTCTCGGGAAAACGAGTGCACTGATAAATCTTTGATGAATCTTTCTTTCTTTGTTTTATACATTCGTGAGAAGATTTTAGGCTACTTTAAACTGCATTTCGCCTTTTCTAAAAATAATGGCTTCCACTCAAAAACGTGTTTTCGCACGGTTTTGATCGTATTTGTTCGCTTTTCGCAGGGAAACGGGTGATTTTATTTAGATGAAACTTTGTTTCTATGTGTTCTATACGTACGTTAGAAGATTATAATTATAAGCTATTTCAACATTTTGAATTCACCTCAGGGCTAAACCCCACGGGATTTTCAAGATACCATCTTATGGTTATGGACAAAGCATTTATTTATACTAAACCAGTTGATGACTTAAGAATATTTATTCCATAATCAGCTGTTGTAGTTCTCAATTAAAACGTTTAGTGAAGATTGGTAATAAATAACAGAAGTATACAGAGTGGACATATTATCTAAATCTATATTTTTCAGGCACATTCACTCGCTCACTGTAACACTCACTGTAGACACATTGTGATCACTGTAACTAAAAATACCCCCGTCGCAGCAAACCTGCATACTCAGCGAATTTCCAATGAAGATATAGATGTCTTAATACTACATAAAGCCACTTACCAAGTTTCATAAAAATATATTCACAAATAAGCGATATATACAATTTGAATTATTCTCCATAAGAATAACATTGGGGCTGAGTACGTAGGTTTGCTGCAACAAGGAACACAAAAAATGGGTTTTTAATGCTAATGTCAATATAACTCAACTAGGTTACCAGTTTTTATTCATTTATCTTCATAATTATGGGAGACAGAGCATTTAATTATTATCCATAAGAATAACATGGGGGCTGAGTACGCAGGTTTGCTGCTACGGGAGAATTATGCAAAAACAATTTTTTGGAGCAAATATCAATAGACCTCAACGAGATGAAGCTGTATACCAAGTTTCGCCAGTATACGTTCATAAATAAGCGAGATAACAAAATGTTCTTTTCCTCCATAAGAATAACATTAGACAACGTACTGTGTTTAGCACTTTCAATAACTCGGTAACCAATTGACGTAGAGGAATGATCGAAATACCAAATTGTGTGTTTTTTTAAGCTGAATCGAATGGTCAAAAGTAAAATTTGACTTGTTCAAAAATTATATGTAAAAAATTCAAAAAACCCATCTTTTGGGTACAAAACCCCCCCAAAATACCCCTTCGGATAGGTCGATCTGTCTGGTTTTCGAACTTAAAGTCATAAATGCTGCTTTACATATTTATACCAAATTTCGTCAAAATCGGACCATTTTTACGAGAGTTATCGTGCTCACGGACACACACATATATATAGATATATATATATATAGATATATATATATATAGATATATATATATATATATATAGATATATATATATATATACAGTATCGAACGAATGGTGTTTTTGGGGTCTGGGGACCTCAAAACGAAAAGTTATCATGGTCCCGGGCCTTGGTCTTACCATGCCGACTACGGTAATAGCTTCTTCCCTATAGGGGAAATTCGCTAATATAGGGGAAATTCGCTAATTCCCTATAGGGGAAATTCGCTAAAATGACAATGTCTAAGAAGGTGAAATTTTGCATAGTGGTTCCCCTTATTCTGCAAATGTACAAAAAGGCTAGGTTTGAAACAAAATCGTACCCGACTCTGCCTAATTTACTTTTATTGCTGGCAATCTTATGAGCATTAGTTCGGACCTTCGGAGCATCAACAACATGGCCCATAATGGGGAGTCATGGTGTTGTTCTCTCTAGAGATTTCATATAGACACTTTGTGTGCTTGAGTCATGAGGGGACGAGATCTATGCCTCTCTAAATAGATATTTTATGTAGCCAACTACTGAGTGTCTCAACTTAATAGTAAATTTGAAAATTATTTTTCGATAAGACTATAGGGTTGAGGATTTTTATTAGGTCCTTCTAAAAGTTGAGAACAGGACATTGGAAAACAGGTGGTCTCATAAACTTTGCTCCTTCACTCTGTTCAATCGATGAATAACAGGAACTACTGATCGACAGTTTTTTCCCCTGAGGTTCATAAACAGATTAATTTCGAAAGGGCCTTGTGCTATCCTCACGTCCACTAATGAAATATTGTAAAATTAATTTGGTTGTTATTATTTTAAAATTCACCTATTATTTAGACATACAACCCATACGAAGGACGGGTACACAGCTAGTCAGCACATAAAAGAAAACACATATTGTCATAATTGTTCACTATAAAAGTGGATTTGATGATTCATGCCCACCTCCGGGAAATTCAGATTTTTCAAAATCTAGACCGGACTACAGTTCGGATCTCTGAGAGTTTACTGTGTCTATTGTAAAAGTTTCTTACATCAGTTTTTAATACAGGGTCTCGAGCACTCCCATTCAAAACTGTGCATCAGCCTCCTGTCAAGTTCAAGTCCCCCCACAGGAAGATCTTCATCTCTAATGAGGAAATAGAACTACAATTCACTGATTACGAGAGGAGCGTGACAACTCATCTTCTGAATCCCAATCTGTAAGTATTTCTCACATTCCTTCATTATGCTTCATCCGATGATCATGCGACATCCGATGATAAAGCTCAGCATGTTTTCTGCCATTCAGGTGATATTTAACCCATTAAGGTAGTAATTTTATTCCATTCGCAATAGCCTATAACGGGATTTGATTGGTGCTGCACTCTAGTAGCAAAATATGTAACTAATGACCACGGGCGACTACAGTTCTATCCGCTAGGGGCGCGGACTGACTGAAAAACCTTATTGTTGCCGCTTGGCCCTCAGTCGTGTTAGCTGAGTTGGCTACGTCGAGGAAACACCTTGGGCAGGTGTGAATACGATGTTCGTGGGTTCGATTCCCACACACTACCAAAACTGACCAGTCGTGCAACTCACAATGAGTTAACCGGTCTGTGGCAACGTTGGTAGGAGGGCCCAAGTAAAACAAACGGTGGCAGGCTTGCTTGGAAGTTGGCAGGATCGGTTAATTCTTTGTGAGTTGCAACATGGTCAATACTGATTTTGCTACTTCCAATTGCCTGTGTGTGCCAATGTGACTCTAAATACCCCCGTCGCAGCAAACCTGCGTACTCAGCGAATTTCCAATGCATAATATATGTCTTAATACCATATAAAGCCACATACCAAGTTTCATAAAAATATATTCATATATAAGCGATATATATACAATTTTAATTATTCTCTATAAGAATAGCATCGGTGATGAGTACATAGGTTTGCTGAAACAAGGAATACAAACAATAGGTTTTTATGCAAATATAAATATAATTTAACTAGGTGAAGCCACATACCAAGTTTAATCAATATTCAATCATAAGTAAGCAGTGTATAACATTTTAATTATTCTCCATAAGAATAACATGGGAGATGAGTAAGCAGGTTTGCTGCAACAAGGAACTAAAAAAATGGGTTTTTATGCAAATATCAATATAACTCAACAAGGTGAAGCCACATACCAAGTTTTATTAATTTATGTTCATAATTAAGGGAGTCATTACATTTTACTTATTCTTCATAAGAATAACATGGGGGCTGCGTACGCAGGTTTGCTGCTACGGGAATAATCAACAAAAAATCAATTTTTTGTGCAAATATCAATATACCAGAACTACGTGAAGCCACATACCAAGTTTCATCAATATACATTCGTTAATAATGGAGATATCAAATTTTAGTTATTCTCCATAAGGATAACATTGGACAACGTACTGTGTTTAGCACTTTGAATATCTCTGCAACGGTTGGACGTAGAATCACAATTTAAACACCAAAATGATTGTTTTGTGGAGCTGAGTTGATCGGTAAAAGCAAATGTGAAGTTTACATTAAAATTAACTTAGGAAAAGCCAAAAACCTTTTTCCCATAAGATTAACATAGGAGACTTTATGAGCAGGTTTTTTTGGATTTTCTCTGCAACCACTTAACCTAGCTTAATAATTCAAAATGCCATATTATTTGTTTTTTTTAAGCTCTATAACATGGTCTAAACCAAAATTAAGTGTTTTAAAAATTTTAGGGTAAAAAATGCAAAAAACTGATTTTTGGAAAATTTAAAACCCCCCTAAACCCCCCTTCCCATGGCCCAATTTTTCTGGTTTTCGAACTTAAAGTCATAAATGTCACTTTACACATTTGAGCCAAATTTCATCGAAATCGGACGTTTTTCACTCAAGTTATCGCATTCACGGACACACACACACACACACACATATATATATACCTATATATAAATTTGAACGTATAGTGTTTTAGTCATCTGGGGAAAAAAAATTTGTCATGGTCTCGGGCTTAAATCTTACCATGAGACCTACGGTAATAGCTTCTTCCCTATAGGGGAAATTCGCTAAAACTGAATGAAAACAGTATTTTAATGAAAATACAGTATACCATAAATCCATTTAAAAACACAAATTTCTATTCCTGTTCATAGGTTTAAACAAACTACAAGTAAGGAACGAGACCAGCTCCTATGTCTACGCCAATGGGTTAAACCCATTATTCTGTGTACTCTGTGTCCACATTAGTTTTATGTCTTATGTACAATTAACATGCATTTCATATAGAAAAATAATGATTTTTGCTGATTGCAGAAAAACATAAAGAGATACAAGGTTGGTGTAAATTAGAAAGTTGCTAGGATTTACAAGACTTTTTAAATAGTACGCTTTTTGACATACGTTACCATTTGACTTTTTGAATTTTGGGCGGTATTTTCAAAATAAATAATTTTTGAAATACAGATTTTCTAAAAAAAAAGCCTGTCATGTCCATACCAGAGTAAAGCTGAGTTTATCGAGAGTAAGAAATTTAAGTCGGATAAAAGATACGAGTAGTGGTTTAGAAAATACAGGGTATTCCGTAGTTGACAATATTTTACACAAAAATGGCCGTCATTTTGAAACGAGTAAAGATAAGTGAATTCTGTTTTCGCTGAAATTTGTATTTTAACAAGGCCTTTAAAATGATCTATAATATTCCCTATGTTTACTTAAGAAAATTTTGAGATTCGAACCCATGACCTTCGGTTTTGGAACATTCTGTATATAGATTTTGATGAAAATATTTTTAATAGATAGCCCATATGCATTTTAATGGGAAAGAATTTTGTTTGACGACTTTAGACCAAACCGTTCTCCCGTTATACATGCTGGACGGGTGGTCTGACTCACCCTGTATATACAGGGTGTTCAGTAAGGGTCATTACAAACTTTGGGGGCTGGTAGTACTGATCAGTTTGAACAAAATATTTGATATAAACATAGATCGACAAATTTTCCGTTTAGCCGCTAGTTGCCTTTTTGCATTTTTAACAAAAAATTAATATCTCGAGAACTATTTAAGTAACATAAACTAAACTATGTACGTGTGTTAAATAACTAAACAAGCAAATAATAAAAATTATTATTAATTTGTTTTAAATATTTTCAAAATGGCGCCTGTTTTTATTAGCGAATTTCCCCTATAGGGAAGAAGCTATTACCGTAGGTCTATTACCGTACGTCGGTAAGACTTAAGCCCGAGACCATGATAACTTTTCATTTTGAGGTCCCCAGATGCCAAAAACACCATTCGTTCAAATTTTTATATATGTATATATATATATATATATATATATATATATATATATATATATATATATATACATATATAAATGTGTTTTTTGGGTTTTTCACATGTAACTTTTATTTAAATCAAATTTTAATTTATACCATTGAATTCAGCTTAAAAAAGCAAACAATTTGGTATTTTGATCATTGCTCTACGTCAATTGGTTACCGAGATATTGAAAGTGCTAAACATAGTATGTTGTCTAATGTTATTCTTATGGAGAAAAAGAAAAATTATATATCTCGCTTATTTATGAACATAAACTGACAAAATTTGGTATATGGCTTCATCTGGTTGTGGTTTGTTGTTGTTTGCACAAAAAAACAATTTTTCGCCTATGGTTCCTGTAGCAGCAAACCTAGGTACTTGGTCCCCACGTTATTCTTATGGAAAATACTTAAAATGTTACATATCGCTTATTTATGAATGTGGATGAAACTTGATATGTGACTTCACTAAGATGAGTTATATTGATATCTGCATAAAAACCCATTATTTTTTGTGCCTTGTTGCAGCAAACCTGCGTACTCATCCTCAATGTTATTCTTATGGAGAATAATTAATTTTTAAATATTGCTTGTTTGTGAATATATATTTATTATGAATCCTGTTAAGTGTTTTAATGTGTTATGTTATATATTCATTGGAAATTCGCTGAGTATGCAGGTTTGCTGCGACGGGGGTATTTATAATTTAAAGCCGAATAACAAACAAACCATTAATTTTATAAAAGTTTTACAAGATACAAAAAAGATAAACATTCTTGTATCAAATCTAATGACACTTCATTTAAGGCAATCTGTCAATGCATCAGCAAGAAAATGCACTTTTAAGGTTTGCTTGCATAAATCGGGGGCAAGAAGCAGTGCATTTGGGCGCTCATTGATGTCCCCGACTTGTGCAAGCAAACCTTAAAAGTGCATTTTCTTGCTGATGCGTTGACGGATTGCGTTGAATAAAGTGTCATTAAATTTGTTATAAGAATGTTTATCCTTTTTGTATCTTGTAATATTTTTATAAAATTAATGGTTTGTTTGTTATTCGGCTTTAAAATATTAAAACAGGCACCACTTTGAAAATATTTAAGACTACTTAATAATAATTTTTATTATTTGCTTCTTTAGTTATTTAACACACGTGCAAAGTTTAGTTTCTGTTGCTTTAAATAGTTCTCAAGATAATAATTTGTTTGTTAAAAATACAAAATGGTGGCTAGCGGCCACTTAAGTATAGAGTTAATAGATCAGTAAATGTAGCGAATTAAGTTTTGATTGCAGGCAAAGTCTGGTGGAGTAAGATATGTTGTAAGTAAATAAGGTGTAATATTTATCATTGCTGTATTTACTCAAGATGTTTACTTGATGTGTGCAGAGCAAACTTTCAAGAAGAAAGCATAGGGCAAGTGATTGATAAAAGTGATTACAGATTAATTCACATTCTATATTTTAAAAATAGTTAAAAACATAAATTTAATATGTTGTCAAATTTTATTATGTCAGGCTTTAACAACAACAAAATTATCTTGGAATACCTATTGGAAAAGATTGGTTTAAGACCTGTCCCTACTTTCAATTTCTGGAAATTCAAGTGGGAGCTAGTTTTAGACCAATCGTGTGATTTTGGGCCGACCACCACACATGAACCCTAGACAACTGACAAAAGTACAAATTTTACTGCAGGGTAAATATTAGAAATATGTTTGTTCAAGTTAATGCCAACAAACCGTTTTATGTGTGTGATTTGAACTCATATTTGTTGTGTGTAGACTGTCTCTTCTATATGAATATAATAGTAATCGCCTGTGATTTTGAAAGAAAAAATATGTTGAGTTTAATAAGTAAATACAAAAATAGCCTATACAGTAGAAGCTCACTAATCCGGCACGTTCGGGACGTTGGCAGTGCCGGATTACTGAGCGCCTTCCAAAAAAAAACAGTTATTGCGAGAAGAGCGGAAATAACGCTAAAAATAGACAATCAAAAGGACGTCATTGGTCCATTATTCCATGTTTTATTGAGATTTCTCTGATTTCGGCAGTGATAGAAAATGTTAAAAACAAATATTTTATCCAGAAAAAAGATTTACAGTATTATATTATAATACATAAGTATAGTTACTCCTGCCGATTATCTATGAACTCTGCCGATAGCGCCTGAACTCTGCCGAACACGTCCAAAAGGCTTATACAGTACACAACACATTTTTTAGAACCCTTAGACCGATGCCGGATTATTGAAAGTGCCGGACCATCGGATGCCGGATTAACGGGCTTTTTTCTGTACAAGATTTAATAAATTACATCTCACAGTATTTATAGTGTTGTAAAATGTATTTTAATACATATATTGTGTAACTGTAACAACACATAACGTGCTACTTAAAGAATTATGGACAAAATCAATTAAAATATTTAATAAGTCTTAGAGCCATGGTCTCTGTAGTATACATGTGCACTGGACTGTGTAAACGGTTTTGGCCAGTTAGTTGCTGTAACCGTTGAGTATATGATACATTTTCAACTACAGGTAGGCTGTGGTTCAAGTTTTGCCAGAATTATGACAATTTTTGTGCAATTCAGAATTTGAATTTTTCCCTTTTTCTTAAAATTATGTTTATCATTATATATGATAAATTTTTTTGAAATAATATGTGTAATCTCTTTGCCTAGGAGTTAACTTACAATTTTTGTTTACAATTTTTGCCAATTGACCAAATTTTTAATTCTGATTGAGTTGTATTTGATAAATACCTAAATTAATTTTTTTAATAATCTTTACTCTAATTTTTAAATTAAAAGTATGTAAAAACTAAGGAATACTTTCAATAACACTTATCTATTATTTTAGTAAGTAAACCACTCTACAGAGCCATTAAAGTACTCTAAGATTTAAATTAGCCTTTATCTCAATAGGCTGACGTACATGTCATCTTGTAAGTGTTAGATTTTTGTTTCTGTTCTATTTTTGTGCCAATTGAATTTGTTGTTATGGTGTGTTGTTTATAATTGGTTTTTTGTTTTGAAACCCTGGTCTTGTTATTAAAAGAAATTTGGTTTGAAAAAATATTAAACAAAAGCATTTCTATACTAACGAATGGCAGTTGGATCCAGTTGTATAAATACTTAAAATTTCAATAATTTAGTAATTATTTGATCAATCAAAGAGACAGATTCCCCAACGAGCCTAGAGACGAGCGAGATATGATTGGTGTATGTCTCGGAGGAAGTGGCAGTTGACGGGATGAGTGGAGGTCAACCGGTTGTTGGTCATCAGCTGTGTATGAGTTCACTGTGACCGAGCGAGCGGCTGAACGATAACGGCAGCGGTGGGAGTCGCAGCTCTGAAGTGTAGCTCGGCATTAACCAGTTGTTACTGACGTTTACGATCGTTTCCAACCACTGATTAGCCTCTACTTACACTGATTCAGACTCTTAACGAGTCAAGGTTCAGATGATAACGTAATGGTTTCAAATAACGAGTCAGTGGAGTCCAAATTTAGGACCGTTAACACTCCTGAACCAACATAATAAATTCCATCCAGTACATTTTTGTCTTCTCTGCTTTTAAAACTATCATAATGTGGAGTCTTGAAAATATTGTAAATCTCAATATAATAACAATTCAGTTCAATTTAGAATGTTTTATTTAACAACTTTTAAAATAGTATTTTAATTACAATTCCCAAAAGCAAAACACTCTTTTGGGGTACAGATATTTGTATTAATGTTACATTATTAGTGAATTTCCTTTGGAAAGTGAACTATTAGCATGACCCGCACGGTTGAATCTTAAGCGCGGGACCTCCATAGAAGTTCCTAACGTGACCCCCTGAACACGTTTTGGGGGTTGTTCAAAATTTTATATATATATGTATATATATATATATAGACATATATATATATATATATATATATATATATATATATATATATATATGTGTGTGTGTTTGCACTCTAGCGGTCACATTTTTTGTCCGATTTACTTCAAATTTGGTAGGGACGTTCCTTTCTGTAATCAGTTGGACAAGTTCGTTGGGCAAAACAATCGGAAAACTCTAAACCCCTTTTTTTGGGGATTAATCTTTAAAATTTTGAGTTTTTGGGCCCAAAAAGAGTCAGAAAAGCCCCGTATGTAAAATGAATGCATGTAAAAAGATGGGAATTAGGGAGGCGAAAGTTTTAAGCCCTCTCTCGTCATTCTAGCATAAATATTTACCGAGTTATTAAAGAAAATGTGTATCGACCAAACACAGTACGTTGTCTTATGGGGATTTTACATTAGAAAAGCCTGTTGTTCATTTGTTGGTGTACTTTTATCATCCTCAACAACCTCACGCCTACTTTAAAGCCTGACTGGACCTTCTCCTAACCTTATAATGCGCAAAATTGTATTCCCAGCATTGCAGGTAAACCAGGACCAGGAGCATCAGAACAGCCAAAAAATCAATGTTTTCAGATTTGAATAAAAGTTGGAATAAAGTTACGTTTTTAACTGATTTTGAGTTTTTATAGTTTTTTATGTGGAAATTCACTTCCCTCACGTCAGCGTGCTGCGTGCGAACTCGTTTTCTTTAGTGAAATTTACAATGAACTGTCTGATTATTTACAGTGTACGAAAACTTAGATTCAACAGAATTTAGCATTTCAGTATGGTAATTATTATTACATTACATTAAATTATATACAAGTTCAAAATAAGAACAAATATATTTGTGAATTCCTTTACATGCATAGGATACATGCATCCTATAGGATGCAGTGACTAAAACCATTGAATTAATGGAGAGTGGTCACATTCAAAATGAATCAAAGGGACATTGAGATAATAACAACTGGAGTGACCTTGAACGTGCAGAAAAGAGGCAAATAAGCTAAGCAGATCTGCTCGTCAGTAGGGGGATGTGGTGAAAAATTACTCCAGGTCATCTAAAAAAACTGACTTCCCTGAGAAAAGCTCGATCCCACACATGCTATAAATCAAAATCGATGGTTGCTGAAGCTCTGAATATTTTGTTGGAAGGCCAACTCGGTTGGCAGGCTCGTGGCTGTAGCGAGGTGCAGTGAGAGTCAGTCTCAAGGCCTTGTGGTGATCTTACCCAGTGATTACTAACCCTGCATGCCAGCGAGCCGCTGACATCACCACTGACTCCAGCTACAACAATACCCGGTCTCTAATCTCTTCCGTTCTTTGTTCATTGAATACTAACTGGACCTTATCACTTTATTCTTTACTCATTTGTAACTAAAATGGATACTCATAGTAGTGTCATGTTTTCTCTTAAATATCATTCATTATATTAGATTTTACATTGTATGTAATTTATTTTAAACAGGATAAAGAAACTATGTCACACTACACACTACACTGCAAAGTATATTTACAGTTATACTGTACTTACATATAAGATGGTAAATATATACAAAAGATGGTACAAGGCGATAAATTTCAACCAGTTATACTGGTCATCATCAAGCCCAATCCGGGAATGACAGAAACAACATGGTGAACAGCTCATATACTACTGGCTTATTTATCTTGAACGAATATTACTATAAAAATAGTTAGAAAAGTTAGAGGCTAATTTAAATTTGTTTAGCACAACTACAAACTAAAGTTGTCAGAGTTGTAATAGGAAACAGTATTATTTTTTAACTAACTAAATGCTAAGTGAATAAAGTTAAGCACTATTCTTTATTGACATGAACATTGTACATATTGTATAACATGAATGTGTGTCAATAATCAAATACAAATTGAAAATAAAACATTAACTCCAAGTTGCAAACTACAGTCATAAAATAAAACAAAACAAGATAATATATGACAATCAAACTTTACTTTGAAACAAAAAACAAAAAAAACAATAAAAATATATAAACAAGATGTAAAATTATAAAAATAAGTGCATTCAATGCAAGTAAATAAGTAAAGTAAGTCACATTATTCTTGATTTGTTCCTTTGGTCAAGGCAAACATTAAACAGTGTATAAAAATGTGACTAAAATGGCTAGATTTGTGCCTTGTTTTGTGATTGTTATGAATATTTGTATAACTCAACGGTCGTTCAACATAAAAACTTGAAATACGGCTTAAATGTGTATCTCAGTTCATAAAACAAGAGTATACAATTTAGTTTCTTTAACTTTAGTTGTTTCAAGAGGGTGCCTATTAAAAAACTTTCATGCCAAATTTCATGAAAATGGTTTAATAAAAGTGTCAAATTTAAGGGCAAATTAAACACCTTGTTTTTTGGTGCATTAGAACAAATAAATACTGTGTTATTACTTTTGTGCTTACAAAAATATACAATTTAGTAGTATTATCCAGCCTTTTACTAAACTAAACTCTGCAATAAAGCTATGGTTCCACAGACTGCGGAATTTACGGCAGGAAGTGCGGAATTTACGGCAGGAAGTGCAAAATTTTCTGCTGCGGAGATTCCACCACGTAAAATCCGGAGAGGTGGTTCCTGTGACTCCGTAAATAACGGTGCGGAAATTCATTTGTGTCTAAACTAGGGACGAGTATGGATAGGAAGAGGAAAGCCCTCATGGCTTTCATGCTTTCTTTTGTCTTTTCAGTGCCAACTCATAGTGATCGGAGTGATATTTTTAAGAATCGGGAGAGTGAAGGAGCTTACAAAATACTCATTCGTAGACCTTTGGTAGACAGTGAAACTAAATTTAAGTGCTACTTCCGCTTGTCGAAAGACCAATTTTTCTTTTTGGTTAAACTCATTACAGATTACTACTATTGTTATTATTATTTGTTTAATAAAACTACTAGAATACCCTTCAAAATTCATTTTGTTTATTCACTGACGTGTTGATAAATGGTAATTTTATTATAAAGATACATTTTTTTAGGTATATTGCACACATATTTGTATTGTTAAAAGCATCTATTTTCAATAAAAAGGCGTAAGCTTGATTTTGGAAGAATAGACATTTAAATTTTTCCATGTTACAAGGGGGAAATACCCCCCTGATCCCTATCGAATCTAGGCCACTGGAACTTATAACAGCTAATGATAAATTAAAATTATTTGTTTCTCAAGTTTTTCTCCTATTGTATTCCAAATTGCGTATTTTTTATATTCCGGAAAACGTCATGGCCTGACACCAACTCAACATGTTCCTCTTCTTCTGTCGATATAAAACGTTCATCAACAATTTTTTTGATGCACAATACATAATATTACAACAAAAACTGCCCAGTCTCAATGATAGAAGGCTTCTCCGCTGGCGGATTCCGGACGGGCACTGCTTTCAGACCAGTATGATTTGTCCGCCGGGCGGAACCGAACATTCCGGATGCATAACCGCACATCAGTGGAACCAGTCAACAGGGAACTCCATTGAACCAGTGTCGTTATAATTACGCAGCAGAAAATTTCGCACCGTCCGCCGTAAATTCCGCAGTCTGTGGAACCATGGCTTAATAGTGACATTTTTAAAATACAAATTTAATATCTCAGTAATTTGCTGTCCCATTGCAGGAAACAAGGTGTTGTTTGATTTCCACATTTTATCGCTGAAAATCATGTTTTATTGTTTTAACGGTTTTAATTATATTTAACAGTAAATTTTTAAACTGGTGCCATATTAAAACTGTTAAAGTTAAAGAAACAAAACTTCATACATTTGTTTTACGTATTAAGGTACACATTTATGACAAAATTTAAATTATATGTTGAACAACCGTTGAGTTAAAAAAAAGAAAAATCACAAACTGACCAACTGAAACAAATCTAGCTATTTTATATGTATATTAATAAGCCGTTTTATGTTTGCCTTGACCCATAAAACATATCCATAAACAAATCTACAAAAGGGGTCCCAAGAGTTTAGAAACTCATTTTAGTTTATATTAAATTTGAAGTTAGTTTTTTTAACTCCTTTCATAACAAATTTCAGCACAATCGGTTTATAAATTTCACCATAAAACGGAACATACTTGACGACAGACAGATACCGCCTTTCATTTATAGTATTGTGGGTGAATTAATTTCAAACTGATTTTACTAACAAAAATAGAAAAGACTTTAATTTTGAGTTGTTGTTAGCTGACGTATGGACCTGTGTGTTTTAGCTACACCATTGAGCTGAGGCATGGGGACTTCACCTGGACCCTCAAGAAGCGCTACAAACACTTTCACCATCTCCATCAACAGCTGAGATTATTTAGGTAATTTATCTTTGTTCTACACTAATATTTTAATTATGTATTTTTGACATTATAATTAAGCCAGCTAAGAAGCCAAGCATGACTTTTACAATAGAAATGTTAAGTTCAAGCACAATCTGTGATTGGTACTTAATTCATTAACAATAATTACTATTTATTGTTTAAAACTACACTATGTTTTGGGAGGAAAAGGAAACTCCTCCCGCTACATACATCTAAATATCAAGTTCTTACACCTAACTAACCTAAATTTTTCAACCTAATAAGTTTAAATCCATCGCTATTATGAGTTTCAAAAGTACAAATAATTACTAAATACCAATATTGCATTTTGTTATTATATTAGGCTAATTTAAAATAAATATTGTCTCCAGCTCATTGTAATTAACTTATCATATTGTACAATACAATATTGTATGTCTGCTTCTTTTTACTTTCCCCCCTATACGTAGTATATGGGGAAAGTATTGTTTTTGTCAGAATTTTAAAATTTGAGTTGTTAGTGGAAATATTAGTTCTAGTGCTCCCTGAACCCAAAAAGTGGTTTTTACGTGATGTCTGTCTGTCTGTCTGTCTGTCTGTGTGTCTGTCTGTGTATACATAGCTAGAGCCCTAACCAATGGACCGATGTTTATGAAATTTGGTATGTAGGTACTAATCCTCAATATCTCCAGGCGTTTCTCCTTTTTTTGAATTTTTTATTTTTAAGGGTAATTATCCCCCCAAAAACGCCAAAAAACATGTAAATTCCAAATTCCTCAAAAACGGCTCTGACGATTTTTATTAAACTTTAGTGGTTTGTAGAGCTTTAGGTTTCCAACAAAATGACACTACCCGCATTTCTGGAAAAATTCGGGTTCAGATATTACAAGAGTTAAAACATCCAAAATTCAGTTTTTTTGATTTTTCATAAAAAATCATAAATGTTAAAAAAGATTACTATTCACCATTAAAAATAGCTCAAAAAACTAAATAAATTAGTATCTTGAATTACTGTTCTATGATTGCTAGTTGGAGAGAAAATTGAAATTTTCATTTAGCAGTAAACACAGTACGTTGTGAAGTGTTATTCTTATGGGGAATACAAAAATAACTATTTCTCTCTTATTTACTGATCAATTTCATTAAAACTCGATATGCAGGTCAAGTTCTGGGGTAAAAAACTGTACCTACATGCTGACTGCCATTTTGACCCTCTATACCTTCCCGTCTCCATGGAAACAAAATGTTAACCAATCAAACCCCCTTATTCACAACACTAATGTTACTCTTTATTACTCTTTGGCCGGATCTTATGTTTACAAAAATATCCTCCAGGAGGCTTCACTTTTGTTATCAGGAGACGAGAGCTCTATATTTATTTACATCTCGTTGAAATATCCTATCATTAACTAACACTATGTAACTAATTATAATACAGTTACTGCATTTGCCATAATACCGTGCAAGAACTTTGACCAGTTGTCCTGCTATAGACATTTTTGTATTGTTAGATAAATTCAGCATAATGTTATATTAATGCCACTTAGAAATTAGCATCCTGCTGTTTAGTGGCATTTCAATAAAGAATTTTGAATTTTTTTTGGATTTTTGATTTTTGAATTTTATAGCGATTAATAGGATGTCTATAATTAGTTATATTTCGAATTGGCTCTCATTTAACGATGAATTACAATAAATTTGTTTAAGTGAATGCAATAAAATGGCATTTGATAAACAAATTTATTGGAATTCATCGTTAAATGAGAGCAAATTCGAAATATAACTAATTATAGACATCCTATTAATCGCTATAAAATTCAAAAATCAAAAGAATTGCATATCTTTCTAGTTCATTCATATACAAATAAAAATGTCAATTGTTTTAACTATTAAACTTGTATAAACAAAAATGCAACCTTGAAGCTTTTAGAAAGCTAACAATATGTGTAAGCTACTGAAAATGTGAAAGAGTGTGGAAGAGGCTAGGCTGAATGTAGTGCTATCACGAGAGCATTCAGACAGCTCTGGGAACTGAGTGACCTTGACACACCTTCGATGACCTTCCATATCATGTCCATGACTCCAGACCTACTCCTCCTCCCCCTCCCCCACCTCCCCCACCTCCCTCTCTGTCAGCCTCACACATGCTGCCAGTGTAAGCTTTATCTCATACCTTTCTAAGAAAATTAAAAGGCAAAAATCAGCAAAAATTGTCTGTTGCTGTTTCAAAAGGCTTTAACCAAAATAATGGGTGCGAGGGTTATATTTTTTCATTGGTACAGGTTTTTGTTTTCAATTTATTTTGTTCGTTGATTAGTTATTTTAGTATGTCGGCCTGTATCAAACCAGTGTTGGGGAAGCTACTTTCTTAAAGTAGCTAGCTACAGCTACAGCTACCAGTAACAAGTAGCTAAGCTACAATTTTAGCTACTTTCGCAGACTGGTGTACTTTCTTTAATGGTGTATTAATTGTCCCACACACACATATCTAGTTTTTCATTCATGAATTTTCACAAATTCACCTGATTCACCTGATTTTGTTGTTTGTTAGTCTTAGTTTTTTATAAAAATGTTAACAAATTTATTTGTAAACCTATGGTTAATGTAAACAGATTAGTAACAGAAAATATAATATGTTGAAGTGAATTAAGATACATATATCTAAGAAATAAACAGATGAGGTATAAAACATCATTTAGGTAAATATTCAAAAAACCATGACAAATATAACAAAGGTTACAAAGGTTAGGTAAGTCTTAGGTTACATCAGACTGGTTTCACAATTTACAAAAACTAGGCCCATAGCCTTCTTGTATGTACAACTACAAGTTTTAAAGGTAACATCAAAAAACAAAGTCAAAAAACATCAAGTCAAAGGTAAAGGTTTCATGGGTAGTAGCCTATTGAAAAACGTTAGTCTTTTCAATAATATATTGGAAAAGTCTCACAAATCCTAATAAACTAATGGCCTCGGCCTAGGTACAAATCGTAAAAGAATTAACCTCGATAATATAGCTTGATATTTCATGTTAAATTGCTAGAAACAGATAGGTTGCGATTCAAACATAACTTTCATGCCACTACAAAATATTTTTTATTTATCTTTAGAAGTTTGACAAAATGTTCTTGGACGGTCATGGTACGGCCAGCTTCTTTATCAACATTAATGTCGTCGTCAATTTTTATTTTACTTGCCATATATTAAGCAAAATAAAAACAGAAAACTATAAGTACCCTGTGAAGTATGATTTATGTATAGTAAATGCACCCTACATTTACATGTAAATTTTATTACAATTTTTTAACTTTGCAAAAGGATAAGGTCAAAGATTAAGGTTATGCTATGGTTGTGATATTTGAGTTTGAAGCAACGATTTACACCTTGTTGGATATATCTCGTTGGTTTGAAGCGCCTGGTGGCAGTGGATTGAAAAGTTAGTTAGAATATAAAAGCTAAAATAACAGAAACAGCTGACTAACTATATAAATGAATGCAGTAAAAGCTTTCAATCAGAAACAAATCTGTTGTACTCGGGTCAGTTTATTATTAATTGAAGTAAAGTATGTATATATAATTACGTAATATTGTAAAAGTAGCGAAAAAAGTAGCTACATAATCCGCTACATCTACTCTAAAAATCTAGGGTGCTACAGCTAAAGCTTCTTTTTTCAAAAGTAGCGGAGCTACTAAAAAGTAGCTCGCTACTGTAGCGCCGCTGCTTGTAGCGCGCTACTCCCCATCAAAACAATTTTTAAACAGATGATGACTCTTAATCAAACCATTTCCAATTTTAATAATATTAAAAAGCTTCCTGGATTTTTTACAACAGTTTTTAATTTTGAGTTTTTTATCACGGGCACAACAGTTTTTTAACTGATTGTCGGTGGAATTGTTTGACAGTTTTTAAACTTAAGGTGTTTTTAAATAGGTTTAAAAAAGGTTGATCATGCTACTGGCTTGATGTGGGTAGAAAATACTGAAGTGGTAATATCAATAAGAGTTTATGAGATTTACCATAAAGTGCACCAAATGTAAGTTTGTATGCCAAATCAGTTTTTTTTTGTTCTGTGTTACTTTGAGTTTGGGAGAAGTAGAAGCTATGATGAGAAGTTCTAGTCTACAAACATCGAAGGCCAAATAATCCAGTGAGGATAACATCTTCAAACCTTTTACTATGTAAATGCATTTTTAAACTCTAGGGCACATATTAATAGTTAGTATATATATATATATATATATATATATATATATATATAATGTTATTTATTGTTTATTATGTGGTTGAATAACATTTTTTATATTCAATTTCAAAACCGGCATTAGTTATCTTTTTATTGTAATTTATATATATAAGAAAATTACAATATAAATTATTCTAATTTTGAAGGTGTTCACACAATGTGGACTTTAACACTGTCGAGTTTCCCGGAGTTACATTGGGGGAGAAAAGACACCAAAGCTATAGCTTTAAATTGTATATTATATCATATCTAAACACATTATAGTACTTTATTTGGTATTACAAAACATAAAACCCAAAGACCTTACATTGTTGTACTTAAAACCACAAGACAGACTGAGGAAATGCAAAATTTTGTGAGAACGACTAAAACAACAAAAGCACGTGAGGTACGGTCGAGAATCCGAAGTGTGTGAGGTGCAGTCAAGAATCAGAGGAGTGTGAGGTACGGTTGAGTGTTGGCCGCGCATTAGGTACGCATGGGAAGATGAGGCGTTGAGTCTAGGGGAGTGTCGATATATCGGTAGACGAGTTTGTACAACTCTACTGTTTAATGTTTTAATATTAGTTATATAGAATAGAAGAGTTCAAAATCTTTCTTAGCTTTAAAGCTTAAATTTCCTTAAGATAATATATTCCTTTTGAATTTTTGCTAGTGTACAAAAATATCCGCAACGATCCTAGAAAAAAACTTATTGTTTTTTATTTTTGTTGTACATTCTAGAGCTTCGCTGAACATTCCGTTTCCTACCAAGACCCACAAGGAGCGCAGGGAGAGCGCCAAGCATGTGGCGACCCACAGCAAGGGAGGGTCGACCGGCTCCCTGCCCAGGTACGACTCCCACAGGATCTCACGGTACAGGGTGTTCCATAAGTAAGTGGCCAAACTTTAGGAATCGGTTATATGAGTCAAAACAAAAAGAAAATCAAGAATAACATTTTCCCCAAAAACGCTTGTTATCTAGATATCTGCCATTTTATATTTTTCTTGAATAAATCATATAACAAAAATTACTTACGTTATTTTATTGAAACTTGGTTTAGTGTTTAAGGTAGTTAACTATTGTCAGAAAAAAATCAATCTTGGAAAAATATTAATTTCAAAATAGTGGCTATTTGAATAATTGTAGTAAAAATTACCAAATTGGCTGATTTTTTTTATCAAGAATACTTTCTTTTAGTAAGTTTAATTTGTTATTAACAACAAATTCTTTCAAAAAGATCAGATAAGAACCAGCTGAGAAATCACATTTATTAGTTGTACGGGTCTGACTGACTAAGACAATAACATTCTTGAAACATGTGATAGTCGTACAATATACAATATAAGTGCAATATACAATACTAGGCTTATCACCGTTGGAGGCTTCGCCCCCAAACCCCCTTTTGGAGTTCGCTTCGCTCACTTGCATTCCTCAGTCAACTCAAGTTTAAATCAAACTCAACTATCGTAGTTCATTAACTATAGAAAAACTACACAACAATGACCTTTGGTGAGCACATTAACATCTAACCATATCGGTTCGATATCGAAACATTTTACTAAGCTTGTTCGTTTTATCGAATGAACTCCCGTCTACGATGGTTGTTTCGGTGTATAAAAGCAAAAAATAAAGTGCTCACTCAATCAAAGTCAATTAGATATAAAAAGTAATAAAATAATAAAATAAATAATAAAAAGTTGTGGTACAATGTTAAATTGGAGTTCTACAAATGGATTTATGTATAAAAAATAACAACAAATTATACTTCAGTTCACGACAAAATTATAGTAACCTAACCTAACCTAACTCCGCAGATCGCTGTATGGTAGCTGTTTGTTGTGCAACATAATTACAAATAAATGAATTTGTAAAAACAAAATAAAGTCAAATAAACAGAAATTGCAGACCTCAAAAAGTAAGCATCAACAGTAGGATTCAAACCAGTGACCACATGATCTTGAATCATCTGACAACATATCCACTGGGCTACTGGGCTAAATTCATTCGATAGAACAAACAATCGGTTGATTACATTTTCCAATATCGTAATAAACGATATTTTCGATATTGAACCTCCCGTGTAGGCGATAATGTGCTCACCTTGTTTTGTAACAGCTGATTTATATAAACCTCATGTGAGCAAATTAGTATCGCCTACACGGGCGGTTTAATCAGCTGATTCAAACATGTGGTATTATCCAAAGATAGCGAGCTTTCATTATGCAACTTTCCAAAACTGTACACATTTAAATGGGCCAAAATACTCGAAATTATTCCTTCTCGATTAATAGCGGCTAAACGGATGATCGGATCTTAAATCTAACAAAAAACCGTTAATTGGAAATTAAATTTTCTACAACTTTTGAATTTAACATTTTTTACCATCTCTTACCGTTTTCGTACAAAACACGCTCAAAGTGGACAAATTGAAAAAAGGGAATCTTCCCCACTCTAAAAATGCCTCAAAAACTCAAAAATGGTAACCTTTGGCAATTTTTTTGGGTTCTCATCAAGAGCTTTATTTCAAGTATGGGGTCGAGAGGGGTTAGATTACGTGAAGTGCCTCATAGTTTATGTCAGTGAATGAGTGAGTGAACCTGTCTAGCTTTATATATACAATATAAGTGCAATATAAATAATTGTACAACAAATAAATGTGATTTCTCAGCTATTTTTACTATCAGATATTTTTGAGCATATTGTTGTTTGATAAAAAGATAAGTTTACTAAAAAATAGTATTCTTGACATTTAAAACATTCAGCCAGTTTTAAATAGTCGCCATTTTAATAAATAATTTGTTTAAGATTCAATATTTTTCGGACATTAGTTTTTAACTACCTTAAACACCATACCGGGTTTCATTAAAATAGCTTAAGTGGGTTCGGAGATTTTAAAGAAAAAGTACAAAATGGCAGATATTTAGAAAACAAGGCGTTTTTGAGAAAAACGTTATTCTTGATTTTGTGATTATTTTGTCTCATAAAACTGATTAATAAAGTTGGGCCACATACTTACAGGACATCCTGTATACTTTGATCTGCTATGAAATGTCTTTCAATAATCTGTTTCTACCAGTATTTTTTCTTAATATTAGTAGGTTGTACTGTACTATAAATCTTTATATATAATTCTGTAATACAAATTTTTAAGTCAAAATTGTGAGAGTTTGGCCAATTGCAGGACAATGGTAGAGGGCTCAAATTAAAGTTCTTGATCCCAGGGACTCGGGGAAAATAGCAGTTTTTCTAAAAAGTTGCCAGCAAACGACAAATCACGTAAAACATTCCCGATAAGAAAAGCATGGGAATTTAAAAACGTCTGCTTTGTTTACATTAAAACATATGATTATGTATCTACTTTGTTTACGAACTGACATGTGTTCCTACTTATATGGTTTTAGTTTTCTCAGTATGCAAAAGAGTAACATAATCAGATGAGGTTGAGTTTTGGAAAAGGTTTAGGGGCTACGGCCCATTCAAGCCGCTAGTTATACTTAACAAAGTATAATTGATGACTCTTATACTATTCTTTGGTTTGAAATTAAACACATAAATAACCAGGTTGAAATACAAATTTATTTCTAGGGAGGGGTATTTAATACCACAAATTGGGCTTTGGACCCCTTTATCTTAAAAAGCGTTTTTGTGCTGACAACCCCTCGCATTGGATTAAAATATATATATATATATATATATACATTTTGGGATTTTGTTTGATCATACTTTGATACTTAAGATTAATTTACAGAATGAATTACACAAATAATCTATATCCACATATTGTTGAAATCACTATTCTATAGTTAGTTAAACAATTTCTTTACAGACCCCCCCCCCCCCGATCACGATATACAACCTGTTCTTAAAAAGTGTGATGAAGTGTTATTAATTTTTTATTTAAAGGCTGATATTAGATGTTTATTAGGAAAATTACTGATTTAATTATGTTTATCAACATTTATACAATTGTTTTAAGAATTTGAGTAAAGATCAAAAATTCTAGAAGCAGAGGTTATGTAAAAATGAATGTCGTCTAAATATCTCACACTCCCATTTTATCCCACGGGATGTCAAAATGTCCCTAAAATGGGATGAAAATCCCTCAAGTGGAAACACTGCACTATACAAAAAGCTCTGCTCAAAACATTTACGAGTAAACAAATTGAATGATTGCCACTTCCCTTCCCCTTAAATTACTATATTATTTAATCATGTGCTTCCAATCGTCTATTTTTAAATCACTGATTTTGGAATGCATGTTATCAAATGGGAAATCTGCCGTGCCAAATATGAAGGTGATATTGTATCAACAATAAAAAAGGTCAAAAGGTTTGTTTGAATTCCTAGGCGTGTCAAAATTCATGAGATATTTAAAAATATTCTAGGGCTTTGCCCTTTTGGCCTTTACATTTTTAATGTTATCTGTTGCTGATGATAATTTTATTTCATCAAATTATTTAAATGTTTCTGGTGTAATGTGGATTGTCAGGCCTAGTGAAATATAACACCTTTAGGAAATTTCATCAAACCAAGTTTTATCTGTGATAACTTTTTAAACTGATTTAAAAATAAAGATATAATAATGATTATACCATACTTTAACTTTTGCAAAATTATACAAACATTTGTTGTACTATATGTACAGTACATTTATTTGTTTACAGCATCTTATGACTTTGAGATTTAAGAAATTATTGCAGACATTTTCCATCCCTGATTAGTAAAAAGAAATCAGGGTAAAATCAGCAAAAACTAAATTGTTTTTACTAATCAGTGATCACCAAAAATTAATTTCAAACAAAGAATTTGACTTTTAGTTTTAGTTGTTACTAAAGCCGACATCTTTTTTTGCTTTTAAATTTTCAGCCTGTTTTTATTATAACTTGATTTTAATTTTATTCAAAAAGTAAAATTAACTAAGATTACTTACCTTTTTTTTTGTTTAAGATTAAGGGAATATAACTTAATCAAACTGCAAAGAATACAGTAGAAGTATAATGAAAAGGGAATTTCTTTGGTATTTATATAATTTGCATACTCTTAATATACTTTGATTTAAACTATTACAATGAGTTATTACTGGCATTTAAAACAAAACTTTATATTTGTGGCATAACCCTTTACACAAATTTATTTATTCTTTAATTTAATTTTGTAGGATAAGCTGTTTCCAGGATTAATAATTGATGACCCTCATCAATGTTTTGTATCTTTATGATAACACCTTATCATGTTTTGTGATAAAATATCCAAATATCAATACTGTATCACAAATGACAGTTTTTATTTTAATCAATGATACTCAGCCACATTGTTACATTGTTTTACTTGCATTCTGTGATAGTATTTAACTATATTTTTGCATGGTGTCAGATGATAATGCATATATCTTAATGCATTCAATTTTGACGACCATGGCAATTGCTATAAAGGCCCTATAAAGCCCTATAAAGGAAATTTGCTGAAAGCTTAGTTTTGTTAATATTTATTACCTATTTATTATATCAGAAAATGGTAATCCATAAACATAATGTGATTGAAAATGTGACCTTTTATTCCTAGCCATAAAGCTTAAACAAATAAAGCTTATTTAAATTAAATAAATGTAAAATTTTGATATGCTTACAATTTGTATTTATTACTGATTGCAAAAACCTAATTATTTGGGGTCAGTGATAAATTATAAATTAAATAAATAGAATTATGGTCTAAAAATTAAAACTTTACTGTTTTAGCAAATTTCCTCTATAGGGAAGAAGCTATTACCGTAGTTGGCATGGTAAGACCTAGGCCCGGGACCATGATAATTTTCTGTTTTGAGGACCCCAGACCCCAAAAACACCATTCGTTCAAAACTGTATATACATATATATATATGTGTGTGTGTGTGTGTGTGTGTGTGTGTGTGTGTGTGTGTGTGTGTGTGTGTGTGTGTCTCCGTGACCACGATAGCTCTTGTGAAAAAGGTCCGACTTTGATGAAATTTGGTACAAACGTGTGAAGCAACATTTATGACTTTAAGTTAGAAAACCAGCCAGATCGCTCTATCCGAAGGGGTATTTTGGGGGGGTTTTGTACCCCAAAAATGGGTTTTTATATTTTGTACATATAATTTTTTAAATAGTCAAATTTTAGTTTTCACCATTGGATTCAGCTTAAAAAACAATTTGGTGTTTTGATCATTGCTCTACGTCAATTTGTTACCGAGATATTGTAAGTGCTAAACACAGTATGTTGTCCAATACTATTCTTATAGAGAATAAGCAATTTTATATCTCGCTTAATAATGAACGAATACTGACGAAACTTGGTATACGGCTTCATATGGTTGTGGTCTGTAGATATTTGCTAAACAAAATTTTGCCAAAGGTTCCTGTAGCAGCAAACCTGCGTACTCAGCGCCCATGTTATTCTTATGGGGAGTAATTCAAATGCTATGTCTCTCTTAGTTATGGACATAAATTAATAAAACTTGGTTTATGACTTCAACTAGTTGAGTTATATTGATATTAGCATAAACCCCCATTTTTTGTGTTCCTTGTTGCAGCAAACCTGCGTACTCAGCCCCAATGTTATTCTTATGGAGGATAATTAAAACTGTATGTATCGCTTATTAGCGAATTTCCCCTATAGGGAAGAAGCTATTACCGTAGGTCTCATGGTAAGATTTAAGACCATGATAACTTTTTGTTTTGAGGTCCCCAGATGCCAAAAACACTATTCGTTCAAAAAAAAAAAAATATATATATATATATATATCTACATATGTATGTGTCCGTTAACACGATAACTTGAGTAAAAATCGTCTGATTTTGATGAAATTTGGCTCAAATGTGTAAAATAACATTCATGACTTTAAGTTCGAAAACTAGAAAAATCGGACCATGGGAAAGGGGGTTTATGGGGGTTTTAAATTTTCCAAAAATCAGTTATTTTGCATTTTGTACCCTACAATTTTTAAAAAACTTAATTTTGGTTTTGACCATGTTATAGAGCTTAAAAAAAACAAATAATTTAGTAATTTGAATTATTAACCTAGGTTAAGTGGTTGCGGAGAAAATCCAAAAAACCTACTCATAAAATCTCCCATGTTAATCTTATGGGAAAAAGGTTTTAGGCTTTTCCTCAGTTTATTTTAATGTAAACTTCATATTTGCTTTTACCAATCTGTTTAGTTCCACAAAAAATCAATTTGGTGTTTAAATTGTGATTCTACGCCCAACCGTTGCAGAGATATTCAAAGTGCTAAACACAGTACGTTGTCCAATGTTATCCTTATGGAGAATAAATAAAATTTGATATCTCGATTATTTATGAATGTATGTTGATGAAACTTGGTATGTTGCTTCACGTAGGACTGGTATATTGATATTTGCACAAAAAATTGATTTTTTGTTGATTATTCCTGTAGCAGCAAACCTGCGTACTCAGCCCCCATGTTATTCTTATGGAGAATAAGTAAAATGTAATGAGTCCCTTAATTATGAACATAAATTAATAAAACTTTGTATGTAGCTTCACTTGGTTGAGTTATATTGATAATTATATAAAAACCCATTTTTCTGTTCCTTGTTGCAGCAAATCTGCCTTCTCTGCCCCCATGTTATTCTTATGGAGAATAACTAGAATGTTATATAGCGCTTATTTATGATTGAATATTGATGAAACTTAGTTTGTGGCTTCGCCTAGTTAAATTCTATTTATATTTGAATAAAAACCAATTGTTTCTGTTCCTTGTTTCAGCAAACCTACGTACTCATTACCAATGTTATTCTTATGGAGAATAATTAAAATCGCTTATTGGTGAATATATTTTTATGAAACTTGATTTGCGGCTTATGTGGTATCAAGACATATATTATGCATTGCAAATTCGCTGAGTACGTAGGTTTGCTGCAACGGGGGTATTTTTGAATATATTTTTATGAAACTTAGAAAGTGGCTTTATGTAGGATTAATACATTTATCATTTATATACGCATTAGAAATTTGCTGAGTACGCAGGTTTGCCTCAACAGGGCAAACAGGCAACAGGGATATTTTACTATCTTATAATACAATTGACAAAATGATATTTTTTTGTAGAAGGTTGCCTAAAAAGTGAATTTGTCTCTGGTTGCTGTCAAGAAAATAAATAATGTGTCAAACATAGGTTTCGAAATTGGTAATGTATTTAGTTGAATTTTTGCACAGTTTGGATACAATTTGCTTTGCGAAGTCGTGAGGTTGTTTGAAATGTAAATGTAGAACAAATTTGGAGTGAGACTTGCAACAACATATTCGTGTGTTTAGCCGCGTCCGTGTCTAGATCTATCAACTCCAGTCTATTTATAATGATTACACAACTAGGCCTGGCCTTCTTCTTTCTTACTGAAATCAAATACAAACTTCCAACTGTTTTGTTACTCTGAACTTTTTCGTTTGACAGAGTAAATTCCATGGCACTCGCAACGACAAGTGTGGATAATCTGTTTACGGAGAAAAGCTTTACTCGCAATTATGAACTCCAGTTACGGTTTGTTCTACGAATTTGAACTTTCACTAAACCAAGGTTAATTTGTTCAGAGAATACCTCAGATGTCCCACATTCTTGTTTTAACTGAACCCATTTTAGTTTTTTTAAGCCAAATGTAACACATGTGGATAAAAGAATTCTTGTAAAATCTAGCTTTGTGAAATTATTTCTGTCTAGCTACTGTTGATGCAATGAATTGTAAAATTTCAAGGACAGTATTTAAATTGTTCCATTATGCTCTCGGTGCTTGTTTGAGTATCTGTTTATCAATAGTTCAGCTGAGTGTGCCTTCTAGAGCTATAAAAGTTTAAATTTATCTTCTAAACATATCTTATCTCAAGAACGTTAATTTACTACTTGTACTATCCACTTAGATAGAATATTGTGTTTGCAGAATACCCCCAGTCTGTATTTTGACTTTATTAGGTTGAATAAAATTATATGACTTTTACGTTTTCTTTTCTTTCATACATAGGCCTATAAATAAAGTTTTTGTGGACCATATGTTATAGCTAAGGAAGGAATATAAGAAGTTTAAAATGTTATTCGGGTTTGGCCTGAGTGGTGATGGTCATGACATTTAAAGATCAACTTGCTTGTAGTCAATTATTGATAATTTATCACTTAAAACTTTCAAAATAGGAGATATTTCGCCTGGGGGCTCAAATTGTAATTTATCAATCAGCTCAATCATTTAATATGGTCAAAAGTAGTACATTCTATAAAATAGTCTGCTATCTTATATTGTTTTTCCCTCAACATATCCTTATGGTAAAAATTTTGAAAATTAAAATATGTGATTTAAAGTGGTAAATACATTATTTGAAGTGTCCACAATTTAGTTTAAAGCAGATATTTTTAGAAAACAAAGCTTTAAGCTTTAAATCAAATTCACCATTAAAAGAAACTAAATAAATTAGTATATTGAACTATTATTCCATGACTAGTGGTTGCGAAGAAAATGTATAATCGTTATTTAGCAGTAAACGCAGTACGTTGTTGTCCAATGCATTCTTATAGGGAATACAAAATTATCATTTCTGTCTTATTTACTGATCAATTTCATTAAAATTTGGAGTGTAGGTAAAGTTAACATTGACAAATATTACAGGATATTCACCTCCGACCTAACACTCCCCCTAAGCCTGGTGAGGAGGGGGATTTCCCCTCTTAAATCCATAGTATGTAGCAAAGGACTGTAGTGCATCCAATAAAGTTATTTGGCTGGGCATTTCTGAAAAATATAGCTTACTGTAAGATTTTATATTCATGCAACCGTAATTTATATACTCTATATTTAGTTAACATCAAGGAATTTCTTGATTAAAATAACGCTAAAAGGGAGAAAGTATATGCCATTTTTCTGATATTATTTGTTTAAGCTAGATAGACCATAAGGAAATATAACATTGGCAAACCTCACTTGATCACTTTACACCATCTGAGACGGGTCACTGCTTGGTTTCACCCGAGATATTGCAATATAATTACGCTGCTATATAGGATAAATTCTGCAATGGTACGATTAAATCCTGATTAAATGGTCACTAAACTTCATATTAACTAGTTTTATATTAAATTAAGCCTTGCACTATGACTATCTTATCCACCATTATGTTGATTGCGAAACATTGCAACTGTTCATTTATGTTTTTGAATATTATACTGGTTTCCTGCATCATGTCATTTTTGTTTTTTAAAATTAACTGTGCAGGTTTCCATCCAAGCCAGACGCCCTGGTACCAGATGAACAAATAGAGAATCGCATGCGCCAGTTGGAAGAATACCTCCGCAACCTTTTAAAGATCCCACTCTACAGAGACTATCATGAAACTGTAAGTATTTTGTGGTGAGGTTTGTGTTCATACATTCAGACTCTAGGATGGGCGAGCCAAATAATAAATTAATCACAAGAAAACTATCAAAAATTATTCTTGGTGTAAAATTGATAAGGTAACTGTACAAAATTAAAATAAAACTGTAAGACAAATTAAGAAATTTGTAAGAGAAATTAAAATGTACCCTTAAATTATTATTAGTTTTTTGTTTTAAATGGTATATAGTTTTCTGTATTATTTAATTATGATAAGGATTGTGTAAGGGCTAAACAAATATTATTTGAAGACTGCTGTTGTAGTAATCCTTGGTGTACTGGTACTGGTGCCATGGCATTCTATGGCAGAATAAAGGATGGGAAATTTTACCATTTCCATTTCTAGTTTGGGAAAACATATAGTTATAACTACAGATACATCGTGACAGGGTTTCTTCATGCTAAATGTTCTTTATTTATCGTTTTTAAATTTAAGTTTTTTATCAAACTAATTTTCAATATTTTATTACTTCAACTATTTATAGTAATTTTAAAATTGACTGTGGTTCAGGAGTTTCCCCAGTTTTTTTAATATTAAAATAATCCAATATCCTTTCTAAATTTTACACTTGTAGATATCTTTGAACTGCCCAAGTTTTGCAGATATTTTTGATAGCCAGGCGCAATATGTTTTGTAAAACCAGGTTTTGGTAATTACAATTTTCAGAATGTAAGTAAAATAAAATACCCCCGTAGCAGCAAACCTGCATACTCAGCAAATTTCCAATGCATATATGTGTATCTTAATACCACTTATAGACACATACCAAGTTTTATCAATATACATTCATAAATAAATTATTTATGACATTTTACTTATTCTCCATAAGAATAACATGAGGGCTGAATCATAGCCTCCTTTAAAGAAGGCTGCAGCGTAGTAGAATTGGCAACGCTGCAAGAGGAGTTACCGCGTGCCTCGCCGCCCATAAACTAGCATGGGGAAACCAAGACGCCACCGTCTAAAATCGTTATTTTTTCCTCTTCAAGTTAGAAAATATCGTTTAAGTGATGTTTATTGTTTTGCTTACGAGTGTCTTACCCTGTTGTGAGCCCAACAAGGTTCATATTTAAACCGAGAGTAAAGTTAAGCATGTTTATAGTCAGTGTTGCTGGGTTTTATAGTAAAACTATAATGCCAAGTACCGTTAATTCAAGAATGTGCTAGGAATTTAATAATTTTAATCACTTTTTTAAATACCCTCGTACCAACCAACATGTTGAATTTAAAGTTAAGATATTTAATACGTTCAACATTTGTTTACTAAAGAGTTAAACATATTTATTTTTGCCGTAATTTGGCTTTTTAAAGTTGTTAATCCATAGCAAAGACAAGTTATGTTTGTTGTTAGTTTAGTTAATTAGAATTACCTTTTTTATCATTAGTTTTGTTTTATAAATATCAATAGATAAGACAGCTTAGTACCATTTACTAAGTGCTAATAAAGTACAGTATTCCTCAAAACAACATAATAAACAAGATTGAAAACAACGACATACAACCGTTTATTTAAAGGCAAAGCATACTTAATATAGCAACATGTACAAATACAATTCACGGGCAACTGTCTCTACAAAGTATTAATATTTTGTCTGTACTTCTATCTTCCAAAGAAATAATTGAGTGCCTCGTATTGCATTTGTCACGGTTTATTTTTACTTCAAGCAGTTTATTATTGGAATTTAACATATTAATTTTAAAATGTATTCATAGGGACATCTAAAACGATAAGTTACTCTGCCCATGGTTTTTAAAAGCAATAATCTTTAAAACCTAACAGAAGTACATGATTCATTTATTTTAGTTTACTGCGAATTTCTATGTTTAATATTATTTTTGGTTATTATATACTTTATCAATAATCCCTGACGCCCATTCTATTATCCACTAAAAAAAAACAAAATAATATAGCTAAAATGATTTAAAAGAACACGTTATTCGACTGGCGACTGTGGGATTTGTGCCGGCAATGACTCCTCTGTTCTGTGAGATGGCGGCGTTGCCAGTTCGATCGCTGCGGCCTTCTTTAAAGGGAGCTACGGTGGAGTACACAGGTTTGTTGCTACTGGAACTGTCGGCAAAAAAATTGTTTTTCGTGCAAATATCAACAGACCACAACAGTATGAAGCAAAAAACCAAGTTTCTTCAGGATAGGTTGATAAATAAGCAGTATATACAAAATCTGTCTTATTCTCCATAAGGATAACATTGGACAACACACTGTGTTTAGCACTTTCAATATCTCTGTAACCAATTGACGTAGAGCAATGATAAAAACGCCAACACTTTTTTTAACCTGAACTTAATGGTGAAAACTAAAATTGGATTTACTAAAATATTTTATATTAAAAAAACTCAAATGAGTTCGCACGCAGCACGCTGATGTTAGGAAAGTGAATTTCCGCATTAAAAAAAATCAAATAAAGGGTTTAAACGAATATTTGTGTCATTTTTAACATAATGGAAAAAATTAGATATTTTGGCTGTTCTGATGCACATGATTATATTTCAATACAGTACTGGGATGGCAATGGTGTGCATAATAAGCTTAGGAGGAGGTACCTTCAGGATCAAAAGTCAGTATGGGGGTATTAGGAGTGATAAAACTACATCAAGATATGAAAAACAGCCTTTCCAATATGAAATCCCTATAAGACAACATACTGTGTTTACTCAATTTATATTTTCTTAAATAAATAGGTAAATATTTGTGCTAGAATGATGAGGGAGGGCTTCAAATTTCCGCCTTGTTATGTCCTGTTATTTAATGTACATTAATTTTACATTAGAGGCTTTTTTGACCGTCTTTGGGCCCAAAAACTCAAAATTTGAAATATAAAATCCCCGAAATAGGGAGTTAGAGTTTTCCGATTGTTTTGTTCAACGAACATGTCCAACTGATTACAGAAAGGAATGTCCCTATGAAATTTGAAGTAAATCGAACAAAAAATGTGACCGCTAGAGTGCAAACACACACACATATATATATATATAATTTTGAACGACCCCCCAAAACGTGTTCAGGGGGTCATGTTAGTAACTTCTATGGTTTTTCACACAATAAAAAAATGGTCCAGGGACTTACATCGCCAGCAATGGCAAGGTTACACTGGTCAAGCACTTGGCAAAAGGCTGCTAGCAGATACTAGCTCTTACTTCACTAACTGGTTGGTGAGGTTGGGCAGAGGTCGGGTTAAGCAGTTGATTGCTTTGATAACTGGGCATGGCCATTTCAGGAAACATCTCCACACTCTCGGACTCAGAAATGAAAGTCAGGTGTGTAGGCTTTGCAATCAGTCTGAAGAGACTGCCAAGCACATCATACTGGACTGCGAGAGACTCGGGGCAAGGAGAAGGGCTCTGTTTGGTTGTAAGCAACCAGGTGATGAAAGGGATGCTAGTATTGGAAAAAAACTCCTGGATCTCGTTAAGGGTACGGGCATTGGTTTGCCAAACTAACGTACTAGGGACACACAATAAGCTTCGGTTGATGTGTGAGGATCTTTGAATCTTTGGATCTCTCAATCCGTCCCTTCAACAACACATAAACATAAACATAAACTTCTATGGTGGTCCCGGGCTTAAGTTTCACCGTGCAGGTCATGCTAATAGTTCACTTTTCCACAGGAAATTCACTTAAAAACCCATTTTTGGGGTATAAAACCCCCCCATAATTCCCCTTTGGATAGAGCGTTCTGGCTGGTATTCGAACTTTAAGTCATAAATGTTGCTTTAGATGGTTGTGCCAAATTTCATCAAAATCGGACCATTTTTACTAGAGTCATCGCACCCACGGACACACATAAATATATATATATATAATTTTGAACGAATGGTGTTTTTGGCATATGGGGACCTCAAAACGAAAAGTTATCATGGGCCTAGGTCCCTATAGGGGAAATTCGCTAAAAAAGTCAAAGGTTATGTAATTGGATGATTGATTATAACTAAATTATTATTATGGTGTCATTTTTTGAGGTGAGTGTGGAAAAGAGATGAATATATTGGGGGCTGGTGGGGGAACTTCCCCCACTCCAGTGAGGAAATTCTTAGACGGGACATTAGCCGTTGGCTAAAGCAACTGTTCTTTTTGTTGATCTTTTTAATATAGCTGTTTCATTAACTGTTAATTATAACCTATCAAATCTCAACCATTTAAATAAGAATTGCTGAGAGAGGTATGGAATAAATGCAGTCATAAATATAGTGGAACCTTGATAAATTGAACCTCAATTACTCAAATTCCTTGATAACTCAAAGTTTTGTCATTCCCCTTGAATTTTCCAATCTAATAATGCTATGTTATTTTACCTCTATAAGTCAAAGGGTAGCCAGGGAACACCTCGATAACTCAAAATTTTGCATTATTCTTAGCCTATCACCGCACCTATATAACTCAAAGTTTTAGCTTAAAAACCTCTATAACTCGAATATATAAAGTTACCGTACCTCTGCAAGTCAAAGTATTGACTAGAGAACCTCAAAAGTCAAAGTTGTTCATTGTTGGCTCGGATTCCACAAAACCTCTAGTGACTTTGCAGCCTGAAATTCCAAACCTACCTCCACACTACAACTTATCTTGTCCTGTGTTGTTAGTCAGAGCGGGTTTGGAAGTTCTGGATAAATAGAAATTGATGCGTTGTTGGTCAGAACTGACTTTGCTTCTAAGGGTGAGGGGTTTGTTTGGAGCACGCGATAAGAAGTGAGCAAAAAACACCTAGCAAATAGGCAGGAAGTGGTCGAACGGGCAAATAATCACCAAATTACCGAACTGCGATTCATTGTTTGTTTACTTCCCTACACTACAACATGTTCACTGAAGGACGTTTTTCATGCTCTACTACGATAATCAAAGAAGCTTTTTAAATTATTTTCAGACTTATTTTAGACATTTAAAACTGTTATAATCCATTTTAATTTTATTAATGATTATTACGGAATCCATGATATGAAGGATGAAATGATGAAAGGATTAGACGCTTCCATGACTCATCTATTGCATTACTGTGATCCTCAATATGTCAAAGTCTGTGGAAAAACACCTTGATAAGTCGAAGCTCGATATTCGAAATATTTGATAACTCAAATTTTTGCCGTAGTTTTGCCTGAGTTTCGAGTTATCGAGGTTCCACTGTACATTCCCACTGTTAAACCACTAGTTGCAAAAAGTAAAGTTTCTCAACGTCCAGGTCAGTAACTTGCTGACTTTCAGTCCACTTGGAAGTAAAAATACCCCCGTCGCAGCAAACCTGCATACTCAGCGAATTTCCAATGCATGTATATGTTTCTCATTACCACATAAAGCCACTTACCAAGTTTCATAAAAATATATGAATAAACAAGTGATATACAGCATTTTATTTATTCCTCATAAGAATAACATTGAAGGATGATTACGATTTGCTGCAAAATAAATAGAAGAAATATGTTGTTGTGCAAGTATCAATATAACTTAACCAGTTGAACCTACATACCAAGTTTTATTAATTTATGTTCATAATTAAGGGGGATATAAAACATTACTTATTCTCCATAAGAATAATATTAGGGCTGAGTATGCGGGTTTGCTGCTACGGGGACAATCGGCAACAAATTATTTTCTGTGAAAATATCAATATAACAGTACTAGGTGAAGCCACATGCCAAGTTTCATAAATATACATTCATAAATAATCAAGATATAAAATTTGAATTATTCTCCGTAAGGATAACATTGGACAATGTACTGTGTTTAGCACTTTGAATATCTCTGCAACTGTTGAACGTAGAATCACAATTTAAACACCAAAATGATTGTTTTTTAGAGCTGAACTGATTGTTACAAGCAAATATGAAGTTTACAGTAAAATTAACTGAAGGAAAGCTAAAAACGTTTTTCCCATAAGATTAACATGGGAGATTTTATTAACACTTTTTTGGATTTTCCCTGCAACCATTTAACCTAGGTTAATGATTAAAAATATCATATTATCAATGAATTTCCTTTGGAAAATAACTATTAACATGACCCGCACGGTGAAACTTAAGCCCGGGACCACCATACAAGTTCCTAATGTGACCCCCTGAACATGTTTTAGGGGGTCGTTCAAAATTGTATATATATATGTGTTTGCACTCTAGCGGTCACATTTTTTGTCTGATTAACTTCAAATTTGGTAGGGTCGTTCCTTTCTGTAATCAGTTGGACAAGTTCGTTGGGCAAAACAATCGGAAAACTCTAAACCCCTTTTTTGGGGATTAATCTTTCAAATTTTGAGTTTTGGGCCCAAAAAGGGTCAGAGAAGCCCCGGATGTAAAATAAATGCATGTAAAAAGATGGGAATTAGTGAGGCGAAAGTTTCAAGCCCTCTCTCGTCATTCTAGCATAAATATTTACCGAGTTATTAAAGAAAATGTGTTTCGACTAAATACATTACATTGTCTTATGGGGGTTTTACACTAGAAAAACCTGTTATTCCTTTGTTAGAGTACTTTCCCAGCAACTCACGCCTACTTTCAAGCCTGTCTGGACCTTCTCCTAACATTATAATGCGCAAAATTGTATTCCCAGCTTTGCAGGTAAATGAAACCAGGAGCATCAGAACAGCCAAAAAATCAATATTTTCAGATTTTAATAAAAATTGGAATACATGTATGTTTTTACACTGATTTTGAGTTTTAAAAGTTTTTATGTGGAAATTCACTTCCCTCACATCAGCGTGCTGGGTGCGAACTCGTTTGTTTTTCCAAGCTCTATAGAATGGTCAAAACCAAAATTGAGTGTTTTATAAATTTTAGGGTGAAAAATGCAAAAAACCGATTTTTGGAAAATTTTGAAACCCCATAAACCCCCCTTCCCATGGTCCGATCTTTCTGGTTTTCTAGCTTAAAGTCATAAATATTTCTTTACATGTTTGTGCCAAATTTCATCGAAATCTTATGTTTTTTACTCAAGTTATCGAGTTAATAGACACACACACACACACACACACACACACACACACACACACACACACACACACACACACACACACACACACACACACACACACACACACACACACACACACACACACACACACACACACACACACACGCACACACGCACACACGCGCACACGCGCGCACGTCAAAGTTATCAAAGTTATCATGGTCTCGGGCTTAAGTCTTAGCATGACACCTACGGTAATAGCTTCTTCCCTATAGGGGAAATTCACTAAAAATATTTGAAACCAGTCGTTCTAAAGCCATGTTTTATTTCTGATGCGGAGTACACCAAAACGTAAAGGTTGCATAAATAGGCCTACATTAGTTGTAAAACCACTAGTTTAAAAACGTAAAGTTTCACGACGTCCAGGTCAGTAACTTGCTCACTTTCAGTCCACTTGGAGGTAAAAAAATATTTGAAACCAGTTGATCTGTAAGCTATGTTTTAGTTCTGATGCGGAGGACACAACTTAAAGTTTCAGAACGTCAAGTACAGCCTAATCCAGAATTGTTGTGCATCTAGCCTTAGGAAAATTGCAGGCGTTATCCCACGTTTTGCGTTAACGGGGGTGGTTTTTACTTTCTCCCCCGTGTCCATAATATATGGAGAAAGTATTACCTTTAGCTTTCTTAATATAGCTATTCTTTTCGTCTTCTTTTTCGTCATATAGTTTCAAGGAATACAGTTTTGTCAAGTAGAACTCCATTTGCTTCATCCTTAAATTTGCCCAGTAATTTTTTCATCAAAATATTCAAATTTGAGTTGTTATTGATAATATTAATTTTAATGGTCCCTGATAGTGCCTGCATAAAGCGTGATTCAGCCAGCAACTGATAGTCACAACAGCCGAGAAGGGTTTTGATGTTGCCTGTACTTTATGTTCTGTACCTTTACGTTGTGAAATAGATGTATTTACAAGCAGTTTGAAAGGAGTGGATCCAGATTTGGTTTGGAGTGAAATCACATTCAGTGTTTACGGTTATAACAAATACTACCTTTACGTTTTGAAACATCTCTGTGTTTAAAATTGTTTTATAATAATACTTTTACGTTTTGAAACTGGAGGTTTTGAAACAGTCTTAATTTACATCTAAATAACTGAGGCTTGACATTATGTACCTTTACATTCTGAAACCTCGCATGATTTTAAATAGGACCTTTACGTTCTGTATCCTTGACGTTGTGAAACAGGCCCAAATATTTATTATTATTAAATATTTGATATTTTAATTAACCTAAGAACTGTTAAAGAACTCTGTGGATTAAATGAAATACTTGTATAACAGCAGTAACTCCATTTTATAGTGAGGACTGGCATCGTCAGATGGTTGGTGAGTACTGTATTAAACCTTTGGACATGTACATAAATGTTTTGTTCCTTTAGAATGTGGATAAGTTTAGTATGATATATGAGAGAGTAGATTGTGCTGCACATAGTACAACACCTGTGTTACTGTCAATCTCATATCTATTCACCTAGGTTTATTTCTAAGCCCAGCAGAGTGTAGGCAATTTTATTATTCTTGTCTATTATTTTTGCACCACCCATTGGAGGCTTTTGTCTATCACCCTTAATTCATAAAATAATTTCTGTAAAACTGCATGATAAACAGCCAAAATGTTTGCTTATATGGACCACCGGTGGTTTTGATGTTAGTAAGTACAACTAATCAACACATATTATTAAAATCCCTCACAGAAACTTTGAAAGTAGTTTTAAAAAGCCTTTATATAATAGCAATTGTGTTCTTTTGTACATCAAGATTGTGAAAAATAAGGCTCTCTATTTCCAGTTCATAGAACAGTTATATACAGTATGTGAGAAGGCTTGAATTATAAAGTTACAAATATTTACAACATTTATTGATACTTTATGGCAAATCTAGATGCATGCACAATTTTGGTCAGTAAAAATGGTTTGTACTTGGTAAAATATTCAACTTTTTTGTGTTTTCATTTTATGTATGTAGTTAGTGTAGTTATTTCGTCCCAAAATTATTGTATTCTGAAAAATTCACTATTCTTTAAGCACTCGTAGTCGTAATATTTGTTTTAAATGGTATTTATTGAAGTCTTGCTTTGGCACTTGTTTCTTTGAGGTTAATGTTATTATTTTTGTTCAAATATAGTTTACCTTTTAAATAACGTCAAACATAGTTTAACAGTGTCCCTGTTAATTAACTATTCAGAGGCCTACGTGACTAGGTAGGGGGATGGTACGGAAACTATATTCTCTACAATGCTCAGCAACTCAGTGGTCCGTAAGGAAGCCTTCAATGATCTTTTTAAACTTTTTGAACAAATTTTAAAGACACTTTTATATTTTTAGAGACTTTAGTATTTTTATATAGTTTATTATATTGAAAAATTCACTTGAAAACAATTTTCTGTAGTTTAAATCACTTTGTTTTATCCAGTTTTGATATGAAATTCTCAATTAATTGAAACTTACTTCAAGGTATTACCTGCGACAGTTCAATGTTTCTTAGTTGGTTAATATAAAATCTTTTGACATAAAAAAAGAGGTTTGCAGTCTCTTTTTTTGTATACGTTGCCCATATACATGTGCATATGGTAAGTCTTTCGGCTGTCCATTATGATAAACTTCCCTTTTTCCTTTGGTCCTTCCATTTGCAGCGGCTAGGGACAGAATCTCCGGGTTTGGTCCCCAACCTGACAACCTGAGAATGGATAGCACCTGGCTGTTGTACATGGATACCCTGTCAGTTGAGTTGATCAGTTGGAGGGCAGAATGCCCCTGTTTGAGAGCCTCATCCCAGCTGACACAGGGGCACGGGAGTTGGCCCTCTGAAGGGTCGATTTGGCTGCTGTCCCATCCCACCCTTTCCTTTCCTGCTATTTCCTATCCTTCTGGTAACCTGCGCAATATTCCCGCTTTTAGAAGATGTGCCTAGCAGCTATGCTGGGGTTTCCTTATCCCCGCAACAAAGATGATACATGTGCATCGGGCCTGAGTGACAATCGTACAAGCTAATCAAGGGGTGAGCCGCTACAGTACAAGCTGGACAGTACTGACAAAATTTACTTGCCGGGATTCAAACCCCATGACACCACCGCTGCCATTGAACCGATGTACGTCGCCTAGACCACTATGCTAGCGACTCATTGATATTACACTCACTAATGTATATTAGGTAGTTGTTCTAATGTACATCTGTCACCTTCACTGCTGGAAATGTGTTTTACGGTGGTGGACTCACTGAAACTTGTCTGTGTAGGCCATTTTCCTGGAAGTGTCGCAGCTGTCATTCGTCACCGGGCTGGGGCTCAAGGGCAAGGAGGGGGAGATCCTCAAGCGTACGCGGAGTGCGCAGCCCGGCGCACGCGGCTGTAACTGCTGCGGACTGCTAAACAGCGGCTGTTGTGTCAGGTCAGCAGATAAGTTGCAATTAAAGTTTTGAGTTTAAAAAAACCGTGTTTTGAAGGTTTTATGTAAAAATAGTTCAATATCAGAAAAGTATAAAACTATAAAATATAGCTGGTTTAACAGTTAGCTAGAAACACAAATGAATATTTTTAGCTAATGAATAAGTCAAGTTATTATTAATTTTACTAGCAAATCCAGCTGCTCGAATTCAAGCAAATGCGGTTCTGTTAGTTTAAATTGTGATGCCATTCCAAAAGTTAGCTTGAAACAGCTGATCTTGATTCGTACTTTGGTTACCTTCAGAAGCTGTCAAATGCTCAATTTCAATGATAACTGTCCTTCCAAAATATTAACATTGCAACTTTGAAGGCCTGTTTGGCATCGCCCTGGTGGCCAATATAAAGTTTAATAATTTTCTGCAAACCTACACATTGAGACCTTTCCATAGATCCTTCAATCATAAAAATCAGTCCATTGGTTCCTGAGATATCAGAAAAAAATCTGCTTATGTATTAAATATAAGTATTCTTACATTTCAGAATTGAAAATACAGTAGACTATTGATAATCCAACAAGTATGGAACCTGACAGTTGTCAAACTAGCGTAGGGGTTAGAGCGCTTACCTCACACTGGGGTTTGTTGGATCGATACCAAGCAAAATCAAAGTCTTGAAGATTCAAACATGACTTAAAAAATAAGGTTACATACCTTGTCGTCATCAATCCACTAGTTTAAAATATTACTAGTTTCGGAACTAGTTTTGTCCCATTATCAAATCTTGATGTATCACAGAAGAAATTACTGACGTCATGAGTTTAAAAACATTTAACACTAACCACAAACTTGTACAAGAAACATTAAACATTTAAAACATTGTTTTCTTTGTGTTGTACAAGTTTGTGGTTAGTGTTAAATGTTTTTAAACTCATGACGTCAGTAATTTCTTCTGTGATACATCAAGAATTGATAATGGGACAAAACTAGTCCCAAAACTAGTAATCTTTAAACTAGTGGATTGATGACGACAAGGCATGTAACCTTATTTTTTAGTCATACCATCAATCCAGGAGGCAAATAGCATTAATTTAAACATGACCTCAGCTGCTTTTGGATACTGGGCTGTTAATTAATGATCCTGCTATCAGACAGTAACAAGACTACATATGGTGAATGAATTTAAATTAAATTTGAGGATTCAGTTTGTGTAAAAAAAGCTGTTTATTATGGCGTGTAAGAAAAATAAATTGATATAACCAACGAAAAATTCTAGATAATTTGTTAAATATATCATTAGTTTTTACCCTTTTTGAACCAACTTTTGATATTTAATTCATCGGTTAGCAGTACCCCACTCATAATGTACAAGGCTATTGTAATTACCATTTATTTCCTCACCTTATACCCAGAGCAGAAGTTGGTAAAGTGTTCAGATTCATATGTGTTCGTATATTGCATCGCAGGTGCAACTACTTGTGCAGCGATGTGTGCGGATCGTGGCGACGGCGGTGGCTGGTGGTGAAGGATTCGTTCATCGCCTACATCAGGCCGAGAGACGGCTCCGTCAAGTGCGTTATACTGTACGATACCAACTTCGAAGTGTCCTCTGGCATTTTCTCAACAGGGCTGAGAAGAGGGCTGCACATCATAAATTTAAGCAGGTAAGCATAGCTGAAAGTTAAAAGATCAAGTGGGTTTTGTAACAAAGGTTCTTTTCAAATCCGAGACCTAAATGACAAATTGTTTCAAAAGGCTTTATTTAAATTTTTCATAAACAACCCTTTTATTAAACTACACTTTTGTAAATGAGCATATGGGCTATTGATGATTTTTAAAGCATGATCAATTGTTAGTTTTAAGGTGAACAACTTTTAGTTTTAAGTTGACGTGCCAATGTATTTATTATAATATTTCTGGCAAATAAAGAGTTCTGAGTTCTGAAAACATATCAAATCAAATAAAAATATAGTTTATTTCCAGAAACATATAAACATATGTACTGATCTTTCATTAAAACAAAAAAATCAGTGCTACTGTAGAATTACCAGTAATTATGTACACAGTTAGGTTTGGATTAGTTTTGCCAATTTCCAGAAATGTATGTATAGGACAAGCAGGCTTACCTTGGAAAGTACAGGTATCCTAATGATAACACACTAATAAACACTACAAAAAAACATAGAAGAATATTTCACGGCCACAATATTTGCCAACTTAGTGAAGAACCAAGTACTTTACAAGGTAAACCTGCTTGTCCTATCCATATACAGTAGAAATCCAATTATCCGAACTCCAATTATCCGAATCTCCAATTATCCGAATCGATTTTGAGTGAAATAATAGAAATATAAAAATCAAGAACATAACAGCGGGAACGCGTGTAGCAATAATGCTCCGTTCCGTTACTGGCAATGTCAGCGCTAAAATAAAACCCTGTGCTGTTACCTTACGGGGCGATATTTTCGCAGGGAACAATGAGTCATACCCCCTTCCCGCCCTGCTCATCATCAGTCGCTACTGTTCTTTCACCGAGGTTAGCTGTGTTCGTATAAAGTTTGTGTTGTGTTTTGTGTCTCCTCCTAGATTTTAATCGTTCACTTTCTGTTCATTACATTTATAGTAACTTTGTCAGTAAAATTCTGATTTTTTAAATGTATGGTGATGATTTTTGCTTAATTCCCAAGGTATACCTGATTATCCGAATTTCTGCATATCCGAATCGGCCCGATCCCCAATTAATTTGGATAATCGGAATTCTACTGTATTCCTGCTATGAAACACAATAGCTGATTGTTAAGAGACTTCATCACCCTCGTGAAAAAAAGTAAAAACATGCTTTCGTAGTACCCTGTTTCAACCATTGTGTTTTAACATTGTGCTTTCTGTGACACCATTTTTCAACCGATTTTCTCATAAACACTTAAACTGATCACGAAGAGTGTGTCCCTTTTTCTATGCCGTCATAATATTGAAAAAAATATAATGTAGCATCCAAAAGGTTGATAAAAATTAGCCAAATTTACTTGATTTTTATAATAATTAAAAGGTACTTCCATGAATAATTTTGAAATATTCAGGTTATAGAAAGAAGCAGTAAGATTCTAAATGTACGCAGAAATTTATCCCATCAACAGTTGCTTGTAGGTTGCGACGGAAACCGGATACTACAAGAGCGTGTTTTAGGTACAAACGGGGCCGGCGAACAAAGCCGTCTATGGCGCTACCAGCCTTTCCACAAACATTGTCACACAAAGGAAATGGAAATTTTTGTTTTATATTCAAAATGGTTCATTTTGTACCAAAGCTCTGGATAGTGTAGCAGTAGGGGAAGGACCACCGCGATGGCCCAGCGCGCTGGTAGATGATCTGATGTTTTTAGAAAAGAACCCTCTCTTCGCCCCTCGTCCTAGTCTGGCGCACCTGACTATACGAGGGCCTTTGGAATCAAACCAGACTGTACGGTAGAACTTTTCTTAAAGGTGATGAAGACTCTTAGTCAAAAGACAGGATGTCAATCCTAACATCAAATAAATTAAAATCATTTGAATGAAAGGTACAGTTAATGGTTGACCTTGGAAATAAACCTACATGGACAGACTGCCTATGTATGCTTAGCCGCTACAACCAAACTGGGGATTTTAATTGGAGAAAACTTGTTAAAACTAATTTAAAACAAATGTTTCGGAAATGATGATTTAGTTTAACAATAGGTAATGTATTTGGTTTTTAAAATTGAAAATTAATGCCGTTTAATTGATAACGGACGTTTTGATGATATTTTCTATGAATTTCCAATGATAAATGTTCCGCAAGCTGGCGAGTAAGGAGGATAGAGAGTAGGAGCCGTGAGGTTGCAAAGGAGGTAAAGCAGAGTAATTAATTTCACTTCTATTGTTGATTGTTAATTTCTATGCTTATCTCATCACCACATCTGTTGCTTTCAATTGAGGTCCGATGGTCATTCCATTATTGTGTGCCCCTGCTGGTTTTATGTGGACACCATCCTGTGTTTTCTGTATTATTTATTGCTTTGGACTTGTTTTAGCGATATTCCCCTAAAGGGAGGAAGCTATTACCATAGTCGGCATGGTAAGACCGAGGCCTTACCATGTGTGGGGGTTGTGTGTCTGTCTGGATTTGTACAGAGCTGGATCCCGCCACCCGTGGTCCGATTTTGATTAAATTTGGGATCTAGGTCAAAATTGTTTTTCTAGGTTTAAATTGTTTTTCTACCGGCCTCCCCCAAACCTTCGTTGATACTAGATTTTGTCCACTTTTAGATTTTAGGCCTATGTCACAATCAGACATATCTGATAACAGTTCAGATATTTTTTAAGGTTGGATAGCTTCAACTGTTTTCCAGGCATTTATAGCAGGCTTAAAAATATTGAGTGGCTGTAAGCAAGTTGATTGCTCTAAGACAGTGGTTTAAATGTAAATTTCCTTGCCTATCTTTATTTTCATTTTCTAGAACCATAATTAAAGTTTCTAGTGTCCTTATTGAATCTAACATTTTTTTACTCTTCTTTGTATACATTTGCTGCATGGCCTATATTGCACTTGATTATGTATATGCCTATTAGCGAATTTCCCCTAAAGGGAAGAAGCTATTACCGTAGGTCTCATGGTAAGACTTAAGCCCGCGACCATGATAACTTTTTGTTTTGAGGTCCCCAGATGTCCAAAACACTATTCGTTCAAATTTATATATATGTATATATATATATCTATATATATATATATATCTATATATATATATATATATATATATATATATATATATATATATATCTATATATGTGTCCGTGAATGCGATAACTTGAGTAAAAAACTTCCGATTTCGATGACATTTGGCTCAAATGTGTAAACTGACATTTATGACTTTAAGTTCGAAAACCAGAAAAATCGGACTATGGGAAGGGGGGTTTATGGGGGTTTTAAATTTTCCAAAAATCAGTTTTTTGCATTTTTTCCCCTTAAATTTTTAAAACACTTAATTTAGGTTTAGACCATGTTATAGAGCTTAAAAAAACAAATAATATGGTATTTTGAATTATTAACCTAGGTTAAGTGGTTGCGGAAAAAATCCAAAAAACATGCTCATAAAATCTCCCATGTTAATCTTATGGGAAAAAGGTTTTTGGCTTTTCCTCAGTTAATTTTACTTTAAACTTCACATTTTCTTTTACCAATCACTTCAGCTCCACAAAACAATCATTTTGGTGTTTAAATTGTGATTCTACGTCAAACCGTTGCAGAGATATTCAAAGTGCTAAACACAGTACGTTGTCCAATGTTATCCTTATGGAGAATAAATAAAATTTGATATCTTGATTATTTATGAATGTATATTGATGAAATTTGGTATGTGGCTTTATGTTGTACTGGTATATTGATAATTTCACAAAAAATAAATGTTTTGTTGATTGTCCCCGTAGCAGCTAACCTGCATACTCAGCCCTAATGTAGTATTATGGAGAATAAGTAAAGTTTTATATCTCCCTTAATTATGAACATAAATTAATAAAACATGGTAAGTAGCTTCACCTGGTTCAGTTACATTGATAATTGCATAAAAACTCATTTCTTATCTTCCTCGTTGCAGCAAACCTGCGTACTCAGTCCTAATGTTATTCTTATGGGGAATAAATAAAATGTAATAAATCACTTATTTATGAATGTATTTTTGTCAAACTTGGTGAGTGGCTTTATGTACTAGTGAGAAACATATCAATGCATTGGAAATTCGCTGAGTACGCAGGTTTGCTGCGACGGGGGGTATTTTTTTAACTATATTCTCTTCGTCTACCTGTGACAAAAGGCATACTTAAGCTTCTTTTAGCAAATTTCCCCTATAGGGAAGAAGCTATTACCGTAGGTCTCATGGTAAGATTTAAGCCCGAGACCATGACAAATTTTTTTTTTAGGTCCCCAGATGACTAAAACACTATTCGTTCAAATTTATATATATGTATATATATATATATATATATATATATATATATATATATGTGTCCGTGAATGCGATAACTTGAGTAAAAAACGTCCGATTTCGATGAAATTTGGCTCGAAAACCAGAAAAATCGGGCCATGGGAAGGGGGGTTTATGGGGGTTTTAAATTTTCCAAAAATCAGTTTTTTGCATTTTTTACTCTAAAATTTTTAAAACACTTAATTTTGGTTTAGACCATGTTATAGAGCTTAAAAAAAACAAATAATATGGTATTTTGAATTATTAAGCTAGGTTAAGTGGTTGCGGAGAAAATCCAAAAAAACCTGCTCATAAAATCTCCTATGTTAATCTTATGGGAAAAAGGTTTTTGGCTTTTCCTAGGTTAATTTTAATGTAAACTTCACATTTGGTTTTACCAATCAACTCAGCTCCACTAAACAATCATTTTGGTGTTTAAATTGTGATTCTACGTCCAACCGTTGCAGAGATATTCAAAGTGCTAAACACAGTACGTTGTCCAATGTTATCCTTATGGAGAATAAATAAAATTTGATATCTCCATTATTAATGAATGTATATTGATGAAACTTGGCACGTGGGGTCACGTAGTACTGGTATATTGATATTTGCACAAAAAATTGATTTTTTGTTGATTATCCCCGTAGCAGCGAACCTGCATACTCAGCCCCCATGTTATTCTTATGGAGAATAAGTAAAATGTAATGACTCCCTTAATTATGAACATAAATTAATAAAACTTGGTATGTGGCTTCACCTTGTTGAGTTATATTGATATTTGCATAAAACCCCATTTTTTTAGTTCCTTGTTGCAGCAAACCTGCTTACTCATCTCCCATGTTATTCTTATGGAGAATAATTAAAATTTTATATAGTGCTTACTTATGATTGAATATTGATGAAAACTTGGTTTGTGGCTTCACCTAGTTAAATTATATTTATATTTGCATAAAAACCAATTGTTTGTGTTCCTTGTTTCAGCAAACCTATGTACTCATCACCAATGCTATTCTTATGGAGAATAATTAAAATTGTATATATCGCTTATATATGAATATATTTTTATGAAACTTGGTATGCGGCTTTATATGGTATTAAGACATATATTATGCATTGGAAATTTGCTGAGTACGCAGGTTTGCTGCGACGGGGGTATTTCATTTTAGCGAATTTCCCCTATAGGGAAGAAGCTATTACCGTAGGTCTAATGGTAAGACTTAAGCCCAAGACCATGATAACTTTTTGTTTTGAGGTCCCCAGATGCCAAAAACACTATTCGTTCAAATTTATATATATGTATATATATATATATATCTATATATATATATATATATCTATATATATATCTATATATATATATATATCTATATATGTGTCCGTTAACACGATAACTTGAGTAAAAAACGTCTGATCTTGATGAAATTTGGCTCAAATGTGTAAAATGACATTCATGACTTTAAGTTCGAAAACCAGAAAAATCGGACCATGGGAAGGGGGGTTTATGGGGGTTTTAAATTTTTCAAAAATCAGTTTTTTGCATTTTTCACCCTACAATTTTTAAAAAACTTAATTTTGGTTTTGACCATGTTATAAAGCTTAAAAAAACAAATAATTTAGTATCTTGAATTATTAACCTAGGTTAAGTGGTTGCGGAGAAAATCCAAAAAAACCTGCTCATAAAATCTCCCATGTTAATCTTATGGGAAAAAGGTTTTTGGCTTTTCCTCAGTTTATTTTAATGTAAACTTCACATTTGCTTTTACCAATCTGTTCAGTTCCACAAAACCATCATTTTGGTGTTTAAATTGTGATTCTACGCCCAACCGTTGCAGAGATATTCAAAGTGCTAAACACAGTACGTTGTCCAATGTTATCCTTATGGAGAATAAATAAAATTTGATATCTCGATTATTTATTAATGTTGATGAAACTTGGTATGTGGCTTCATGTAGTTCTGGTATATTAATATTTGCAAAAAAAACTGATTTTTTATTGATTATTCCCGTAGCAGCAAACCTGCGTACTCAGCCCCCATGTTATTCTTATGGAGAATAAGTAAAATGTAATGACTCCCTTAATTATGAACATAAATTAATAAAACTTAGTATGTAGCTTCACTTGGTTGAGTTATATTTGATAATTATATAAAAACCCATTTTTCTGTTCCTTGTTGCAGCAAACCTGCTTACTCAGCCTCCATGTTATTCTTATGGAGAATAACTAGAATGTTATATAGCACTTATTTATGATTGAATATTGATGAAACTTAGTATGTGGCTTCGCCTAGTTAAATTTTATTTATATTTGCATAAAAACCAATTGTTTCTGTTCCTTGTTTCAGCAAACCTACGTACTCATTACCAATTTTATTCTTATAGAGAATAATTAAAATCGCTTATATATGTGAATATATTTTTATGAAACTTGGTTTGCGGCTTTATGTGGTATTAAGACATATATTATGCATTGGAAATTCGCTGAGTACGCAGGTTTGCTGCGACGGGGGTATTTAGCGAATTTCCCCTATAGGGAAGAAGCTATTACCGTAGGTCTCATGGTAAGACTTAAGCCCGAGACCATGATAACTTTTTGTTTTGAGGTCCCCAGATGCCAAAAACACTATTCGTTCAAATTTATATATATGTATATATATATATCTATCTATATATATATATATATATATATATCTATATATGTGTCCGTTAACACGATAACTTGAGTAAAAAACGTCCGATTTTGATGAAATTTGGCTCAAATGTGTAAAATGACATTCATGACTTTAAGTTCGAAATCCAGAAAAATCGGACCATGGGAAGGGGGGTTTATGGGGGTTTTAAATTTTCCAAAAACCAGTTTTTTGCATTTTTCACTCTACAATTTAAAAAAAACTTAATTTTGGTTTTGACCATGTTATAGAGCTTAAAAAAACAAATAATTTAGTATTTTGAATTATTAACCTAGGTTAAGTGGTTACGGAGAAAATCCAAAAAAACCTGCTCATAAAATCTCCCATGTTAATCTTATGGGAAAAAGGTTTTTGGCTTTTCCTCAGTTTATTTTAATGTAAACTTCACATTTGCTTACACCAATCTGTTCAGTTCCACAAAACAATCATTTTGGTGTTTTAATTGTGATTCTACGCCCAACCGTTGCAGAGATATTCAAAGTGCTAAACACAGTACGTTGTCCAATGTTATCCTTATTGAGAATAAATAAAATTTGATATCTCGATTATTTATGAATGTATGTTGATGAAACTTGGTATGTGGTTTCATGTAGTACTAGTATATTGATATTTGCACAAAAAATTAATTTTTTGTTGATTATGCCCGTAGCAGCAAACCTGCGTACTCAGCCCCTATGTTATTCTTATGGAGAATAAGTAAAATGTAATAACTCCCTTAATTATGAACATAAATTAATAAAACTTTGTATGTAGCTTCACTTGGTTGAGTTATATTGATAATTATATAAAAACCCATTTTTCTGTTCCTTGTTGCAGCAAACCTGCTTTCTCAGCCACCATGTTATTCTTAAGTTATGGAGAATAACTAGAATGTTATATAGCGCTTATTTATGATTGAATTATGATGAAACTTAGTATGTGGCTTCACCTAGTTAAATTCTATTTATATTTTCATAAAAACCAATTGTTTCTGTTCCTTGTTTCAGCAAACCTACGTACTCATTACCAATGTTAATCTTATGGAGAATAATTAAAATCGCTTATATGTGAATATATTTTTATGAAACTTGGTTTGCGGTTTTATGTGGTATTAAGACATATATTATGCATTGGAAATTCGCTAAGTACGCAGGTTTGCTGCGACGGGGGTATTTAGTTTTCTCTCTAAAGTTTGATTTTGATTCTTCAACTCATCTTGTTTTTCACCAAACACTTTTTTCTGTGATTCCATATTTTCTTCCATTTCCTTTATTTTATCTTCCAGCTCGAGAACATAGACAGAACTTTTATTTTCCAAATCGAACAGTTCTTCTCTCATATCTTCATTATCGTTCATTATAGATTTATTAACCTCGTCCGCTAGAAAGGAGCAGTTTGTTTGATCCAACATATCATCACAGTTCTCTACCTTTTCCTTTGTATTCTAATGTTTTCAGTGTTCACAATGCAATTTGGGCATTTCCACTCCCCCAGTCTATTCTCCCGCTCCATTTCTTTTACATCAGAGTGGTTCAGATTTGCACATTTGAAATGAACCCATTCACCACACAAACCAGTGCATAGAATCCCTGAAGTTCTCACATTTATTCCACAAATACCACAAGAATACTCTGCCATTCTGGAGAAAAATCTACGGCAATATGTCAAATCAAAATCAAATCAAATCAAAATAATCTTTATTCATAAAAACAGTACAGTGATGTAAATATGAATAGTGTCTACATCATGATCAATTTTCTAAGTTATTCATTAAATTATTATTTTACATTACCATCTTATTATAAATTAAAGAATTCATCAATAGAATAAATAGTGTTTGAGAAGATATATTTTTTTAACTTATTCTTAAATTTACTTATATTTTTTTTCAATTCTCTAGGCAACTTTTTGTAGAACTTTGCACCTGCATAGGATGGTTTTTTGGTATAGAATTGTAACCTATGATGAGTGGGTATGATTTCTGATTTCTTTCTCGTATTGTATGAATGTACTATTGAATTACCCATTGGCGTGTTGTACACATTTAAATTTTTGTATACCATAACAGTGTCAAAAATATATTGACCATAACTGTTAAACTTTTGAGATTTTAGCGAATTTACCCTTTAGGAAAGAAGCTATTACCGTAGGTCTCATGGTAAGACTTAGGCCCGAGACAATGACAGTTTTTTATTTTGAGGTCTCCAGATGACAAAAACACTGTTCGTTCAAATTTATATGTATATATATATATATATATATATATATATATGTATCCGTGAATGCGATAACTTGAGTAAAAAACGTCCGATTTCGATGAAATTTGGCTCAAATGTGTAAAATGACATTCATGACTTTAAGTTTGAAAACCAGAAAAATCAAACCATGGAAAAGGGGGTTTATGGGGGTTTTAAATTTTCCAAAAATCAGTTTTTGTATTTTTCACCCTAAAATTTTTTAAAAGCTTAATTTTGGTTTCAACCATGTTGTAGAGCGTAAGAAAACAAATAATATAGTATTTTGAATTATTAATCTAGGTTAAGTGGTTGTGGAGAAAATCCAAAAAACCTACTCATAAAATCTTCCATGTTAATCTTATGGGAAAAAGGTTTTTGGCTTTTCCTAAGGTTATTTTAATGTAAACTTCACATTTGCTTTTACCAATCTGTTCAGTTCTACAAAACAATCATTTTGGTTTTTAAATTGTGATTCTACGCCCAACCGTTGCTGAAATATTCAAAGTGCTAAACACAGTATGTTGTCCAATGTTATCCTCATGGAGAATAAATAAAATTTGATATCTCGATTATTTATGAATGTATGTTGATGAAACTTGGTATGCAGCTTCACGTAGTATTGGTATATTGATATTTGCACAGCAAATTGATTTTTCGTTGATTATTCCCGTAGCAGCAAACCTGCGTACTCAGCCCATATGTTATTCTTATGGAGAATAAGTAAAATGTAATGACTCCCTTAATTATGAACATAAATTAATAAAACTTGGTATGTAGCTTCACTTGGTTGAGTTATATTGATAATTGCATAAAAACCCATTTTTTCCATTGTTGCAGCAAACCTGCTTACTCAGCCCCCATGTTATTCTTATGGAGAATAACTAAAATGTTATATAGTGCTTATTTATGATTGAACATTGATGAAACTTGGTATGTGGCTTCGCCTAGTTAAATTATATTTATATTTGCTTAAAAACCAATTGTGTTCCTTGTTTCACCAAACCTACTCATTACCAATGTTATTCTTGTGGAGAATAATTAAAATCGCTTATATATTCGTATAGTCATAACGAGCTAATATAATCGCTGCCATATTCATTCTCATATTTCTTTTGGAATTTGCCTATATGGTGCAAGAAAAAAAGAAAATCTCGATAGCATATTAAAATTGCAGAAGAAAGCTATAAGAATAATCCTTAAACTAAAACATAATGATTTGGCTATAGAATATTTTAAACAGTTAAAAATACTTACTGTATATGGGCAATATATTTTTGACTCAATTTTAGTAGCAAGAAATAAATTGGCAAATAATGTTTCTATTCATCCCATTCATCAATATAATACAAGGAAAAAGAATGAGGCCGTTTTTAGTCACCATAGATTACAATTTTATGAGAAAAGGCCATCGTATGCGGGAGGAAAATTTTTGAAAAAGATACCGCAACATATTTTGAATGAAAACAATCACACAAAATTTAAAATTTCAGGAGTATTTGATAGATGCAGCCATTTACACACTGGATAAATTTTTCCACCTCACTCTTCCAGGCTAAGAGTAAAAGATATATATCTATGTTTAGAAAGGCTTGAACTTATTGTATCACTTATAATATATTGACACTGTTCAAATGTTGTGCACTGTACTTCTGAATGAATAAAGATATTTGACTATTGACTATTATATGTGAATATATTTTTATGAAACTTGGTATGCGGCTTTATGTGGTATTAAGACAAATATTATGCATTGGAAATTCGCTGAGTACGCAGGTTTGCTGTGACGGGGGTATTTTTTAAATGCTCCCTACAAGATACATCTTGGTGAAGGTTCTTAATAATTCGCATTGCTTTCTTTTGCTGTTTAAGAATTTTATCTAGGTTATTTTTCCTAGTGGATCCGTAAAGACAGATTCCAAATGAAATGTGAGAATGTATGTAAGAATGGTATATCAATTTGAGAGTCGATTCACTGCATAAACATGCCATTTTTCTTAAGGCATACAATCCTGAATTAATTTTTGATACAATTTTGCCTACATGTTCATTCCAATTTAGGTTACTATCGATCAGCAGACCAAGACATTTAGTGCTGTGAATAAGTTCAATGGGTTTAGAATCAATCAAAACCATGGGTTCTGTAGTGGTTTGTGACTGAGCTGTTTTAAATTGAATGTAATTAGTTTTTCAATGTTCAGCCCTAGATTGTGATTTTGGAAGAATTGGACAATACTTTTTTATTCTACGAATGATAAAATTTCAACTTTTTCTATTGATTTATCTGAGATTTTAAGGTTTGTATCATCAGCATATAGACATATATTACTTTTTCCAGTGTTTGATAATGATAAGGAGATGTTTTATAGATAGCATATGAAAAGGAGTCGTCCTAATATTGAACCTTGTGGGACACCAAATTTTACTGGTTTCAGTTGTGAATCATAATTTGAAATCCTGTTATTGGAAAAATGAGTTAATTGGAGGAACTGGTGTCTATTTTCAAGGTATTAGCGAAACCAATCCAAAGAATAGTTATTTATTCCGAGTGATTTTAATTTACTAAGAAGAGTTGTGTGATTTACACTGTCAAATGCTTTTGTCAGATCCATAAAGATCCCTAGGCATGGGTCCCCTGCATCAAATGAGTCAATTATTGATTCTATAAAAACAATTTGCTGTAATTACTGATTTTCCACAACAGAAACCATGTTGTACGCTATCTACCAAATGTTTTTTTCCAGGAATTCTGTTAATTGACTATTAACTGCCTTTTCATAGATTTTAGAAATTGTTGATAATAATGATAAAGGGCGATAGTTTGATGGATTTTTTGTAATTTTGTATATATTGGAATGATTTTAGCAATTTTCAATTTATCTGGAAATACCCCAAAAACAAAAGATAAATTTACTAGATGACTTAAAATGTAACTGATCTCACATTTAACTGCTTTTAACAAAAATATAGGTACTTCATCATACCCACTCCAATACTTATTTTTAAACGAGCTGATAATTTCTTCTATTTCTTTAATTCCTATCTCTCTTAATCCAAACATTGGTTTCGTCTGCCAACAACCAAAGCTTAACCTAAGCCTAAGCTTAGCTTTTACCTGATTATCTTCTGTAAAATTATTTAACATTAACATATCAGAATTATCTTTAATTACACTTACAAAAAAATCATTAAATACATTTTTGATACTTCAACTGGGTTGCAGTAATGCTTACCACCCTCAATTAAATTAATATTTTGTGTTTTTTGCGATGTTTGTTTCCCACTTCAGAATTTATTATGCTCCAGACTGTTTTATTTACGTTATTTGAATTTTTAATTTTATTATCAAAATAAGCTGTTTTTGATTTTTTTACATTTGTTTTGTAGGTTGAGACTTTATTCTTTAAAGTTTCTGTTTGTTTAAGAAGTTTTCTGATATCTCTTGTCAGTCTAATTAATGTACTTTTTTCTTCTTTCAATTGAGACGATAACCAATTACTATGTTTTATTTTCTTAGAAACTCTTCTTTTTGGAAAGGCCGTATTAAAGTGGTATATAAAATTTTCAAAAAATATGTTGTACTTTCTTTCAGCGGGTGCAAGAAATACTTCAACCCATGACTCATTCATTAATAAATTTGTATACAAGCTGATATTCTCTTGACTAAAATTTCTTTGTTCTCTTATTATAAAGTTTTTCTTTGTAGGGGTGGAGTTTGGCAGAGTTATTTCTAAGCACTGACCATCATGGTCAGACAATAAAGTTATCAAGCCATTTAATTTCATCATGTTGCTAAGAGATCATGTTGCTTGTGACTAAAAAGTTGTCAATTGCTTTTTTTGAGGTCCTAGAAATTCTAGTAGGAAATTTTACTAAATACTCCATATTAACACTTTTTAGCATATTTTTAAACATAGTATGTTCCTTAGACTTTGCTAATACATCTATATTAATATCTCCTGACACAATAATACATTCAAACTTATTATTAAGAAATTCTAAAAGTATAGTTAATTTATCTAAACAAATTTCCACATTCGATTTTGGTGATCTATAAACAGCCACAATAACTATTTTAAAGTTACCAATAGAATATTTGCAGATACAAAACTCAAATCGTTTGTCTTCTAATAATTTATTTTTTAAAGAATTGGGAATCAAAACTAGTTTTTGTTTCACTTCATCATTGCATAAAAGCATTACTCCACCCTTACGTGATAACCTATGAGTAAAATATGAGCAATAAAATAATTTCCAAAATTTAAGCGTACAATTTCTTCATCTTTCATGTCATGTTCTGTTAGAATTACAATATGTGGTTTTACCTCATCTAAAATTATTTGCAAAGAATAATTTAACTGTGCTATACTTTTTACAATTATGTTTTAGGTTTGGATTTGGAGAGAGGTGGTTTATTGGTGTGGGTTTGTTTGGTTCAGATACAGAGGATTGATTGGAGGAGGTGAATTGTGGTGATCTTGATACAAAAAATGCTTATTATTACTGATTTTATCAGAAGGCACTAGTACACCAAACTTATTCTCACTAGATTGCCCTTTCAGCACTTCACTGTATGTTGATTCTCCTAGGATGACACGGGTTGTAGGGTATGTCAAAGGAATATATAAATTACTATACTATGAAACGTATTTTGCCAAATAAGTTCAATATAAAAAAAGTAAATATGTGGTAAGCTTTTTGCGTGGACTATTTTGACAGCAAGTTCTATTTTATTGACAACCCGACTTTACTTGCCGGTATCAAATCATGCAATTGGTCTATTTTGTGTGAAACAGACTATGCCCATTTAAACGTCATACGACGTCATCGTCAACTGCTCTTGGTAAGCCATCTTCACGTCGGCGGTTGCATGAATGTTATAGAACAAAATAACTTCTTGTTTAAAATGTCATTTAAAAGTCTTGCACAGCAACACACAACTAAAAATAATAAGATTTAAGTCAAAGACTCAAGTCAGTTCAAGTTAAAAAAATCAGTTTGGGAGTAATATACGGTAGATGCTTGGTACAACTTCAACTGTTCAGTTACTGAAAACCACATGTAGTAACACACAGATTATTGGGATTTGTATTAACTAGTACCAGTTAATCACTAATATAAAATTACCAATCCTTTTTATCGCTACTATGGCCATCAAATAATTTAAACAGTTAAATTTTCATATAAACTCGTGGTATATAAACTCATGGAAACCACAACACACTGTTGCCACAGCCTTCAGTAGTCAATCTGTACCTTTATGAATTGATAAAATATGTAAAGGCAAATTTGAGTACATTCAAACTTTATGGTTTTGATCATAGATATGAAACACGGCATAAAAACCATCGACTCAAAATTCCACCCCACAGACTAGCTGCGTAAGAGAAAAGTCCCCATTATATGGGAGTGAAGGTATTCAATAAACTTCCGTCCGCCTCATAGGCAGTGGGGAGTGACTCTACCTTCAAGAATAAATTGAAACAATTTCTCTTAGATAAAAGCTACTATTCAGTGGCATAATTTTTTGCAGACCCTGATGTGGCAGCATTATAGTATTTAAGTTAATTTGTTAATTTGTCTTGTTTAAAATCAGATACTCTCATCTTAAGTATAGATTGCTTGTTATTATAAATATTGGCATGTGGCACATTAATATAGTACACCTTTATTGCTTAATTTATTATTATTATTAGCATCGTGTAAAATATATATTATTCAATTATTTATGACAAAATGCCTGTATTTAGCAGACTTGTTCTGTATGTAATATGTTTCGCATTAATAAAGCTCTTGTACCTTGTATCCTGACGAAACTTGGTATATTGTTTCATATCGTTGTGGTCTATTGATTCATGCACAAAAAACAATTTTTTGCCGATAGTTCTTGTAGCAGCAAACCTGCGTACTCAACCCCATGTTATTGTTATGGAGAATAATTCAAATGTTATCTCCGTTAACTATGAACATAAATTTATAAAACTTGGTATGTGGCTTTACCTAGTTGACTTATATTGATATTTGTATAAAACCCCAGTTTTTGTGTTCCTTGTTTCAGCAAACTTGCATTTTCAGCTGCCATGTTATTCTTATGGAGAATAATTAAAATGTGATAAATCGTTTATTTATGAATCTTGTAGCGGGTCACATATATATATATGGCCTAATAAAAAGGATTTCATATAAAATATAAATAAAATGGTCAAAATAGGCTATAGGCCTATTTAGTGAAATTAAAAGATTAGCCTATTAAAAACTTTTTACATACCGGTAAGTCCAAATTGTAGTAAAGAAATGATTTAGTTTAGGAAATATAGGTAGGAAGAGAAGAAATGGATAAAATTTACAATGTAATTGCAAACCTATTGAGCAACAATTGATCAATAACAAATGACGTGATTAAGGATAAACTAACGGATAAAATCAAAATTGTTAAAGGATAAAAGAATCTCAAAATTACATCTATAATAATAAAATATACTGTTGACGAGTAAATTGTAAATAATTTAATAAATTAAATTACATAACCTTAAATTGTTAAATGCAAGAATTGAAGTTTAGATGAGTGTCAGATGAGTGAAGGAGGTTATAAGTTGAAAATAGGGATACAGAAATTATAGTTTCGGACAAAATATAGATGAGTGAAGGAGGTTATTAGTTGGAAATAAGGATAAAAATAAGAGAAATCTTGAAATATAGTGGTAAAAATCATAGTAACTCGAGTCTCTGTGCATTCCAAAAAGGTGAGTCTCTTTGGAGTCAAGTGACAGACTCAACCAATGGGATTGCGAGGATTCATTAGATGCCTAGAGGGGTCTTATTTATTAATACAAATCACGAGGCAAAGGGACATTTCTTTGATGACTAAGGCTTTTAGACAAAGGATTAAGTAGTTTCGTCATTTTTCTTGATACGAGACTCATGAGCGTGAAGGAAGCTTTGTCTTGCTTCCACTGCCATGAAGTGAGGACATACGTCCTAGCTTTTGAGCAGGCTGAATTGTTTCACAACATAATGTGACTTTTTAATTATTGGTTTTCTTAAAACATATCAACCAGTGAGTTAGTGATGAATAATATTAAATAAAGAAAAGAAGAAAAATTGGCGTAAGTAGGAAACCGGATCAGGAGACTTATTGCGCAATGTCTCAATAATCATTATGAACCGATAAACGTTTAGTAACATTCTAAATTGAATTAAAAAGAAAAGGATAAACTTCAAAGTAAGAACTAATATTGATTTGTATCAAAATAACATTTTCTGATAGTTACGACATAACTTCTTTGTTTCCTTTCCTATAGCCTAAAAATAGGAGTAGGATAATTTCTATGTTCCTTTCCCTCTTTTTTAATAAGTAAGTTTGTATTTTATTATTTTCTAACTTGAAATCATTATAGAATTTTGATTATTGAAATGACTTTCATTCATCTTACATAGCTCCCACCACGCACCCATAAAAAACGACCCTGAGATAAGAAGAAAATAGGCCTATCAAATTTTTAATTGTAGAATAAGATATGAATTAAAAAATATTAATTAATAAAGTGAGGTACAAGTTACAAATTGGCGCCCAACGTGGGGCTATGTGAGTTGAGTTGAAATAGGCCTAGGACTAAAATAAGAGATGGCAGCTGTGGCAGAAAATAAAAGGGGGACAGAGTCCAATCAAGATGAGGATAGCTTGTTAGGAACTGAGAGTTTTCGAGGTTGGGGTTCCTCACCTTTGCCAAGTTTGAATGATCAGGGAAATAACAGCCTAGTAAATGGTAGTCAGGAAGTTGTAGATGTAGTGAGTGAAAGTGAGTCGAGTGTAGAGGGGAGTAGGACTAGTTCGCCAACAGTAGAGCACATACACGCACACATAAATTCTAACACTGACACAAACATGATGGATATGTTCAGCGCCATAATGAAACAAATAAAAGAAAGTAACACTGCTATAACACAACAAATAACACAAGTAAATGACAAGTTGGATCAACTTAGTGTGGAAATGAGAGAACGAACTGAAAAAGTGGAGGTTAAGTTGGACAAGGTTAGTAACAAGGTTGAGGAATTAGAGATAGAGGTTCAGAGTAAACATGAGTTAAGCGTAAAGCTAGTAAACGACAAATGTAGCGTAATAACTAATGAAGTTAAGAAGAATAGGGACAAGACAGGTGAGTTGCAAGAAAGGGTTGAAGGTATTGAGAGTAACTTGAGAGTAATAGATAGTGAAAGTAGGGAGAGTGTAGTAATGAACAGGAAGTTGATTGATAAATGTATGTCGAAGGGAAAACAGTTTGAGGAGAGGTACGATAATGAGGCTATAGTGGTAACTAACAGAATTGAGTCGCTAGAAAAGGATAGGCCTAACATAGCTAAGCAAATTGAACAATTGTCTAAAAAATTTGAAGGTAAGATAACGAACATGGGGATAGTTAATTATGAAGCAAAATCTTTGAGCACCATAAGTGCAAATGCTGAACTTTTCTTAGTGAAGTTTGAAAATGAGCAATTGGGAATTCATCCCATGACATTTTTGAAGTTTACTGAAAAGTTTGTAGAAGTGTCAGGGGACTATTGGGAAATACAGTTGTTGAACATCATTAAATACCTTAAAGGGGAACCAGAAAGCTGGGCTAGGCAACATTTAGATAAGTTAAAAAACTTTGACAGTTTCAAGGGAGAATTTAAGAAGAAATATTGGGGGGTGATAAGACAACGTCAGTTTGAGCATGAGTTATTGGGGGATTCACAAATGGTGAGGTTTTATAGACAAATATTAAATGTAGAAGCAAAATCAGTATGTGGACGTTGGTGTGTTGGCCTATGTGTAGGAGGTCAAACAGTTAGGGACTTAAAAGGTTTAGTACAAGATAATAAGTTGACACTGGGCAAAAAAGTAATAGTATTAATAGGTACCAATGATCTTTTGAGAAAAAAGGGGGTAGAGGAAATAGTTAAAGATTTAAATGAGTTAACTGAAATCTTAGAAGAGAATAGTGAGGAGATAGTAGTTTGTACTCTGCCACCTATACCTAAACTAGCCTTGAATGACCCGTACCATTTTGACAAGTTAGAATCAATTAACAATTCTATTAAAAGATTGAGTGAAAAAGAAAAAGTTGAGATTCTAGACATAAGTAGTGATTTCATAGATAAGAATGAAAAGACGGGAAGTAAGATGGAGTATTATGAAAGAACTATTTATAGTAAGGGAAATAGGAGAGATGATTTTGTCCATTTAAATATCGAGGGATTTAAAGTGATTAAAGGGAAAGTAGAAGCGTTAATAAAAGAAAGAAAAGAAAAGAATCTAAAAAGTATGGTAGGGCTTAAACAAACAAATAACATATTTTGTGAAGAAGATCTAAGTGAAGAACTGTTGAACGAAAATAATTTCAGTACTGGACCTAGGGAAGAAATTAATCAATTTTTGCCGGAAGTAGAAATGAAAATAGGATCACTGACAGGTGGCGGGATAGTCGATACTGGGTCACAGGCCACTATCCTGTCAGAGGAATTTTATTTTCAAGTAAAAAAGAGTGTAGATTATGAAATACCGGAATTGAGAGTATCAAATACTTCGATAGTGGGAATAACCGGAGCTAGGAGTCGAAAGGTGGAGAAACAGGTTCAAGTAGAAGTACAGTTTGGAAATTTAATCGTACCAGTAGACTGTCTAGTAGTAAAAGGAATACATGTTAATTTCTTGATAGGTTGTGACTTTTTAATGAAGCACAATGCTGTCATTGACTTTAAAGAAAGAAAACTAAACATGGTATATGAAAGCAAATACTACAGAATTAACCTAAGAGAAAGTAATGATAGTCAAGTTGTAGGGAGTATAAACATTGTTAGGGTAAATTTCCTAAACCAGATAGCCTATGATAGGGAAGATGAGTTTCAGAATCAGTTAAATGAAGTAGAGTCAGTAATTTCTTATGAAAATAAGATAAATACACTTAATAGGGACCCAGTAGATTTTACTATTGAACAAAAAATAGAGCAAAAAATCAAGGAAATGGGACAACAATGTGAAAATCTAGATAGGTTACGAGAAGTATTATTAAAAAATAAAAAAGTTTTTTCTGATAAGCCTGGGTGTATTAAAGATTATGTAGCAAAATTAAATTTGAAAGTTGAGACGCCATTCATAGGTAAATCATATCCAGTACCATTTCATAAGAGAAAAGCAGTTGAAGAAGAATTAAAACTATTAAAAGAAATGGATATAATAGAAACATCTAATAGTAGCTTTTCAAATCCATTAGTTTGTGTAGTAAAAAAGGACTTAACAATACGGACTTGTTTAGATTCAAGAAAATTAAATGCATTTCTTACTCCGGATAGGCAATCAACAGAGACAACAGAGGAAATATTGCAAAAGTTTATGAATGTAAAATATTTTACTGCTCTTGACTTAACAATGGGTTTTCACCAAGTATTACTTGATGAAGAATCCAGAAAATACGTGGCTTTCACATTTGCGGGAAAAAATTATCAGTATAAGCGACTCCCTTTTGGATTAAATGTTAGTACAGCTCTTTTCACTAAAGCCATGGATAGTATTTTTGGATCTGAGTTTTCTGATTTTTTAACTTGCTATGTAGATGATATATTAATTACCTCAGATACATTTGAAGAACATTTAGGTCATATTGATAAAGTTTTGACTAGGCTGGCGGAATATGGTGCAACAGTAAAGTTAAAGAAAACAGAGTTTTTCAAGGACGAAGTAAATTTTTTGGGTTTTGTGTTAAGTAGGGAAGGAGTTAGAATGGATCCTGAAAAGATAAGAAAAATCCAGAATTTTCCGGAACCAGATTGTCTAAAGAAGTTGCAAGGGTTTCTAGGCCTATGTAACTACTACAGAATCTTTCAAAACAATTACTCGTTTCTTACAGCTCAGTTTAACCATATTTTAGGCAGTAAAAGTAAGTGGGTCTGGGGTGATAAGGAAAGAAACATTTTTCAACAGATTAAAGATAAATTCATAGAATCAGTAATTCTACAACATCCTAATTGGAATAAAGCTTTTTATATCAATACAGATGCATCAGATATAAATGTAGCAGCGATCTTGTATCAGTACAATGAAAAGGGAGAAGAAGAAGTAGTTTGTTTTGCTAGTAGGGCGCTAATGAATGCAGAAAAAGGTTATACAACTACGGAAAAAGAACTGTTAGCTGTAGTTTTTGCATGTAAAAAATTTAGATCATATATCATAGGGCATTTTAAGGTTGTAGTAAGGTCAGACCACAGAAGTTTATCTTTTTTAAAGACGTGTCGATTAACTCATGCAAGACTTTTGAGATGGAGCTTAGTGCTACAAGAGTATAACCTTGAAATTGAATATGTGAAGGGAAAAGAAAATGTTCCGGCTGATGTGTTATCTAGAGTTACCGATGGTGAATTTGTTAGCAAAGCAGACATGAATACAGTTCATATATACAAGACCAATCTGAAGTTAGGAGTAGAAAACAGGGAAGTAAATAAGTTGTTAAAAAACATAGCCGAGAAACAAAAACAAGATGAAAAAATGAGAGATATAATTGATAAACTAGATGCTAATGATAATGATAAAATTAAACAGAATTTTGTAATTCACAATGGTATTTTGTTTCAAAAAAGTAAGAATAAAGAACAATATAGAGTTTGTATACCAGAGAACTTAAGGTCAAAATTAGTAGAGTTAGCGCACATTAAGTATGGCCATTTGGGGGGTGGGAAAATATATCTATGTTTGAAGGAATTTTGCGTGTTTCCAGCAATGGAAAAGAGCATTAAAAAACAGTTACAAACATGTATACTATGTCAAAAAGCAAAGCAAGTTAATGTAAAGCAAATAGGGAGCCTAAAGCCTATAATCCCGGAAAGACCAAAGCAGTTAATAGCAGTAGATTTAATAGGAGAATTGCCCACTGGTCCAGGTGGAGTGAGGTACATTTTTGTATTAATAGATGTATTTTCAAAATATGTTAAGATGTACGCTATAAAACGAGCAAATAGTAGAACTTTGTTGACTAAGATTTTTAACAAATATATCCCTGAAGTAGGAGAGATCGAGTCAATTTTGAGTGATCACGGTAGTCAATTCACGAGTGAACTATGGTATACAACTTTACAAAATGCTAGAATAAAACCACTACATACATCAGTATATCATCCTCAATCAAATCCGACGGAAAGAATTAATAAAGAAATAAACAAGATGATCCGTATTTATTGTTATAATAAGCATACTAATTGGCCGAATGTACTAGAATTTATAGAAGGTTGTCTAAATCACTCAGTTCATGGAGTTACGGAACATGTACCTGCAGAGGTCATGTTAGGTAAAGCTAACACCCATTTTCTTGAAGAAATAATAGAATTTCCTAGTGAGAGGAACTTTAGTCATGTACAGTGTGTGACATTAGTAAGGGAAAAGTTGTTGAATAAAGCACAAAAGAGAAAGGCAAAGTTTGATAGGAAAATCAGGGCAGTAAAATTTGCAATAGGTGATAAAGTATTAGTTAAAACTCATAATTTATCAAATAAGTTTAATAAAAAGATAAAGAAGTTTTTTCTGCTTTTTACCGGACCATATGTAATAGTTGAGATTAAAATGGAAAATGCCTATAGATTGAAGGAGATAGATTCAGATAAGATAATAGGAACTTATAATGTCACACAGCTAAAAAAGTTTTTTGAGTAATTTAACGGTAGGCCAATATAATTAAACATCAGTGAGGGGTTTTGTCGCTGGTGGTACGAGCCTGTCCGTCCCCACTAAAACGGAACAGTGGTCAAGTTACAAGCCTATTCTGGGTACTTAATATCCAGGTAGGAGGACACAAAACACCGGACTAGATATTAAAAGTATGTGACATGGATGATGGTGAATGAGATGACGCGTGCATTGATCACTCAACGAAAGGCTTAGCATGAATGCATTTTTTATATATTTTAAGTTAGGTATCCGCCATGTTCTTATGCATACAGCATGTATAAGACATGAGCAAACAACAATTGTTGACAATGATGATTAATGATGATTAATGAAAAGTGAAGCGCAGGGGCTGGTGATGCAACGGTGGTATTAGGGCCTCATAAAGGTGACCTATTGCTTGCCAGCAGGAGTGATCAATGAGTCCCCAAAATTAAGCATGTCTCATGTCCCGTCCCCAATGTAAATTTCAAAAGACGAGGCATGGAAAGGTTTTGAAATTATTCATACCAAATATTAATAGAGTCACAACTTCACCTCTGAGTCTGTTAGGAAAGTGGGGGCTCATGTTAAAAAATTAGCCACAACCCCTTAGATAATAAGTGTTTTTAAATAAAGTAGAGAAGAATTTTGAGACATTGTTAGTATTCGGGTAGAAAAATTGAATGATTAAAATAACATGATATCAGGATTTTTTTAAATTTAACACACACACGCTGCCACTCTCTTACCAACCTGCCTCTCTAAATATGATCTGTCATATTAATATAAAAAAATGAGTATTTTGTATTTAATTATAGTTAACATTTTGAATTGTATAATGTATTTTTAGAGGGTCAAAGTCTTGAATTGTAAAGTAGGTAGTGTCAAATGTGCGCGAAGAAGGAGTGCTGTGATAAATTAGTACAAAGTAAGGAGTAAAAAGTGAGCAATAAGAAGAATAATGATGAATACAAAAATACTGATTAGATCAAATATGAGAAGATGAAAAATGCTGGCGCAAATACTACACCTGGGAGAAGAAAGGAGAGCTTAATGAGATTCCAAATGAATGAACAATAATAAAGTAAGGAGACACCAACTATGAAGGTATGTTTTCTATCACCTAAGTTACTACATGTGAATATGTCTTCAAAAAACTTCAAAAAATTTGGTCTCTATTTTAATAATGTGCTCTCTAAAAAATATTTGAACAATAACTTTAAAGTGCAGTATTCAAATGCCAGTAAATCTGTAAAATGTTTATTCTCCTAATAAATTAATCAGTAACATCATTATAAAGACATTGCAAAATCACTTTCATAGTAACTGGAGTAAGTGAAACTATAATCCTGAAAAGCACCAAAACATTGAACACTCAAGTGAAAAAGTGAGCGTGAAGTGAGATGGACAAGGGGACTTAATCTAAAATTAAGAATTTCATTTTGTTAAATTATAAGATTCATGATGTGCTTTGTAGATCTAAGAGTGTGTAAAATTTATGATGGTGTGTAAATTGATGTACAATGTATTGGTTATAAGTTGTTTATATATAATACAAGGGTTTAGTGTTAGGCAGGATGTTTAGATGAGAAATGTATAAATAAGGCGGGAAAATCCTTTTAAAATGTATAATTTATAAAAAATTGAAAAAATTGTGTATAATATTTTAAAATTTGTTTACAAATTATGGGGGGTATTGTAGCGGGTCACATATATATATATGGCCTAATAAAAAGGATTTCATATAAAATATAAATAAAATGGTCAAAATAGGCTATAGGCCTATTTAGTGAAATTAAAAGATTAGCCTATTAAAAACTTTTTACATACCGGTAAGTCCAAATTGTAGTAAAGAAATGATTTAGTTTAGGAAATATAGGTAGGAAGAGAAGAAATGGATAAAATTTACAATGTAATTGCAAACCTATTGAGCAACAATTGATCAATAACAAATGACGTGATTAAGGATAAACTAACGGATAAAATCAAAATTGTTAAAGGATAAAAGAATCTCAAAATTACATCTATAATAATAAAATATACTGTTGACGAGTAAATTGTAAATAATTTAATAAATTAAATTACATAACCTTAAATTGTTAAATGCAAGAATTGAAGTTTAGATGAGTGTCAGATGAGTGAAGGAGGTTATAAGTTGAAAATAGGGATACAGAAATTATAGTTTCGGACAAAATATAGATGAGTGAAGGAGGTTATTAGTTGGAAATAAGGATAAAAATAAGAGAAATCTTGAAATATAGTGGTAAAAATCATAGTAACTCGAGTCTCTGTGCATTCCAAAAAGGTGAGTCTCTTTGGAGTCAAGTGACAGACTCAACCAATGGGATTGCGAGGATTCATTAGATGCCTAGAGGGGTCTTATTTATTAATACAAATCACGAGGCAAAGGGACATTTCTTTGATGACTAAGGCTTTTAGACAAAGGATTAAGTAGTTTCGTCATTTTTCTTGATACGAGACTCATGAGCGTGAAGGAAGCTTTGTCTTGCTTCCACTGCCATGAAGTGAGGACATACGTCCTAGCTTTTGAGCAGGCTGAATTGTTTCACAACATAATGTGACTTTTTAATTATTGGTTTTCTTAAAACATATCAACCAGTGAGTTAGTGATGAATAATATTAAATAAAGAAAAGAAGAAAAATTGGCGTAAGTAGGAAACCGGATCAGGAGACTTATTGCGCAATGTCTCAATAATCATTATGAACCGATAAACGTTTAGTAACATTCTAAATTGAATTAAAAAGAAAAGGATAAACTTCAAAGTAAGAACTAATATTGATTTGTATCAAAATAACATTTTCTGATAGTTACGACATAACTTCTTTGTTTCCTTTCCTATAGCCTAAAAATAGGAGTAGGATAATTTCTATGTTCCTTTCCCTCTTTTTTAATAAGTAAGTTTGTATTTTATTATTTTCTAACTTGAAATCATTATAGAATTTTGATTATTGAAATGACTTTCATTCATCTTACATAGCTCCCACCACGCACCCATAAAAAACGACCCTGAGATAAGAAGAAAATAGGCCTATCAAATTTTTAATTGTAGAATAAGATATGAATTAAAAAATATTAATTAATAAAGTGAGGTACAAGTTACAATCTTTATTGATGAAACTTGGAATATGGCTTTATGTGGTATTAAGATACGTATATATATATATATATATATATATATATATATATATGCATTGGAAATTCACTTTGTATGCAGGTTTGCTGCTATGGGGGTATTTTATATTGCAATAAAGTGCCTATAGAAGAGTTAATTTTGGTCATAACTTTATATATTTAAAATTATTAAAAGAAGTAAAAAGTAAATCAGTTGGATATGAACATTTGATAGTAAATTGATTTAGGCCCGATTCAGAATTGTTGGTTTTGTAAACATATTTGAAATAGTTTTTGGAATTTTTAGATTTATTTACAATATTTCTCCATATTATCATATTTTTATTTTCAGCTGATTTTTAGATCAGAATTAAAATTTGTCATTGATTTGATCTGTAGATGGTATCTTTGATACTGAAAGGCCTTTTCAATTAAAAAAATCATATTTCATTTAAATGTGTTAATTTTTTAAATATTAAAAATGAAAATTAATTCCAATTAAATGTTCTTAGAAGAGTATGAATAGTAGGTTTGTTCAAAACTAAAATGATGAACTTTATGCTTGAGGCAGCAATGCTTTCAACATGCCCCTTATCGGTATCATATTATCTATGGTTTATGCATTGCCAGTGAACAAAATCTTTACAAAAATAAATTGAAAAGTGAAAGTGTCTGCCATACTATGTGGTTTTATGACAGGATCACTCGAAAATAATTTATAACTCAAAGACCCTAATTTTCCATAACTGTTAAAATCAAATACCGGAGCTTTCCAGGATTTAGAAACACTAACTAAATAATTTTTGTGATATTTTATTTGTATTATTTTCTAAAGTTAGTCAGTTTAACTGAAAGTATAGTTTAATTTCTTACATTGTTTAAAAGTATTTAAAATGTTCAATGTTCTGTTTCAGGCACATCGTTATCAAGTGCCCCACGCGACGGACGACGCAAGAGTGGATGGCATACATCAGGGAGAATGCCCACAGTAAGTAACATCTATGTTTACTTTATATTAATTAATAATGGTAGAAATTAGCTATAATCATAATTTATCCCAAAATGAATGAGGAAATGAAATGAACAAACGTTTATTCCAATAATTTTACAGTCTGGTTACAATTTCAGAATGACTACAATATAATTGTGATAATACTTATACTATCCTGGAATCCTTAACCAGGAATTTAAAATTAAGATGTAAATAACAAAATTATGGTCATGAGAGTCAGCAGACATAGGCAAATGTAAAAATAAGAATTTGTCATTATTTTTTAAATTTGTAAATTAATGGATAGTTGATATAAATTTATGTTTTTCTTTTTAAGTTGGTTGAAAAAATTTAAAACAGGGAGCGAAAGAGAGAGAGAGAGGAAATAATAAAAGAAATATGGAGGAGTTAAATTAAAATCGTTACCGGGTGATTCGTTGTTGTACTTACTTGTAGTTTAGAGTATTTATTCATCTAGTGGTTTTGTTAGCACTGAGTATTTACACTGTGGTATTACAATAATAATTAAGATTTGCCAGTTGCATGATGTACCGGGATGGTGAACATGACGTGTCTATGCATGTATATGCCAAAGAGATTAATAAAATCATATGTCTTATGTGTTTATGTACATTAACCTCCCAGAATGGACCTGTCGGTCATTACTCTGTCCCTCTTGAATTCAGTTCCATGAAAATGCAACAGACGACAGCACACACTAACCTAGTTAGAGCTGTTCCTTATGGAGAAACAAAGTATTCCCAGCTCCTGTCCTACTAGACGTGGTTCCAAACACATGATAAAACCATTTGGTATAGCCTTCTGTTCACAAAATATTAGCAGGTCGTTCGGTTAACCCATTGGATACTTAGTTTTTAATGCCTGCATGGTCCTAGAAATCCTATGAAATTTCCTCGACATATATGCTTTTAATTTGTCTATGGTAAGAGGTTGCCATTTGTCATCATCATGTCGACGTTTACGTCTTTGATTAGCTAGTTGTTGTTGGGCATAAACATTAGTTTCCACACAAATCATAGAAAAAAACTTATCTCCGCAAAGTTCTAAGACACTGAACTATTTACACTTCTAAATTTATTTAGTAGAAGCAGTTTTCAAGGTGAAGTGCAACCCCATCCTGAAACATTCACTAGCTTTTGGGTTTTGGCCAAGGTTCCTACTAGAACGGGCATTTAGACCACTGTTTGTGGTAAATGGAAACTGCTTGGGTGTGTTATCGGCGTCAAATCACACCAATGGAGGCTCTCTCCTAGACGGAACAGTTCTTGGGTTAGGCCCAGGCCTATCAGTCTTTTTGAAAGCCTACCCCTACCTCTCCCAGAAATAGACCTTCCTCTGGAAAGACTTCTGGAACCTCGAGGTCTACCACGAGTTGGCCTAACTACAGTAATCACTGGCAAGTCAGGTGTAGGCATAGGCCCAACGCATTGCCCTACTTCTTCAAACAATTTTGATCAAGATTATCTTGTTCAACCTCTTCCAAAATTGGGATATCAATCTCCATTTGATCACCTACCTCTTCAATCTCCAAATCTACAAACAATCCATGTTCTGGTACAGAATCAAACTCATTCACATTATCAACCTCTTCCTCCAAAATAGGCCAATAGGATAGGGTCAAGTTCATCCAACTCATCGCCGATGCCTGCTCTTTCGGCTTCTCTTTCGGCTTCGCACACCCACTTGTCACCAGATATGTCACCTTCATCCTCAGTTTCACTGTCCTCATCATCTAACATTCTGTCAGTTTCACTACTAAAAATTGTGTCAAAGTTGTCATCTCTTGAATGACCAGCCATGATACAGTTTATAAACAACACTCCTTCGGTTTGAACTGACACTCGCAATACAAACACAACATAACCACACAAAATAACTCTGTACTATTTATCCAAGAGTAAACAAATGAAAATCAAAGCCTTTAGAACCTAAAATCCAAGGAGCTGTACTTAAAAATATCGTAAATGCTCAATAGGCTAAAAGTTATAAAACGTCAAACTCAAACCCCAAATCATCAAATTACAGCATCATTTGATATACTATTATAAATTATTTATACTTTATACTTTGATTTTTTTTCTGTACTAATAGTGCTTTATCTTAGTTCGAGGAACAATTTCAAACATGTATATGTTCAAAATAGTACTATAATAATTAAATAAATATGGTATTACATCATCACGGAACCAAAGATCTTCCGTGATAAAGATTTTGGGCCAAAACAGCTGTCACGGAACCGTTCCGTGAAAAGTATTCAATGGGTTAACTATCGTCTATTGTATTATGAACTATCAGTTGTCATCGTAGCTTTTTGTTTTGTAATATATCACCACAGAGAAACAGATCTATAAAATCCTTTGTCTGTGATATTAAACATTTATTTATGTGGAGGAATAGCAAACAATTGGTTGCAGTTACAGTGAGACCTTGATAGTTCGACACTCGATAGTTCGACAGTCTGTATACTTCGACACGGCCCGTGACGACATTAGATGACAGTAGCGACGACCGATAAAGTTCTTGACGGGTTCGCCGGTCAGTGATGTGAGCTAGCTTATTGTTTTCGCAAACGTGCGCTACCGCCTTTTCTATAAATAACTTCCTTCCTACCCCCTACCCCGTCCTATCAAACCCCTTCCACGCCCTTTAAAGTAAGTAGGTCAAGTCAGTTCGCTCGAGACGCTGCGGGAGTTAAACATAATTTTGATACTTTTGTGATACGCTATTGTTTTTCTGATCATAATACTCCCTGTGTTAAAATGTTCCATATACTCCCTATAGTTCGACATTTCACTAGTTCGACACCCCTTTAGTCCACAAAGTGTCTAACTATCGAGGTTCTACTGTATCGACAAAATTATAGTAACCTAACCTAACTCCACAGAGTTTGTTGTATGTTGGCTCTTCGATGTGCAACACTTTACAAATAAATGAATTTATATTAACAAAAGCAAAGTAATCTTTCAACAAATTCCAAACCTCAAAAAAGGATATAACAAAGTAAGATTTGAACACGAGACCACATGATCGTGAGTCCGTTACTGTATCCACTGGTCTACTGTACCCACTGGTCTACTGTACCCACTGGTCTACTGTACCCACTGGTCTACTGTACCATATCTATCAATTTGAAAGTTACAATTTACTAAGCAGTGAACAGCTGATGTGCCTTGGGACTCATGTCCGCCCCTTCTGATGATGTAGCAGTGAATGCTGAGAATCCTCCAGATGGTAGTCGACTACGACCGTCCTGAGTACTGCGATAGTCGATAGTTCATAATGTGATAGTCGATAGTTAACTGAATGACCTGCTAATCTTTTGTGAACTGAAGGCTATCCGAATATATGAAGTTGTCAAATAAAAAACAATGGTAACATTTCTAAATTTTCTTGTTTTACTTACCCCGTTAGACAGCGACTTTATCCGGAGCAACCGCTACCACTCATTCGCGCCGTATCGCATAGAGACGATGGCGTCATGGTTCGTGGACGGCTGCGACTACATGAGTGCAGTGGCAGACGCGATGGAGCGTGCGCGAGAGGAGATCTTCATAGCCGACTGGTGGCTCAGCCCCGAGATATACATGAAGCGACCGGCAATAGAGGGCGAGTACTGGCGGCTCGACCGGATACTGCAGCGGAAAGCGGTAGGCGAATAGTAGATGTGAATTAGACAGAAATAGTTTATCATGAATTTTGGCTTGACCTAGGGGTGTGCGAGTATTCGAACTTCGAGCTTTTTCAAGCCGAATATTGCAGTATTCGTCTCGGCTCGATATTTGCAAAAAAGTTTGAAGTTCGAGCCGAATATTTTAAACGCCGACTAGTGAAAGTCTACAAAAGTAAATTTAAACAAAAAACATTCCAGAATCAATATAAAGATTCTCGTAGTTTTCGTTGGTAGCGCTCCATAACAAATATAATCCAGCAATGCTAATACTTTCGGTACTTTGTTTAAAAAAATAACCAAATATTAAAGTACTGTATTTTTAACTGCCGACCTGATCAACAAATGAAATGGATCTACTTTCTCTTCGCTCAATCACATCAAATGGACATATTGGTGATATTATCACACTATTCTGTTTGCAGTGCAGTGTTGCCGTTACCCAGTTGAGTTGTGCAGTATTTCATAATAGCTAATAAAACAATCGTACTGCTCCTCAAAAAGCACCCCAGCAAAAAACTAAAATCCATGAAACAATCTTTTCTAACTGTTGCAGCGGTACAGCCATTTCTGCAACTTAAAACTTTGAACATTACACATTATTAATTTCCCTGGAGTCTGAAATTACATCTGGCAACACTGTTGGCGTACCCACTTTGCGAACTGCCTAAAGATGTTGAGTGAAGATGGTTATAATGAAGATGATAATAATGATTTAGCGTGACCAATAGCTAGGGACAAGGTTGTAGGTGATATAAATAATCATGACGGCATTTTAGTGTGCAGCCGAAATAGTACTCTCCAAAAATTGGATTGTTAAAAAAATCTTCAGTTTACGGTAGAATCTAAAGTACTTTGAAATAAAGCGAATAGAAATACAACTGTAATCATAATGTAGTTTTTAGAGTTAACAATTAATGTTCAGATTCAGATTCAAATCACTTTATTCAAAAGTACATACATTTGTGTACAAAAGTGTCACATCACTGTTGTAATAATTTACACTTCAAAATCACTAATTGCGAGGTTCACAAAATCAAAGTATTTTATAACAATTCTGAATAATTACGTCACGCATGATTATAATACCGGTGGCCATATTATTTAAAGAATGATTATATTCTTATTCTATGTATGCCTAACTGAGATGTGATCAAAATGGCGCAGTGTTTTGTTACGCTACAGCTAGCTAACAGCTGTGCAATTAAAATCATATTGTTAACTCCGGCTCCGCGGGATTGTTTGATATTATGAATAAACGTCAGTAGAAAGCATATCATTTTGTAATTGTATGCTATCAGATTGTTAAAGCAGTGATGGAAGAAAAATGCATTGACGACCCTCTTCCATCACTGCTTTAACAATCTGATAGGTTATGTCTATTAGGTTCGATACGGCATAAGCTAGGTCTATGATTATTAGATAACTTATTTCTGTGAATACAATAAGATATTAAGACTGGTTAGGGCCTAAGTGTTTGGTTACATTTATTTATTTATTTATTTATTCCAACAGTTACACCATTTTTACAATTAAATACATTGATTCCAAGATGGCTTATCACTGAAGGTTACATAAAGTTTCTAAAAGTTACAAGTTACATGGAGAGTACACATTGACAAATAGTCTGTTTATTATGGTTGTTAATAAATAAGGTAATAAGTGCAGTAGTTAACCATGTGGGCTTATCAGTCTAGTTAAAATTGTGTAGTTCTCTTCCTTTACGTTATTATTAATTTTCTATTTTATATTGAAAGAAAAATTGTTGGTTACTGTAAACAAGTGGTCTCAATAAATTTTCCTTTTTAGTACTTATTTCCCACTGTAGGCCTTTATTTATTGAACATAGGCCTAATGAATATAGAAGAAGCGAATAAAAGATAACAAAAATTGAAAGTTATAAATTATTTTACATTACCATAATGGATAAAATTGTTGTTCTTTGAAACATAATTTAAATAAAGATATAGGGATAATCAAAAATGCTCAAAGCTCAAGAACTTTGAAAAATTCAGCCCGGCTTGGCTCGAATCAGAAAATCACTACCGGAATATTGCACACCTCTAGGGAAAATCCCCATCATAAAAGGTCAGCTCGAAAAAGCTCGTAGCTCGAGAACTTAGAAAAAAACTCGGCTCAGCTCGGCTTGAGCCAGAAATCACTATTCCCACACCCCTAGCTTGACCAAATATAGATGAAACATTGAATATTTTGTTTCAACAAAGGTTAATTAAACAAATTGTAAATTTTTTGTTTGAAAATCATTGACGGTGACGTTGAGATTCTTATTTAAGAAAGTATTGCTGACTTTTCCTGATTAAGGAAAAAGAAGTATCTAAAGGTTTTTGAATCTACAATCTGATCCCATCTTCAAGTAAGAAGAATACCTAGGATATAACAAAATTACACAGTCCCGAAACGTCATAAAACTTGTTCTTCTCTAATCAGTGATGGTAAATGTCCGCAAAAATGTCTTAGATAACATTTTATATGAGAGATCTTTTAAAATGTGAATTGGCCATTTGACTACTTATCTCAAAGAGTGTACATTTTTCCTTAGTGCATCAGGTTTGGTGAATATCATGCAGTTGGCGGTGTCTTCATGCTCACTTGGCTTGAAGATAGTTGTGATATGCATTTAACATTATATGCACTATGCGATATGTATTTAACATTATTTGCACTATTTGATGCCATGCAGTTGTATGATACAATGTGAGAATAAAGAATAAAGACGATTTTCATTTAATTTTATTCATAGTATATGAACGACCACTAATTGTGGACTTGTCTATAACATTAAAACAAGGAACATATCATATTTATGTTAACAATGATTCATGAATCGATGAATCTAAGAGCATGTAATGAAACACAAAATGAAAATAAAGCTTGGTTCAAGTTCTACTGGACTTTGCAAGATTAATTTAAATAGCCTAGTATTAATTGAAGTTTTTGTTTAAAATTGTACTGCACAAGTCTATTAGAATATAAATTGTGATGGACATATTAGCATTATATTTCAGGAGAAAATTAACGTTTATCGTATGGATTTTTCATTTTATGCAAGCAGAAGTATCACTGGATTCGGTGTTGACAACAGATAAAAAAGTACCATTATGAGAACAGGTAAAATTATTAAATAACAAAAATATAACAAATTGTATTTATCATCTATGTAATTATAAATTGTTGTTTTCAGTCTCAAGGAGTGAAAGTGTTTGTGTTGCTGTACAAAGAAGTGGAGCTTGCTCTAGGAATCAACAGTTACTACAGCAAACAAAGGATCGTATCCAGTCATCCCGCTAATATCAAAGTGAGTTCAGTAAATAAAAGAGTTTAACTGATGATCCTCTCTTAAAATCATACAATTTTATTTTATGTTTTGCACTTTTGGCAGCTTCACCATTGATTATATTGCACTCAAGTGCTAAATGTGGACAACAGCTGAAATCTTAACTCATTTTGTGTTTTGCCCTATAATTTTTTGATTGTAATACAGATTTACATAATTGCCAAAGAAAGTACATAGTTCTTCAGTACTTGAGCAACTTGATCATACACATGGTATTGCAACTACTTTTACTCCTGCCACAATGGTTATTTTCAATTTACAGAAGCACCGACTAGCTATTTCTCGCTGAAAGAACCCCTCCTTCTCTCTCTTTGTATCCAAGGTAAAAAATTACTTTCCACAAAGAACATGTTTGAGCTAAGCATTTAAATCGTTTGCCAATAAAAAATGTGTGTAATGTTACTGGTTTTTGTATTTAAATTAAGTGTGCTTTAAAAACTAGTTAATCAACTTCAAAATAGGAACATTGTTTTAGGTTAGGGTGGCTCAAAACACAAAAAAAAACATACAGATACAAACATGATACAGACAAAACTATGAAAGGAAAGGGATGCCAGAGAACTTAAGAGTCAACAGGAAAGCTAATTCACTGGCAAAAGTCACACAAATACACACAGAAACTTGATAATTTTCGGTATATCTCGTCCCTTTCTCAATCAGTTGAGGAAGTGTTTGTTAGTCCTAAATAGAAGCAGGCATGCCAACTTAATCACTTAACTATTTACACTATTTCACTATATACACTATTACTATATCCAGTTCAAGTTCTTAAATGTTCTCTAGCTATGGAAAAAGGATGGGATGGTAGGTAATAGCAATGTGGATGGCTGTTTACTTAATGTTTAAGTTGGGGGGATCTCTGGATTTTGTTATCCATTGGTGGGCTAGCTCCCATCTTCTGAGCTGGGAAGGATTGCAATTCTGTGGAAGGATTTTTACATATACATGACTTTGGGTATCGTCTGCTATTTTATTTAATGACACAGGAGAAGAAAGGCATACTAGCCATAAAATGTACAATGTTTAAAATTGAATAAACACAAGAAATATTCAATTTTTATTTCGATGCCCTCTGCAACAAAATTTGGGTCATCGTTTTTTTGTGTGAAGGTAAAAGATCCAACTGCTGACCCATGTAAATAACGATTGTAATAACGTACAAACTCAAATCTTATTTCATAATTCAAAGCGAATTGAATTCCCTATTTTGGAAACTGTTTGATGGCTCCACTGACCGGTTGGAATAAGCACCTCCTTGAGCAGGACGTTGGAATTTTCCCAGGGTTGATGTGAGTTATTTACAGCCCCTTTCGTCAACACTCCTCCGTTCAGGGTACCAACTGGGCTGGGGAAAGGGCTCACATCCACCGTTTTGAAGTTTGGCCGAAGCCGCCGCTGACAGTGAGGGGAGGGGAACGTTGGCCGCGTGATGTCATATGGTTGTTACCCGTGCTTTCCCCAACGGATCGCCACTATGGTATCAAAGGGGGTTTGAGCATGCATAATAGGGATTTTTTGTTTTAAGATATAAATTGTTAGCATTTTAGGATATCATACTTGGATTATTTTAATATGTGTATGGAGCTGATTTAAAAATTGCCTTATAACATTATTTTAAAGAAACAGGGAATAGATACAAAGGATTTAATTATTTTACCTTATAATTCAGTTTACTTAACTGAGAAAGTCTGAAAATATTATGCAAAATTGTAAGAAGTATAAGAATCATGTGTCATTATCCTATAATCCATTACGGCTTCTTTGTCATTACTGACTACCTAGATCAAACCATCAAAATGACTACCTAGATAAACTGAGCTTACCATATGTTGCAAGGGATTATGTGATCCATATCCAATGTTTCATTGCCAAGTCGTTATTTTATACGGGTTTAGTATACCTTTGTATAGTAGTAAAGCAGACGTGTTTCCTCTGTTCTGTGATAAAAGATAATTAGCTGGATAAATATTCTTTAAAACAAATATAGTACATTCAGTAGTGAATGGTTGAGTAGCCTAAGCTGTACCCTTAACCCTAGGACTGCCCTGGCCTGATTTATGCTAAATTGCTCGGTTCCCTAGCATTTTTTGCCATTTTGCAGAGGTTTTTTTTAACAATTTGCAGTGCCTAAACTACTGTTGATGACCTAGTCATATTTATACTCGTTTTGTTCAGAAAAAGAAGATTTTGAATACAAAATTAAAAAAAAACGAATCACTGTTGGTGTTTTTTTGCAAAATGTAAAGAACCAAAATTTTGTAAACTTTTTTTAATTTTCAAAAGTAGAGTCCTAGAATTTGTACACTATTTTTTTATAGACAATCGAAGATATAAAAAATGTAGGCAGTTTACTTCCCTACGAGAAAAATGTGTTTGATATTTGAAAACATTTTGTTGCCCGAATTATGGAAAGAAATACGGAAACCGGAGAAAATCAACAAACTTACGCTGTACATTTTAAAAATAACAATAAAATCAATAGTATAAAAGTAATATACTAAAACTAAAACTATTATATTACTAAAGGTAACAATACAGTTATTGGAAATAATGCACTTTTGTAGAAAGTAGTAACTGTTTTATGACTTTATTATATGAGCTGAAAAACAAAATTTAAGTTTCGCCAAAAGCCAAAATTAATTATTCGAAGCTAGATCTAATTTTTGTACTTTATTATAATATAATAAATGGTTCATATGTTTATAGTAAATACACTTTTGAACAACAATATATATATATATATATATATATATATATATATATATAGAGAAATATGAGCAAATAAAGGTTCCATAAGCACATATTGATTTTCAAACCTAAATTTGTAGCATAGGCCTAGCCGACTTTGAGCAAAATCTGCAGAGGTTACTGCAAACCATAAAATATAACCCTATCATATGCATACTCTCTTTGTTCACAAAAGAACAGAGAATTTGAATAGACTTAAAACAAATAAAACACAATTGGGTAGAGTTTTAGATAAAGTAAAAAAAAGTGAAAATTTCCAAATTCACTGTAGGCCTAACCTGGAAAACACTCAAATTTTCAATAACGCACATTTGAACACAGATAATAATATTTACCCTTAGTAATATGGATAAATATTACTACTAACTCATACACTACAATTATGTAGGTGATGGCAGGGACAATACACCTGTTTATCACTAAAACACTAACATGCGACAGTAAAATACGGACCTATTCGCACTAAAAAATCACACATTGACGTTGGCTTGGCTAGCAGAAAGAATCTCTGATTTGTTATTATTTACACAAGTCACCTGACGCTCCATACAGGAAGGCACCACTACAAAGAGGAAGAACTTTTTCTAGGCTTCAAAGAGGTATGTAATTTACGTAACGCTAAATCAATTATCGATATATATTTTAGTGAATTATAATTCGCCTTATTTCAGGCGAATGGGGCAAATAAACAGCTGACTTAACAGCTGATTTCAAAAATTATTTCTCAGACTTTCTGAAGTCGTATGCGAAATTTCTCTTTACAAAAAGAAAGAACAACTAATGCTGTTTCCAATGGTACCAACTGCTTCCTGTTTGGGCCAAAATACAGATATTACGATTTTTTTTTAAGAACTCGTGTTTTACAAGATTTCGCGTGCTAAATTTCGTTCAAATTATAATAGCAATTATATTGATTTGTTACTGCTCCGAGGTTCGTTTATATATGACAATGAAAGTTTAGAATCTCCTCTTTAAAATGGTATAATATTATTACGTTTCTGTATAAATTTCAATGCTCTATAAGCAGTTGAAAAAAATGACCCAATTCGCCTGTTTTAGGCTATTGTCCATCCGGCGTACATATGATATCCCCTAAAAAAAGGCATTGGGCAGTTCTAGGGTTAAGATCTAACAAATTTAAATATCTCGGCTGCATACAAAATTTCACTGCTCAAAGCATTGTAGAAAATACAGTTTTTTTTATTTATATAGATAGATAAATTCCTTATATGTAACATCTGGTATTAGTAATAATCTACCCAAAATGTAGTCACTGTTTTGCAGAGGATTATGTGGATGGCTGTTTACTTAATGTTTAAGTTGGGGGGATCTCAACAAAACACCGACTAGCTATTTACTGCCAGAGAACAACAGAACAAAAGTCACACAGAAACACTATGAACAGCTGCAATTCAAAAAAAATTATTCCCCATGTTAATCTTATGGGCGAAAAACGATCTTTAAGGGCAGCCCGTGCCCTTAAGATTGGAAATATCTAAAAATGAAAACCTTTATGCAAAACTTCAAATCAGGATAAATTTTTTGATTCCTCAATTGTTAAAATCGGTTCAGAAATAACAAAGGAGTTCTCTTAACAAAAATCGGCTTAGCGTATTAATATATAAGATTCATTCATCAGAAAAGTAAGCATACTAATAGCTAAACGTTTTTTAATATTTCATCTCAAGTGTCAATCATCCATTCTGTTACTTTGATTTTTACCTTGTTAAAAGGAAATAAAGTAATATACTTAAAAAAATAAAATATATGATTTGTTTTAAATTAAAATCATATGATAAACTTGGTGTATAGTCAGTTGTCAGTACATCTATGTTTTTGTCTTTTTAGTTAATTAAATTTAAATACTTAACGTAAATATTATGACCAGTAGGGCGAAGCCCTTAAATCATAGAACTTTGATTGATGCTTTAAACCTTCCTATGGAGGGTTAACCTGAATTACCATGAACAGTTTCATTAACATCGGTTCAATAGTTTAGGCATAGGCAACATATTATTCACACATTTATTTTTATAGACACAGGTTGGTAATAACACATCAGAAGAAGGAGGCACGTTAGATGGCAGAAAAACAAATAAACAAACATTTACCTTTTGCAAACTTAAGCTTAAAATGTAGTCCTAAAAATAGACACATAATCTATTACGTGCATCTGACAAATGCATGTGTGTAAAATGTTTGTAATGTGATTAGATCTGATCATTCCATCCCTCTGCCAACTTAGCGCCTCGCTTGTTCTCTACCTAATTAAATACCTCCAAACACACGATACATAATATTCAAGATTAACGATTTGGTAAACTGAATATTCCAGCTGATATAACAAAAATGTAAAACAAGAGAAATATAAATTTCAACTAACAAAATAATATGAACATAATATTATAATTGAAATGAGGTCAAAATATAGTTACTGTGCCTTGTAGATTATAAAGCCTAATATGGAAACTCCGAAAATGAAATATAATGTTCCAGTGTCTTTATGATTAGTAAAATATAACCATTTATTCAAGGAGAAAGTCATGTAAATGGTTACCAAAATTCAAGCCTATTAATAGATTCAATGCAATGAATGCAACTATTGAATGCAATGCTAAAGCTAACATGGATATAAAATTTGGCTTTGGGCCGCCAGTAGGGACGACAGTTTCTTATTGGTATTCACAGAAGAGTGGTCAGGGGATAGGAGGGGTGAGAGTATGAGAGGTGGATGTTGTCGTCATCGTAACTTTCTTTCACCAGCTTGTTCTGTCTGACACTGACTGTCTGTTCGTCTGCCTCTGCAATTTCAAGTAGTTTGTATAATGTCTGCTAGGAGGAAGCACCCTGCTATAGCCGCTGTTGCCAACCGCACCCAACAGATAGCACTGATTTTTGGTTAACCGATTCTAGCATTGGGTTACCGCCTACTACAGGGGTATAGTCAATGCCATAACCTAAAGGGAATGGACCAGGAAATAGTGAATTGGTATCAATGTTTTTAAGCTACAAATGCTATACATTTGTATCATAGCATGTAATATTTAAGACATTTGACTAAGAACATGGTCAACATGCTTATCCCAGCTTACATTTTCATCGATTATGAAATCAAGAAATTTCACTGGTTTGCTTTGTATAGAACGATCCTAATTTGTTTTTTCAGGATTTAGAAGAAGGTTTATTGCTTTACCCCCCCCCCACCCATTTTAACACATCCAGTGCATAAACTCAATTGGGTCTTGCTGTATTTAACTGATAACTGTACCTCAGCTAATGTGGCTGAATGAATGACAATTTGTTGCGAGTTTGTCTAGGACCGTACAATATTTGCAATACGGTTAATTTCCGGTTCCCCTCCTCGAAGAATAACATGTTGGCCCCGCTCTATCAGCGATTTGATTTGGGTTAATTTCCGTTTCTAGATGGAAACATGAGTTGTTCTGAAATATTTGTAAAGGGTGTGCCGTTTCTTTTGTGCTAGTTTGTGGTGTATGTTGCTAATCACAGAACTGCGGATCGAGTTTATGAACTTGATACATTTTTCAATACTTAATTGAGGGAAAATCATCAGAAATATTCTGCAGGTACAAACTATGTTTTTAGCAAATCCAGTACACATTTTTAGCTCCTCAGTGAACTGACAACATATATATCGTAGGGGATATGTTAAGGGGCGAGGATTTACAAATGCTGCTGGCCAGACATAAGTTGCAGTGGAATTCAGGACAACCGAAAAGAATGTTGTGCTGCCGATAAGTGACACACTGTCTGTCGCCTTGTTGGGAGGCATCAACATTTGCTATAGCCACTGTGACATTCAACATGTGTTGTCTTGGTCCCAAACCTTTGCTTTGGCTGCTGTGACACTCAACATTTTTGTGTTGTCATGGTTCCAAACCTTTGCTATGGCTGCTGTGACACTCAACATGTGTTGTCATGGTTACAGGTGCTGAGACACCCTGACCACGCCAAGGCTGGAGTGTTCCTGTGGGCGCACCACGAGAAGATAGTTGTGGTTGACCAGTCTGTCGCCTTTCTGGGGGGCATTGACCTTTGCTACGGCCGTTGGGACACTCATGAGCATCGGTGTGTATGTGATCCCTGGGTCACACCCTGGGGTAGTCAGGGTTTTAATGGATTATATTGGGACAGACAATTGTGTCCCAACTGTTAAGGTTGGGACACGATACCTGAACCGATTGCTCCGATTTAACCCTGGTTGCTGAATATTTCCACTTCTGGTATATTCCATGGATGAGTTTTTAGTATAGATATAACTATGCCTTAAAATATATGATCAGTGGATGATAATAATTGTACCTAGTATAACCTGGAGATAAATATTTTTGCATTGACGTTTTAGATGATTTCTTTTTCATTGCTTGGTTTCATCATTTTAGATTTGTTTAAATCTTTATTTAGCTTCATTACTTTGGTTTTGGTATAAAATATTTTTTGACACTATACTGTCTGTATGTTTGGGCAGCATTTTTTTGAATGATATTTGAATTGAATTGGATATCCAGCTTTATAAAATTATCTCTATGACCCTGTTCAATCGGCCAAAGTTCAATTTTGAAATGTTGGATGTTAAGTTGTTTTGTGATTACTCTCCCTGAACATGTGCTCGTTAATCAACTAAAACACCACAGGATTGTTGCACAATTGCAAGATATTTCAACAATCAAAATATTTATTAATTTAAAATATATATTCAATAAGAAGAGCTACAGAAGAAAAATCAAAATATTGCTTAGTGAGTTTCCCTATAGAGTATTTCAATTGCTTAGCGAGAGGTATATACAGTTGAATAAATTCAATCATAAAGTTGCATTTGTTAAGACTTCTACAACGTCCAACTTTTAGGCTTTAAGTTACTAATGCAATACTGTAAGTAGGTTTTAGTGAATTTCCCCTATAGGGAAGAAGCTATTACTGTAGTCAGCATGGTAGAACCTAGGCCCGAACCATGATAACTTTTCGTTTTGAGGTCCCCAGATGCCAAAAACACCATTCATTCAACTGTATATATGTGTGTGTGTGTGTGTGTGTGTAACTGTATAGTATGTATGTCCATGAGCACGATAACTCTCGTAAAAATGGTCCGATTTTGATGAAATTTGTTAGAAAGGTGTAAAGCAACATTTATGATTTTAAGTTCGAAAACCAGACTTACCAACCTATCCGACGGGGGATGTTGTACCCCAAAATTTTTTTTTATATCTTTTCATCCAATCTTTTACAAAATGAAATTTTAGTTTTCACCATTAGATTTAGCTTACAAAAACACACACAATTTTTTTTTGATCATCGCTTTACATCAATTGGTTCTAGAGATATTGAAAGTGCTAAACACAGTACGTTGTGCAATGTTATTCTTATGGAGAATAAGAACAATTTTATATCTTGCTTATTTATGAACGCATACCGACAAATCTTGGTATGGCACTAATTGGCAACTAAAACACCAATTTTTTCTGATGATTCCCGTAGCAGCAACCTGCATACTCAGTCCCCATGTTATTCTTATGGAGAAAAAGTAAAATATATCTCCCTTAAGTATGAACATAAATTAATAAAACTTGGTATTATGCTTCACCTAGTTGAGTTCTATTGATATTTTTATAAAAACCCATATTTTTTGTTCCTTGTTGCAGCAAACCTATGTACTCATCCCTCATGTTATTCTTATGGAGAATAATTAAAATGTTATGTATTGCTTAGTTATGAATGTATATCAAAGAAACTTGGTAAGCGGCTTTATGTGGTATTAAGACAAATGCATTGGAAATTCACTGAGTACGCAGGTTTGCTGCGACAAGGGTATTTTTTATTATATTTAATTTTGACTTAGCGACTTTTGAGGCTAGGCAATCTGTCTCCAGTAGGGAACTCCCATCACTAAAAACCATATGTTTTGTACTTTTTACTTTGAACAGAGAACAGCAACAGCTCTTCCTCTTACTTTTCCGTAGATGTTCCATACTCCGTAGTAGGAGTGGTCTAGTGCATTGGTTAGAGAAGCACATGATTTTGATCTGTTGCAAAGACCCGGGTTCAAATACTGCCAATCACCAATGGCTATTATTAGCTGCTATGTGATAATGCTGCGTCTTGGACTAAGCTGTAAATCCGCCTATCTGTAAAACAAAATTGGATAGATCTCTGAGGTAAGGATAACTATATCTATATTAGAGATCTCTCTCCATTAAAAACCATACACCAGATAAGTAGTGGATGGGCAAGAGGCAAAGAGGCTGGTGACCTTATTTTAGGAAAATAAAATGAAATAATTGTTAAATCTGAAATGGTAAACCTAGAATACAGTAGAACCACTCTTAGAGAACCCTCACGGATCCGGCTCCTAAGTCGGCAAACAGAAAAGGTCGGTTAAAGCGGCGGACTCTGAGCTTAACAGCTTAAAACGTATACCAATGTTACAATTTTGGGAATAAAAAGTACACATGAGCAACTCAAGTTTTCAGAAGTTATGAATAATATCTGGTAATATACATAACAGTTACGAGTCTGATCTCCCTTTTCTATAATACTTGACAATAGGTTTTTTCTGTAACTTAACCTGTTTGGATGATACGTTTATTTTCGAGGAAATCGCCTAACATGCCGGAACAGAAATGAGGTAATTTGTTTAAATGGGCAGATAAACTGTACTGTTGCTAAATCTGGAGTGGATCAACCCTACTATACTTTTCCTCGGGAAGGGGCGGTTAAATAGACGGTTAAAAAAGGGTAAGGGTTAAGAGGTTAAGCTAGCTAGAATCCAACTTGCAGTGTTTTGGCAGATTGACGGACCTGGGCAGCGTGTCGTCCGCAGTGAGGAATGGCCCCCACCCCCACCGCATCTCAACGTCCAGTCACCAGTACAAGACCTCGGCCCCGGCACTGCTACACCTGGCCAGGGTGACCAACTCCATGGGCGCAGGACTGGCCACTGTGCCCGAGATGACCCTCGATAACAGGTGAGGGATGGGAGTCACCGCGGTTAGAAATAAACTACTAAAGCTGATTTGGCAACATTTATTTACTCATGGATCACTTTCCAAGTCAGTGAAAAGTTAGGAAAATGCCGAAAGTCAGGGCAAATTTTGTATTTAATAGTAAACCCAAAACAATACTGTGCCAAAAACAGAACTTATTACACTTTGTTAAATTGTTTTTATGGTGCAAAGAAGAGGAAGTGAACCATAATTAGTAGGGCAAAAAATATATTTTGAACGGCAACAAACTGTAAACATTAAAATTAAAAAATAAATAAACAGGAGAGTTGGACAGTGGAGTTGGGAAGGTGGAGTCCGATAAAAGACTTTTTTTTAATTTTGCCTACTGTAAATAAAGTGCACATTCCGAGTCGAGAGTCAGGGAATATAACTTTTTTGGTTAGGAAAAGGTAGGTAATATTAACTTTTTTGGTCAGGGAAATCATTAACCAAATAAAAGTGTGAACCATGTTAAATATATATGAGTGACTACCAAGACCTTGGAAAAAGATATTACTGTGTGGAGATGTCTTGATGACCAGCTAGTAAACAAAGGGCTGAGGCAAGGCCACACTAAATAAACAGGCTTAGTGCTCCCCCGGCATTACGTCATCATACGCGATGGCAATGACAACATATTTTTTGTGATCAGCTGCTTTGTTTTCCTCTCTAACTGAAAAACCAAAATATTCCCTTTAGCAGACGAGCCGATAGGTTAAAAATTTCATTTCATAGCCACGAGTTCGGCACGAGCTAGGATGAGGAACAAACAGCTGATCACAAACACCAAACAATATGTCATTGCCGTTGCATATCATGAAGTAATACCGGGGGAGTGTTGCCTTGGTTGAGGGGAAATGTACCCTCTCCACTGATCATGCACTGTTTATTGGCACAGTCAATCAAGAAACTACCAATGAAACGTAAAGGTAAATGTAACGTCAACTATCAACTGAGATAAAATCTTGCAATTAAAAACATATTGAATACTTTGTCCAGTGGCATAAGTAAGGAAGGATTGAGATGGGGTAACTTTCCCCTCACCACCTTGTTTAGTAGCTGATGATCGAGTCATCTCTGGACATTCAATTAATCTTGTAAACTGAACGCAACATTTGTTAATAGTTAACTGGTGCACAATAAAGTGGTATGAATACAATTAAAATATATCGATTAGTTATAGTAAATTTTCGTGATGTATTAAATACTACTTCAGATGTACAGCAATACCTAGAACAATATTATATCTTGCCGACGGGGCAAATCTGACAAATCTGATTATCAGTAGGGGGAAGTGGTGAAATATTACTCCAAGTCATCTAAACTGTTGGTGGTTAAGACTGGTATTAATAAATGTGAGGCTACAGTGGCTCGCTGCCTAGTTACAATAGCAATTAAAGGGACGTTGCCAGAGAACTATCTGGGGGAGAAAAAGCGAATCCTGCATAGAACTTCTGCATCGGTCTGAGCAAACTTAGGTCTCTCAGAGCTTGAAGAAGAACAAAAATATTGCTTTTCCTATATGGTTTGTTGTGTAATTTATGCAGAAGCTCTAAAGGGCATTTGCTTTTTCTCTTCAAGGATACTTCTCTGGTATCCTTCCTTCAGTATGCATTGTTTTGTTGAGAAACTCATGAACAAGTACCTTGTATTATTCTTTAATAAGGTTAAATTTAGATTTTTAAATTTAATTATTGACAAAACTATTTTTGTTTATTATTTAATCTGAAATTCACCATGATGGGTAATGTAAACAGAAGCTTTGCAAAGTCTTTTTCATCTTACTTCTTCAAAAACAGCTATTTTCAGCACATGCGTTGAGATGCTAAAGTTGTTTTTATTTGTTTGATAAAAAAGTATTATTTAAATGATATTTTTATCATTCTGAATGAAATACACCTGTTTTTTGTTCTCTAAATAGTAGGCAAAACATCACTTTTCAGTCCTAGGACCTAAAAAATCACCTGTGATCTTTTTTAAGTCCTAGGACGTAAAAAGTCAGCTGTTTGCTAAATATTATTATTTTTTCATGATCTATACATGATAAAAGCATTCCTTACCACACGTTATAAAAAGTATTGTTTGTAAATAACATAAATGTAAACACTCCATATTACTTACTTTGTAAACATAACCTCAAAAATGCAACTTTATAGTTAAAATTTTCAACGATTAAAAGTCTAATTCCGCATTATGATAAAAAACTGTTCATCTCTCGGAGCAAAAGTGTCTTTTTGGTGCTTAATCATTTTTAAAAGCTCGGCTTTGCGCACCAAAAATAGCCACTTTTGCTCCTAGTGATGAAAACTACTATTTTTGTACTAGGACAAAAAACATCATTTGATTCTGAGAAGAACTTTTTGCTGTCTAGTATTTGTTTAACCACCTCTCTAAAGCCTTCTGTCCTAGACTCGTATGTAAAATTGTTTATGAAAATCTACTGTGGAATGTTTCATGTAACCATGATTGTTGGTTTCAATGTTCCAAAAAGAAATTCATTTTATCGTATAACTGGAAGTATTCAATTAAGTCTGTTTACTTTACTCCTCAAACAATTCCCTTGCAAAATTTCCAACTTTGAACCTTGTTAGATGAATCCGAAGGAGAAGATTTTGGAACTTGTTTTTACAAGCAGTGACCTAGTTGAACAACAATCCTGACGGATGGATAATAAGGCTAAACAAAAATGCTTAGCTTTTCCTAGGGGTTAGCAAATGCTGGTAGTTTTATTCATCCGCAGCTTTGCAAATGCTAGATACATACTTTGTCAAGCTTTTACTAGATGTTATTCATTCCACCCAATGGTTCCTATTATGACCAGTTTGAATAAATGTATTATATGTTAGGGTTTAAGTCTGGTTAGTGATCAGAACAGAAGTATCGTTTCTACTAGTTACATTAAAATAAAAGAATTTAAAATCAAAACTGAACTTTAACAAGAAGTACACTCTTTATATAATGGCGACCACAATGACAGGACCTGAAAACAAAGCTGAATTGAATATAATAAAGAATCAACAAACTGCAGAAAGGATTGCTTTTTCACATTTATTGAACAAGATTACAAACAAGTTGGATTATGAAGACAAGGATATAAACAAAACAGAAGGAAATTTGAGACTTTTACAAAAGAAGAATGACCAACTAGATATATTGAACGGACTAATAATAGACAAACTACTGGAAGCAGACTGTGATGAAGCCCAGCTTAGCGAAGAACTCGCAGGATGTGATGAGTATTCGACTAATTATTATGTAGTTAGGGCTAAATTTGACTATCTGTTAAAATTAAATGATAAGTAGTTAGCCATAGTAGTAAAAGTAAAACTATTGCAAAATATAGTACTGACAATGACAGTAAAACTAGAATTGGGCTCCCTACCATTGAGTTTGTAAAATTTCACTGTAATTTGAAAAATTGGCTGCATTTTTGGAGCCAATTTAAGAAGATTCATGAAGATACTGGCAGAAGTAATGGAGACAAATATCAGTTTCTAGTTCAAGTAAAGTAGGCATAGTAAACTAGGGCTAGAGAAATTGTGACTAGTTTTCCCCCAACAGATGAAAACTATACTTTTTGGTCGAGGTAATCAGCTGTTATATGTGAATTGAACGAATTATTCAAATTGTAAACGATGCACAATTGTGTAACAGCTATTTGTTTAGAGTAATAAGATAAAAATGGAAGCAAACTTTTGAAGGTGGACAAGTAAACCAAAATTTAGTTTTTGTGAGATTATTATCTTAGTATTGTTTGTAGTGTGACGAAAAATATTGTTCATCACTAGGACCAATGATGGCTTTTCGATACTCGCTCATTTTCCCGGCCATTAGATTTGAGCTCATATCGAAAAGCTTCACTTTTGGTCCTTGTGACAAAATGTACTATTACTCCTCACTAAAGTGGTAAAACAATTGTTATTTTTTATTCACATCACACGATGAATTTTTAAACAAGATTAATGACCTACTCGCAACCATATGTTGTGTTTCTCTGATTGTCACGGATGTTGTGAAGACCTCTCTGTCCAGCACAGAGCTGACGGAGGTGCCGCTGACGCCGACTGACGAAGTGGACGCTGCCTCAGCCAACGGGAACCTGCTGAACCAGCCGTCGCCCGAGAACATGAAGGCCGACACCCCTGAACTGGAGAAGCGCAACGTGTTCGATAGGGTGAGCCGATCGTCAGCGGTTGATAGACAGCTAGCTTACCTGAAGAGAATAGAAACAGGTGTAGTACAGGAGACACATCAAGGAGACCCAAAAAACACTTGATATTTCGTACCTCTTTAGGGACTGAATCAGAAGAGAAGAAACAAGAGACTGAATGAGAAAATGGCTGTCAGTAAACTGAGTTTTCTCTTTCAATCTCTTGTTTCTCCTGTTCTCATGAAGTTGCCAAGAGGTTCGAAATATCAGGTTTTTTTTTGTCTACTTTGTGTCTTCGTGTGCTACACCTGTTTTTAGCGAATTTCCCCTATAGGGAAGAAGCTATTACCGTAGGTCTCTTGGTAAGACTTAAGCCCGAGACCATGATAACTTTTCATTTTGAGGTCCCCAGATGCCAAAAACACCATTCGTTCAAATTTTTATATATGTATATATATATATATGTGTCCGTAAGCGTGATAACTCTCGTAAAAGAGGTCCGATCTGAATGAAATTTGGTACAAACGTGTAATGTACCATTTATTTGAACGAGTTCGAAAACCAGACAAATCGCACCATCCGAAGGGGGGTTTTGGGGGGGTTTTGTACCCCAAAAATGGTTTTTTTGGGGTTTCCACATGTAATTTTTATTAAAATCAAATTTTAATTTTCACCATTGAATTCAGCATAAAAAAACAAACAATTTGGTATCTTGATCATTGCTCTACGTCAATTGGTTACTGAGATATTGAAAGTGCTAAACACAGTACGTTGTCTAATGTTATTCTTATGGAGGAAAAGAAAAATTGTATATCTCGCTTATTTATGAACATAAACTGACGAAATTTGGTATGTGGCTTCATCTGGTTGTGGTTTATTGTTGTTTGCACAAAAAACAATTTTTCGCCTATGGGTCCCATAGCAGCAAACCTAGGTACTCGGTCCCCATGTTATTCTTATGGAAAATAATTAAAATGTTATATATCGCTTATTTATGAATGTATATGGATGAAACTTAGCTATATGGTTGTCTTAGTATATGGATGTGACTTCACTTAGCTGAGTTCTATTGATATTTGCATAAAAACCCATTATTTTGTGTTCCTTGTTGCAGCAAACCTGCGTACTCATCCCCAATGTTATTGTTATGGAGAATAAGTAATATTTTAAATATCGCTTGTTTTTGAATATATTTCTTATGAATCCCTGTTAAGTGGCTTAATGTGTTATGTTATAATTCATTGGAAATTCGCTGAGTATGCAGGTTTGCTGCGACGGGGGTATTATTCTCTTCAGGTAAGCTAGCTGTCTATTCTTTTCCCAATTTACCAAACCTTCACAGCTTACAAATGAACTACAGCTTTTTTAAATGAACTTAATGTTTGATATAATTAATTTATCGAACATTAATGTTTTAAAGTAATTGATTATAAATTATGATAATTATAGTTTTATACCATAGTGATAACCAAACATGTATGGTCATCATCATCATCATCATCATTGTTGCGGATTAGGAAACCCCAGCATAGCTGCTAGGCACATCTTCCACAAGCGGGAATATTGCGCAGGTTACTGGAAGGTTAAGATATAGCAGGAAAGGAAAGGGTGGGATGGGACAGCAGCCAAATCGACCCTTCAGAGGGCCAACTCCCGTGCCCCTGTGACAGCTGGGATGAGGCTCTCAAACAGGGGACCCGCATTCTGCCCTCCAACTGGTCAACTCAACTGACAGGGTATCCATGTACAACAGCCAGGGACCATCCATTCTCAGGTTGGCAGGTGGGGGACCAAACCCGGAGATTCTATCCCTAGCCGCCGCAAATGGAGGGACTAAAGGTGAAAGGGAAGTTTGTCGTAATGGACAGCCGAAAGACTTACCATATTTTTTGACAACTTAATTTGCTGTACCCAATGTCAGCCTCAAAACTGGTATAGACCAGTTTTAAGGTAGTCCTGGGACACATGTATGGTATAGCTGCTAAAATTATAATTGTATCTTGTAAGAGAAAAGTATAAAAATTAACCTACAGTTTACTTAGTGCAGTTAAATAATGAACTGTAGAAGCCATTTTAACATTGTATTCACATGGAAAATAATGTTATGTGCAATAAAGTATGTCTGTCTATGTTTATGTTTTAAAATTTTTGAAAGTAAAAAACAATTAACTCTGAAATGCTTATTTTTAATCATTTATGATAGAAACCGTTAAAAAAGTATTCTAATAGTTTTTTCCCCTAGATGTTGCAGCCCAATTTACAGATTAAATTTCTGTTACCCTGTCGTACAGCTTTATGATTAAAGCTTGACATCAAGATTAAACTGATTGTGGCAGATATCAATTCAGTTAGGATCTAATTGATCTCAATATTTATAATCACTAAGGATTAACTGTTAACTGTATATATGATATCAATGAGAACTTAGAAATAAGTTTTGTAATTTAAAGTCATATTTTTCAAATGTTTATTACTATCGCTATATTTAGGGTATTTTTACTTTGGTTGTTTGTTTTACTGCAGTTAGTGTTACCTATGTTTGACCAATATAGTAATTAAAACGTTTGTCTCCTTGATAAAAATGTGAATAAAATTAAGTTTTGGATTAAGTTTGGTATAATCTTTGACAATTGTAATACATTTTATGTACGCATCAATTTGTTTCTACAGTAAATATATTTGTATTTATTTTAATAATGTGGTCAGTTTGAGGTCTTAATCTCACTTGTTAATCTCTAGTGCCAAAAACCTTACAGTAGCATCAGTTAGTGCAACACTAATATTAGTAGCTAACAGACTTAAAACTATAAACATTGTTTGAATACTACAAACTGTACTTGGTAACCAAATGTAAAAGTTCAGTTAGTCGTAATTATTAAATACATTTTTACAGTCATCATTGATTTTTAATGAAAATATTGAACAACTATGAGTTTAAACGATCCAGGTATAAACCGGTTCTTTTCTCAGAGAAGGATAAACGTTGTATTTCTGTATAAACCGGTTCTTTTCTCAGAGAAGGATAAACGTTGTATTTCTGTATAAACCGGTTCTTTTCTCAGAGAAGGATAAACGTTGTATTTCTGTATAAACCGGTCCTTTTTTCAGAGAAGGATAAACGTTGTATTTCTGTATAAACCGGTTCTTTTCTCAGAGAAGGATAAACGTTGTATGTCTGTATAAACCGGTTCTTTTCTCAGAGAAGGATAAACGATGTATTTCTGTATAAACCGGTTCTTTTCTCAGAGAAGGATAAACGTTGTATTTCTGTATAAACCGGTCCTTTTCTCAGAGAAGGATAAACGTATTTCTGTATAAACCGGTTCTTTTCTCAGAGAAGGATAAACGTTGTATTTCTCTCCGCAGGTCAAGGACAATGTCAAATCCCTGTTGAGTTTTGACAGTGAGAGTGAGAGTGAGGAAGATGACAAAGAGAAGGAGAAAGAGAAAGAAGCTTCCCCCGAAGGCCCAGTGGAAGAAACAGCTTTACCGGAAATAGTGGCTAATACTGAGAACATGTGAGTCAACAACGTTAGACTAAAATCAGTGTCCAGTTTATGAATGAATTGTTGTTTTAAAAAATAGACAGAACCTGATTGGTTGATCAATATTATAAAGCTAATAATTTGTATTAATTGTAACTTTTTTTAACAAAAGGTCGTTTCATCATTGAAAACCTGAAAATTGATTATAATAGGTACTATTTACTACAACTCATGCAAGTGTATCATGCTTTTTATTACTTGAAAAAAATTACAATACATTAAATGCCTCTGTTAACAACTGTTTTATAAAACTATACTATATGTTATTTTTACTGTAACTAGCGGTTCCCAGCATGTGTTGCTGCGCCAAGAATGGTGTTGAAAAATCGCCACTCATACCCGACAACATAACAACTCGCTACATAAATAAATAAACAGCTGTTTACAATATTTTAAATTAGTCATCTAATTAAATGATATCAGCTCTTTCCTCCATAAGAATTAAATTTTAAATTTGAAGTCAAGTGGGGCGAAGACCTTAAGTCCTAGGACTTTGATTAATAACCTTCCTTGGGTCAACCTGAGTGACCATGCAAAGTTTCATTAATTTTGGTTGAGTGATTTAGAAGTCTACAGGGAACATATATAGTTGAATACATTTTTATAGATACAGATTACTTTTTATAAATTTAGCTACAATTTTTTTTAAAGATATTTTCTCCTGAAATGTATTGTTTGTCTTATTCTATATCTAGTGCTTGGTTTTGGCTGTTCTAATGAATGTAATGAAATTCAATAATTGTTCACACTTGTTTATTGGTTAACATTGTACAAATTAATGAGTCAAAACAAAACGTTTTCTCTTTAAAACACTGATTAATTTCAGTATATTCATATGTTTACCTGGGATTGTGAAAGTAAATTTATTCTAATACAATTTCATGTTTGTTGTGTCAGATCAGTAGACCTAACTAGTGGGGTTTTGTAATACTTAACGTAACAGGAGCAACTAAACAGTAAACAGACACTTTTTAATCTTTGTTTTTGCCATAGATTTACGATAGGGGAGGCTCAGGAGATCGTGGACCCGAGCAGAAACTCGATGAAAGGCCTCTTTGGAAATGCCAAGTTCTGGATTGGCAAAGATTACACAAACTTCATCGTCAAGGATTTCAACAATCTGGACAGGCCTTACCAAGGTCTGTAAACCACGTGGAATATTGATCTGGTTTTTAATAAATACAACTTATAAATATATGTTATTTTTGGTTTTACATGAAGTATAGTAAGAATTTTCCTCAAATTTATATTAGGTATTCAGTAGGAAACGTTATAAGATACAGCCTTGTGAATTACCCATAGATGTTTTGCTGCTGGTTTTGTAATTTATCTGTACTCAATTTCAACTACCTTTACCCCTCCAGAAACAGAATAAAGCATTGGATCACATTCTTAAGCTATATCCAAGCTAGCTTGCGTTTGAATTTTTGCTTTTGGCTTTCATTTCAGTTTTCCACAAGGCACTTGATTAGCGTATGCTTCTTAAAACACTCTACAACGAAACCGAGAACCGTTGGTCAAATGTCGGTTTCGGGTTTTCACTGTCAGTATGTGCTCGTATTGGAAATAAGCTTTATCAGTGAAAGTCTAACGACACAATACGTCAAAAATGGTACAGTAAAAGAGATACATGTATCGCGATACATAAGCCCAATACTTAAGTGTCTTTAATGTCATCTCGCTTTGATATAACAATCAGTGCGTAGTAACACTTCCACACTGACACCGTGGTCAAGGCAAAGTTTACTGCTTATCGAACACAAATATTGGATATCATAAGTATTGCCGTATCATATCGAGGCACTGAATCGCAATACCCGTGTTGTTAAAATCGTTTCGCCTTTGGAGTATTGTATTCCAAATTATTGATTTCTAAGTTAACAAACGACTTAAACTTAAAATAGAAGAACATATGTGATGAGTTAACCTTATTAAAAAGAACACCAGATTTGAGAAATTAAATACTAATCGACTGCTGTTCGGACTTAGTCTGCTTGTGTCAGTGACGCATTATATGTATTGTATCTGCTGTATCTCGACATTTCAATATGTTACGTTTCGAACACGCACATCACAACTATTAAGTTACATTCTTGAATTTATCTCTCGGAACAAGAGCCCCTCGCTAGCTCTCTCTCTCTCTCTCTCTCGTGGTGAGATACAAATAATTACAACCAATGCAAGAAGCACGAGATTTGAACTCTAACCGCCAGGATCACTAGTGTTTTTGACTCCAGACACCAGGATCGGTAGTGTCTTTCGGGCGAAAACTCACGTATAACCTTTGCGAGTGTATTTGTTGATATCAGATTGTGCAAATCACATCACTCAGCAGCAGACGACATGACGTCTAAGAGGGTCTACGGGATTATTGTCAATTTTACTATTTATTTAATAAAGTCAGGCAGTTTCACTAAGAAAGTTTGTTAATGTTGTCGAGAATGCCAGAAGAAGAATTAAATAGAATTAGTCAATGATCTACAACTTAGCCCAATTGACATTGCTAATAACCCCGACCCCGGAGGTAGTTCTAGTCCTACTGTTTCCGTAAATATAAATCCTACTGTATTTACGATTATTTCCATCCCGTAGGAAAAGATTCTAGGTTTCCAAAGTCTGCAAAACTAAAATATCAGCAACAACAGGTAGACTTATTTTGTTTTTAAGGTTAGGCCTACAGTAGGCCAAACTTAAACCTGAACTTCTTAACAAAGTTTAAGTTAAAGATAACTTAGACTACGGTACTGTCGATCAGAGCCCTAGGCTAACTTTGTTATCATTTGGCTAAAAAAGGTTTTATGTCTAGGTGGTTAATTATTTTTGTAATGGCCCATAATATTTAACTGAATTGGTGTGTCTTTGATTGATTACTTGTGATTTTTTAACCAACTCTCCTGCATAGTTGTCTCTGCAGCAGTATTTATGTAAACCAATGAAACAAAGTCTGATATAGGTATTTATTTATAGGTATATAATCAATTAAAGTTTGGTAAAGATGTTATTTGTGAGTTTTTAATGACCCTGTGATGTAAGATAGGCGGAATTTCCGAATCTAGGTAGAAACTTAAATTTAAAGTATGGGTGAGACAGTTATTAGGTAAAAATAACCGAAACCGACAACCATTTTTTGTAAAAAACTAAACCAATAAAAACAGCAACCGACCGATCCCTGGTCCACACCATTAGTTTGGAAAAATGTATTGTTTTCAATCATGTGTTCTATAAAAACTTATTTGTTAATTTATGTTAATTAAACAAAATACATATTTTAAATAAAATCACATTTGTAGAACATATTACTAGTTGCAAAAATGAAATGTCTTTCAATTAAATATATCTATTAAAAATTGCTGAAATTGAATTAAAAGGTAGTTTCTTCAAACGCTGAAAGCACTCTACACTATTTATGCAAAACAAAAGCTAGAATCTTTAAACTACTTCAAAGTCATGTGGTTAGCTATCAGAATGGTTCTTATGTTTTAATGAAAAAAAACAAACAGGTACACAGTGAGAAAATCAAACTGTGGAAGCTCGTTCATCACTCTTGTTATCCATCACAGTCCGTCACCAAACATTTTTTTTACTTTTTGAAACATCGAGTTAGTAAGATAATGAACCAAGCAGCAGATACATGTACATATTCAATATTAACTAAGCCCAAATAGTCGCCTGCTAAAGTACTTGAAAATCAAACCCTGGTGAATATGCTTGCGCTACCAGCATGCAGCACAAAAATGATGGTTTTCCTTGAAATTGTCACTAAAATGCATGCCTATTCTGCTTTGTGGTGTGCATTGTGAGGCATGCTCCTAGCGCAAGCAAAATACACAAGTGTTAACTTAGCTTAAGGGTGATGTCCTAGGCAGCAACAAAGTTTTAGGTGGTTTAGTTTATTCTGGAAGAGTATAACAAAGTAGGATTATAAGTTTTAAGAAAATTCCCAACCTTATTAGAGCTTCGAGACCTTGAGAATATATTCTCAAGCAATTATAATGTAGGTCTAGGTCGCACCATAGGACACACCATAGGTGCCATAATAAGAAAATCCTTTAAGTTGCATTACTCTCTATATCAGTTTTAACATTACTGCTACACCACCACTGACATACATGGCAACTCAAACCTATCAAATTCCAAACCCATTTCCCCTGTTTCATGACCACTCTAGATCATTCAATCACTGGTTTTACTCCCTCAAGTCATAATCATAATCGTAACACTCGTGTTATTCTGATACGATGCCACGCTGGAGTGATTGGTTGTGTTCCGCAGACCTGGTGGACAGAGGCACGACTCCTCGCATGCCTTGGCACGACGTCGGTGCGGTGGTTCACGGTGCGGCTGCCCGGGACGTTGCCAGACACTTCATCATGCGGTGGAACGCTGTCAAGGTACGGTTGACACAGTGTAAGGCACACCGACATATATAAATACACAAACAGACACTGACACAGTTCTTTGTTTAAAATTCATTTTTGGTGTTTTTAAAGAAATTATTGTGGACATTTTCCATCACTGATTAGTAAAAAAAGGTTTCAAGACGTTTCAAGATCTGGAATCTGATCCTGTCTTCAATTGAAGAAATACCTAGAACGTAAAAAAGTGGCAAAATCCAGGCAAAGCTGGGAAAAAATCACAGAAAATCTAAAACAGAGAACTGTAAAAATCAGTAATAAAATAAACAAAAAAACACTACAAACACAAAAATAAAATACCCCCGTCGGAGCAAACCTGTGCACTCAGCGAATTTCCAATGCATGCATATGTTTCTCACTACCACATAAAGCCACTTACCAAGTTTCATAAAAATACATAAATAAATAAGTGATCTATAGCATTTTATTTATACTCCATAAGAATAACATTAGGGCTGAGTACGCAGGTTTGCTGCTAATTATAATCAACAGAAAATCAATTTTTTGTGCAAATATCAATATACCAATACTACGTGAAGCCACATACCAAGTTTCATCAATATACATTCATAAATAATGGAGATATAAAATTTTATTTATTCTCCATAAGGATATCATTGGATAACGTACTGCGTTTAGCACTTTGAATATCTCTGCAACGGTTGGACGTAGAATCACAATTTAAACACCAAAATGATTGTTTTGTGGAGCTGAGTTGATTGGTAAAAGCAAATGTGAATTTTACATTAAAACTAACTGTGGAAAAGCCAAAATCCTTTTTCCCCTTAGATTAACATAGGAGATTTTATGAGCAGGTTTTTTTTGGATTTTCTCCGCAACTACTTAACCTAGGTTAATAATTAAAAATACTATATTATTTGTTTTTTAAGCTCTATAACATGGTCTAAACCAAAATTAAGTGTTTTAAAATTTTTAGTTTGAATTCAAAAAACTGATTTTTGGAAAATTTAAAACCCCCATAAACCCCCCTTCCCATACTCGATTTTTCTGGTTTTCCAACTTAAAGTCATAAATGTCACTTTACACATTTGAGCTAAATTTCATCAAAATCGGACGTTTTTACTCAAGTTATCGCATTCATGGACACACATATATATATATATATATATATATATATATATATAATTTGAACGAATAGTGTTTTTGTCATCTGGGGACCTCAAAACAAAAGGTTATCAGGTTTCGGGCTTAAGTCTTACCATGAGACCTACGGTAATAGCTTCTTCCCTATAGGGGAAATTCGCTAACACACAAACGAGACAAAACGACTGCACAAGTGAACAGGCAGGCATAGATATTTATTTAATCTGAAGACGGGATCAGATTCCAGATCCCAAAACGTTGTGGAACTTTGCTTTACTAATCAGTGATAGAAAATGTCTGCAATAATTTCTGAAATAACATTGACACAGTCTTGTATCAATTAAAATAGAGGCGACAGTCATGAGCGTCTTGGGTGAGTAAAAGTGTCATCCGAAACACACTAGCGATCCTGGTGGTTGGAGGCCATATACAGGTAAAAGCTATTAAATGACACTATTGGTACTGACTTTTGTAGGCTAAACTGAGGATCCTCGAGGATGAAGTTGAAGAATTGGAATCTCTGCTTTCAGGTAACCACTTAGATAACTAGCTTTCACAAATGTGTATGTTAGACTGTGTCATAAGTGTGTTGCTCCCCTCAGTGGCTTCTTCAGCTATAGAATAGGAACTGAATATTTTATTTGTTTGTAATCGTAAAATTATTTCGGAAACATAATTTTAAAGAAGGCATCTGATAGGAGCAGTCACTTCATGTATTGCTTACAACTATGTTCTGTCACTAGGACGTTAGTAAGAGGTACTTATTCAGTCGAGGTGTGCCAAACGAATTGGGTTCAGTGAACTGTTTCATCATCAGATCAGTAGTATCCAGGTAGTTTCATTTGAAGATAAAACAAAGTTTAAAGTCAAACTTAAAACATTCTTAATAGAAGGATCATTCTACTCCGTAAATGAATTTAATGAATTATAAATTAAACATGTAAGTAAAGATACAATTAAAATTTATATAGGCTATAAAAATAAAATGTTATACAACTACAGTCAACTCCCGATTATCCGGGAGCGGGTTGCGGTTTAACCGGGGTCACGAAAGGTTTATTTTTATTTATCCCCTCCTAAACATAAATAGAGCAATAATAACAATTTATTTTGCTAAATTATCTCCAAAATCGTATTTAATTTACTTTGTTTATCAGAATAAATACTATACAAACAATTTAGTAAACACAACATAATCTGACAGTCTGTCATCTCGCTAATGAGCCGTGGGCGCGAGATGGGGAGCGATGACCTTGACTACCTGGCTAGGCAGTGCGACAGACGGTCGGACACGAATGTCTAAAAATAGAAACATCTCAAAACAATCACCCTTCCTGCTGCTGCTCACCCTCAGCAACGGACGGACGGACGGTCGGACATGGACGTCTAAAAATAGAAACATCTCAAAACAATCACCCTTCCCGCTGTTCCCCTCATTGGGTTTTCCCCCAATGCAGAATTAACTAGCATACTGTTCGGTGTAGTTTAGAGAGTTCAGTGTTACGAGATTTTTAACCTATTAAATATCATTCGGTGTTTTTGATAGTATTTACTGCTAACAACCATTGCTAGTATTAACGATTATTATCTTGATTGCTTGTAGATGTTACCACAATTTAAAGATTTTCAAAAGTATTTAATGTACATAAATATATCTTATATTACATTAAAACACAATATTGCAGTATACAAATATTGATAAACCTTTATTATATTCGTAATATTCAATTTATTGAATTCCTTTGTTTTAACCATGGTTTTGGGTTATCCGTGACCCTCCAACCGGTCATTACCCCTGATAATCGGGAGTTGACTGTACTGACAACTAATCAATAATGCATGTAGAATATTACATTTTAAAATAAACTATAAAAAAATATATTACTTAATTAAGTTTGAATTAATATACATAGGTCAATAACACTCAAAGCATCCAGGCTGTAGTGATGCGGACGGTGTATCAGAGACCCGAAACTCTACAACCTTTGGATGTAGATAGTAGACAATACCTGGTCCATCCATATATGGTAATGATTGTTGATAGAAAATAATAATTAGATTTCTGATTTCTTAATTTTATCACCACTTTAAATATGACATTTCAGATGTAATTTTATTCCTTAAAACTATACATAACTATTTTGTTCACATGCAGTTGTAAAACAATGTTTATTATGTTATGATTTAACAATAAAAAATAATAAAAAAACAACAACAATCATTACAAACAATAAAAAACAAAGTTAACAAACGAATAAGGAAAGAAAGAACACCGTAATAAAATAAACAAGATAACAAATCAATAGTCAGATCATAAATCTACTCCTATCTTTTTTTAATTAATGGAGTATAAAGATAATGAGAATGAAGAAATGATAATAAAGGAAAGATGGAATAATACAGAAGAAAATAGACAAGTTAATAAAAAGATGAAAAAAATTAGAAGATACCAAAAAAGGAGATAAAAGAACAAAAATATCAGGTTTGAAAATTAAAAATCAAAAGTTAAAAATCTTATAGAAAAATATTAAAAAGAATTTAGAAGATAAAAAAATGATAAAATAGTATATTTTGTCACTAGGGTCGAAAGTGACGCTTTTCGATACGAGCTCAAGTTTAACAACTGAGGCGAAGCCGAGGTTGGAAAATGAGCGAGGATCGAAAGGCCACTTTTGGCCCATGTGATGAACTATATTTTTCGTCATACTGCAAAATATATTAAGCTAACTGCTTTCTCAAAGCTAATATTTTACAATTTTTTAACTTTTAAAAGTTAACTCTTAAAATAGCTTCCATCTTGTTCTTGCTATTTAAAACGAACAGCTGTTACTACAGATGTATTCAACTATTGTCTGTTACGTTTGTGTTAGTGTTAGGTTAGACTAACTATAACGATAGGTATATCGAATGCTGTGGACTATCGATTGCAAGAAGGAATTCTTTAGTCAACCGTTGCGAGCTATAACAGGAATCAGACTCGTAGCGTTTCCTAGATTTGGCTGGTAATTAGCTTTCTTGAATTTCTTGTGCTTTTTGTAACATTTTTTTCCCGTGTCACTCATCTTGTCGAACTGAAACGCAACAAATATACTTAAACCGACAACAATGCAACAATTAATTACAATCAATAAAATAATTGATTACAACTCTCGATACAATCAATTACTTACAATCGACGTACACAAGTTTGCAGATTCACTACATTGATATTTATAAATGACAGGAACGGAACAGCTGATGACCTCGACACCAGCTGATTCTTTTCCGTCCTAGGACTGAAAAGAACTACTTTAGCCCCACAACACATGTATTGAAAACAGCCGTTTTCCAAGCAGTGTGACGAAAAAGTGTTTTTGAGTGCAAATTAACAAAGTATTTCAATTAATTAAAACTGTCTTAGTGGGTATTATTGTTATTCAAATAATTTTTGTTGAAGAAACTGTTAATCTATATTCCAGACTATTCAAGAAAAACATTTTGTGAGAAGAAGTCAAATAAAACTAACTAACTAAAAAAGATTAGATAAACAATATAATAATATGTTGTTTATGTAATCTTCTTATTTTCAATGTTAAAGTGTAGAAAAATGTAATGTATAAATGTAAAAAAATGCAACCGAGTGAGGTAGCGATTATTGCACCTCACATTCGGGAGGTCTTGGGTTTCATCCCAGGCCGGCCATTCTGAGAAGAGTTTGTATGGTTTCTCATCTCATTTAGGCAAATGTTGGAATGGTTCCCAAAAAAGAGCTGTACCCCGCCAGGAAGAGAAAGATAGGACTCAGGCCTACCTTACCTGTTTAAATATTTCCCCATAAATTTAATATTTTTTTTTTTTGTAAATTCCAACACATTGTTAAACATTGTCACGGAATAAATATTATTATTATTATTATTAAAGAAATTATAATTTTTTATTTAATTGAAGCTATATACCAAATTTTATTAATTTAGATTCATAACTAAGGGAGATATACAACTTTACTTATTCTCCATATGAATAACATGGGGGTCAACAATAAATAAGTTTTTTGTGCAAATATACCACAACTAGTTGAAGCCACATACCAAGTTTCTTCAATATACATTCATAAATAATCGAGATATCAAATTGTATTTATTCTCCATAAGGATAACACTGGACAATGTACGTGGAGTTTTTAGTGAAATTATCTGAGGAAAATCTAAAAACCGTATTCCCATAAGATTAACATGGGAAATTTTATGGACACATTTTTTGACTTTTCTCCACAACCACTAAACCTAGCATAATGATTCAAAATACCAAATTGTTTTTTTAAGCTCTATAAAATGGCTATAACCAAAATCTAGTGTTTTTAAAATTTTAGGGTAAAAAGTTAAAAAAACTGATTTTTGAACAATTTTAAACCCCTATAAAACCCCCTTCCCATAAACCGATTGATCTGGTTTTCGAACTTAAAGTCATAAATGTTACTCTCCATGTTTGTACCAAATTTCATCAAAATCGGGCGCTTCTTTCAAAAGTTATTGTGGTAACGGACACATATATATTAATTTGAACAAATAGTGTTTTTGGCATCTGGGGACCTCAAAACAAAAAATTATCATGGTCTCGGGCTTAAGTCTTACCATGAGACTTATGGTAATAGCTTCTTCTCTATAGGGGAAATTCGCTAAATCACAAACTATGAGTACTGAAGGTAATATATGTGAGAACCAAGTAGTTCAGTCATCAGATTGGAAATTTAACTCAAGGAGACTTATAATTCTAAACAGTTATTTATAAGCCATGATTATGTCACTGTTTCACAGGTATCGGTATAAATAATTACATTTTTTTCCTTCATTCCAGCTAGAAAAAGCCAAATTGAACCCTATGTACCCCAACCTGATACCCAAGACGTACAGGGACGTAGAGCTGATGCCTATCATGCAGCTGCCAGATGTCAAGCTATACCGGGTCAAAGCTCAGGTAAGGGAAAACAAGTTTATGAAAGATATCAATAAATGGTAAACCCATTTGATAATGGAAGACGAAAGAGCGGATCAAATTGCCCGTTCACGTTTAAGTAAATGATACTTGTGCAGGGGAAACCTGAGAAAATAAGTAGAACAGGGTTGTTTTTAATCCACTCCTGGTTGGATACTATATGCTTAAAATCAAGGGAAAACCTACTGATGAGTTAACCCGTTGGCTTAGAATGATGTGCTGGTGCCGTTCCTAACTTTGAATTTTTTAAACTTATGAATTGGAATGGACAAAATTGTGTTTTAAAATTGATTGATGGCGTATTTTAATTAAAATATTGTGTTCTTTTAGTTTAAAGAGTCACGTTGGCACACACACAGTAGACATAAGTAAAAAGTAGCAAAACCAGTGTTGACCATGTGCAACTCACAAAGAATTAACTGATCCCGTCAACTTCCAAGCAAGCCTGCCGCCGTTTATTTTACTTGGGCCCTCCCACCAACGTTGCCATAGACTAGTCAACTCTTTTGAGAGTTGCTGGACTGGTCAGATTTGGTCGTTTGCGGGAATCGAACCCACGAACTTCGACCAGTGTTACAGCATTGTTAGATAGGTTTATATTCGATCTGCGCCCCTAGCGGAGAGAACTGTAGTTGCCCACAGTCATTAGTTACAGATTTTGCTACTAGAGTGCAGCACCAATCAAATCAGTAGTAGGCTATTGCAACAACAATAAAGACGCATTTGTCACGTTGTTTGTGTTTCATTTATAACAATAAAGATATTCATATTCTCATTCTTACTACCATAATGGGTTAAGATTAAATTGGGAGAAATCTACACTACTATTTTACCTGCATTTTTGGAAATGGTTGAATGTTTTTGAAACTGAACTGAATTACTTAGGGACTTGGTTTTTATGAGACACATGAGCTTTGAATATTAACCAAAGTTGTTACAAGTACAGTTTTTGAACAATATTTCCCAGCGTAGACGTAGATAAGAAATTCTTATTCTGGAGAGCATTTGAAAAGTAAATACTGTTTTTCTCTTTCCTTCTTAAAGAAATAAGGCTCTTAAATAAAATTTAAAAGGCACAAACTTAATTTAAATTGTTGTTTTCAAAAAGATTTGTATTTATACAGTAGAACTTCGATAGTTTGACAGTCTGTATACTTTGACACGGGCCGTGACGACATGACATGACAGTAGCGGCGACCGATTGTGTCCTTGACGGGTTTGCCGGTCAGTGATGAGAGCCCGCTTACTGTTTTCGCGAACGTGCGCTCCTGCCTTTTCTATAAATAACTTGTTCCTCCTACCCCTACCCCGTCCTATCCACCCCTTTCCCCGCCCATCCCAGTAAGTAGGTCAAGTCAGTTCACTTGAAACGCTGCAGGAGTTTAAAACGTTTTTGATTCTTTCGTGATACGCTATTGTTTTTTCCTCATAATACTCCCTGTGTTAAAATGTTCCATATACTCCCTATAGTTCGACATTTCGATAGTTCGACACCCCTTTAGTCCACAAAGTGTCGAACTATCGAGGTTCTTCTGTACATTTTTTAGATGGGGATGGGAAAAAACCCGTGAAACATTAATTGGAAACATCCTTGCACGATTATATATGACAGGATCCGCCCAGCCTGTAGTCTTGCCTAACGCAGTAAATAAAATTAATATTAAATTGTTAACAATAGTGACATAAGGTCCAATGTGACCAATGTCCCTTTGAAGGTATTGAATATAAAATGGTATTCTAATATCCAGCTGCATATTTCAGTTTTATCCTAATCCTCGAAATAAATCAGGTTTTCATACCTTTGATTTACTAGCAGATTACTAGTTTCGGGACTACTGTCCCACTATCAAATCTGGTGTCAAAATTTAAAAGAGGAACACAATGTCACAGTTTATACACACTAACACAACGCAAACGATACGATCAAATCAAACCTGCAAAACTTAAAACTTAAAACTAGTTTCGGGACTACTGTCCCATTTTTAACTCTGGCGTCACAATAACTTAGTCACAATATATACACTAACACAAGACAAACGGACGCTAGGATTAAAACAAACATTTACTTGGTTTAGCCGGCCAAGGATAAGTCCAGACAGCGGGACATGAACACATGGAAGGCTACGACGTGACCACGGAAGGCTATGATGTGACCACAGAAGTCTGTGACAATATGTTCTTCTTTTAGTTTTTGACGCCAGATTTGATAATGGGATAGTCCCGAAACTAGTAATCTGCTCAACAATCAAAGGATTGACGACGGAAAGGTGTGTAAACCTGCTTTATTTAGAGTCAAACTTTCAATCCTAGAGGCTATATGAATAAACTTATCCTAATACTTAACCCGAACGCCCCTTGTCAGATCGTGAGGTCGGTCAGCCACTGGTCCGCTGGATTCATGGACCAGGAGACGTGGGAAGGCAGCATCCACGAGGCCTATGTGGACGTCATCACCAAGGCCAAGCGCTACATTTACATCGAGAACCAGTTCTTCATCAGCCTGGCCTCTCTCCAAGTGCGGAACCAGATCGGCGATGCTTTGTTCAAGCGGATTCTACGCGCTCACAGGTGCTTTGCTGTCTGTAGTGACTAAATCTTGTGTAACTGTTTTGTTCTCAGAATGCAGCAGACAACAGTGACAAAACTCTTTATTTACATATTCCTTAAGAATAGTTACAGCGTGAAGAAATTGAAGTATTAAGATAGTTACAAAATACCAGGGGGTTACATATTCAGGTTCTAATGCAAGAAAGTCAAGAGGAAATCTGTAAAAACATATTAGAGGGAAAAAAGTCATTCTATTTTTAATTAATTATTGCAACTTCAATAAGTATATATAACTATTTAAAGTCGTGGGATTCATTCAGGGACCATTTTAATGAGCCTAGAGATTTTTAGAGATACTATTCCTGGACTCTAGCGTTTTTAATCCTAAAGGAGGTGGCAACATTGTAAAAAATTGTGCAATTTGTCGCTTCACAGGGAGAAGAGCCAGTTCCGAGTGTTTGTGGTGATGCCGTTGCTGCCAGGGTTTGAGGGAGAGGTGGGAAGCCCCTCAGGCTCAGCCCTACACGCCATCACTCACTGGAACTACGCATCCATCTGTCGGTGAGTCATGTATAACAGTTTCACAGGTGTGGGATTGTAGCTAAAAAACTATTCAAAGTAATGACAAGTGACAGTTATACTCATGATGTTGCATTTATGAGAATCAAATTTTTTAGTCTACAGCCTGCTTGAGTCATTTACCCTTGAGTGTCGTGTGTTACAAAGGCAACTATTGTTCACTAGCATGTTACATGTAGTTACGAATCTATTATTCAACACTGTGAAGTTAGTTTACACTGTTTAACTCTTTCTCTTGTTTAATCTGGGCTTATTGCCAGTGCTTGGTGGAAAGTGATTGCCTTTTTACCATCTATTATTAATGTTTATTTAATGTCTTATACGGAAGTACAGAATTTGTGTGCATATAAAGAATAAATTAGCTGCAAACTATGTAATATGAAGCACAAGAAATTACATTTCATCTTTAAGGAAGATGCATGTTTATATCAGGTCATTGATTAATTTTAGAAGGTAATAATACAACTTTCGGGCATGTTTAATAAGAAATATAATTTTAAAATATGTTGTAGCGTCTGCTCTTTTCATGCTTTAAATCACACTAAATGTACAGTTCCAACACATCTTTAAATTATTTTAAGTTACTTTATAATGTTTACAAGGTTTTCAAAACTTATCCCTCTGGTCCCGATTTCATTCTTGTGCCCTCTTTTACCTTTCATATTGTCCCTATATGCCTTGGAAGGAATTAAACAGAATTGAACATATTTTATAAAGAATGTAATGTACCAGGGCACCTAAAGGCACAGTTTCGGAACCACTGGTGTGATTTATTGATTCTATCACATCAATTTTTTTCTGAAACGCCTACATAAAATTTGTCTTAATTTTACTAAAGCTTTTTGCTGTGTCTTATCCAACAGTCCTTGAGTGTGTTTGAACAGGCAACTAGTATTGCGTATACTTCATATTCTACTACATACCAGACTTTTGTTTCTGCCCTAGTACAAAATATTCAATCAATATTGATTGTTTGCATAACAGGTCTATACCAGTTTTGAGGCTGGCATTGGGTATAGGAAATGAAGTTGTGATTACATATGGTAAGTCTTTTGGCTGTCCATTATGATAAACTTCCCTTTCACCTTTGGTCCCTCCATTTGCAGTGGCTAGGGACAGAATCTCCGGGTTTGGTCCCCCACCTGCCAACCTGAGAATGGATGGTCCCTGGCTGTTATACATGGATACCCTGTCAGTTGAGTTGACCAGTTGGAGGGCAGAATGCGGGTCCCCTGTTTGAGAGCCTCATCCCAGCTGTCACAAAGGCATGGGAGTTGGCCCTCTGAAGGGTCGATTTGGTTGCCGTCTCATCCCACCCTTTCCTGCTTTATCCTATCCTTCCGGTAACTTGCCCAATATTCCCGCTTGTGGAAGATGTGCCTAGCAGCTATGTTGGGGTTTCCTAATCCGCAACAATGATGAATGATGATGATGATGATGATGATGATTGCTTGCATATTTAAAGAAAAAGAAGTCTGGTTTCTAATTTGAAACTCTGTTGCTCTACAGAGGGAAGGATTCTTTGATGGTTCGTCTGCGGGAAGCCGGAGTTACTGATCCTTCTGATTTTATCACCTTTCATGGACTTCGGACGCATTCCGAGCTGAACGGAGACTTGGTAAGAACTAAAAAAACATTTTACGCTTACAATTTTATTAGAAGGGACCTTTGATTTGTACTTAATATTTTTTTCTGAAATGCTATTTATGCGGTTGTTGTGAGTTAAACTTGGTAAAGTGTAGTGATGACACGTGTTGACTGACAGGTGACAGAACTGATCTACGTTCACTCCAAGCTGTTGATTGCCGATGACTCGACGGCCATCTGTGGATCGGCCAACATCAACGACCGCAGTCTGCTCGGCAGCCGCGACTCCGAGGTGGCTGTTGTCATACAGGTGATGTGTGACTGATGTTGGTCCAAACTGAAATTAAGGATCTTGTTTTCTGACTTAACAAAGGCCTACATGCTTCTGTATCTTCTTTAAGGAATATCGTTTAGATGTTTTTTTAATGTCGACAACTAGGAGTGTGCGAGCAGTGATTTTTTTAATCGAGTCGAGTAGTCAATAGTCAATAGTCAGACATGCATTATTCAATGAGTACATGCATTGTACAGAATGGAGTCAATCATATATACATACATATTGTAGCAAAACATAATTTACAAATCTAACTTAACTTCCTTATCAAATCAAATAACTATTATTGACACTCAAAACATTCGTCCAATGAATAGAGTGGTTTAGTTAACATGTATTCCTTTGGTTTCTTTTAAAATTTAACATAGTTATTTTTTTTTTATTTCAGCGGGCAGAAAGTTAAAATATTTTATACCAGCATAACTAGGTAGTGTCAATTATTTTTGAGTTACGAGTATTTTTGAGCGAGTATTTGCCATCAGTTGGTAGTTTTAAATAGTATAATGAGATTTGGATACCACTACAGATTTGATAATCTAAACATGGTTTCTAATATATCAGGAGCAATACACATTTTTGGCCAGTACAGTCAAACTGGATTATGTATGACAAACAAACCACGGTTTAAATTTTGTTTACGGCCGATAAAACACGGTCCGGTTGTCATTTGGCCAATATCACTTGGTCCGGATATCACTTATAATCAATATTAGATGACGAAATCATTACTTAAGGCTGATATTAAGTGGCCCAGTCGCCACTGTTGCCGATATTATGTATACCGTCGTCGTCAGCCTTCATTACACAGTCCGGTGGTAATTTTCACACCTTTGATTGATTATTTTAAGCAATTCATGTTTCTAGTCGTCATTTTCGGCCAATTTTACGTAATGCAATAGCCTTTTGCAGCCGTTACCATGCGATTTGGCCGGTCTCAATCATTCGCGATCGTCGGGGAATCGGCGGGAAATACTTGCTCGAACTTTCAAGTATTTTTGAAAACTTTGAGTCGAGTCCGAGTATTCAAATACTCGGCCGAAAACTCAAAGTTTTGAGTACTCGTACACCCCTATCTACAACACAACTTTTATAAGTTTGCTTGGTTGCTAACAGACACAAATTTGTTGCACAGTATAGAGCCTACTGGTTGCAGCATACCTGGGAACAACCAGGTTCTTTAAATTTGGGAAAACCAGGTTTTTTTTCAACACAGGTCCATCACTGTGTTTGATAATGATTTGTAGGTGTTCTACGTGATGTTTGATTGATTTTATTATCTAATGCAGTGTTTTCTGCAACTAAACACAAAAACAGTAATTTTAAGACCCTGCAGCTTAGTGTCAGAAAAAATAACACTGATAAACAAAATTCTTGCAGAGAATGGATTAGATTTTCTTGAAGATTAGCTTAAGTATGATAACATTTTGGAACTGAATAGTGAATATTACAGGAATCCTTTGGGAAAGTAATACCCCCAACAGCCACTCATTATCTCCAATAGTTGCAGTAACTATTTTGATAAAACCAAAACATAACTATAGAGATGTGTCGGTTCTTAAAGTCTGTTGTCTGTTTTACCAGTTTTTTACAAAAAAAACTGAATCCGAGAACTGATGGTCAAATGTCGGTTTCGGTTTTTCACTGTCAGTAAATGCTCGTATTGGAAATAAGCATTATAAAGTTGTACAAATATCGAATGATAAACAACATTTAACAAAATAAGTGGTCGAAATAAGACTCCTCCCGACAACTAATCACTTCCTTTCCAGTCCCAAAATAACTCTCAACTAACATGAAAGGAGAATTGACAGGAGTTAGTTCTATTTATGGATATACGTGAAGTTCTATTTATGGATATACGTGAATAAAGACAACAGATAAGGAAGCAAGGCGAGGGGGGTGGGGAGGGTTTGGTTGGGCAAAAAATTTGACCTTAACAGTTTGACAGGTCCCGAGTGCAATCATCAGTCACTGTTAAACATCTTTCTCTCTGAATACAGATATGAAATGTATATTATTTTATAATCCTGCTCTTTTTCTATTATAAATTTAAATTAAACTGATTTTGTTTATTTTAAATTATTGTAGGATACTGGTGAAATCAATATTAAATTGCAATTGACAAGGTTGTAAATCAGGTTAAATATTAACCGTAAAATAACTACTAAATAATTGTAAAATGGCTGCATTGATTTAAGATTGTATACGTTATTTAAAATAAAATCACTTGAAACTGTACACGATAGAGCCAATTAGGAATTTAGTATTCTTCTGCTTCAACGGGATTAATTGTTTTCATAAACTCTCAGAGGCATTGAATGACAGGTACAGATAAGTGATTTATTGCTCTCTATTCATGAAAGATGCTAATGGAAGAAGTCTGAAAGTGAGCAAAAAACTACTTAGAGAGCCTAGACACAACAAAATGCTGGTCTGTCTGTCTGTCTAGGAGTATTATTTGTGATCACTTCCTTGTTTAAAATGTTCTGGTTTGGTATTTATAAACTAATCTGTAAACTGTATTTACGATTAGATTCTGGGTTTCCAAAGTCTGTAAAACTAAAATATCAGCAAAACAGTAAAACAGGTAAACTTATTTTGTTTTTAAGGTTAAGCCTACACAGTAGGCTGTATTTACGATTAGATTCTAGGTTTCCAAAGTCTGCAAAACCAAAATATCAGCAAAAACAGTTAAACTTATTTTGTTTTTAAGGTTAGACCTACAGTAGGTTAAACTTAAACCTTACTTAACATCTTAACAAAGTTTAAGTTAAAGATTATTTAGACTTTGTTACTGCCCTGGGCTAACTTGTTATTATTTGGATAAACAAGGTTTTAAGCCTAGGTGATTAATTAACTTTGTAATGACCCATAATATTTAATTTAAATTCATTTGATTTGTTTTTGATTGATTACTTGTGACTTTTTAACAACTCTCCTGCATAGTGTCTCTGCAGCAGTATTTATGTAAACCAATGGAACAGAGTATGAAATAGGGATTTATAGGTACCGGTATAGAATCAAGTAAAGCTTTTTTAGGCAGAATTTCAGAATCTAGGTAGAAACTTAAATTTAAAGTATGGACGAGACAGTTATTAGGTAAGTTCTTTGAAAAATAACCGAAACCGACAACTGTTTTTTTGTAAAAAACCGAACCGAAAAAAAATGCAACCGACCCATCCCTATTATAAAGTGATGTGATGTGTAGGATGAAGAGTTTGAGGAGGTGACGATGGGAGAGGAGACAGTGAAGGTTGGGTTCTACTGCGGAGAGCTGCGGCAGAGGTTGTTCAAGGAACACCTGGGGCTGCTGACTCCAGGGAGCAGAACAGTGGACATGAGCAACCCGGCGGCACCGCAGTTCTACCATGACGAGTGGCGGGCCACGGCAAAGGCAAACACTGACATATATGAAAAGGTATGCGAGATGAGAGCTTTGATTGCTCTAGGTTGGCAGAACTGCAGTCCTGAATATCCCAGTGGCACCACAGTTTCACCAAACACCTGATCAGGTGCTTTAGACTGGCTAATTAAGTCAATCAGGTGTCTACTGCCACCGCTTAGAGGTTTTGATCCTCACTGGTTACTAAATATTTTCTACTGGTTTTCCCATTTTATCAATGTCATTATGGTATGACAGCTGTTTAGATCACCGCATAGGTCTAAATCCTCTCAAGGACTTAATGTCCTTTTGTTCAAATGTCCTTTTGTGCAATCTTAAAATTACATTAAGACTAAATCTGTGTTATTAAAATAATTTATTAATTTTTTAAAGAGATTTTCATTCTCTAAAATCCTATTTCATATACATATTTGGTACCAATGAAAAGCTCTGGCCCACTAGAAGTGTCCTTTAAAAACATCCACCTTCAGGGCCCCGCCCCAAAAGCTTTCAACTACCAAAACAAAAATACCGGGGTTGGTTCCCAGGGGTTTGGTTGTTCCGGGTTTTTTGCTTGTTTGTGTATCTTATGGAGTTGTTTCATTTATTTATATGCTTGCGAGATTCCCATGCATTAGAAATTGGGACACCAGCTAGATATTCTCTAATTTATGAAATATTCAAATGGTAGAATGATAACATAAAGTTATTTGACCAGATGTGACTAGTTACTAACTTATTTAATTGAAAAAAGGTTAAAATACCTGATACTGCTTCGAGATTCTTGTAGATCCCAGTGGAACAGACGGATTCTTGTATACGTGTTTCGACGGTTTAATCTGTCATCTTCAGGTCACACTAAAACTTGATTTTTAACACATCCCAAGGATGGTTACGTCAGAGTTAAAAAAAAACACAAACATCTAACATAAAACATATTACAAAATACGGAGGAATAGACAAATAAAACCAGTAGGCCTCCTTTAACAATTTTGGGAAATGAGTCAAGACTCGGCACACGAGATGCACGCATGATTTCCCAAAATTGTTAAAGTAGGTCTACTGGTTTTATTCGCCTATTAGTCCGTATTTCGGAATGTGTTTTACCTTAGGTGTTTTTTTAACTGTGATGTAACCATCCTTGGAATGTGTTAAAAATCAAGTTTTTGTGTAACCTGTCGATGACGGATCAAACCGTCGAAACTCGTAGTCCACGGGGATCTACAAGAATCTTGAGCAGTATCAGGTATTTTAACCTTTTTCAGTTACTCAATGAGATTCAGAATAAACAATAGAAAGTGAAGTAACTTATTATTATTGTTTATTGCCCAGTTTTAACTTTATCTTTGTCTAGTCACTGTTAATAATGGACCCATAAGAAGTTAAACTTGTTTTTGATAAAATGATTTGATCTCAGCTGTTTATTAGGTTAATTGTTATGGATATTTTATATTAGTTATTGCTTGTTTATTGCTATATTGATTATTTATTCTGATAGTTTATAGTTGCAATTTAAACATGTTTAACCTACATTATTGACTATTCTACTTTGACTATATCCACACTGTTTACTATATTATGTAAGTTTTTGAATGTTAGTTTTAGTTATATAAGTATTAAGAACATGACAATGTCTCATGCGTCACATTTTGTATGCCTTGTAGACAAATAAAAATCTTGAAATCCATGGTGATTTTTTTTTTAAACTTTGCAAAACTTATGTTTGTTATGCATTTGTTTTGGTCACTTTCTATTTTTATAGAAAACTTTATTTAACATACTATTGACTGATATGCTTCAACAAATTAACAGTATTGAAGCTGTATTTACTATTAATGTTTAAAATGCTCGGATAGGTACTCAGTTTTTCAGTTTACTCAACAGCAGAACTATTTTATATAAAAAACTAACTAGTATGTCTATTTCCTTTAGGATAAATTTCCAATAACCTGTGATGTCCTCATTTGTAATTTACATAACAAAATAGTACATGAATAGCTAAAAGGGATGGTTAATATTCATTCCTTTGTGGGCTTAAAATAACATTTGACCGGTGTTTTCAGGTGTTCAACTGCATTCCGAGTGACGAAGTGACGGATTTCCAAACTCTGCGGCTTTACCAGGACAAGATGCCTCTGCACTGCGCAGACAACTCCACAGCAGAGAAACTCCTGCAGGACATCAAGGTAGTGGATGCCGGAACATTCCTTTCTACACGAGCTGTAGCTTAGAATCATTGCAGTGGGTGGTTTAGTGTGAAAACTCTCCGGAATCTATTAAATAAGTAAATATGAAATATACAGGGTGCATCAAAAGTCAGTTAAACAAAAACGCTATTTAGATGTAACATTTATTTTCCTGAATTGTAATGGTATAATTGTAATTTACCTGTTACAGAAACTGTTATAAGTTGCCACCTTTGTTTTCATTCACTTTTATAAACTTATAGTGGATTTTTATCACTGGTTTACACATTTTGTTACACAACTGTGGTGTTAGTAAAGGGTTGAACTAATCTGCTATTAGTTCTCTCAGAGATCCAAACTTCGAGGTTTCACAGAAAACACATCATCTTATAATCGATTAATGACCTAGAAGGCCACTCAATACGCAATACACACAATACTCGCCAACTCGAAAATAGATCAATGCTACATACAATACCAGATAACCAAGAGATAAAAAATGTTGCTAGCCTGATCTTCAGCGGTTAACTGACTGTTAACTGACTTCTGGTTGCTGCACCCTGTATAAAGTAATCAAATAATTATTATCCTTTTATTGTTCCGCCATTCAATGCACTTTAACAGATGAAAGGTAAATAATTTTTTTGTTGCCTTTACATGATTTTAGTTAGTCAAAGTTACACAATAATAATAAATATAAAATATAGAACTATGGGAAGAATTAATTATCCAGGTGGATGACAAGCAGTTCATATTTAGATTACATAAATAGACAACTTATTAATGATAACGTTAAGTTTAGTTGGGAATTTATTACACCAAACAAAATATTAACAGCTGTGGAGGAGATGAAAAAGTCACAGAGTATGGATGTTTATGGAATGTCAAACAACTTACTTACAACAATTATCTATAGCTTGGATGATCCTTTTGCTTATTGTATTACCTTACTATTAAGGGTGTTTGGCCGCTAGGCTAGTATGGCGGTGAGGAGCAGTAGTTCTAAAAGTCGCCAACGCGCGCCGCTAGGAAGACAACTCGGGCAGTGCTGTGAGTGTGTGTGATCTGGCTGGAGGGAGAGAGTAGCGTGTTCTCCTCATTTCTCCCCCTCCCCCCACGTAGCACTGTCTTTCCGTCTACTCGTTCTTCTTCGGTCCGGGGCACTCGGCCCCGGCCCGCGGCTCGACTGGTTGAGTAGGGTTGGTTGCTTACTATTTTCCACGCTGATGTTCCTTTCAATGTCGCCGACAACTAATCTTAAATATATTTTTATTTTGAGCGTTCACTTTATAGTTTTGATAAGTACATTTCTTGTAGCCTATACAGATTTTATCATTAAAAATGTTTGTCACAGCTGTGAGCACATTTAAATACAGTGGAACTCAGATAGCTCGAATCTCAAGGGACTGCGATAATAAAATTCAAACTATCCAACAAATTGAATTTTAATTATAGAGGTTTGAATTATCTAGGCCTAAATAAGCTGGGATAGCTTTACTGTATTAAAAACAAATAACATTATTTATTATATAAACATTAATTATAAATATAAAATGATTTTTTATTTTAAGAATTGCAATTTAACAAATATATTTAATCATAATACATTGTTCTTATTAATTTCTTAAAATACTGTATTAAATAAATGTACAGGGTGTCCCCGAACTATTCCATAACAATTTTTCCATAAATATACAATTGTGGGATATTTTACTCCAATCACCAACAAACTAACCTTTGTTAGATGTAAGTTTTCGCTATTGTTGGAGTTTAGTATCCGTTTCTTGTTAAAGCTAAAGAAGAATTTGTTACTTACTGTTACAAAGTAAAATTCAGGCACGATCAGGGGCGGATCCAGGGAGTCACATTGGGTGGGGGGAAATGCCCAGGTTTTTTTTGGGGGGGTATAGAATACCCCTCAGGGGTGGGGGGGTCCGGGAGCTCTCCCCCGGGAATTTGATAAAAATTCCATATCAATAATAGTTTGATCGGCCGTAAAGAATAGCCGAACACGTTGTATTTACCAACATATGTGTTATTGGCCTAAAAAGACGACTGTCTTGAATTCATGGACAAAAATCAGCAATTTAACCGGTTTTTTTTTATAAAAAATTGCAATTTGATCGCAATTCATGGTCGCAGTAACTTTTAAACTGAAAACGACAAGTAGGCCTAAACGTAGTTTATTGGCCAAGGAAAACCGCAATAGTTTATACCCAAACCGTAATTTAAAGGCGGCCACACACTGCCGGACCTTTGCTCGAACAAGACATCGGATCGAGCAGGGAGCAGGGCACGAAGGTAGCTAAATTCACTCCAAACTTCTTCCCGATCAAGACCCCGAACAAGACATCGGATCGGACAGATTGAGCGCGAAAACCACCGAGTGGGGTAAAAACGGTGGGGACGACTTTTAGTTGCCGTTGTGAAGGCGGCAGTGTACTTGTCTGTAGATTTCACCCACTTCATCCATGTCACCCACCTCCCCACGATTTCACTCACTTCTCTCTAAGCGTCATTCCTCTTCATTTTGTGGTAGTGAAGGATGGGACAAGTCCCACAAAACTGGCCGATTGTTGTACTCGGAAACAAACATCAAAGTGTTTTCCTCAGACCACTCCATCGTGCAGACTACTTTACATAAACTAGTGAACTGCAGACTAAAATGACAACAGTCAAGACCAGCTGTATTATGTGCTCATGTGCTCGCTGGTCAAGACCGTAACCCTCACCGTCGTCATATTGCTAGCGGCGGGGCTCGTGACGGCGCTCGGAGCAGCGTATGGAGGTACCACATACCACCGAACCCCGAACCAGAACCCGAACAAGACATCGGACCGATCTTTCTTTGATCTTTCCTCAAAAAACTGCCTCGAGAGCGCTCGGTCTGATGTCTGGTCCAAAGTCTATCGATATCTGGTTCAGAAGCCCCACTAACTACCGGATTTTCTCCCTTCGACCCCAAATCCTGCTCGGTCGGATGTTTTGTTCGGGAAAAATTCCGGTAGTGTGTGGCCGTCTTAAAGGCTAACACGCCAGCGGAAGTATTCAATTCAATTTAATTCAGATTGAAATCAAAGTATGTAATCTTCGAAATCAAAGATTTTACCAAAACTAAGATCGAAACACATTTTTTATTGGTCTAAAATAGCAATACATTCTCATTTTGCCATCTAAAACGTCAATCAAGCCGCATTTTAGCCTGAAAACGCTCAAACTGGGTTTTTAGATAAATTTACCGACCGGGCGTATGTAGTTATCAGCCAAAATTGGAAATTTTTTGCAATCATTTTACAGCATGTTACGATTGACTATATACATGAGTCATAAATACGCCCACAATTTTTGTTATCGGCCAAAAATTGAGTACAAACCGTATTTTATGCCGGAAATGTACTTAATCGCTCAAAAACGGCAATCGGACCGTATTTTCTCGGTAATATATAAAGCCGGGTCGTGTGTTATATACAAAAAACAACGTCCAAAACGCATGTTAAGCCGTGTTTTATCGGTAAAAACATAAATTTTGCCGCAAAATGGTGTTCAAAAACACCAAAATGACTGAATTTTTTTGGTATAGTAGACCGCATTTTATTAGCCTGAAGCGGCAAGCGAACCGCATACTATCCACGGAAATAGCAAAACAAAATAGGCAATTTCACAGCATTATATTTGCCAAAAACAACTGTTCCTCGCATTCTTAAGTCCGAAATCGACGGCCACAACGTATGACAGAGCCTCAATATGAGCAAAAATTCACAATCTAACCGTGATTAATCATAACAATTGGCAATCGGACCACATTTTCCCAGCAAAAAATGAAGCCGGATCCCGTTTTATAGGCCCGAACGACTACCGGAATGTATATTTTATGCATAATAATGGCCGTAAAAGGCAATCGGATCATGTAAAATCGGCCGAAAATGACGATCGGACTGCGTAATTTCGGCCATGACTAACGATTTCGTCATTTAATATTGATTATAAGCGATGTCTTGACCAGGTGAAATTGGCTAAATGACAACCGGGCCCTGATTCATCGGCCGGAAATGAATGTCAAACCGTGTTTTGTTTGTCAATACGCAATCCAGTTTGATTGTACTGGCCAAGACTTTGTATTGCTACTTATGTACTAGTTAGAAACCATGTTTAGATTATCAAATTTAGGGTGGTATCCAAATCCCATTACACTATTTCAAACTCCCAACTGATGGCAAATACTCGCTCGAAAATAATTGGCACTACTCGACTCGATTAAAAAAATCACTACTCGCACACCCCTACTTAATGGTAACGCAAATTATTTAATATATATCTATTTTGTTTCCTAATTTTCATCCTGATGTGAAAGAAATAATATATTACAAATTAATTTGTTGACCAAACACCCTTAAAAGAAGGAATTTTTCCTAATTTTATGAAGGTCTCCTATGTTTGTCCAGTTTATAAGAGGGGTCCCAAAGATCAGCCACAGAGTTTTCGCCCCATCTCAGTTATTCCAGTAGTAGGAAAACTGATAGAAGTTTTAGTTTATAAACAGGTCAGCGAATTTTTTGAAAGAAACAACTTATTCCATGTATCCCAATTTGGATTTAGAAGGGGGATATCAACCATTGATGCATTGGATTAGCCTAATCAGGCAAATATATCAGTCTTTTGAAAGTAAGACCTTTGCTCAGGGCACCTTCTGTGACCTGAGCAAGACATTTGATTGTGTTTATTTTAACAATCTTATTAACAAATTGAAATTATATGGATTTGATGGATCATCTCTAAGGTTTTTTTTCATCTTGTATAAACAATCGTAGACAAGTGGTATTGTATGAGTGGTAAACTGTCACAAGAAAAAACAGTAGATTGGTGGTTCCAAAAGGATCGGTCCTTGGGCCCCTGCTGATCCTTATCTATATAAATGACTTACCATTGGCAATAATCACAAAAACAATCCTTTACGCGGATGATATGACTTTCTTTCACGTTATTAATGACTTAATTGAGTTAGAGAAATTAGTCAAACAGACGATGCTTGAAGCATCTAAATGGTTTCATAGTAATGGATTTTTGTTGAATGAGGAAAAAACTCAAAATATATCATTTTTATTAAAACAAAATTTTTCTGTCTAATGGAAATAATGCAACCGTAAATTCTTGGGTCTACATATCGACAATCTATTGACCTGGAATGTTCATGTAGACCATCTTTCTTCTAGGCTATCACGTGTAATTTATCTATTAAGACGTCTCATTGATCAAATCCCAAAAATTTATGTAAGAAGCTATTTTGCTTATTTTCAATCTGTAATGAGATATGGTCTGATATTTTGGGGTAGGTGTAGCAGAATTAATGAAATTTTGATTCTCCAAAAGAAGGCTGTGAGAGCCATTAATAGGTCAAATCCGATAGAATATTGTAAACCTTTTTTTATAGTTCGGCAGATTTAAACAGTAGTTAATTTATTTATTTATGACCTCACCATAGTACTATTAGTAGTATTTTGAAAAATCCTAAGTTTTTAAAATTCAATACCACACCTATAACACGCGTGATAAAAATAGTGCCCAGTTAGATTCACACCGTATAAGTAAGACAGGGAAGAGCCATGTTATTCTCTCTGTCAAAATATATAATGTTTTAACAAATTCAATTAATGCTTATCCTCCTGAAAAATTAAATAAGTTGTTTTATAAATGGTTGTTGGGTAGTCCCTTTTATAGTCTGGATGAATTTTTCAACTCAACAAATATAACCTTTTAAAAACCCCAACCATTATTTTTTGTTAAGTTCCGTTATTTTAAGAAATAAACAATGTATATAGAATTTATTTTAATTAGTTTATTTTATTGACTTGGTTGCACACTGTATTTCTGACTTTGTAAATGATAATAATTGTATCCGAATGAGAAATAAAGATTTATTTATTTATTTATTAGAACTAGCTGCTTGGCGCAGCCTTGTCCCTGTAAACTAAAACGTAGGATTATTAACACGTGATGTTTCCTCTATATCATTATGTTTACAAACAATCCTCACTTTACTAGACTTCTATTACATGGATCAACTTTTCGCAGCTGATGGTTTACACCATATGATTTTAAAGTTCTTTGAAAACAAACTTAAAATACCTGCATCGGCTGCTAGACTTTAATAAAATTAAAATCAAATTTGTAAACATTGAAATTGAAATTCAGCCTTTGACATTCCCTGCTACTCAAAATTGCCTTTATTTAAAAAAGACCAATTAAAATCTGTCTAGTGGTTGTCTCCACACGTTTATTTAAACCCTTCCCAAGCGGCGTCTGCGGGGCGAAGCCCTACTCTGTATGATAAATATTGTTTGCGCGGGATAAAAAAATGTTTTGAAATATTTTCTTCCACTTATATCTCATGGTTAAACTAAATTATGTTCACTTTCATGATATTAATTTTTTTACACATTTTATGGGCAAAATTAGCGTGTTGTATAGATGTCAATCACCCACTCTGAATGTCATTTTGAAAAAAAAAACACACGACATAGTAGAAAACATCATTAGCTTGTACTTCACACAACAAATTGTAAATACCTGACCAAACGTAAATAAACTATCAGCAAACGAGACAGTAACAAAAGGATTGCATCAGCCAGTCTCTAGCATCGGTTGCGAGAACAGTGTTGCCAACTCACCGAATGAAAATTTACCACTAAAATATACTCAAAAATAGACTGATGGCTTATATTAACTGTAAATAACACAGAAACAACCATACAGTACATAAATTATATTTACATGTCTGGCATAGGCTTGTGCAAGTTTCAAATTGAGTTGTGTATATATACGTCCAACACTTGGGAAGGGTTAATATATAGAATGTTTTATCAAATGTGTTCATTTTACTCTGTTTGTGATCCCAGGGTCATCTAGTGATGCTGCCGCTGAACTTCCTACGAGACGAGGTTCTCACCCCCAACCCCAGCTCTGTCAATGGCATGATGCCCACCACCCTCTGGACCTAGGTGGATCTCACTGCAGTAACTGCAAGAGGTTAGCATGTAGAAGCGCACGGCACTGGTAACTAACTGTTAATACTTATTACGGGTTGACTTGCTACAAAGATTGACTTTTATGACATGAAATTTTACTGCAGTAAGCTCCGGAATATTCAGCCTAATGTGGTAGACAGTCAGAAAAGAGGTGTGCATAAAACTCAAATACAAAAAAAATTGTATTCTAATTCATTAAAAATGATATAATTTAATTTGAAAATAACAAAGGTATTAAGTAATACAATAAAATGAATGTGAAACCATGCATGAGCATTAAATTTAAGTAAACAAACTTTTATGGCAAACCAAACGTTAATTTATAGTATATTATCGATAAGCTTAATATTTAGAAGTGTTCAAGTAAACTTACTGTGTTTATTGTTTGTACAAATGATTTTTAAGGACGCCAAAAAAAATTGTGTTTGAGAAAATTATTTTTAAAAATCATTTTGGATACAGTAGTGAATATTTATAGCAACTTGCACACGTTTAATCTTAATTTTAAACTTAAAACTGTCCTGTTGGATTCATTCGTTGATTTTATACCATAAACAAAAATTATTTTTAACTGGTAGTTTTTAGAAGTAGTTAAGATTATTATGTTACAGTTATTTGCCATGTTGAAAACTGTATTTTATATATGAACAAGAAGTGATATTTTTAACAATCGTTTATATAGTCTCTAGTTAGGTTAATTACCATATAGGATCAATAGTCTTCCCACCTCTTACTTTTTCTCTCATTTTCTTATTTTTCTGCAGTTTATACCTACTTAATGACAATGAAACATTTGTTAAATTAGTGTATTTAGGGTCAAATTAAAATCAGCAACCTCAGTCTTAATTTGTTATGGTTAGGAGACTACTTTTAAGTACAGTCAACTCCCGAGTATCCGGGAGTGGGTTAATCGGATTGCGGTTTAACCGAGGTCTTTATTATTTTGATTTATCCCCTTCTAAACATAAATAGAGCTATAATAAGAATTTATTTTGCTAAATTATCTCCAGAATTGTATTTAATTTACTTTATCAGAATAAATACTAACAATTAGGTAAACACAACATAATCTGAGAGTCGATCATCTCGCTAATGGGCCGTGGGCCGTGGTGATGGGGAGCGATGACCTTGACACTGCTCTAGCCACTGCACCTGGATGGGCAGAGCGACGGACGGACGGACTGTCGGACGCGGACATCTAAAAATAGAAACATCTCAAAACAATCACCCTTCCCGCCACTGTTCGCCATCAGCGACAGACGGGCGGTCGGACTTGCACGTCTAAAAATAGAAACATTTCAAAACAATCACCCTTCCCGCTGTTGTTCACCCTCATGGGGTTTTCCCCCAGTGCGGAATTAATTAGCATACTGTTCGGTGTTTAGAGATTTTTAACCTATTAAATAACGTTCAGCCTTTTGGATAGTATTTACTGCTATCAACCATTGCTAGTATTAACTATTATTATCTTGATTGTTTGTAGATGTCATCACAATTTAAAGATTTTAAAAAGTATTTAATTTACATAAATATACCTTAAATTAAAACACAATATTGTACTATACAAATGTTGATAAACCTTTATTATATTCATAATATTCAATTTATTGAATCCCTTTGTTTTAACCATGGTTTTGGGTTATCCTTGACCCTCCAACCAGTCATTAGCCCGGGTAATCGGGAGTTGACTGTAAGTATAATAAGAGAAAAGCCTTCATAAATATTTTGTTACAGTAATACTTGATTCATAAATATATTTGTTTAATAGTACCAAACTTGATTCATAACAGATCATCTAATAATGGTTTATTAATTCATGATTGCCATAAAACTTTTACCACAAAGATACTTTTCACTGCATAACAATCCACATATGGTATTTAATACTCTTTTTGATATGTATAGCTTTAAAAGTGCCAACACTTAAATCTTTTGTTACAACCAGTTTATTGTCAAACTATTAAACTGTGTTTATATTGAAGAACTTTATGCCAAAAGGTATATTTTTGTTTGTTAGTAGTTTACCATATTTTATATAATACCGTTACATTTGTTTTTTATTTTATTTTGTACGTGTGTGTATGGAGATAGATAGTTACAGGTAGAAAGATTATTGCAGTCCGTCCTAAGCAAAAATGTAAAAATATATCATATCTGTAGTATAAAATATTGCTTAGACAAAAAATATATATAAATCACAAGTATAAATAGATATTGGCAGCTTTGAGTACCCTCCCTTATTAAGAAAAGCAAAATCAATCTCAATCTCAGCCTTAGCTTTACTCCACTCTTTATAGCTTAGGAACGTGATTTTAAGGAAAAATGTTTTAAGTTATATACTAATAAAAACTGGGCTACCAAGGCATTAGGTCAGATACAATGCTGTTTTTTTTTTGTCAATGGAAATAATCATCAGACTTTAGTCCCTTTATACTTCACCATGAAAATTTAAAACCTCACCAAAAGGTTGAATGTGACATGATTACAGTAAATTTGTCATGTGTATTTTGTGACCTGCTTTCCGGGAATTCTGAAAGGTAAATGGTAACTGTTGAGTGGCAGTGCGTACTGCCTACCCTGCTACTTATATAGAATTTGGTGACAATAAATGCTCAGGATGAGGTTAGGTTTTACGGGGAGGGGAGGAATGGTGTTATATCTGTTCTCAGTTTATCTATTTTTTTTAACAACAGTTTTGAACAGATTAAGATATTTCAATTGTGAATTTAACTATCTTAATAAACGGTATCAGGAAACTGACACATACTTTCTCCCTTTTAGCCCAACTTTAATGGATAAATTACTTTTTATTTACTAAATATAGAATACAAAGCACGGTCGAATGTACAGAAAATCTCGTAAACAAGTTGTTTTAAAAAACATCCACCCAAATCCCTGCTTTGGAGGCACTACAGAATCCATTGCTACACTCGTGGTTTTAAGAGGGGAAATGCCCCCTATTCCCCCCCCAGGGTTATTAAGGGGCAACATATTTCAAATTTCCTCTGTTGGTCAATGCTAACTTGACAAGCATATCAAGTTTGAATGAAATTGATCAGTAAATAAGAGAGAAATAGTAATTTTTTTATTCTTCATAAGAATAACATTGGACAACGTACTGTGTTTACCGCAAAATGAAAATTTCCATTTTCTCCGAAACCAGCAATCGTAGAATAGTAATTCAAAATACTAAATTATTTAGTTTTTTCAGTTCTTTTTAATGGTGAATAGTAATATTTTTTATATTTATGTATTTTTATGAAAAATCCAAAAAACTGAATTTTTGATGTTTTAAGTCCTGTAATTTCTGAACCCGAATTTTTACAGGAATGCGGGTGGTGTCGTTTTGTTGGAAAACTAAAGTTCTACAAACGACTAAAATTTAATCAAAATCGTTAGAGCCGTTTTTGAGAAATTTGGATTTTTCATGTTTTTTGGTGGTTTTTGGGGGATAATTACCCTTAAAAATCAAAAATTCGAAAAAATGAAAAAAACGCCTGGAGATATCGTGGATTAGTACCTACATACCAAATTTCATAAAACTCGGCCCATTGGTTAGGGCTCTAGCTCTGTACACATCCACACAGACACACACACACACACACACACACACGGACACACACACACACACACAGACAGACATCACGTAAAAACCACTTTTTTGGGTTCAGGGAGCACCAAAACGAATATTTCCACTAACAACTCAAATTCGAAAATTTTTACGAAAACAATACTTTCTCCATATACTATTTATAGGGGGAGAAAGTAAAAACATGTGACAGCTTAAAACATATTTTTACTCAAAAAATCATATAATATTAACTGCAATCTATTGTAATGGGATTACAATTGTCATGAATTTAAATACTTTTAAACTCATAAAAGAATATTTTTAAAACTATTCTATTTTAGATAGGGTGTATATGTATATATTTAATTCCGTAAGCAAATCGGTCCCCACGAAATATCTCGGGCTAGGAAGCAGTTAAGTTAGGTTATGACGATTCATTTGAAAGCTTGAGGGCTAAGGACGGTGGGAAAAATATCAGAAATGTCAAAAATTGTGGGCTACGCCCCACTGGACTTCAAAGATCCAATGATTTTCTTATGGTAATATCACTACAGTGTTTTAGCAAATTTCCCCTATAGGGAAGAAGCTATTACCATAGTCAGCATGGTAAGACCTAGGACCATGATAACTTTTCGTTTTGAGGTCCCCAGATGCCAAAAACACCATTCGTTCAAAACGATATATATATTTATATATATATATATATATATATATGTGTGTGTGTGTGTGTCCGTTAGGGGTGTGCGAGTACTCAAAACTTCGAGTTTTCGGCTGAGTAATACTCAAACTCGACTCGAAGTTCTGAAAACTACACGAAAGTTCGAGCGAGTATTTCCCGCCGATTTCCGGACGATCGCGACCGGCCAAAATGCGTAGTAACGGCCGCAAAAGGCAATCGCATCACGTAAAATCGGCCGAAAATTGCGACCGCGAACGACTGCAACCGGCCAAAGCGCGTAGTAACGGCCGCAAAAGACGATCGCATCACGTAAAATCGGCCGAAAATGACGACCGCGAACGATTGCGACCTGCCGAAACGCGTAGTAACAGCCGCAAAAGGCGATCGCATCACGTAAAATCGGCCGAAAATGACGATCGGACCGCGTAATTTCGGCCATGACTGACGATTTCGTCATTTAATATTGATTATAAGCGATGTCTGGACCAAGTGAAATTGGCCAAATGACAACCGGGCCTTGTTTTATCGGCCGGAAACGAATGTCAAACCATGTTTTGTTTGTCAATATGTAATCCAGTTTGATTGAACGGGCCAAAACTTTGTATTGCTACTCATGTATTAGTTAGAAACCATGTTTAGATTATCAAATCTAGGGTGGTATCCAAATCCAATAACACTATTTTAAACTACCAACTGATGGCAAATACTCGCTCGAAAATACTCAAAACTCGAAAATAATTGGCACTACTCGACTCGATTAAAAAAATCACTACTCGCACACCCCTATTGTCCGTGGGTGCGATAACTCTCGTAAAAATTATCCGATTTTGATAAAATTTGGTACAAAGATGTAAAGCAACATTTTTGACTTTAAGTTCGAAAACCAGCCAGATTGCTCTATCCAAAGGGGTGTTTGGGGGGGGATTTTGTACCCCAAAAATGGGTTTTTGAGTTTTTTACATATAACATTTTAGTCAATCCAATTTTAGTTTTCACCATTAAATTCAGCTTAAAAAAAACAAACCATTTGGTGTTTTGATCATTGTTCTACGTTCATTGGTTTCAGAGATATTGAAAGTGCTAAACACAGTACCATTGACTATAAATACTGAAGTATTTATAGTCAATGACAGTACGTTGTCCAATCTTATCCTTATGGAGAATAAGAAAAATTGTATATTTTGCTTATTTATCAACTTATTCTGACGAAACTTGGTAATATTTCTTCATACCGTTGTGGTCTATATTTGCACGAAAAATTATTTTTTTGCCGATAGTTCCCGTAGCAGCAATCCTGTATACTCAGCTCCCATGTTATTCTTATGGAGAATAAGTAAAATGTTATGTTTATTAATTATGATCATAAATTAATACAATTTGGTATGTGGTGTCACCTAGTTGAGTTATAAAAAGATTTGCATAAAAACACATTTTTTGTGTACCTTGTTTCAGCAAACCTGCATCCTCAGACGCAATGTTATTCTTATGGAGACTAATTAAAATGTCATAAATCATTTATTTATGAATGTATATTGATGAAACTTAGTATGTGGCTTTAAGTGGTGTTAAGATACAAATATCTGTGTTGGAAATTCGCTGAGTATGCAGGTTTGCTGCTACGGGGGTATTTATTAAGACAAATTAACTAATGATCAGCTGTGATTTTCCACATACACAAAAACCATGTGTTAGGGGTTATAGCCCTGTAAGCCACTAGTTTTACTTTAATACAATAATGTCAAATATATTTTTATATCCTCAATAATACCAAAGATATTCTTATATCCATATTTTAATTTTGATGAAAATGAATAACCCTACTTTATATTATAAAAAATTCTCTAAGAAAATAAGGGTTATATTTTTTAGCTGTTTGATGTGCCTTTTATGTGTTACCGTGAATGTTTTACTATAGTTATTTCATGTTTTTGATATATTAGTTGTTTTTTATGTGTTAATCAACAAAGGCTTTATTGTATTGTATTGTCTGTTTCCTTTCTGTATCACTTGTCATTAATATGTAATCATAAAAGTTAGATTTTTTAATAAGTAGTATATTGAATCACTATGACCAAAAGTGACGCTTTTCGATACTAGCTCAAGTTTGACAGAGGCCGGAAAACGAACAAGGATCGAAAAGCCACTTTTGGTCCTGGTGATGAACTGTATTTTTCGTCATACTGCAAATAATATTTAGATAACCATATCACAAAACCTAAATGTTATTTACTTCTTTACCTAGAAACGTTTTCTTCCATCTTGATCTTGATCCTGACATCTCAATGTTTTTTACACACGGGATATGCGACAGACAGTAGGGGGGATCATATCTACAATGGCTTACGGTAGATACCAAAGATCTGCCTCTAACAGAGCTCAGTAGTTATATGTAGGAGCGCCTAAATTATAAGAATATTGCAAGCAAGTCACTTGTATATCAAAAACTGCAAGCATTAAACAAACAGTTTAATATATTTTACAGGTTATTCTATATAGTACTTTTTGCCTTGAAGCACTAATGGTAAAATGGAAGCATAAATTGGAAACCAGTTTTGTATCACAACTTTTTAAGTGTTAATTGAACCCACGATGTACTTACAAACTACCACTCCCAGCAATCCATAGAATAATTGATCAACTGATGGATAAAATTGTAAAATTTTTCCACTGATTTATAAGAATCTAGGTTGTTTTATAATTAAAAATGAATCATCAATTCGTAATAGAATTATGTTAAAGGATGCTAAAAATGGCTGAGAACATATTGGGTGGCTTTAGATGAAAACTAAATGAAAAAATAATATTGTACTTTGAACTAAAATAAATGTTTCTCAATTTAGATGATTCTATTCTTTGACAAGTTTGCCATTTAGATTGGTACCGAAAGGAAACAAACAAGTCTTGCATTGTTTATTCATATTTTTGTACATTTTAATGGTTCTTTGTGATTACGATCTAGATGTTATTTTTTATAAATATATTCTTGTTACCCTACTGTCAAACAGTGCTGTTTTTGGTAATAGTATTATTTTTTTTAAATATGTTATACCTGTTTTTATAGCATTTATGGAATTTGATGTGTCTTTGTAAATTAAAGTAAGAAATATTTTATGCTTTTTAATTTATTTCCTTGTTATTAATAGTGACATCTTGACTTTATGTGATGAACATAATCAAATCTATATAACCCTTAATTTTGTGAGATTTTGACTTTTATAGGAATTGCGAAGTGTAATTTTGGGGTAATATATTTAGGAAATAGATAGGGGTGCCTACCAGTTGATTGACATGGTAGTTGGTCGCAGGGACAGTTGGTCAACTTTTAGAAAATAATAAAATTACGACCTGAAACCAGTTAGTCGACATGGCATTTGGTCGCAGAGCAACTTGGTTGACTTTGATGGGATACTTGCTTGATGTACCAGTTGCCCCCGTCTCAAAGAGAGGGGAGAGGCGGATTTACAGGATCAGTCTACTTTCGTTCAGAGCTGTAGTCGTGTCCCAGTAGTGGTGTAACGGCAAGGTTCGTAGAGCTTTCAGCACAGGTATGATCATTTGCATAAGGGGCCATATACATATTACGTAACACATTTTTTCGTCATTTCAGACCCCCCTCCCCTATGTAATGCACCATTACGCTTGACCATACCCCCCCACCCTGCTATGTGATACATAACTCAATCGTAGTAGGCTTTAAAACAGCTTAAACCTTTTAAATATAGTTTTATTATCAATTTGAAGAATAGATTTCAGTGAATCATTAAACTTAAAATGACTTTCTTTTAACTACTTTTGTAATAACTTTTTTTAAAGCAAAATGTATACAAATAAACAAGATTGTTACTAATAATACAACAAATAAACAACAAAATAAACTACCTCATCAAAAATTTATCAAATTTAATTTATTACTAATACAAATTCAAAAGACTTAAAAAACTAAAGATGTGGGCGGCATTGCTGTATTACTTCATGATTTTACACCATAAAACAACAAAAACCTTATGTGTAAAGCAATACAGAACTTATGTATAAGCAAAACACGTTATGTATTTATTTTTAGTTTAACTGGTATTAAAATAATATGACGGAAGTATTTGTTATATAACAAAATGTAACCTTGACTTAGATATAAATTTTTTATTTTGAAAGATTTATAACATTATCAATAGATACGAGAGTGCGCTAGCTCTTAGGGTTAATATGTGTGAGTTAAGTAACGTTGATACAAATCCCCTCCCTCCCCCACATAACGCTACGTCATAACCCCTCCCCCCCCCTTAAGTGTGTTACGTAATATGTGTATGGCTCGTAAGAGTAATGTTCGCAGCAAAGATGTCTTACTGAACACATTTTGGGGGTCGTTCGAAATTGTGTATACATATATATATATATATATATATATATATATATCATTTTGAACGACCCTCCACTTAGTGTTAACCCATTAGATACTTATTTTTTAATGACTGCATGGCCCCAGGAACCCAATTAAATTTCAATATTTTGCAGTGTTTTAGTAAATAAACTGTACAAAATTTACTTTTGATACTAATTGGGCAAACATAGTGTTTTTCTTGAAGCTGGATACATTTTCTTTTTAATATGTTAATAGAAAACAAAAAATAAAATAATCATGTGAAAAAAAGAATACATTAAAATAAAAGATTAAAATAAATGTCTAATCAGTTGTCTAGTAAAGTGAAAAAACTATTTCCTTACATGAAACTTTTTAGTTTTTTACTTTATCTAAAAAAAAACAAATTTTGTATGATTTTTTTTGCAAAACCACTTTTTTTTAATAATTCTATTTTTACCCGTTTGCCAAAAATGGACCACAGTGCAATATTTCACCTATAAAAGTCATTCATGGACATAAGCTTAAAGTAAAAACAATCAAAACAAAATAATAAAAAAATTAAACAATTTTGAAAAAAAACATATGGTATTACATCATCACGGAACCACTCCATGATAAAGATTTTGGGCCAAAACGGCTATCACGGAACCGTTCCGTGAAAAGTATTCAATGGGTTGATAAATTAAAATGATTTCTCCAGGGTACTCATGTTACTTTTTTACATCTATATACATATATAAAAATTAGATTTATTGTCATCAATTAACACACATATATATGTGTGTGTGTGTGTGTGTGTGTGTGTGTGTGTGTGTGTGTGTGTGTGTGTGTGTGTGTGTTTGCACTCTAGCGGACACATTTTTTGTCTGATTTACTTAAAATTTGGTAGGGACATTCCTTTCTATAATCAGTTAAACAAGTTCGTTGGGCAAACCAATCAAAAACTCTAACCTATTTTTTGGGAATTAATCTTTTAAATTTTGAGTTAAATTTTTGGTTAGATTTATAGTTAATAGTTTTTAATTTAATAGTTAAATTTTTTGGGCCCAAAAATGGTCGAAAAAGCACCAGATGTAAAATTAATGCATGTAAAAATATAGAGATTAATGAGGCAAAAGTGTTCAGCCCTCTTTCATCATTCTAGTTTAAATATTTACCGAGTCGGTGTAAAATAGCGGCAGTAGACAGCTACTGTAACTATACAACTGTCGCGTCAGTAACTCGCGCATTCCGTGTACACATCACGCGAAATATCTTGGCCTGTGGCTTACTCCACTGCCGGAGTGACTGAGATAACCAGCTGGGCCATATTGAGCTTCAGTTTGACTGAACAGATGATGGAAACAACAGATGCAAATCTCGCTCTACTCCAACATTTTGAACTGAAAACAGTTCCCACAGGCCAAGATATTCCGCTTGATGTGTACACAGTGCGTAGTCAGCGATGCCAATTCGAGGGTAATTACCCTTGTCGGTGATCATTTGGAACTTTGAAGGTAAAAAGGAGTAATTTTACTAAAGCCTTTAAAAATATAAAAATGTATATTATACTATGTTTTATACTTATTACTATAATCAATGTTGTTTATTTATGATTAAATTACTAAATTTCTCTACTTTATTGACCCTTCCAATTTTCCTTACTCTAACGAATATTCACAAACTCCATTACAGAAATGAAGCTAGAGTAAGGATTACATGTAGAGTGTGATCGTCTCATGTTAAAAATATGGAAGAGCCACGAGTGCCAGGACGACAAGAAGTCCGCTAAGTTGCAGTAATGTCTGCAAGTTTTAACTTCAACCAGACAATAAATACCAAAAATAGAAAAGGGATTATTGTCACCTGTCTCCGCCTACCTAATCCTAGCAGTTGATAGACTGAAAGATAGATACCGTAGCGTTTGCTGTTAGCGAATTTCCCCTATGGGGAAAAAGCTATTACCGTAGGTCTCATGGTAGAACTTACGCCCGAGACCATGATAACTTTTCATTTTGAGGGCCCCAGATACCAAAAACACCATTTGTTCAAATTTATATATATATAAATTTGTGTCCGTAAGCACGATAACTCTCGTAAAAAAGGTCCGATCTTAATGAAATTTGGTACTAATGCGTAAAGTACCATTTCTTTGAACGAGTTCGAAAACCAGACGAATCGCACCATCCGAAGGGGGTTTTGTAATTTTTATTTAAATCAAATTTTATTTTTTCTACTGAATTCAGCATAAAAAACAAACCATTTGGTATTTTGATCATTGCTCTCAATTGGTTACTGAGATATTGAAAGTGCTAAACACAGTATGTTGTCTAATGTTATTCTTGTGGAGAAAAAGAAAAATTGTATACCTCGCTTAATTATGAACATAAACTGACAAAATTTGGTAAATGGCTTCATCTGGTAGTGGTTTATTGTTGTTTGAACAAAATAACAATTTTTCGCCTATGGTTCCCGTAGCAGCAAACCTAGGTACTTGGTCCCCATGTTATGCTTATGGAAAATAATTAAAATGTTATATATCGCTTATTTATGAATGTATATAGATGAAACTTGGTATGTGACTTCACTAAGATGAGTTCTATTGATATTTGCAAAACACCCCATTCTTTGTGTTCATTGTTGCAGCAAACCTGAGTACTCATCCCCAATATTATTCTTATGGAGAATAATTAATGTTTTAAATATCGCTTGTTTGTGAATATATATTTCTTATGAATCCTGTTAAGTGTTTTAATGTGTTATATATTCATTGGAAATTCGCTGAGTATGCAGGTTTGCTGTAAACGAAATTTCATCAGCTGTCATTTACATACTCTGATTTGTTAAGCAGCAAAAGACATTCTGAGTGAGATAAATCCGTTATATCTCGCATGAAAAAATTGAGACAAAAAATGGCTGGCATTGAGATAAAAAACTTCTATTTTCATTCTTTATTCTAAACTTAAAACATTAATGATACATCAGTGAAATCTATTGGCGGCTCCCTCAAACCTATCAAATTCCAAGCGCATTTCCTTTGTTTCATTAGCACTCTTTACTCTAATACAGGAGTTTAGAGGGTATTTGAGGATAATTTTGACGATGATCAAGGGTAATTCGGGAAAAAATTATTGGCAACACTGAGCGATGTAGAAACCGCCAGTATCAGCAACCGATAACCGATAGACCAATGACTCACGACGACGATAAAGCAAAAATACTCTAATAGAGTTCTTTAGTTCTTATTTTTTTAAAGGTTCACTTTTATGGTATTTAATGTGACATCGTAATTGGAATGTGGGAAAGTTTTAACTAGTATTTGACCGATGGGCCGCGTCTGAATTGTTGTTTTACGACCGGTATAGGTTATTAGCGAATTTCCCCTATAGGGAAGAAGCTATTACCATAGTCGGCATGGTAAGACCTAGGCCCGGGACCATGATAACTTTTCGTTTTGAGGTCCCCAGACCCCAAAAACACCATTCGTTCGAAACTGTATATATATATATGTGTCCGTGGGTGCGATAACTCTCGTAAAAATTATCCGATTTTGATGAAACTTGGTATAAACGTGTAAAGCAACATTTATGACTTTAAGTTCGAAAACCAGCCAGATCGCTTCATCCGAAGGGGTATTTTGGGGGGGTTTTGTACCCCAAAAATGGATTTTTTGAATTTGTTATATATAATTTTTGAAATAGTCAAATTTTAGATTTTACCATTGGATTCAGCTTAAAAAAAACACACAATTTGGTATTTTCATCATTCCTCTATGTCAATTGGTTACCGAGATATTGAAAGTGCTAAACACAGTACGTTGTCTAATGTTATTCTTAAGGAGGAAAAGAAAAATTTTATATCTCGCTTATTTATGAAATTATACTGACGAAACTTGGTATACGGCTTCATCTCGTTGTGGTCTATTGATATTTGCTCAAAAAAACAATTTTTTGCCAAAGACTCCCGTAGCAGCCAACCTGCGTACTCAGCCCCCATGTTATTCTTATGGAGAATAATTAAATGCTCTCTCTCCCTTAATTATGAACATAAATGATTACAAACTGGTATACGATTTCACCTAGTTGAGTTATATTGATATTACCATAACAACCCATTTTTTGTGTTCCTTGTTGCAGCAAACCTGCGTACTCAGCCCCAATGTTATTCTTATGGAGAATAATTAAAATTGTATATATTGCTTATTTGTGAATATATTTTTATGAAACTTGGTAAATGGCTTTATGTAGTATTAAGACATTTATATCTCCATTGGAAATTCGCTGAGTATGCAGGTTTGCTGCGACGGGGGTATGCTTTTTATATTTCGACCGTGAAATTGACAATTTGTATACCTTAAAACCCGTGAATTTGATTATTAATTTTGAGTGGGAACCCTGAGATTTTATGAACACTTTTTAGCGAATTTCCCCTATAGGGAAGAAGCTATTACCGTAGTCGGCATGGTAAGACCTAGGCCCGGGACCATGATAACTTTTTGTTTTGAGGTCCCCAGACCCCAAAAACACCATTCGTTCGAAACTATATATATATATATATATATAGTGTGTGTGTGTGTGTGTCCGTGAGTACGATAACTCTCGTAAAAAAGATCAGCTTTTGATGATATTTGGTATAAACTTGTAAAGCAACATTTATGACATTAAGTTTGAAAACCAGCCAGATCGCTCTATCCAAAGGGGTATTTTGGGGGGGTTTTGTACCCCAAAAATGGGTTTTTTGAATTCTTTACATATAATTTTTGAATAAGTCAAATATTAGTTTTTACCAATGGATTCAGCTTAAAAAACACACATTTGGTATTTTGATCATTCCTCTATGTCAACTGGTTAACGAGATATTCAAAGTTCTAAACACATTACGTTGTCTAATGTTATGCTTATGGGGGAAAAGACAAATTTTATATCTCGCTTATTTATGAACGTATACTGACGAAACTTGGTATACGGCTTCATCTGGTTGTGGTCTATTGATGTTTGCTCAAAAAAACAATTTTTTGCCAAAGGATCTCTTAGCAGCAAACCTGCGTACTCACCCCCATGTTGTTCTCATGGAGAATAATTAAATGATATGTCTCTCTTAATTATGAACATAAATTAATAAAAACTGGTATACGACTTCACCTAGTTAAGTTCTATTGAAATTAGCGTAAAAACCCATTTATTGTGTTCCTTTTTGCAGCAAACCTGCGTACTCAGCCCCAATGTTATTCTTATAGAGGATAATTAAAATTGCATATATCGCTTATTTGTGAATTTATTGTTATGAAACTTGGTAAGTGGCTTTATGTAGTATTAAGACATTATATCTCCATTGGAAATTCGCTGAGTATGCAGGTTTGCTGTGACGGGGGTATTTTGGATTTTCTCTGCAACCACTTAACCTAGGTTAATGATTCAAAATACTATATTTTTTGTTTTTTAAGCTCTAAAAAATGGTTAAAACAAAAATTGTGTGTATTAAAATTTTTAGAGTAAAATGTGCAAAAAACTGATTTTTGGAAAATTTTGAAACCCCATAAACCCCCCTTTCTCATGGTCCGATTTTTCTGGTTTTCGAACTTAGTCATGAATGTCACTTTACACATTTGAGCCAAATTTCCCTGAAATCGGTCGTTTTTTACTCAAGTTATCGCATTCAAGGACATTTATATAAATTTGAACAAATAGTGTTTTTGGCATCTGGGGATCTCAAAACAAAAAGTTATCTTGGTCTCGGGCTTAAGTCTTACCATGAGACCTACGGTAATAGCTTCTTCCCTATATAATAGAGGAAATTCGCTAACACATTAAAAATATTAACCTGGCCAACACTATCAAATCTTTGTTTAGTTTACCATATGACTTCCTTTCCCCTAACTGATCAAACAACTACACCTGATAATTTTATACACGATATACTCCCATAATATTTGCATTGGAACTTACAGGACCCGTGGAGTGGAGCCCTAAGGTTGGATGTGGACATTATTAGGTCTATATATGTTAATGTGGTATATAAGCTATGTTCAGACAAAATTTTAGCTTAATCGGTCCAAATGGAACTGCACATATCCATACATCAAAACTTTCACATTTATAACATTAAAATTAGTAGGATTAAGGTTTGCATTCTTTGTTAGCGGTCATCAATAAAGAAGCAGATTCAAGTGCAACATATACATTAGAAACAATAAGGAATTCAAATGGAAACTCTGCCCTTGCAAAATTCGAATGTCTTACAGCGAGAAGACCCTGCAGTATTGTACACTACCTTGTACGTTGTACGTGACAATTCCGTATTAAGACAAATTACCAATTAAGGAACGTAAAAAACAAGGATGCGTTTCATTGACCATATACGGTTTTCGGCCTCTTTCTCCATCTACAGTAGGTAGTTTAAACCTATGTGTACGATAATAAGACTTTCCCAACTTGTAGCATATTAAGACTATTTACATCCAGTACTGCATTTCCCACCAGCCCAAAAAAATAGGCACGTACCTAGAACGCCAAATTATAAGGGGCACAAATACAAAAATTACACGCTGACTCAACTGCCCCTGTGTGCAGCAAACGGTTTAATGGGCGTGGTCAGATTTTGAAATCACGACTAACCAATACAAATTATGCTATATGGTCTTGTCCTGCATAACAATATAGTTTGACATAGTTCTCCAAAGCCCTAAAAGATAGCAGCACAATGCATAGAGTGAGGTAGTCAGTGTTGCCCTTAGAACGGCATTATACACGTAACGTAACATCAGTGAAATTTTGTTACACAAGGTTCAGCAAATTTCTTGCCGCAACTGCATCCTGCGTGGTCCCGCGTGCGGCTGGTCAAACATTGGGTTGGTGGTATGGCTATGCACTTCCGCTAGAAGCTCCGCATCTCTCCTCTTCTTGGGAAGGCAGAATGGGGGGCGCGAGCAACTGATACATTGAGCAAGTAGCCAATCTTTTATTACATTTATTTATTTAAAAGTCGACCAACTGGCACAGCGACCAAGTATCATGTTGAAAAACTGGTTTCAGGTCTTTATTTAATTATTTAAACTTATTTTCTAAAAGTCGACCAACTTTTACCCCTACGAGCAACGAGCAACAAACATGTCGATAAGTGGGTTTCAGGCTTTTTTTAATTATGAATAATTATTTTTTTGAAGTCGACCTACTGTCCATGCAACCAACTAACATGTCAATAAACTGATGGACCCCCATAGATAGTTTTCAGCCACCTCACTTGAGAAAACAAAGTGCAATTCAGAACAAAGTTAGATTTAAAATAAAGAAATACATTTTAATCACCAAGACAGAAATTTGTTCTGTTTTGTACAACTTTATGCTAACCTGAACTTTGTTTTCTCAGATAAGCTGACTGAATAATATTTCTTTACTAAATTTAATCTCTCTCAGACCAAGGCTTTTTCTTACAAACTAAACTTAAAGTGTATTCAACTTTCATCTCGATGTTTGTCTAGCAGGTTTAGTGAAGTCTCAAAACTGGATCGAGCTGCTGTTTGTCATTGGGTTATTACTTGCTGAGAAAAGGTTTGCCTTACGTAGAAACAAAATCAAGTTTCGGAACCTTTCTATAAAATATTTATAAATTCTATAGAGGTTGAAGCAGGCTAAACCATACTTTGCATTTTAAATTTGATAATTTCACTGTACAACATTTGTAGCATTTTTAACTAAAGAGGTTGGCAGCCTCTTTTTGCCTTTCTTTGCCCTTTTACATAGACTATACATATGTGCGTGGAACTTAATAATAATAATAATGGCTTTATTATCCAATGTATCCAGCAAAGCAAGGGGTTAAAGTATAACTCGTACTGTAAAAAAATTACTTGCCAGGCCAGGACTGAGATTCAAACCCACGACAGGGTCGCTGTCATGGTTCTGGAGTCCATCACCTTGACTACTATGCCAACGACTCACACAATGGATTGTCAGCAGTGGTGCACTCATGCCGGAACGCCGTTCCGGCACTGGTTTTACGCCATTAACAAGGGTGAAAATCATGTAAGGAGCGTTTTAATTGCTTGGCGTTCTTACTTTTCATGCATGGTGTCATAAAATTTATCTGGAGTGCTCACAACGATTACAGTTATTGTTTTTGAGTAAAATATTTTAATCCTAATACTGAAGAAGTGCTGTGATCACAGTATTTTTGGCTCAATGAGGGAGTGCATTCATGACAGTCACTGCCGAATGACTCATCATTTGTACAAACAAACTTACAACTTAGTATCTTTTCGGACAAGTCCACTGCGTGTCTGTAGTGATCCTCCAGTGTAATTCATTGACTGCTTAGTGAGTTTTGTTTATTTTAGATTAATTTGGTCTTTTTTGAATATTAATTTTGAGCGATCGTGAGAAGTGTTTAGCTCAGAAACATTTAATGACAGTGCATAGAGCATATAGGCCCTACCTACAAAACATTCTATTCCGCTATTCCCAAACACACAATGGAAAATGTGGAACAATGGAAACCAAAAAATACTATAGTCTACTTTATAAAATATAGAGTAATAGGACAAAACAGAAATATTATTTAGAAAGTGGCTAGAAATGCCCAAACTCTAATTTTATTTTGTAAATTTAACAATTAACTAACGTTTATTTAATTAAACTAGGCTAACTGTTGTTTTTAAAAGGCGAAAGAAACACGACTAAGGTTATTTCACACTCCCAGGCTGGCCCAACGAGGTCAATATATCTAGAGCTTTCGTCTGGGGTAAAAAAGTTATGCCTACATGGTAACCCCATTTTCCTCAGGTAACCTAAGGATGGTAATAAAATCACCCCTTCACAATTATATGTTTCTCAGCTAACAAACATACAACTTGATAGGATTTGATTGGTTACCATGGAAACAGAGGGGAAAATGGCAGTCAGCATGTAGGCTTCACTTTTTTATCCCAGACAAGAGCTCTAGATATTATTAACCTCATTGGACAGGCCAGCCGTATAACCTCAATAACTTACTAGTGCAGGACAATTTGTGTTTTTACAAAACATTTATTTCCTAATACAACTGAAAATATTTAGAGTAAAAATAGGCATTTTTGTCATTAATTTGATCAAAATCACACAATACTATGTACCATTGTAATATTAAATTGTTATTAGCCCTTTTATATATAACCATAACAAAATATTTAAAAAGAAATATATGTAACGTTCCGGCACTGCGTATTTTGAGAGTGCACCTCTGATTGTCAGTTGTAAATAAAATTAAAATATACAGTGCCCACCTACAGCGGTTGAGGTATTGAACCCCGAGTTCAAAGGTGAGAAAGCCAACTAAAGCATTACATCTGGCTTTTGCAATATCTTAGGCATGTATGTACTGCCTAGAAAACAGGATCATGGATGTCATGTATCATCTATAAAATGCATTTTTAAATTAAAAAATGTAGCAAGAAGACAACGATTATCTGTTTTGCTCACATAAGCCAATGAAACATGTCTTGATGATTTCAACTGTATACAGGATGTTTCCAAACGCATGTTAAATATTTTATTTATTTATTTAATTCAAGAATAAGGCCTAAAGATAAGTTGCCGAGATGCCTTGTAATATTTACATTAATCATTACGAAATATGATCCAGTGTTTATAGGGCAAATTGAATTCACTAATATAATTAAATTATATCTTTATTGAAAAAAAGTTGTAAAACAATATTTAAGTTTATTAATAACAAAATAAATACTATAACTAGGTCTACTTGATGAACAGCAAAATCTTCCAGTTAACGCATTTGCAATCGTGAGATGGGTCTTGGGTTGGGTCTGTCATATGGTTTATATTTCGGTTTCATACTTTTAATTTTCCCCGCTTCTCTGTAAACCGAATCTTCTTGAACTGAAACAATTTTTTTGCCTTAGTTATGAAGGGTTTTGGAAAATGTCTGACACAAGACTACATGAAGTCTGAAATCCCCATGGGCATAATTCGCGGGTGGCAAGGGGCGCAGTTTAGAGGACTATTCATAGTACCAAGTGAAATCTTAATAACAATCATTTTGCCCACTCAATCAAAATACTCAAATTAAACTTATGGTCCACAATGTTATAAAGCAAGAGAATAGAAGAACTGATTACAGTTAACAGGATAATCCAATATAAATATGTTAACTTACCTACTAGAACCCCAAATGATATTTTAAAGAGAGTTAAACATATTTTTATAAATCTAAACAAATGAAACGGTTGATCTGATATATTTAAGGGCTTCTAATGACAAATTAAGTTATCAAATTATGAGAGGAACATGTTGGATTTAAGTTATGCCTCAATACTAAGAATGATGCTAGATTACATATTTGTTATTTGACCTAATGTTTAAAAACAAATTGTTTGACTCTTCGTGATATTTTGGGTTTTGTTTTGTTTTGAGTTTTTCAAGTCTTAAAACTGAAAATGTTATATATAATAATTATAACATGTTCTAAGAAATTGATATCTTAGGCCTAAATTATGAAAAGCTCCTATTAAAGTTTTGAATAAAAAAAAATAATCTTGGATTATTGAAAAAGAGATTATGCGTTTAATTCAACATTGTTCAATTGAGCAAAATTTCAACATGGGCTGATCTCAAATGCCATCTTGGCTTAAACATGTACATTACGGCCTAATAATATGGTTCTGGTTATTAAAACCACAAAAATACTAACACCAAAAAAATTACTAGGCCTTCCTTACAAAGATACCTAAACCCCCTTGTGATACCTAAACAACATTATTAATAGTAATCCTAACAACAAATGGGTCTACTTACTTCTTGGATCGAATCTAATAAATTCCAGTTTGTCTGCGAGTCTTTCTCGAATAGCAAAAGTTTCATGGCCGCTCACTAAGCTCTGCATTTTAACCATGATGTGCCTAAAAAAATGCAAAGGTATTGTAATTACTGAAATAATTTTAATAGGCTATGTCACTTATTGAGCCAAAGACACCTCTCAACTTGGAAACAGCTACATTTTCAAGTTTAAACTTGTTGACCACAGCAAACGTACTAAGAAAAGGCTTCGATTCTTAGACAAAGAATATTTACTGTTGGCTTTTCTTGAAATTCTAATTACCAAAGTGATAATAGGAAATTTTAAGGTTTTAAGGATTTAAAGAAATCAATTTCATTTTTATGGCCCCTAGTTATATTATAAAGGTAAAACACGTTCTTAACCTGAAAACAGGCCAATAAAATCTATTTATCACACCACTGATATATTTTATGGTCTACTACAACTACATTGACAAGATTTGGTCATCCATAAAACCAGTCTATTTAAATCCATATTTTTGATTACAGAAAAAACTGGTACGATATTTTTAATGGGTGTGCTATTGTCTCCATAGATCAATCAGTACTTGTATTTCCAAAGCGTATTTAACCATTTGAATTCTACAAGTCGGGAGGCAGCTTACCACACTAGTGAGATAAGTGCCAGCGGTTGCCGATGATGCCAGAGACGCTACTTTTCATCTTATTACGAAGGACTGTAACCGACACCCGCTTTGCCTATTGTTTTGGACATTACAACAAAACAGATACTGTACAACACAGCTGTTTCACCCTGATTTTGTGGTCTGTTGTGTCGTGTATATTGCTGCCAAAGGGGCATTTACATTGGAGTTTCCAACAAACTTGCCAATATTCTTTAGAGCGACAACAATTTTGAATTTGGAGAAACGGTAACTACATAAAACAGTTACAGTAAACCTTTCTCAATGTATTGTCAAAACAACTTTATCTAACTATTTCATTTTAGTGAATTTCCCCTATAGGAAAGAAGCTATTACCGTAGGTCTCATGGTAAGACTTAAGCTCAAGACAATGATAACTTTTTATTTTGAGGTCCCCAGATGCCAAAAAAATTCGTTAAAATTTGTATATATTTTATATATATATAAATATATATGTGTGTGTCTGTAAAATGGTGTTGGTAAAAATGTGTAGAGTACCATTTATTTGAACGAGTTCAAAAATCAGACGAATCACACTATCCAAAGGTGGGTTTTGTACCCCAAAAAATGTTTTTTAAGTTTTCAAATACAATTTTTACTTAAATCAAATTTTAGTTTGCACCATTGGATTCAGCTTAAAAAAACAAACAATTCGTTATTTTGATCATTGCTCTACATCAATTGGTTACTGAGATATCGAAAGTGCTAAACACAGTACGTTGACTATTGTTATTCCAATGGAGAAAAATCAATATTTTTTTTCTTGCTAATTTATGAGTATACACTGACGAAACTTGGTGTGTGGCTTCATCTGGTTGTGATTTATTGTTGTTTCAACAAAAAAACACTTTTTCGCTGATGGTTCCCGGAGCAGCAAACCTGGGTATTCAGTCCCCATGTTATTCTTATGGAGATTAATTAAAATCTTATACATCGCTTATTTATGGATGTATATGGATGAAACTTGTTATGTGACTTCACCTAGCTGAGTTCTATTGATATTTGCATAAAAACCCATTATTTTGTTCCTTGTTGCAGCAAACCTGCGTACTCATCCCCAGTGTTATTCTTATGAAGAATAACGCCGGTGAATAAACAAGGCGTTATTCTAGGCGGTAGCCCATCTGACAAATGATAAAAATTGAGGTTTTGGTATCGTAGCAATTGTTGTGTCATTCTGCATCAAATGGTGGCCATAGTTCGCAGAAAATCCAATAGATAGCGTTGGTATAGCGATTTTTCAATCACCGCCCAACTGATTCTGAATTCTGATTCTGAATGAAATTACCGCCTAACAGCAGTTAGCAGTTAGCTTCAGAGGTACCTACTTCTGCATGGGGAACTTTAACCGCCTATCTACAAAATAAAAATCTGAAATAATCAATACCGCCTAAATACACATTAAATAACATTAGTAATATTTATAAATAGGCCCTAATATAAATAATAATATTAATATTAATTATTAATAATTAATAAATAATATTAATAATATTACACTAAAATACACATTAAATATTAAGCTGTTACTTAGTTCAGACATTAGTTTGGAAACATTCAAATTCATTTGTTTACATGTACTTTTCAGGAATAATCTACAATAGTTGTTCTTCCGTCATGTAAAGTTTAAGATTTGTCAGATAGGCGGTATTGTTTCTTCAACGACGCTAATTAATATTTTATACATCGCTATTTGTGAATATATTTCTTATGAAACCTGGTCAGTGGTTTAATGTGTTATTAAGACATAAATATTCATAGGAGATTCGATGAGTACGCAGGTTTGCTGCAATGGGGGTGTTATAAAGTTATTATATATTAAAATCTGCCAGCTTCTATCAAAACAAAGCAGTTGACAGCAAGCCTCGATAAATAAAATATCAAATTTTTGTAAAAAAGCTTTCGGCTTTCTCTTAGAACTGCCAAAAGTAATTCATTAAATTATTTCATTTCATTAAGTTATTAAATATTTTAATCTGCCCACTTGTATCAAAATTAAATAGATGGCAGCGCGCCACGGTAAATCGATATGTAATATTAAACGTTTTTCCTTGTACTGCCATATATAGGCTATTTCATGAAACTATTTTATTTTATAAAAGTGTTTCTTAAAGAAATAGTTACAAGTCTTGTTGTAAACAGGCAATTTCACCTAGGCCTACTCACCGGTATGATTTTACTTATTTAAAATTTTGATTATCAACGTTTTCACCAGTTACAAGTTTACAATAAATACAATTTAATTTCTTTATTGGTATTTTATTTACAAAAATCTGTAAACCACTATTCGTTACATTTGTAACGATTTATTTAGTTGTTCAATTATAATTACAAGTATCAGAAAAGATAAACTTGTGAGTAAGTAACTTTGGGTAATGGTGTAAAACAACATGTCCTCATTGTACACAAAATTAAACCTCTAACCAAAATCGACCAATGATTTGCTTATCTAATTATTAATATTCAAAATATACTTTGAATAAATCAAAAAGTGTTGTCATTTCGTTACTGTAATAAAATCAGGTGTGACATGTGACAGTGTATTAATTTTAACTGATCAGTCTGATCATTAACGAAGATAAAGTTTTAGGAATGTAATTTTATTATATATAAATCAGAATCAGACACCGTTGTGTTTACAAGCGTTTCTCAAAACAACGCAAACGCAGTGTTGCCGCTGTCTTTCTCCTTTGTTCAGTCAGCGAGCGGTGAGAGGAAAGAGGGGAGTTGTGTCGGGAGAGGGAAATGAGAAAATAAAATAAATAAAAAGTGAGTTAGTGAGTGAGTGTGTGAGTGTGAGTGTGTGAGTGTGTGAGTGAGTGAGTGTGAGTGAGTGAATGAGTGTGAGAGATTGAGATGAATACCCAGGACAGGGTATTTACTACTGTGATGGGTCTTTTTGAGTGTTTAATACATTTACAATTTTGGAAGAAAAGAATTGAAATTCAAATTACACTGTACTTTTGGTCTGTATTGGTCCAATTATAAAATTATATAGTTTTAAATTTGTGTAGAATCTCTTGTATTTAACCAATTCTTTCATAGTTTGGCAATAGTGTGGTTTGTACGCTTGACAGGTCTTTTTACAAAAATTGCCATGTTATTATTTATTTATTGGTAAAATAATTAATTCAAATTCAAATTCAAATTTCTTTATTGTTCGAAACATGTAATTACATGCATAAACATTGTCAAAGGTTCTTAATCTATTTCACAGTGCATATTTATATACATTTTTCAGTCACAGTAAAAGTCAAATTAGGCCTAAATATCAACACAATATATTTACATGAAATATCTACAGAAAAAAATTTACAAAGTACACGCGATTTATATTTCTACAATTGTAAATCATAAGGACACTTCATGATTAAATATCTCTTAAGTTCTGTCTTAAACGTATTTCCATCTAAGATTTTTATGTGTTGAGGAAGTGAATTGCACCTTTAACATAAGGACTATTTTCTGTTGTTTTGAATTTTCTATTGACTCTATAAAAATCAAATTTTTTCCTTGTATTATGAGCATGGACATCACTATTTTTACAAATATATTTATTATCCAGTTTCAACAGCATTATAACTTGAAAAATATACAAAGCATAAACTGTCAAAACATTAAATTCAATAAATATATTTTTACATAAACATTACATAAATCTAACATTTACATTTTCTAGGATTCACCTTAGCTAGTAATCTTAAGGATTTTTTCTGGAGGATAAAAACTCTGTCCATGTGTGTTTTGGCTGCACTTCCCCATAACAGTAGGCCATAAGAAAGATAAGGGTACACTAGGCCATAGTAAACTTTCATTAACATATCAGGATGAAGATAGGAGTTAATTCTTCGTAATAAAAATAGGCTAGGTGATATTTTTTTACAAACATAGTCAATATGTACTTCCCAAGAAAATTTGGTGTCAATATTAATACCAAGAAATTTACAAGATGCGACAGATTTAACACTAAAATCATTGCTATTTACAACAAACTCCTCATTTACACCACTTGGGCTAAAAAAACACTAGTTGGGTTTTATCTATATTAAGCAACAAATTATTTTCTTGAAAATAAAGTTTGGACTCATTGATAAACGTGAGAACTTTATCTTTCAAAGCGGGATAGTCTTTCGCCCAGCAAAGACCAGATGTATCATCTGCATACATACTAAGGAAAAAACTATTGTCCAGTGAAATCTTAAAATCGTTAACATAACATATAAATAGAAATGGCCCTAAAATTGAACCTTGCGGCACACCAAATTTTACTACCCTAACATCTGATCTTCTCTTTTCTATTAGGTATCCATCATCATACATAATCTCAGTACATTACATCCTATTTTTAAGATATGATTCTATTAACAGCAATAAACTTCCATTAACTCCAACATTTGACAACTTATTTAACAGAATTTGGTGATTAACCCTATCGAAAGCTTTCGATAAATCTAAGAATGTTCCTGATACTTTGTTACTATTATTTATAGATTCCAGAGCTGTATGAACAAATTCTGCAGCCGCAGATGTAGTGCTACGCCCTTTTCTAAAACCATGTTGAAAGTCTTTCATTAAGTCAAGAGAATTATAGAAACTAGTTAAATGTTTTAAAATAATTTTTTCAATCAATTTACTGAAAACAGATGTAAGAGCAATGGGTCTATAATTCTGAACATCGGTTTTTGTACCCTTTTTATACAGTGGCTTTATCAAAGATAGTTTTAAAGCTTCTGGAAAAATTCTTTCCTTTTAAAGTACATTATTAATAAGATGTAATAGGGGAGAAGCTAATTCAAACTTACATTTTTTCAACAAATATGGTGAAATTTCATCCCAGCCAGAGGTCTTTTTATTATTTAGACTATTTATTATATTCAGAACATCATCGTAATATATCTCAGAAATATCAGATATTATATTATTTTCAACATTCTCATTACCCCTAAGCAAATATTCACAAGCATCTTTTTCAACAGAATCAATAAAGTAGTTATTAAACTTATTACATACAACTTTAGGCATACATGTTATTTCATTATTTACATCAATTTCAATATTAGGCTTAATACTATGGCTAGAATTATCACCTCTTCTAATTTCATTTACCACAGCCCAGCAAGACTTTGATACACAGTCAGATGATTGGATTTTATTATTAATCTTGTTAGCTTTTAACTTTTTGATTTCTGCACGGAACATTTTTTTGTATTCAGTGTATCTGTCTTTATAAAAATCTAACTTATATGTTTGATGCCAATCATACATTTCCTCCATTTTTAGTCTTAGATTGTTTGTTTTCTTGTCTAATTTAACAGGATTTGTTTTTTTCTTTCCTTTCCTCAGATTGACCTTTTTTAGTGGACAGGCCAGATCAAGATGATACCTTAATAAATCCAGAAATACCTCCCACTTGTCATTTACTCCCTTTGACTGATAGACCAAATTCCAAGACTCATTGTATAAACTATATTTAAGTAAGTTTATACTATTTTCAGAGAATATTCTTTTGAATTGACATTTGACTTCATTTACACTTTTATCTTTACATCCAATTATTAATATCTGACCCAGATGATCAGAAATATGCCAATTAATGACATTTACAAAAGATATATTAACAATATTGGTAATTACATGATCTATTGAACTTACATGATTAGGGGTGATTCTTGTTGGAATGTGACCTAATAAGTCGTACATACTGTGTGATAAAATAAAATCCTTAAATCTTTTAGTTTTTGGTAATTCATCCAAAGTATTTATGTTAACATCTCCAATAATTATTATATTTTTCTCATTACCTCCTAATGATAACTTATTTAAAACACCCTCTAGAGAAGATAAGAACATATCACTGTCACCAGATGGAGATCTATAAACTCCTACTATAAAGAAGACATTCCCACAGTAAATTATTTTAACAATAACAGCTTCAAAATCTAAATCCGTACATATGTTTTTAGCCAATTCAATTTGTTTAACAAAACTACAGTTTGGACTATCCTTATAATAAAGAGCAACTCCACCCCCTTTATGGTCACTTCTACAATAAGATGCTGCTAGCTTATAATTAGTAAATTGAAACAATCCAATATTTTCATGTGATTGCTGATGTTCTGTTATTACAAACACACTGGGGGAAACTGAATTAATATAATATTCAATCAAATCAAACTTATTTCCTAATCCCTCTACATTATAATGCAGCAAAGAAAATTGTTTACAGTTTAGTGTGCAGTCCAGATCTATAGACCTATCCTTGTTACCACCAACCAGCTGCTGATTTTTAATCAAAACATTCTTAGGCCTACTTGCCTTCTCATTGAAAAAATGCTTCTGGATTAGGCTACCAGCGTACGATTTTCCTGAACTAAAAAATTATCTCGACTATAACCTAACACTATAGGGGTATTTATTTCTACTTTCGCATTAAAACTTAGACCATCAACATAATTTACAATTTGTTCAGCAATTAATGCTTTACCCAACCTATTGATATGAAACCCATGTGAGGTATGGAACCTTCTACCTATCCTGCTTATATCTACAAACTTAACATTATTAAATCGCTTACAAATGTCTTTGATTTTTTCATTAGGTTTTCTTGATCTCTTCATTTACACAGGACCAATCAGGTAGGTCATGCCGGTGTGGAGTTGAGAAGACCATGACATTTGTTTGTCTTAATGCATACAATCTGCGACGAAGGCTTCCAAGTAGTTTGTTTGCTTCATTCCTAGCGACATCATTGGTTCCAGCCAAGAAGACCACTGCATCATCCTTACTCATCTCTTGACATTCACCAGTAGTTCCCGATGTGGCATCTTGAAATTTTGCACTAGGCTTAGTGAAATTAACAACATCTAGATTGCCTGTACACTTTGACATTATTATTTTGGCTAAGTCTCTTCCCTGACTATCTGCAAAACACTTTATTTTCGGAGTCCTCCGCGAAATTTGTTGGGCTTTAGGTTTATTTTCATTAGGCCTATGGCAAATTTGGATTTGAGGAACTTCATCACTAGCAACTTTACTATCATCATTAAACTGTTCATCTGATTCTTGAAGTAGGCTATATCTATTGCTTACCGGTACCGGAGGGGAAATCTCCACAACTGGTTGTGACTGATGGTGCGATGTTCTCTTTAAAGGTACTGTTTCCCATCTTCTAGTTGCAAGCTTAGGCCAAGTGAAACCTACGTTTGCTTCAGTTTGCTCAATGAGGTTAGAACCCTGAGAAGTAGCTAACTTTTTACTAAGTTCAAAATCACTTTTGATACAAGAGTCTCTTAATGATTTTATTTCTTCAAGCAGAGTGGTGTTCTCTTCCTTCAGTGCATTAATGATTGCTTTTAGCGTGTCAACTTCTTTAGTACAAACAGTCGCAGGTTCATCTTGCGACTGACCTATATTACACCTCATGCATACCGTTTCACTATTTTTGTTTTGAAAGCCTAGGTTATCTTTGACAAAAAATAAATGTAATCAATAAAATATCTCAAATGTTTTACATTGATAAAAACATGGGTGGTAGGTAAGGGTGTAAATAAATTACATTGGCGTTTTTATATACAATATCATAAATACCCAAAATGCCCAGGTATTTATGAATTTTGGGTATTTACCCCGAGTTTTAAATACCCGGTTTTTTTTACATCACTAGTGAGGAGGCAATAGAGAGAGAAAATATGCAGGTGGAGTGGAAGGAGGGAAAAGAGAAAAATAAAGAGATGGAGGAGAGAGGTAAAAAATCACACCAATAAATTGGTAATTTCACACAAGTTGATGAAATTACTTTGGATGAATGTAGTGTTGCCAACAGTCCGGTTTTTGTCCGGACAGTTCGGTTTTACTCGTATATGCCTGGTGCCCGATTAGACCGTCCAACCAGACGGCAAATGTCCGGTTTTGTTGATAAAAAATAGGTTAGACCTACAGTTAAAAATTAATAAATTCCAGTTGATTCAGACTGAGTTTAGATTAATATTTAGGGTAATTTTGTGTAAACATAAAAACCACCAATAATGTTTATTCTTTTTATTTGCCTGAGCTATTTTACGTTAGCATAGATTAAACATACTCCTTAGTGGTATTCTTAATCTATGACGTTAGTTTATAAGCTTAAAATTAAATCACAGCCGTTTACGTTTAAATTTAAAAGGGCAATTACTTTTTTAGCACTCCTAGTTTACAATTGTTATTAGTGATTTCGGTAATTATATCGACCTCAAGACACCAACGATTTTTAATTTTTTTTTAATGTTCATAATAATATCCTCATTTGGAAAATGGTACTCATTTTTCGCAGAAATGTCGGGAAAACGGCCGAAATATATATTTTTTCAAATATTAGGTTGTGAGGACTCAAAAGGAGCGGAATTCCGTCCTGAACACGATTATGTAAATATTTTTGAATCTGATAATGTTTGAACGGGAAAACTAGGAAAAATGAGAAAATTGTTGACAGTTTAAAAAAATGTTATATAGGTTGTGGGTACTCCAATTGTGCGGAGTTCCGTCCTGAACATGAATATGAAACCTGTTTTGCAATTGAACAAGTGTTAAGCAAGCTATTGTCAAAAACGTGTTAAATCCAAACAATCTCGGGGGCCTGGTGGGATTCCGGGGTATTTGGGTGGGGAATTTTCTTCACACTATGTTAAATTTATTGAAAGGAAAATTGACCCCAAAACGGGCAAAGGTTCCCCTAAACAGGAAATTTCCCCCAAAATGGAAAATTTGTGTTCCTGTTTAAGTAAATTTTCCCCTTAAACGTGAATTCTGCTATACAGCGCTCTGCGGAGTTAGATTAAGTTATGATAAATATACACAAAATATTGAAACCTGATACAGCAAATTTGTTTTTATTCATCATAACCTAACCTAACTCCGCAGAGCGCTGTATGGAAAATTTTCACTTTTTCGGGAAATTTGACCCAAAACGGGATTTTTTTCAAAATGGGATTTTTCCCCAAATAGGTGATTTTTTCCCCTTAAATGGGAATCTTGCTGTACAGCGCTCTGTGGAGTTAGGTAAGGTTGATTTAAGAGACATATATACAAACTAACTTATTTACCTGATTTGTATTTAAGCAAATTTGTATTTATCATAACATAACCTAACCTAACCTAGCTCCGCAGAGCTCTGTATAGCGGTATTCCCGGTTAAGCGGAAATATCCCATACAGTTCTCTGCGGAGTTGGGTAGGTTAGGTTATGATAGATAAATACAAATTTGCTGTATCAGGTAAATAATTTATGCATATTAATAAAAACCTAACCTAACTCCGCAGAGTGCTGTATGGTGGAATTCCCGTTTTTGGGAAAAATTTCCTGTTTTTGTTAAAAATTTCCTTTTAATAAATTTACCCTAGTCGGAAAAAAATTTCCCAACCCATTAACTTATCCCAAAATCCCTAGATTGTGTGGATTTAACACGTTGTTGACTATAGCTTGCTAAACACTTGTTAAATTGTAAAACAGGTTTCATTTTCGTGTTCAGGATGGAACTCCGCACAATTTGAGTTCCCACAACCTATATAATATAAAAAAAGTCAACAATTTTCCCGTTTTTCCGTTCAAACATTATCGGATTCAAAAAATATTTACATAATTGTGTTCAGGACGGAATTTTGCACCTTTTGCGTACCCACAACCAAAAATTTATATTTCGGCCCTTTTCCGGTTTTTCCAGTTTTTATCGGTTTTCCCAACGTTTCTGCGAAAAATTAGTACCATTTTTGAAATGAGGATATTATTTTGAACATATTTAACCCTAGCAGTGGCCAATGTTAGAAGTGGGGAATGGCCAACCAATTTTGGCGATTTTGCAGACCTTTTTTTAAAAATATGTATAAATTACAATTTTGGGGTAAACCTATCAATATGTATACCCATTTTATTCAGAAAGACCACGAGAATCTGAATATATATAAAAGAAATAAATCTGGAAAGGTAATTTTTTTACAAAATACAAAAAAATAAAAAATTCTAAAATTTCCGATTGTAATTTCAAAAGTAAAGTTTTGTAATTTCTACATTAGATTTTTTAGGCAAAAACCATTATATACATTTTGTAGTAAATTTGATTCCCTACATAGAAATGTATAACACATGGGGAAAATATTTTGTTGTACATGTGTTATGTAATAAAATACGAAAAATCACAACTTTTGTCGAGTAAGACGAATAATTAGTGAATCGGAGATAAACTCATATAAGGTACGGTAATTTTTTATAATAATATTGTACATATATTTTTGTAGGTTATGAACTAAGGGAAAGATATATGTCATATTGTAGGGAGTAAAAAAAGTTATTATTACCCGTTCATTATACGAATAACTAGAAAATTAGCATTTACATAAAAAAAGTTTCCGACACATTGAAGTACAAAAATCTTGCACAGATTATTTTAGGCCAAATATATTATAAAAATGTTGTAGTAAATTCAATTCCCTGCATAGAAATGTATAACACATGGGGAAAATTTTGTTGTACATGTGTTATGGTAATAAAATACGAAAAATCACAACTTTTGTCGAGTAAGACGAATAATTAGTGAATCGGAGATAACTCATGTAAGGTAATTATTCATAATAATATTGTACATAAATTTTTGTAGGTTTTGAACCAAGGAAAAAATATATGCTACATTGTAGGGAATAAAAAAATTATTATCAGGCTACCCGTTTATTATACGAATAACTAGAAAATTAGCATTTACGTAAAAACAATTTCCGACACATTGAAGTACAAAAATACTGTACAGATTTTTTTAGGCCAAATATATTGTAAACATGTTGTAGTAAATTCAATTCCCTACATAGAAATGTATAACACATGGGGAAAATATTTGTTTGTACATGTGTTATATAATAAAATACGAAAAATCGCAACTTTTGTCGAGTAAGACGAATAATTAGTGAATCGGAGATAACTCATGTAAGGTAATTTTTTATAATAATATTGTACATACATTTTTGTAGGTTATGAACTAAGGAAAACAAATATGTAATATTGTGGGAAGTAAAAAAATTATTATTACCCTTTTACTATACAAATAACTAGAAAATTAGCATTTACGTAAAAACATTTCCGACACACTGAAGTACAAAAATCTTGTACAGATTTTCTTAGGCCAAAAATATTATAAACATGTTGTAGTAAATTCAATTCCCTACACAGTAATGTATAACACATGGGAAAAACATTTTTATTTACATGTCTTGTGTATATAAACAAATATTCACGCGATACTATGAATGATAGGCCTAACAATCGTCTAACAATATGCTAAAACACACAAAAACATTAGACTCACTTTCACTTCACCAATTGACTAATTTATCCCTTTCCAGTAATATTTATGCATAAAGATTACTGTTATAAACACACAACCACTACACTGTCACTATAAACTCCGAATTTAGAACAATTTCTGAAATAATCGTGGATAAAAATTCACTTACAAAGATGTAGGTTACTTGAGGTTCATCTGACAACAGCAAAAATCGGCTAAACACCTGCCTAACTGATATTTACTTGCGTTGTGCTGCCATTTGTCAAAACAAAATTATTCTACGTTTCTTCTGCTACAATTTGACACAACTATTGACTAGTTATAAAACTTCCTATATATATATATTTATAGCGTTTCATAATGTTCGCCAGGCGACCATTGGCCATTTGTCAGTTTTGGCAAAAACAGCTGTTTTATAAAAATCATTTGCTCTTTGTTATCAATGTATCGTTCAAATAATCAATACGATAATGTACAGCCACTCTTCTGCTATCCAGTGGTACCAACCGCAACTCCATAAGACGACATTTATCCCAGTTCTGTTATTTTGTCCCAGGCCATGTTTGACGAATTTCTACGAGTCAGTTGCAGGTATTGATTTGCATTAAAAAACCATTCACTTTATATAGTCATTACGTTCTTATACAACTGCTATACGGTTCATTTATATAATAAAATTAAAGTTCAGAATGTCATCTTTCAAATGGTATACATCTTGTCCACTTTCGAGTTAATTATAAATTACTTTTTAGCATCGGAAAATTTTTGGACATTAATGGTCGCCCGGCGACCATGGCCATTTTAAGGGTAAGTATTGAAATGGTCGCCGGGCGACCATTGGCCACGGCTAGGGTTAATAAAAAATTGTAAAAATCGGTGGCTGGATGTCGATATAACTTAATTACCAAAAAGCCACTTTACTTATTGAGTAAAAATGTTTTGATGTTAGCAGCCAAAGAGGCTTAACTTAAATCGGTTACTTTTAGGATACAATTCTACACAATTTTCAGGGGGGTCTGTCTCCAGTGGGGCTTGTGTCAGGTTTTGACCAAACTAAAAGTTGGCAATACTAGATGAATGACAATTGTTTTTACTAAGCATCAGGAGTTGCATGATCACCTCTACATGTATCCAACAAAATAACTGGCTAACAAGATGCCTAAGAAGACTACAATGTAGGCCTATTCCAAGATTTTTTATCTTGAGTAGATAAGTACAACTAGGAATCATGCATACAACAGTCATATATTGATCGATAGGATAGCCGATTATTTAATTTTTAGGTTTGAACACACAGGTCTTGGGCAGTGGTAACTGTAAAGTCTACTTGCCTAAACAGATCTAATATTTCTGAGTGTCATTATGTAATTTATTTGATATTCTATACAGGCATAATAAACTTGAACTTACTTAGCTTTGGCCTTTTTAGCCAATAATGAAAGTGTCAGAAACATGTTATTATTATTATTTTAGCTCAACTTTCGCACTTTCGGTTTTGTATAACCTAAACAAGCGAAAACGAAAACATTGAATAACGAACATTGAACAAAGTTCCCAGTAGCAGTGTTGCCACACTGGATTAGCAATTTTACCCGCAAACCCCCTATAAAACCCCAGCTTTTACCCGGTCATTTTTTTGTAATCCCCGCTACTGCTACTGCTACCCGCTACTGCCTTCCTCAAAGGTGAGATTTGAAAGATCGTCAGTGGATAAGCAACAGATTCAGATATCTCCTTTACAATTTTGGAAGAGATATCATCTCTTCCAGCCGAATTACTCATTCTAAGTGAGTACACTGATGACCTCTTCAAAGTAGTAGGGTGTAAATAGAGATACAGAGAGGATCAACTACCTGGTATCTTACAGTGGCGGATCCAGCCAGGGGGCGTGGGGGGCGTGCCCCCCCCCCTTGGACTCAGAAAATGTTTAATTAATGGGTAATAGCATAGACTAACTACAGTACTGTACTGTACTACTACTGTAGTTAGTCTATGGTAATAGCATTGACTATACATATGTACTAGACTTGAAACCTTATGGGCCCGTCTGATAACAAAAGAGGCGGGATTCATCGCACGCAATGGTGGACGTAACTGTACAGGTGTATAGTCAATGGTAATAATGTGACGCTGTCTGTCGCTGTCCTAGTTTTGGTTTTAGCGAATTTCCTCTAGAGGGAATAAGCTATTACCGTAGTCGGCATGGTAGGACCTAGAACCGGGTAAACTTGATAATGATAACTTTTCGTTTTGAGGTCCCCAGACCCCAAAAACACCATTTGTTCGAAACTGTATATATATATATATGTGCCCGTGAGCGCGATAACTCTAGTAAAAATTATCCCATTTTGATGAAATTTGGTATAAACGTGTAAAGCAACATTTATGACTTTAAGTTCGAAACCCAGCCAGATCGCTCCATCCGAAGGGGTATTATGAGGGGGTTTTGTACCCCATAAATGGGGTTTTTGAATTTTTTACATATAATTTTGGAAAAAGTCAAATTTTGGTTTTTACCATTGGATTTGGCTTAAAAAAACACACAATTTGGTATTTTGATCATTTCTCTACGTCAATTGGTTACCGAGATATTGAAAGTACTAAACACAGTACGTTGTCTAATGTTATTCTTATGGAGAAAAAGAAAAATTTTATATCTCGCTTATTTATGAACGTATACTGACGAAACTTGGTATACGGCTTCATCTGGTTGTGGACCATTGATATTTGCTCAACAAAAATTTTTTGCTAAAGGCTCCCGTAGCAGCAAACCTGCGTACTCAGCCCCATGTTATTCTTATGGAGGACAAGTAACGTGTTATCTCCCTTAATTATGAAAATAAATTAATGAAATTTGGTATGTGGCTTTACCTAAATGAGTTATATTGATATTTGTATAAAACCCCATTTTTGTGTTCCTTCCTTCAGCAAACCTGCATACTCAGCCGCCATGTTATTCTTATGGAGAATAATTCAAATATCATAAATCATTTATTTATGAATGTATATTGATGAAACTTGGTATGTGGCTTTATGTGGTATTAAGATTCATATATATGCATTGAAAATTCGCTGAGTACGCAGGTATGCTGCTCCGGGGGTATTTTTACATACAGTTTTTGAAAGAGTAAAATTTTATTTTTTCCAATTATGTCAACTACATTTTATTATCTGATCTTTTGGTGCAAAACTACTTAGTTAATAGTTCCCATAACAGATCGTGTTCAATTTTCAACAAATCACTTGTATATATCCACTAGCAAAAACTACTGGACCAAAATATAAACAGTTTTTGTATTAAATTTATAGTTTTGATCCGCGCTCATGTCATAATACCTTTCTTTAATTGAGATATCTTGTTCTTAATACCAAATGATAAATCTCAACAACATTCCTTTTGTAAATCCACTATCAAAAACTACTGAATCAATTTCAATATAGTTTTGGTCTTAAATCAAAGGTCCTGTCCTAGAGAGGTTTATTGGTACCATACTTTTATTTTCACTCAATATGATTTTCTCATTGAAAAATTACTTTTCAAATTTATCACCTTAAGAGCTGCTCCTATTTAACATCCTGGTCGAATTTAGTTGGACTATTTACCAGAAATGTTAATAATTTATGTTTTAATGGATCACAGTACTCTTCCTTCAAGGCCATTATGAAATTTGTTTACTATGTTCATAACTATTTTTAACTATTTTTTTCCATGTGTGAACTTTTACAATATATCTTAAAAATGGAAGGAAAAGTCATTATTATATTTCGTGATACAAATTGTTTGATCCAAGTTAATTCCCTGTATATTATTTTACAGCAAAACAATTGTCATAAATTAAACTTGAGGTACAGTAGTAACTATTATTAAATATAAGAATAATCATAATACCCCTTTGCTTAAAATCATAATGTTTGCGATCATAATGTTTTTGGAAACTTAAATGCTACACAGGGGACTATTAAACTGAACCTTTCATGTAATCATAAATATATATATAATAAATGTTGGACCTTGAAACAATCACTGGCAAACCAAGTGGTCAAAGAGTTTTAGTTCTTATATTATATTTATTTAATAACATCAGATACTACTTTTCCTTTTTTTTAAAATAAGGCAATTTCATCTTCTTTAAAGCGGATTGGCAGATTTAAGCATCATTGTTTTGAAGTTCTGCATTTATATGTATTTGAACGGGACTGGGTCTATTACACATCATATCGATGGACCATCGAACCTTAAATAAAAATAGGCTTTGGTTCGATATAACATTGCCCTAGTGTGATCTATAATATAATTTAATAAAGAATTGGCTCTATGGGCCATCAAACCAATTTATAATTAAAAATGAATTTTTAAAGTTTTGGTCCGATGGTCCATTGGACCTTTTATTTAGTTTTTATAGATTAAAGCAAGATGATTCGATGGCACATCGAACCTACATCAAATAAATCAAACATTTAAGTGAAGGCTCTATTACAGATGATGTCGTTGGACCATCGAACCATTCTTATTTTATAAATGTTAGAGGATCTATGGTCCATCGATGTGATGTGTAATAGAGCCACTTAATTTATTTGACAACTAGAAATATAGGTGGCCCGTTTTTTTAAATAATAATTTATAGGGTCGATGGTACACCAGACCGAATTTGTATATGTTAAAAATAACTCAGTGTGGGTTGATGGACCATTGATCCAAATAGTAAATATAACTTTTATTCACTTAAACCATGGCCATAGACCCTCTTGTATTTTTTTAATTTTTACAAGAGGGTCCATGGTCCATCGATATGATGTGTAATATAGCCGCTCCCATTTGAACAAAAATATCAAGCTACAATAACAATGGGAGCCTGGGGGGCATAGCCTCCCAGAAATACCAAAGTGCTACATTAAAACTTCTTTGGAGTTTTAACTATTTAGGCGTTTTAAGACCGATTGACTGATTTTAAAACATATACTGTACACATCAACTTCTAGATTTAGATATATTTAACATCAATATTAAGCTACAATAAAATAACAGTGTGGGTCCTGGGATGTGTATAGCCCTCCAGTGTACACCAAATTGTAAATACAACTTGGTTTGACTGATTGTGGTCCTACATTGTCATCAAAATGTTGTACTTCCAACAAAATCTTCAACTAATATAATAAAGGAGGTCTAGGTGATACAGCCCCCAGTGAGAGTGAGGGGTGAGTAACAACTACTTCAAATGCACTTTTGATCTAATTGACTGATTTCAGACCTCATTGTTTGTTTCTCATGTGTTATATTTGAATGGCATTGTCAAGCTGCAGTTACAATGGGGGCCTATGGCGTGTATTGTGAATTGAAACATTTATTTAAATTATTAACTGTGAGCTCAGCCTCTTACGCGATAAATGAGCGTACTCCTAGTTATAACCTAGCCTAAGCCTACAGTAGAGTCTTGAGTTTCATAAGCGGTTCAAGGACTTGATAATTTTATTTTGATAATACAATGGAATGAGTATTTTTAAGTTTATCCTAGCTATTTTTTTATATTTTATATCAAATCAAATCATCTTTATTCATTGCAATACAAATAGTACAGATGGCGCCAATCATAGCGTATTACTTATTAATTTGTTGCCAAAAGTGGTAAGAGTGACCTCCGATGGTGAAATGGTGTATTGTTTGTTTTTTACGACCCATCTTGTACAGTGTTCTGCGGCTGTTAGGTTAGGTTATGTTACATTATTTTAAAATAGCAAATCCTATCTCATCCAACGAGGTATATATCTATAGAGGTCTCGCCTGGGGTAAAAATCTGTGCTTACATACGGACTGCCATTTTGACCCTCTATACCCTCCGGTCTCCATCATGGCAACAAATATGTTAACCAATCAAATCCCCTCTTCACAACTTGTGTTACTCTTTATTACTTGATTTTGAAACGATACATTTCTCTATAACATTTATCTATAATTGTAACACACGATACAATTTAGGAAGTTTAGGAGATTATTCTTCCTACATCACTAAAATAACATTTAAACTATTGAAAAATCCAAATTTATCCTTCGCGGCCAAGAAAGCTGCAATTTCCCGCCACAGCGCGGGCACGTCCATGCTTCTTGCATAAACGCAAATGATGTTTATACTCAAGTACAAAGTATTCGCGTACTAAATTACAGTACTCAAAGACATGCCTGCACTTGTACCATAGACTAACTACTATAGTTAGTCTATGCTTGTACTCACTGCATCTAGAAAGTGTTTGATATACATGAAGTCCTTAAATGAAACTTTGTGAGTGACTCGGAGTTAGAAACTGCCATGAGCACTAAAGTAATAATTTCTTTCCTGAGAATTCGTTGTATCGTCGGAAAGATATTGCGTGACAAGTTTCTCATCATTTCTACACAATATATTAAACTTTGGGATTACTAAAGGTCCGATCATCCTCATACGTGAAGAATGAGCGTATTCCTAGTCATTGTTCTACGTCAATTGGTTACTGAGATACCAAAGTGTTAAACACAGTACGTTGTCCAATGTTATTCTTATGGAGGATAAGAAATATTGTATATCTTGCTTATTTATCAACTTATCCTGACAAAATTTGGTGTATTGCTTCATTTCATTGTGGCCTATTGATATTTGCACAAAAACACATTTTTTGGCCGATAGTTCCCGTAGTAGCAAACCTGCATACTCAGCCCCATGTTATTCTTATGGAGAATAATTAACGTGTTATCTCCTTTAATTATGAACATAAATTAATAGTACTTTGTATTATGTGGCTTTACCTAGTTGAGTTATATTGATATTTTATAAAAGCCCATTTTCAGTAATCCTTATTTCAGCAAACCTGCATACTCAGCCGCCATGTTATTCTTATTGAGATATATTGATGAAACTTGGTATGTGGCTTTATGTGGTATTAAGATAAATTAATATGCATTGGAAATTCGCTGAGTATTTAGGTTTGCTGTTACGGGGTATTTAATATTTGCAAATACATTATTTGCACCAACACGTCTTACCTACTGGGGGATGCTCTAAAAAACGGAGCCTCCCCTATAACGTGTCGCTACGAATAGTTTTAACATTACAATTATAATGGAATGTGTAGGACAAGATAGTGAACCCCGTTGGTAGGACGGTAAGGAAGCAAGAGTCGCCATATAACGATACGTCCTTTATGTGTGTTAAGTAACTTACAGTATCCAAACATTTGTAAGATAAACAGTTGCCAATCGATACATAAAATTAGGGAGTCAATGAGCTCCTTAAATCTGACAAACACAACTTACTATCTGTAAGGTAAAGGCATCGGCCAGGGCTGAGCATCTCCTAGGGTAACGCACCATAGCACCGGCCTATTGCCTTTGGCCGCCCTAAGGGAACACACCACAGCACCGGCCTAGGGGCTTTGGCCAAGCATCCCTAAGGTCACCCACCACAGCACCGGCCTATTGCCCTTGGCTGCCCTAGGAGCACACACCGCAGCACCGGCCTAGGGGCTAGGGCCTAGTATCCCTTAGATAACGCACCACAGCACCGCAGCACCGGCCTAGGGGCTTGGGCCGAGCATTCCTAAGGTAACCCACCTCATCACCAGACCATTGCCTTTGGCAATCTAACCCATGCGCTGCATACACAATATCCCATTTTTCATTCTGAATGAGCAACTTAAAAGTGTGGATGTTACTATCATTGAAGGATCTTTTAACAACAAATTTCGGAAAAAAGTGGGACGAGTAGCTGATAACCTAACATGCATAGCCTGATCATGATGGTCAGAAACCCCCAATACAATGACCTCGGCAGGACCGTAGACAGGCCGGTTTTCTCGGACAATTTGTCCGGGGCCCACGCCGGCGCTGGGCCCGCGCCAGCGCTGGGCCCTGGACTAGGTCACACTCAAATATGCCTAAACACAAATTATTTAAAAATATAAATACACAGATTAATATAGAGATACTTAATTTGGGGGAAGGAAGGTTTTTTAATTTTGTTGGTGATTTTTAGTTTAAAACTTAACGCCGGCATGAATACTGCCTGTACTTATAAAAATCAAGGTGCCAAAAGATAAAATCAAAATAAGTACGTGAGATGGAGGCTTCCAGAGGCCAAACATCTCTGAAAATATCACCGTATCAATATTTTCTTTCTTTGCATGAAGATAAAACTGAGACATGAATGCCTGGGTCCGATCCCTTTTACCGTTGGTCAAACGTCAGCCTACTTTAAATGAAACTGAAACAACTTGTTCTGATCCCGTGACATTGTATTCTACAATCACAATCCACATCTTCAAGGACTGAGGAAGCAGGGCTCACACCCGAAACTTTGCTGCCAACTAGGCTACCTGGTTTTATGACTGATAATGGAAGGTCCTTCTCACTCTTGTCACCCCTCCCCAACCTATAAATTGATGATACTCTTTAAATATAGTTTTTCTATTATGCTGGAGTAACCTTAGTATTGTATTATATTTTTTAAATGATTTATAACTTTATATCAGGACGTCACGAGAAGCAGACAAATATGATTTTAAGCTTAAGAGCTAGCTCCTTATTTAGTTTTTTCAATATTTTAAAATTTATTTTGGACCCATTCTTTCACCTAGATATTTGTTTGCACTTTGTGTGTTGTACATTTAGTTTAGTATAAATACAGGTCCTACTTTCACATGTGATCAAATCTTTGTATATTTGACGTTTTATAGAGGGCTGGCTAACTGTCAAATGCTGTTTAGTCAACGTAGCCTACTGATAGCAAGAGATGGCAGAGGGGGGTGGGGCCCGGCCAAGTCATTTTGTCCGGGGCTCGTCAAAGCTGTCTACGGCCCTGGACCTCGGTGTTTGACACATCTGAAGGAATGTTGCAAAACATGTTGTCAATAAGTGACTTCGAACCATTGAACCATAGACTAACTACAGTAGTTAGTCTATGATTGAACTCCCTGGTATATGAACTTCCTGTGTCATAAAAGCCAAAGACAACATTAAAGACAATTTTTTTGAAGAAGAATCACAGACATATCAATATTGAATTCGCCCGCGATGATAAATCTTTGGTTTTGGTTTTGCATGCAATTTCATACATTCCTGAAGAGAACCGATAAAAAAATCAATGCTCTCAACATTGATACTTGAAGGCTTGTAAACAACAAGCAAAAAACATGAAACACTCTCTAACACATAGGTTATTGCTGCCAGTTTACAAATGCCCTCAGAACAAAATTTCCCAAAATCAACGCTTTGGAACTCTAAGCCATCCACAACCAAAATACAGGCACCTCCCTTCGACATAACGGCACGACAATAACCAGAGGCCGTTGTGAAACCAGGGATACAAAACACATTAAATGCAGACTCATTCAGGAAATGTTCAGTCAAGCAAAGGTTAATTACCAAGTGAAATCTGCTCAATAAGAACTTCAATGAGCTTATAACCCCTTGGACATTTTGATGAACAATTATTAGCGAATTGGTATTGGAGTTTCTTGTGTTATTCTCCCTCTCGGTAGTTTCATTCTGAGATGCATGTGTTTTGTCCGTAGATTTACTCCTAACAAATGTTTTTTTTTTGCATGCGTTCTGTTGTACAATGACTCACTATTGACATTAATAAGAGGTGTGTTATAACAATTAAGGTGTACATATATGAACTGGAATAAGTTGTTCCGTAACAGATTCAGATGCAAGAACTGTACAGGACAGTTATGGAAAAAATGCCCTAACCTGGAACAAATTGGTTAAAGTATGAAATCTCCTGGGATGTGTTCCTGACATATGCCTCATCGTTTCCTGAACGTTCCCAAAAATTCTCACCTTGGGAAAAACTACCATCTTGGAAAATGGCGGGAAAAGTATATAATTATGAAAGCTTTTACTTAAAACGGTATTATTTAATAACTAAACCATTTGGTATAACCATGTTCATTTTCGAAAAGTTCACTATGAAAATATCTACACAAAAATATTATATTAAGTGGTGATATTTTGTATTTAACGGTAGTAATCTATTTATACTTATTTAATAGGCGAGCAGGATTTTGTGACAATCACTCCTCCTAAACTACTGAACCGATTTTCATGTTTTGGTGTCATTGAAAAGAGCCTAACGTGAAGTTGTGCAGGAAACTTTTTTATAGAGAAATAATTTGTGAGTGAGGCCCTGGGGCCCCTTAAAGTTGAGTTTTTTCCCATAAGCTTAACATTGGGAAATAACTATAAGTTTTAAGCAATCAACTGGATAGAGTAAACACAGTTAATCAGCAGGCCATGTTGGCTTTGGAACGGTAACACAATATTTATATGGATTTCATTCAATTGCTCGATTTCGAGCAACAGGTTTACTATAGTTACAGTTAAAAGTTGATTTTTAGCGAATTTCCCCTATAGGGAAGAAGCTATTACCGTAGTCGGCGACGGCATGGTAAGAAATAGGCCCGGGACCATGATAACTTTTCGTTTTGAGGTCCCCAGATGCCAAAAACACCATTTGTTCAAAACTTAATATATATGTACGTGAGCACGATAACTCTCATAAAAATAATCCGATTTTGACGAAATTTTGGTATAAACGTGTAAAGGAGCATTTATGACTTAAGTTTGAAAACTAGACATATCGACCTATCCGAAGGGGTATTTTGAGCGGGTTTTGTACCCCAAAAATGGGTTTTTTGAAGTTTTTACATGTAATATTAAAATACCCCCGTCGCAGCAAATCTGCATACTTAGCGAATTTCCATTGGAGATATAAATGTCTTAATACTACATAAAGCCCTTTACCAAGTTTCATAAAAATATATTCACAAATAATCGATACATACAATTTTAATTATTGAAGAATAACAATAAGAATAACATTGGGGCTGAGTACGCAGGTTTGCTGCATCAAGGAACACAAAAAATGGGTTTTTATGCTAATATCAATACAACTCAACTAGGTGAAGTCATATACCAGTTTTTATTCATTTATGTTCATAATTAAGGGAGACATAGCATTAATTATTATCCATAAGAATAACATGGGGCTGAGTACGCAGGTTTGCTGCTACAGGAGCCTTTTGATAAAAGTTTTTTTTTGAGCAAATATCACTGGACCACAACCAAATGAAGCCGTATACCAAGTTTCGTCAGTATATGATCATAAATAAGCGAGATATAACATTTTTCTTTTCCTCCATAAGAATAACATTAGACAACGTACTGTGTTTAGCACTGTCAATATCTCGGTAACCAATTGATGTAGACGAATGATCAAAATACCGAATTGTGTGTTTTTTAAGCAGAATCCAATGGTAAAAAATAAAATTTGACTATTTGAAAAATTATATTTAAAAAATTCAAAAAAAAAATTTTTGGGGTACAAAAGCCCCCCAAAATACCCCTTCGGATGGAGCAATATGGCTGGTTTTCGAACTTAACGTCATAAATGTTGCTTTACATGTTTATACCAAATTTGATCAAAATCGGATAATTTTTACGAGAGTTATCGTGCTCACGGACACACACACACACACACACACACACACACACACATATATATATATACAGTTTCGAACGAATGGTGTTTTTGGGGGGACCTCAAAACGAAAAGTTATCATGGTCCCGGGCCTAGGTCTTACCATGCCGACTACGGTAATAGCTTCTTCCCTATAGGGGAAATTCACTAATTCCCTATATAGGGGAAAATCGCTAAAACAGCGCATCTCTTTCGTTTTCCAGCCATAATGTGGAGTCTCTTGAACAATTAACGTAACAATTTAATGTATTTTATATCGGTCTATTCAAAATAGCATAGATTTGTGGTTTAAATTCTTTCTATGGCGCCTGGACCATCACTGTCAGTGTCGTCTGTGCTTAAGCTTCCATAATTATCCTCGAAACATAATAATTGATCATAATTGATCCAATTTTGCACGGTAACAGTGAAAAATGTTTTTTTTGTGTCAGGAAACATGTTATGCCGATTTTTGGCAAGATCTTTTAGGTATTTGTATACAATGAACCCAGATTGTTTAGCTAGTCTATTTTATAATATCAGGACTTTTTGTTTCAATTTCAAACAACACTGAATAATTTCACTGGAATAATGCATTAACACAAAATGAATCAAATAGTAAATATAAACATAAATACTATTTTGACATTTCGAAACAAAGTGTGATCAGCTGGATAGGGTATCATGCTGAGATGGAGGAGTGGAAGAAACAATTGAACCTCTCCTTAAGACGCTAGTCTACGGCAAGGAGTTCTATTAGTAGTACTGGAGGCAACACTGATGAACAAAAATTGCGAGCTGTTCTTTGCCAAATTTTGGTGAGGCAAAGAACTACTCGCTGGATACAAACGAGACGGCAAAGGGAATCAAACAAATAGCTATTCATGATTTGAAAATGAATAAACTTATATTTGTTTATTTGCTCATAATTAATCATATTTCACGGCAAGATTAGATACATAAATCAAACGGAAACATGAATTTGTTCCAACTTTTATTCCAGTGTAGATTTAATCATGAGTAAATTCAGGAATAAAACAACGAATCAGGATAGTTAAAAGAACGAGAAATTTGCCCCACCATTGTACCAACCTAACAAAATCACTGGCTCGCTTTTTTGACAAATATCGTTAAGCAGTGTTACCTCCAGTAATACTAATTAACCTCCTTGGTCTATGGTAATACTTAAGCCCGGGACTGTGATAATTTTTCGTTTCGAGGCCCTCAGATGCCAAATTTATGTATATATTTATGTTGTGTGTCCATATATAGGCACTGGTATAAACGTGTAAGGCAGTATACATTTTCATGAGTTCGAAAACCAGACAGATTGCACCATTGTAATATTGCTTGTTTATGAATATCTTTGATAATTTTCCGTTTCGAGGCCCCCAGATGCCAAACTTATGTATATATTTATGTTGTGTGTCTGTAGGCACTGGTATAAACGTGTAAGGCAGTATATATTTTCATGAGTTCGAAAATCAGACAGATCGCACCATTGTGATATATCTTGTTTATGAACATATTATATTGGTTAAACTTGGTATGTTGCTTCATCTGGTGATCCATTCAGGGCCGGATTTAAGCATCTAGGCTACATAGGCGTGTGCCTAAGGGCCCGCACCACATGCTGATACTAGCAAAAAAATCCACCAACTTGGATCTGGGCGGCAATAAGGGCCCTCATCACTGGTTGAGCTTAGGGGCCCACAGCTCCTAAATACGGCGCTGGATCCATTGATATTTGCATAAAAACCCGATTTTGGTGGTCCTTGATGCAGCAAACCTGCGTACTCAGTCCTAATGTTTTTCTTATGGAGAATATATCAAACTTCATACCTCGCTTATTTATGAATGTGCTTTGATGAAATTTGGTAACTGGCTTCATGACTTAGTGAGATACCATTTAAAATTTGCTGAGTGTGCAGGTTTGCTGCAATGAGGGTATTTATATATTTTATTGGATTACAAAAATCCAATAATAATCCAATAATTTTCTACGCAAATAGTACAAACAAACTTAAAGCCACTGAAGTTAGTTCAAACCGAATAAACTTGCCATAATATTATTTACGAGTAAAAAACATCAAGGAGGTTTAATAAATAAGTTTACTTTTTCTATGAGATCTGTTCCTAAGAAGTATGATTTTGATCAAGGTCTGATTTGATGGCTGACAACCAAATCAAAAATAATTGGAACCATCTCAAATGTAATTTTATTTATGTTTGGTTGCACTTTTACAAATTTTAGCACCGAACACAAATTGTACATAGTTGATGTTATGTAATAATTAAGTTAGTCTTAAATATCCCACAGTTCAAATATTTCATGTTTGTAAAATATGGGATAAAAATCCCTCTAGAGGAAACGCTGGTGACGTGGCGCGCCGCCACCATGGCAGGCGCAGTTCTCTGTTGTTGTGGGGTAGAGGGTTGGGAGGGGGGCGTGGTGACCTTGAGACCGACCTTCCCCTCCTGCTGACCTGGTGTTATCTTTTAGCGAATTTCCCCCATAGGGAAGAAGCTATTACCGTAGGTCTCACGGTAAGATCTAAGCCCGAGACCATGACAAATTTTTTTTTAGGTCCCCAGATGACTAAAACACCATTCGTTCAAATTTATATATATGTATGTATATATATATATATATATCTATATATATATATATATATCTATATATGTGTCCGTGAATGCGATAACTTGAGAAAAAACGTCCGATTTCGATGAAATTTGGCTCAAATGTGTAAAGTGACATTTATGACTTTAAGTTCGAAAACCAGAAAAATCGGGCCATGGGAAGGGGGGTTTATGGGGGTTTTAAATTTTCCAAAAATCAGTTTTTTGCATTTTTTACCCTAAAATTTTTAAAACACTTAATTTTGGTTTAGACCATGTTATAGAGCTTAAAAAAACAAATAATATGGTATTTTGAATTATTAAGCTAGGTTAAGTGGTTGCGGATAAAATCCAAAAAAACCTGCTCATAAAATCTCTTATGTTAATCTTATGGGAAAAAGGTTTTTGTCTTTTCCTAAGTTAATTTTAATGTAAACTTCACATTTGCTTTTACTAATCAACTCAGCTCCACAAAACAATCATTTTGGTGTTTAAATTGTGATTCTACGTCCAACCGTTGCAGAGATATTCAAAGTGCTAAACACAGTACGTTGTCCAATGTTATCCTTATGGAGAATAAATAAAATTTGATATCTCCATTATCATTGATGAAACTTGGCACGTGGGGTCACATAGTACTGGTATATTGATATTTGCACAAAAAATTGATTTTTTGTTGATTATCCCCGTAGCAGCGAACCTGCGTACTCAGCCCCCATGTTATTCTTATGGAGAATAAGTAAAATGTAATGACTCCCTTAATTATGAACATAAATTAATAAAACTTGGTATGTGGCTTCACCTTGTTGAGTTATATTGATATTTGCATAAAAACCCATTTGTTTAGTTCCTTGTTGCAGCAAACCTGCTTACTCATCTCCCATGTTATTCTTATGGAGAATAATTAAAATGTTATATAGTGCTTACTTATGATTGAATATTGATTAAACTTGGTGTGTGGCTTCACCTAGTTAAATTATATTTATATTTGCATAAAAACCAATTGTTTGTGTTCCTTGTTTCAGCAAACCTATATACTCATCACCAATGCTATTCTTATGGAGAATAATTAAAATTGTATATATCGCTTATATATGAATATATTTTTATGAAACTTGGTATGCGGCTTTATATGGTATTAAGACATATATTATGCATTGGAAATTCGTTGAGTACGCAGGTTTGCTGCGACGGGGGTATTTTCTCTTTAATTCATTCCAATTTCCTGGAATACCTTCCACCTCCCCCCTGGCGCTTGGGCCGGCGTTATCTCTATTTTATTGATTCTTTCATTCTAATTTCCTGGATAATGTATTAATTTTCTGGAATGTCATTCATTTAGTTTTGTTTAAATGCTTTCCTTTTTTGTGTCTATATTAATTTGTAAATCATATGCTTTACACTTAGTTTTCTGGTCAGTTTATTTATTTCAATTAGTTTAGTTGATTTAAATTAATTATTATCATTTTCAATGTTTTATATACTAATTTCGCTGCGTTAAACATGTAAATCTCATATTTAGGGTCACCCGGGCGGGGTTTGTTAAGAAGGTTTTTGTCATAAGGATTCTTTGAGTTCTATCAAATTCTGCAGTCTCTTTTTTCTGCTACCTATTTTATTCTTAGCAAAAAAATGTAGTTTATTAGGTTTACAATTTCCCTTTATTTTAGATTTGGTGATGCTTGGTAAACTCACTTTTGATTGTGTTATTGAACAATTCAAAAGTCTTATTAATTTCAATTTTGACAGTGTACCACACCCATGGTTTTATTCTATGTAGAGTTTAAGTCTGGGTTATAAATTTCCAATCCTTCATGTTAACTAAACAACAAGCTTAAAACTATCTCAACTAATTATTAACTGATTTTGAATAATATTAAGCCCATTCAATTCCAAATACAAAAAAAAACACACACTTGCCATTGCTCGCTTTTGTACAAAAAAGCTTAGAAATGGTATAAAATGCATGGTGGTTTTTGCTTTAGCAAAAAAATTACCAATACTATTCCCTTGAGGGCCCTGTCTGACCTTTAGTTAAAAAGTAAATTAATATATATAAATATTTAACAGACGATAGGCGTAGCATCAGAGTGATGACACGTTCAGCCGCACCCCACACATCAAGCAATAAGAGAGAAGTGCCACTGTATATAGGGACTAACCCCTCTCCTAACGACTAGACAGCTGGCGCCTTCGCATCAGGTGCAGGTGACGCAACTGAATACGTTTCAACTGAAGCTTGAAATAGCCCTCAAACAATGAATATTTACGTGAATAACAGAGTCATAAAAACCAATAACTGAGTCATCATTTTGAAGATTGATTTTACAGCTAAATGTAAAAAATAAACAAACCAATTAAAACCATAAAAATTATAATTTAACGGGTGATTCTCACACAACATTTTCAGAAACCAACGGGACACCGTCAAAAGTCTGAGAGTGTTAGGATGAAAGATTATAATAAAACACAAAGGTACATGATTTAATGAATTTATTTAAAACCTTAATACATGTACAATACTTATTATGTATTGATAATTAAAAATGATATTTATGAATGAAAACATACACCATTATTTATTTGTTCACAATAATATATTAATTATATTAAAAGTAGAAACACGCAGAGAAGACTGAAACAGCACAAAAGACCAGCAAAAACTGGATGATTGAGCCCATGTGCTGGCACTACTCAGTACTGTACTATACAACAAGTAAAATATGATACGTAAAAAAATAAAACTGCAATACAACTCATGGTTGACAATGTTAACAATATCAAACGACCAGTCATTCGTGACGAAAGAAACTTATCAAGGCAATTGGTTTGGAACAGCAATCAAATGTACAATCCCTACTATGTCATTAACAAAATTATCATTTGGAAAAAATCAAACTGAAGTCATGATATGAGAGGGTCCTAATTTAAAATACTGCTTCCAATTACAGTGTAACTTCATTTAGATATATTTCACCATTCATGAAAATTAAAATAACTCAAAAACTAAAACAATACAAAATACAGATTATATTTAATAATTTATTATGCTAACATGACTATTTGACCCCAACATATTTTTCAGTAAGCAAAGGCAGTGGGTTAAGTTAAATTACTTAGATTAAAAATGCACTTTGTACAGCCTCTTAGAGAACAATTTTACAAATATGAACAACCTTCCTTCCGTACCAAGAGACTGAGTTTGTTGAGTACAATATGAAATACAAATACTGTTCTATGGCTGATACTACATATAATAAAAATATTGCACTATGAAATAATCAAGATATATTTGACTAATACTGATTTTCGTTTAGCAAAATTAAAATTGTTGTTTTCGTTGCATAAATTTCAAGCTAATGAGGTCTTAAAAAACACAGAATGATTAACTTTATAACTATTTCTGAAAACTTTAAGCGAATCAGTTTTTTGCTTGAAATGCTTATAAATTTATTTCAATCACTAAACTTGAAGCGGTATTTAATTTCCTTTGAATTTTGTGTAACACGAACAACAATTTATTTCCAAAACTGTTTATGTAATGACGTTACAATAATAACACATTTTAATTTGATAATGCCTCTATAAGTTTTTAGATGATCAATCTTTATATATATATATTTTTTAAGTGAAAATGGAGTTGTTAGTAAACTAACAAATTCTCCTAATATCCAAATACCCAAACATTATGTTTATTAATTTGACACAATAGAACAATTTTGAAACCCCTGTAATGGATGAAAGTAATTAATGCCAAAGCCGAGTAAGGGAACTCGAAACCACAGTAACGACTCATCATTCTTCGGAGACGAGTTTTGAGTTTGAGGAAGATAGTTTACAATAGATGCTTTTAAATATCAGTAATTTTTAAAACCGCAGTTAAATATTCCGCAAGTATATATTGTTAAATATCAGTTAATTGTAAATGATTATACCTATTACCAAAATCATACACATTTTTGCTTAACATTTCAATCAGAAAAAAGAACCACAGTCAACCTTAATCTGAAGGAAACTTAAAAAAGCAAGCTTAAGGATTTAGAAAGGAGAATAATAGATATAGAGAATAAGTTTTGCACGAGGACCTTTTATTCATACAAAAGGTATGAAAGGTAGAAGCATCGTGTTGTAAAATTACTTTAAATCCAAAGACATGAGTCAAACCAAACCCATGGATCATGAGGTTGGTTGCAAAGACATGATCTTTTAACCTTTTTTGTTTATGCTTTCCCATAATTTATAATGAAAGATTGGCCTTTTCGGTTGAATGTTCGCTGTTTTTAGCTGCGATGCCCCAGTGAGTTTTCAAGAAAACTTCGGTAGTAATATTAAAAGAATAAGTTTTTTACTTCTACATTTGTTCCATCTAATTTTCCTAAATTCCAATCCCATGCTTCCCCCCTCACGGCTCGCTCCCCGGAGAATCATCACGACTGGAAATGTTTCAAGCGCATAAGCAGAAAGGAATAAATACCTCAAAATAATAATAGCTTAAAATATTACAAGCAGCTAAAATAAATAATAGTACGCGTGTTCACAGCCTTCCAAACACTGAAGGAAAGTTGCTTAGCCTTTGCTCTCCACGACGACAGTGCTGAGTCCAGACTTGCTCACTGTTGTCTTGAACTGTTCCGGGATGGGGAATTCAGTCTGGAACAACCACAAGTTATACCATGGTTGTATAGTGAACAGTAACTTATTAGTAACGTTTATATTTCCTTAAATGTTAAGTAACAAATTGGAGGTAGTCTTTGTGTAAAGAAAGTAGACTACAATAACTGAAAATAGTAAACAAAATTATTTGATGAGTATAATTTTAATCTCCTTACTGAAATTATTGTTGTAGAGGCTAAATGTAGAAAAATAGAGAAGTAATTAGTTTAAAATGTGTACTGGATTTTCCAAAACCTCTCCACATTTCTCGAAAAGGAAAAGATTAGGAATATCCTCAAATAAAATGTTAAACTGACAAAATAAAAGGTAAAGCATTAAAACAACTATTATTAAAAATAAAAATAATTTCTTGAGTAGCATATGTGTTGTTACAATGAAACGGAATCAAATAAACTGCGTCTCACAACACTACAAAATATATTTACACTTACATAAAGACATAAATAGACACAAAAAATTGTACAAATTTATCAATTTCAACCAGTTACACCGGTCACCAGGCCCATACAGAGAATGACAGAATCAAAATGGCAAACAGCTTATATACCAGTGGCTACCAGCAGTTTCGGAAACAAGTTGTGATAAGTACCACCACAGTCAAAGTTGACATGTTTATTAATCAATTTACATTTTCCCTAAAAAATACTAATTTTTTGCCTTGTACCATGTTTTGTGTACATTTACCATCTTCTATGAATTCCAGTACAAGTTTAAATATATTTTGTAGTGTTGAGTCGTAGTCAGGGTTCCCACTCAAACTTAATGATCAAATTCACGGGTTTTTCACAGTTTTCAAGGTCTAAAAATTGTCAATTTCACGGTCGAAATATTAAAAAACATATCCTATACCGGTTGCAAAACAACAACGCAGACGCAGCGCAGCGGTCAAATACTAGTTAAAACTTTCCAACATTCCAATTACGATGTCACAGAACCATAAAACCATACCATACATCCCAAGTGAACCTTTTAAAAAATAAGAACTATTTTAGAGTTTCTTATTGTTTTATTGTCGTCGTAAGTCATGTCATTAGTCTATCGGTTATCGGTTGCTGGTTTGGTGATTTCTACTTCGCTCAGTGTTGCCAATCACTTTATCCCGAATTACCCTCGATCCTCGTCAAAATTACCCTCAAAATCTAAACTTCTGTATTTGAGTAAAGAGTGCTAATGAAATAAAGGAAATGTGCTTGAAATTTGATAGGTTTGAGGAGCCGCCTATAGATGTCACTGATGTATAATTAATTTTAAAGTTTAGAATAAAGAATGAAAATAGAAGTTACATACGCCAGCCAGTTTTTGTCTCAATTTTTTCATGCGAGATATAACGGATTTTTCTCAGAATTTATTTTACTGCTTAAAAAATCACAGTATATAAATGATTAACAGCTGATGCAATTTTGTTTACAGCCATAAACGCCAATTATAAAATAGCTAACGCTGTCTATCTTTCAGTCTATCAACTGCTAGGATTAGGTAGGCGGAGACAGGTGACAATAATCCCTATTTTCTATTTTTGTTATTTATTGTCTGGTTGACGTTAAAACTTGCAGACATTACTGCAACTTAGCGGACTTCTTGTCGTCCTGGCACTCGTGGCTCTTTCACGTTTTTAACATGAGACAATCACTGTACATGTAATCCTTACTCAAGCTTGATTTCTGTCATGGAGTTCGTGAGTATTCGTCAGAGTCACAAAATCGAAAGGGTCGATAAAGCAGAGAAATGTAGTAGACCTAATTTAATCATAAATAAACATCAATGAATGTATAATAAGTATATAACAGAGGATAATTAAATTTGTATATTTTTAAAGGCTTTAGTAAAATTACCCCTTTTTACCCTCGAAGTTCAAAATTATCACCGGCAAGGGTAATTTCTCTCGAAGTGGCAACGCTGACTACGCACCGTGTAAACGGAATGGGCGAGTTACTGACGCGACAGTTGTATAGTAGTGATGGGCAGTGCGATTCTTTTTAGCAAACCTATTCATTTGAATCACTCGATTCAAAAGAATCGAAATTTGAACCGATTCATTTAGTTAGTTTTGATTCATTATCTGCCCTCGCCGTATAATGTTAACGAATCGGTTGTTATAGATTATTTGGCCGTCCTGTTATGTTACGACTCCAATATGCGATATGCGAACCGATATTCCAAGTGATGCAATGAAATTTGACTATCGAACATCACAAATTATTATTGCGCAGCCGCAAACTCCTTAAAGAACCAATAAGCAAGCGTTTAGACGGATTAGCTGATATTCAAAGTTAGCTGAATGACATAACAACAATCGGTTCGCAAACCGATAGTCCAATTAATCAGCACCAGCAGATATGATATTGTAAAGAAAGAGAGGTCAAAACAAAATAGATTTGCATGGAATTGTGGGATTTCACAAAACCTTTGCCGCGCATACGCAAACCAATGAGACTGCGTTTAGCAATCTCTCCTCTTGTCCGTCTCCCTCCCCTTCTTTCCGCTTCAACTTCCCCCCAACCATTTCTCAGCGTAAACGCAATTGAATCGCGAACCACGATGGTCTACACCGATTCGTGAACGAAACCGAGCAACATAACCGAGGCATATTTACCAGAGTTGATTCGCGCCACGAATTGGTTCTTTTAAAAGTTGAATCATGATTCATCTGATTCACTCGATAATTCGTTCGATTTGAACGTTTCGTTCGCGAATCGCCTCTCACTATTGTATAGTTAACAGTCTAGATACAGTAGTTGTCTACTGTCACCAACTAATACAAAACAATAGGCAAATGACATACAGTAAAGAAGACACTTAAACGGTCTTACACAAGTGTCAGTCAGCAGTCTGTTGACAGTGAAAAAAACACCAGCAACTTAACAACTGTCGCCCGAGTCGTTCCTTTGCACCGTGGAAACCAGAACCAATCTTAAATTAGTGATGTGCGATACGTATCGTATCGGAATATCGCGATACGCTAGGGACGATACGACGATATTTTGTCCCGATATTTTTGAAACGATACGTATCGTATCGCCTAAAACGATACTTGATTTTGTATCGGCACATAGAGACGATAATTCGATATTATTTTCTTGGCTGTAAAACAATGAGGTTATATTTATATTCAACAAGAATTCTTCAAAAGTCTTCTTTCTGTGATACTACAATTAAAACCAATGGAAATACCTCGAATGGCCGTATTTTTAACTGCAGTGTGTAATACAGTATACGTCGTATCGTTTATGCACAATATGTTAAGCGATACGATACGCGTATCGCGATACACAGCACCGATACGATACGGCCGATACGATATCTGACTCCGATACGTATCGTATCGCCGTATCGCGATACACGGCCGTATCGCACATCACTATCTTAAATCATCCGCACAGCTGCAATCTGCAAGTAGGCAGACGACGCGGTATTCACCATATTTACAACGTACTAACAACAGTAATAATTCTGTTGTACATTTCCCTATCTGAAAACACATGTGATTTTTCTGATAAGATTTTTTTTATTGTTTTTCAAGTTTGATATATTTTTAAGGTTTGATATTGAAATTCATGGCTTATTCCAGGTTTTTTCACGGTATACGAAATTCACGGCTTATTCAAGGTTTCACGGTTGGGTGGGGACCCTGGTAGTTTGTTTATTTTATCTTGTTTAAAAAGTAAAGGAACACAAAGCTAAACCGAGTGTTATGTAAACAAATGCAACTTACAAAATCTCCATTTCCTTTAGGGACTAAAACGTTCATTTCCGAGGACTTTGAGCTAACGATCTCCACATCCAGTGACTCCGGACTGAGGTACATCTGACAGCCATCCGTTTTGTCGATGGATATTGTTGGCACCTTCCCCAGCACCTGCGACCCAACGGTTCGATTACAGTGACTGGATGTTGGACGTTTGATTAAGAGTTACACAATGACATCAGTCCAGTCTCTGCTTGCTGACCCACAGTGTGCCAGCTTGACAATAGCAACTGCTGTTCTTGTGCCCTACATTTGTTCATATTTAATTTGGCCAGAGTATATCCTTCTTCTATCCTTATACAGTGTGTTACAAACATGAAATGATATTTCACTAGCATGTTTGTTAGTTACTTACAATAAAAAAGTTTAAAATTTAAGTATACAGTTAAATTAAAATTTTTAATATGTCCTGTTCTCCATGTATTCAACATTTTGCAATTTTCACTAGATAATTTATATCTCTGCAATGGTTCAACAGGATGATTTCAAATTTTGTGAAGCTCCTTGTTTAGACCTAAACTACAAAAAAACTATAAGCTTAATGTGATAAACTGTTTACAAAATTATAGCCAAGTAAATTATTAAACAGAAAAACTAAAATACCGTCATTTTAATCTCCAAAAGTGAATTACGTTTAATTGATTCTCTTTCAAACAGTATGACTTAAAACGTTTGCATAAAAGGTAAAAGTAAAATGTTGGTATGCAATTTTGAATATGGGCTGCCTTTTGCAACTGTAATACCCAACTAAAAACCTTTTTTCCTCAGAAGTAAATTAAGTATTAAAAAGCAAGACTCGACATTTGTTATTACAATCAAAATAGTAAAAACCTTTGAAAAACTGTACCTGCATCTGAACAGACTGACAGTTGACAAATTCGACTGAGGAGACGAGAGAGTCAAAGACAACGGCGGACTTGCGACAAGAGTCGAGGAAGATGGAGTTGACCTTCCCCTTGACGGTGAGAGTGGACTCAAGGCAGCCGTACATGTAGACAACGTTGTTCATCTCTGCGCCGTCCACCACAAGGTTCCGGTTGCCCCTCTGGTGTTCCTGTGGGACAGACATGATGTGATCACAAGGAGTTGCGACAAGAGTCCAGGAAGATGGAGTTGACCTTCCCCTTGACGGTGAGAGTGGACTCGAGGCAGCCGTACATGTAGACCACGTTGTTCATCTCTGCGCCATCCACCACGAGGTTCTGGTTGCCCCTCTGGTGATCCTGCGGGAAAGACACGATAGGATCACAAGGAGTAGCGACAAGAGTCCAGAAGGACGGAGTTGACCTTCTCCTTGACGGTGAGAGTGGACTCGAGGCAGCCGTACATTTAAACCACGTTGTTCATCTCTACGCGTCTACCACGAGGTTCCGGTTGCCCTTCTGGTGTTCCTGCGGGACAGACACGATGGGATCACAAGGGGTAGCGACAACAGTCCAGGATGATCGAGTTGACCTTCGCCTTGACGGTGAGAGTGGACTCGAGGCAGCCGTACATGTAGACCACGTTGTACATCTCTGCACCGTCCACCAAAAGATTCCAGTTGCCCCTCTGGTGTTCCTGTGGGACAGACACGATGTGATCACAAGAGTCCAGGATGATGGAATTGAAATTTTCCTTGACGGTGAGAATAGACTCGAGGCAGCCGTACATGTAGACGATGTTGTTCATCTCTGCGCCGTCCACCATGAGGTACTGGTTGTCCCTCTGGTGTTCCTGCAGGACAGTTATGATGGGATCACAAGGAATAATCTAGAACTATGTCAGTTTGAATCAACTGGAGCTTGGTTTAGGCTACTTGCTTTAAAGGCTTTAGGCTACTTGAACGTGGAAGGCCAAGTTCTGCCAGTATTAACCCGTATTCACAGACAATATAGGAACACAACAACATTTTATTTTGGTTTTTAGCCTTATTTTGTGCAGGGTGACTTTTGTTTTAATTGTACTGTTTATTTACATTTTGATTGATCATCGAATGTATATTGTTAGGCCTATGTGTTTTAGTACAAGGACACATTGAAAATTCACCTGTCTAAGGGAAATTCCCTATAATAGATGTTATGTGACGTAATAAATAAATATACATCTATGTTCTATTTGATTTGTTTCCTTGTCTCTAAAATGTATTCTATTTTTTAGTTTTTAATATGTGAAGTGATCTGTGATAAATGTGAATAGAATCTTTGATCCGTCCGCACAACACTATGGTTAGACTCACCCCCACGCACAGATGGGACAGTCTTTACAGGGCTTCTCTAATGCATTATTCTTGTATTGCATTTGTATTTAATGTTTCTTCATGGAATAAATTATATTGAACTGAACTGAAATAGAATCTCAATCAATTGTCTAACTGCTAAACTCAACAAAGCAATAAGTTCCTACATATTTCTATAAAATGAGATAGGCTAACACCATATTAATTTTGGTAGATTCAAGAACACAACTTACAACAAGCCACTTCTTGCCGTCTCTGGCAAAGACGGGGGGTTTGTTGGAGGCGGGGCCCTTCGCCGGGCTGGGGGCTTGAGTAGCGGGGGCGGCGGCGGCCTTGAACGGAGCAGGGCCTGTCCTCAGCCCAGGGTTCTTGTGTGTCTGCATGTCCGAAGTCACCTTCTTGAGACCTGCATGCACAACTACATCACACACTACGTCATACACAGCCCCTACATCGTATCGGACGCAAACTGCTACACAGTGTAGTTTGATGGTGGTGTGAGGAAATGTAACCGAAAATGTGAGAAGGATAATTGAAAGCGATGTAAGAAAGAACTAAGCAGATTGTGTGCACTCGCCTACATACAGACGTAGGAAAACGTGTAGAGAGTACACTGCCGTTTTTAAAAATACATACGATTTTTAAAATGTAATACTAAGAATGTTTGTAATTATTTAAAATGTAAAACAACTGAATCACTATTTTAAATGTTAAATTCCATTAATTAGTGGTATCTTCATTACCTTTTAATCATGATAATACTAGGTTAAAAACTCATAAGGGTGAAATAGAACAAATGTAAAAGTTGCCTTTGCCACCACCCTGTGTTTGAAGTTAGTTTAGATGGACAATAGACACAGGGCCATGGGCCCGTGAAAGCTGAGTACGGCCCTGAATAGACATGTTTATTTCACGATTTTACACAGACATGACCTCACTAAGATTGGTGGGCATACACAATTTATCCATGGTATGCAGCTGGCCATAGTATTCATTATGTTAGGATTAAACTTTGAAACCTGCTGATTGCCTTTTGGAAACGAAACAGGTATAATAAATTGTATTTTGCACATATAAATAATTGTTGTGCATATTGCAATCTGGCACACATACCTAATAGGGGTTTTCTCATGAGAGAACTTATGAAATATTGGCAATTTCTTTACATGTGACACTCTTCACAACAAATTTAGAGTTAGTGGTACACTGTAATAATACATAATCAGTACAATGCTAGTAATATAAGTAAACAACCTACTTAGTGGAGGGACACATGCCATAAACACATTTACATTGAACAACTTCATTGAGATATAAATAAAATGTCAAGCAGTTGTGAAGATAATATTGCAAAATCTATAGTAAAAATAGAATCACGCTAATGAAAATCTAATTTGAAAAAGATAATATTTCTATACATGGATTTTAAAATTGGAAATAAGTGATGAAAGAATCAGTGCAAGGCTGCAACCACAAATGCAAATTGATACAACAGCTATTTAGATACTTAGCTAGTGGAATCATCAGCTGACAAACAATTATATAACTCAAGCTTTGTATCAATAAAATTAAACAATGCATAGTTGGAGAAATAAAAAACTGTATTTAGCTTTGAAATGTAAAAAAATATAACAAAAGGATAGAGAGAAATAAACTATCATGGAGTAATTTAGTGCATAGAAGAAAATGTGGGAATTTATTAATTTTACTACAATTAATATACTAATCAATACGAGATAGGGCAAAACAAAGCAACATTAACAATCTCTTTTTAAGTCAAAACTATCTGTATGCAATTGGCTTTATAATAAGCGACAGACTTTAGAAGCGTATATTTTCTTGAGTTTTGGAATTGCACAGGTCATTTACGACATAGAAACAATACCTTTACAAATAGATTTTTACAGACAACTCGGCTTAATAGTGACATTAAACATGACAATTCGGAAGAGCAATAAAACGTTATTCTAAATTACTTCTGCAAAGCATCAACAAACAATTTGAATAGACAACAGCACTTCATGGCTCAAGACTTCATTTACATTGTATATACAAATTTAAAGGAAATAAAATGACCAAATCAAATCTATCCTTTCCAAGTTTTAATTTCATGCAGCAATGACATAGTTCGACATCATTTTCAAGAAGCAAACTTTTTTACTTTTCTACTTTTTACAATATGACCGAAACAAAGAAATAAGATGACAAAACTCTAAAGTAAACCTAGAGATAAATATTCTAAAGTTAAGAATTTTGTTCATAAAAATAAATTTACAAGTGCAAACTATCAACTGATCAATATGAAAGTGACAGCACACGTTTAGCAGAAAAGCTCAAAATCAAATAATACATTTCAAAATGCACACCAAATATTTAATGCCAAAGACCCGAAATTGCTGACTGCTGTATTTCATGGAACTAACTGATGCAACAAAGAAAACATGCTTTGGCTATGTTCTGGTTTATACTAACAAAATTAATTTGACCTGAGTCAATAATAAATGGTTGCACAAACAAAATTTGATTATTTCCCTTGTTCTGTCTGGGAATGAATTTGTTTGGTCTGCATCCAAGCAAAGGCAACAGCAGCAGTCAACTAACATCAAACTTCATAACAGCTGTGCTTGTAGCTCATCCGTGCAATACCAGGGATGTTCTGAACACAATGTTTACAAAATTGGAGATTGTTTAAAGTCAGCTTATTAGTCTTAATAACTTTCACAGGATTATTTTTCTGGTGATATAAATCAGACAGTTAGTTGTGTGTTCAACGGGTAAGAGTCTGATAGTATTTTTGGAATAAATTTTAAAAATCCAAAATAATTTAAAAAGGTATTTTTTCAAAGAAGGTGAAATAATTTAATATGCAATAAGTTTAAAATTGAATGCTCGTGTGTATGAATTTTATTTATTAGAACATCCGTTTGGCTGCTTCAGCTCAATTTTACACTAGTTGGAATAAGCTCAATTTTCCTTAGTTTTTAAATATTAGAGAGGGTTGAACATTTTTAAAATTAACATATACAAAAGTTCACGTTTCTACCTTATCTATAAGTTGAATAAAATTTATTTAATTCAGTCAAATTGTGGGTGAATTACACATGCAGTTGTAATGGTACTAACGGAGTTAGGTCCGCTCCATTTGGTGCTTTGTTTCAATTTATAATTTTGTGCAGCAAAAACATACTTCAACCTTTTTAAGAAGCATACATTTTTCTTCTTTTTATTTTTAACACTATGATTAAAAAAATGAATATGACTAAATTCTAAAGTAACCCTACAGATAAATATCCTAAAATTAAGAATTTTGTTCAATAAAAAAAAAGTACAAGTGCAAACTATGAATGGAACAATAAGAGCAAAACTGAGAGCACACATTTTTCAGTACAGCTCTAAATCAAATATTAAATATCAAAATGCATGTCAAACAGTAATCCCAAAGACTCACACTGCAAACAGCTGTTCTTGGAACTAAACGATGCAACAAATAAAACATGCTTTGACTATGTCGTACTATGTTTGACTGGTTCGTACTAACAAGTAAATTTGACAAGAGTCACCAAACATAAGGTTACACAAACAAATATCTATTATTTCCCTTGTTCTGTTTGGGAATAGAATTTGTTTGGTCTGCATTCAACCAAAGACAATGACAGCAGTCAACAAACATCACAACTTCATAATTGTCGTGCTTGTAGCTCATCTGTGCAATACTAGCGTTATTGTCAACACAATGTTTATAAAATTAAAAAATATTTAATGTAAGCCTATTAGTTGAAATAATTTGCATAGGATTTTGCCTGGTGAAATAATTACGACAGGTAGTTGTGTCTTCAGTGGTAAGAGACTGAAGATATTTTTGGATAAGTTTATAAAATCCAATATAATTTTAAAATTTTTCTTTTTCATAGAGGGTGAAGTAAGTGCATATAGTCATTACTACTACTACTACTAATGCTATGTACAAGCTATAAACTAAACTGAAGGCATATAAATTTATGGTCTTTAAGCATAATATTAGAGAGTGATTTAAAATACCCAAGGATGGAAAGATATAGCAAGCAGCCACAGAATCAAAGCTAAAAATCCAATGCTCATGTTTTTTTTTATACTTTTAAATGGAACATCCATTTAGCTGTGCTACAGCTCAAATGTACACCAGTTAAAATATGCACAAATTTCCTTGGTTTATAAATTTTAGAAGGGTTGAGAACATTTTAAACTGTTAGCACATATACAATTTTAAGTTTCTACATTATCTATAAGTTGTACAGAATTTGTATACCTCTGTCGAATTGTGTGTGTATTACACATGCAGTTGTAATAAGTCGAAGGGTTCAATTTGTTAAACAAGTTAAATAAATAGCTTTGCTTTTTTATAGGTTCAACCAGTACTATTGGCTATAGTCACTTGAGCAACCAAACAAAGAAAACCGCAGTTACATCTGATGACTAATAAAAACATTATGTTAACTAACCTAATAGATTATGGAATTCCAGAGGTAATTTACAACATGGAAACATTTAGAAACCAATACTACAATTCGCATTTGTCTGTGGCTCCATGCGTCCGTTCGTCCGTCCGCGGCTGTTTCTCGAGCTGTTATGGCTCCCAAGCTACGAAAAGATATTTTTTAGGGGTAAACAAGGTCGGGGAAGCTGCACGTGTCGTTAGTTTCTTGAAAAGCAACCTTATTTGAGTGAGCTTAAAGTTTTATGTTTTTGGGCCATTTTAGCGGAGCCGGGAGTATTCAGCTGTGGATTTCCATGTCCACAAGCTTTGTTCCTGAAACAGCTGATTATTTCCTGCGGTCGCAATAGCGGCCGTCAATACTAGTGTGTTAAAAATGAGCAATTTGGAAGTGCAGTAATACATTATTCTAAATTACTTTTGCAACAATATGAATAGGCAACAGCGTGATACTTGATGGCTCAAGACACATTTACATTATGTTTACACGCATTACATGTGCATTATGCATTCACGTTTATATTCACTTTATGTATACGGAGAATTTAAAGGAAATTAGATAAAAATGTAAACATTACAAAAAAAATTGTTTGTTTAAGTTATAATTTCGTGCAACAATGACATAGTTCAACAGCCTTTTTTATAATCTGACATTTTTCTACTTTTAACAGTATGAGCAAAACAAAAAATGAAGTTAAGCAAACTCTCAAGAAACCCTAGAGATACATATCCTAAAATTAAAAATGTGGTGCATTAAAAATAAATGTATAAGTGCAAACTATGAACTGAAAAATACGAGTAAAACTGACAGCACATGTTTTGCAAAACAGTTCTAAATCGAATATTAAATATCAAAATGCACACCAACTGTTAATGCCAAAACCCGACATTGCAGACAGCAGTGTTTCTTGGAAATAACCGAGCAACAAGGAAAACATGATTGACTAAGTTCTAGTTTGTACTAACAAAAGTTACTTTGACAAGACCAGCAATAGCAGGTTGTGTAAACAAAAGCAAATTATTTCCCTTGGTCTGTCTGGGAATAGAATTTATTTTGTCTGCATTCAACCACAAGCAACGATAGCAGTCAACAAAAATCATAACTTATTGCCATGCTTATGGCTTATCTGTGCAATACTAGGGTTATGCTGAATACAATGTTAAACAAATTAAAATATGTTTAATATAAGGTTTTTTAGTCTAGCTTTCATTTTTTTTTTGTTGAAGGAGATTTTGTTAACTCCAAAATAATCTAATAATTTTACTTTATCAAAAGCAACTTTTTTACTAGCCAACTTTTTTATTTATCAAAAGGGGGTGAAATCATTGAATCAGGTCTTGACTACTACTGCTATGTACAAGCTATAAAACAAAATGAATGCAAGTAAATTTAAGAATCTTATTGGAGATTGATTTAAAATGTAGCTCTACCTAAGGATGGAAAGATGTAGCAAACAGCCAAAGAATCAAAAATAAAAATCCAATGGTTGTTTTTTTTGTTTTTTTAATGGTATGTATATTTAGCTGTTACAGATCAAATATACACTAGTTACAATATGCTCAATTTTCCTTGGTTTTTGAATTTAAGGAGAGTTGACAATTTTTAACTGTTACCACATGCAAAATTTCAAGTTCCTATCTTATTTATAGCTGTACAGAATTTGTAATGTTATTTACAGAGTCAGTTTCGCACCACTTAAAGGTTCCAGTAGTTTATAAATTTTGAAAATCAATTTACAGGATAACAGTCGGTGGGGTCAATATTTCTGTTAAACAAGTTAAATAGCTTTGCTCTTTTATAGGTTAAATATATACTATTATTGTCACTTCAGCAGCCAACCAAAGAAAAGCCCAGAATCACTTTAAACCTGACAAAAAATGAAAACGCAACGCTAACCAACCCAATAGAATTTGGGATTTCCACAGGTTATTTACAAAATGGAAACATTTAAACATAATTTTTACAGACAAGGCAGCATATTAGTGATATTAAACATGACAATTTGGAAGTGCAGTAATATGTTATCCTAAATTACTTTTGCAAAGCATCAGCAATATGAATAGGCAACCGAGTGATACTTGATGGCTCAAGTTACTTTTTCTTTTTTACATACGAGAAATTGAAAAAAAAAACAATGCGGTAAAATTGCAAACATTATTTTAAATCAAATCTATTTTCTAAGTTTTAATTTCGTGCAACAAATTACGTAGTTTAAACTCCTTTTTAAGAATACATTTGTTTACTTTCATATCAATACAACCAAAACAAGAAAATGAAGAGATCAAACTCTAAAGTAACCCTAGAGATAAATATCCTACAGTTAAGAATTTTGTTTCTTAAAAATGAATTTAAAAGTGCAAACTAAACTGAACAATATTACTGAAACTGACAGTACTTGTTTTGCAGTATAGCTCTACATCAAATATGAAATATCAAAATGCACATCAAACAGTTAATGCCAAAGACTCGACATTACAGGCAGCTGACGAATTGATGCAACAAGGAAAACGTGCTTGGCTATGTTCTGGTTCGTACTAACAAAACTTAATTTGACATAAGTCAGCAATAGAAGGTTGCACAAACAAAATATGATTATAATATTCCCCTTGTTCTGTCTGGGAACAGCATTGTTTAGGCGTGCATTCAACCAAAGGCAACGACATTAGTCAACCAACATCACAACTTCGTAAGTATCTTGCTCGTGACTCATCCGTGCAATACTAGGGTTATTCGTTATTCTTAATACAATGTTTACAAAATTAATAATTGTTTAGTATCAACTTTTTAGCCTAAATAACATCCACAGGGTTATTCTGCCATGATTAAGACAGTTGTTGTGTCTTCATTGGTAAGAGACTGAGAAAATGTTTGCATAAGTTTGTTAAATCCAAAATAATTTTTGTACTTTTTCAAAGAAAGTGATGAAATGATTGCATATTGTCATTACTACCACTGCTAAGTACAAACTATTCAAATAGAGTGCAAGTAAATTTAAGGGCTCTAAACATAATATATATTAGAGAGAAATTTAATTTCCATCTGAGGATGGAATGATATAGCAAAAAGCCACAGGAACAAAGCTTAACTAATGCTCATGTTTGTTTATTTGTTTTTTTTTTATTGGTACACGTGTTTGGCTGCTACAGCTCAAATGTAAACTAGTTGGGAGATGCTCAATTTTCCACAGTTTTAAGGTTTTAGGAAGGTTGAGAATGTTTCAATTATGTGCCCATGCAAAATTTAAAGTTTCTATCTAATCTATTAGTTGTAAAGAATTTGCAAACCACAGTTATTGTGAGATACACATGCAGCTGTAGTGTTATTTACAGAGTCAGGTCCGCTTTCATTTGGCGGTCCCAATAGTTTATCAAATCTTGAAAATCAATTTATAGGAATGACAGTTGGTGGGGTAATTATTTCTGTTAAATAGCTTTGTTCATTTAAAGGCTCAACCTTCACTCTTATTGGCACTTCAGCAGCCAACCAAAGAAAACCCCAGAATAACTAGAGTTATGGAATTCCAGAGGTCATTTACAACGTGGAAACATTTACAAGTATTGTTTACAGATATGTCAGCATTGTGATATTAAACATTTTGAACAATTTGAAAGTGCAGTGCATACATTATTCCAAACTACTTTTGCATAGCACTAACACTATGAATGTGTAATACTTCATGGCTTATATATGCGGGGAATTTAAAATGAATAAGATAAAAACGCCAAAATTACAAAGTATAATCTACTTTCAAAGTTTTAATTTCGTGCAACAATGGCATAGTTCAACATCCTCTTTAAAACGACATCATTCTACTTTTTTATTTTTTAATAATATGACCAAAACAAAAACTAAGACAAGTAAACTCACAAAGAAACCCTAGGGATAGATATCTTAAAATTGAGAATTTTCTTAATTACAAATAAATTTACAATTGCAAACAATCAACTGAACAATACGAGTGAAACTGAAAGCGCACAGTTTGCAGTAGAGCTCTAAATCAAATATAAAATATCAAATTGTATATCAAACAGTTAATGCCAAAGACAAGATTGCAGACAGCTGTGTTTCTTGGAACTACCCGAGCAACAACAAAAACATGCTTGGCTATGTTCTGGTTCGTACTAACAAGGAAGTTATTTGACAAGAGTCACCCACAAAAGGTTGCACAACAAAAACTGATTATTTCCCTTGTTCTGTCTGGGAATAGAACTTTTTTGGTCTGCATTCGACCAAAGGCAACGACAGCAATCAATAAACTTCATAAGTGCCGTGCTTGTGGCTCATCCATGCAAGACTAAGGCTGTTCTGAATACAATGATTACAAAATTAAAAATTGTTAGTACAAATTCTTAACATAAGCTTATTAAATTGATTGAACTTTATAGGGGTGTTTCATTGGGGGGGGGTGGGGGGTGGGAGGAATCTACAAGAATAAGTTGATTATGAAATGCAGTTTTAGAAAACTATTAATTTAAACTTTAATTTTCCAAATTATATCAACATTTTCCAACTACCCAACGTTATATGTAGAGCAAGTTAATACAGGAAACCACATCGCACATACACCACAGTACTTCTAAGAGTTTAGTGACTTTCTTTTCATTGGTCTCTGTACAAAAAGTTAAGTTTATTCTTCATATTTGGCAATAAAATAATTTGGGTGGGGTCGTATTGATTTTGAAAAAAAAAACATTGTTCAAAACAATGACGATTTATTTCTCAAACTTTAATCCCCATAAGGCCACAGATAGCATAGTTTCGAGGTTCTTCCACGCCGCATTGCGCCAATCACCCCACAATAATCATGCAGACCCGACCACCATGCACCAAGGAAACGTCACAGCGGGATGCAGAATCATGCAGACAGCAAACCAACAAAACCTACTCTTGGTGATATCCTCTCCCTTATTGATCTCAGCGAAGAGAGCCGAGCGATCTAGGGACCCATCGTCACCGAGGGAGAGGGAGTCTATGGGAGGGGGAGGGGGAGGGAGGCCGGCGGGGGGAGGGGGTGGGGGCACTCCACCTGAGCCAGTCTTGGACCACACCAGCCCCGTCGTGTGGTGTTGCTTGACGAAGGCCTGCAGCTCTGTCAGTGTCTCGGACCACGCCTTCACCCAGTCAACGTGCTTCTGATCCCTGGAACACAGAGGTGAGTATAAGTAATGCGATACAGTGGGTTCACGCATAAGAGACTACTTTATTATTGACACCAAATTTGTCTTATTAATCTCACTTTGTTTTGTCTGCTAACGACTGCTGAATAATTGGGTCGCTAAGTCCACTCCCATAAAGATGTAACAGGTTACTCACAGACTTTGAGTAGAATGACCAGGACTGCATTTAGCCATTGCGGCCCCTAAAGAAATTCAAACGCCGCCCTACGGCGTATTGTGTCCTGATGGCTACAATGGCTGATCTCTGGGTGCTGCTATCTATTGACGCCCGGGGTCCCGGGGTCCGGGATGTTATATTTTAATTTGTTAAAGGTTATAGCGCTGTCTAGCAGGCTGTAGTATTTTCTTGAGGTTAAAAAAGTGGTCTTTATAAAATAAAAAATTCTTCCTTCTTTGTTCAATTTTAAGATTAAGGAATATTTTAAACTTTCAAAATAAACTTGGTTTTACTTGTTTTTATTCAAAGTTTCAAAATAAAAGTCAAATCTTACATTTTTGGATTTTACTCAACTTTACTAATACAAATATCTTCTCCCAGTACTTAATCAGTTTGCTGTTAGATTATCTTCTACCCAATAATAAGAAACTCTTCGAACCCTGAAAAAAAGTTGTAGACTGATCCCCTCTTTTGAAAACAAAATGGGAAAATAGAGCGATAATTTGAACAATGACTTTAAATTTTTTTAAATCAATTTGTACCTTCCAATCTGAAGAAATTCATGTCTCACAGGGTAGCCTCTTGACACTAACAACATCAGAATCGCACGTAAAATGCCGCAGGCTCCCGACGAGGGTGAATTTATAAGCTTTGGACAGATAGGTCTAGAACCCGAGAACGCCAGCTGTCACGTGACCAGGCTCCTGTCCCTTCAGCCCAAGCAAACCATCGTCTCCAACTTCTTTCCGACCTCCCGGAACACGAAAATCGCGAGTCTGCCTAGACTTGCAAAACCAACTAGCACCGGCAATTCTTAATTTTCCTGTTCAACGTTTCTTTATAGGTAAAATTTTTTGTACAACACTAAATTAGTTTAATAATTATTTCTTTACAAGTTACTAAATTTCAAAAATATTAAATTAAATTATATAGTGTTTTTAATTACAATTAAAACGCTATAATGTGAAAACACTAAACTTCCAAAATAAATCCCATATTTATCTAAAATAATGTTATAAATCTGTCTTTCTGATAATTTATGCATTAGCCAATAAGCCAATAGAACAGCAGAAACATCATATTCATTTCCGGAGTATGGTTGCTAGGTGGTGAAAGGTGGGACCTGCGATAGGCCTGCCCAGGGGCCCGTGAAAGCGTGTATGGCCCTGCTTCCTTGTTAGGCTAACATGGAACTTTCTTTCTATCTGGGTAATTGTTTACTTCAACTTGTGACTCACAACAAAAGTTTATGATTAACCCGATTAAATTAATTTCAACCAATGGAAAGTTGAAGAAAGGCAATATAACTTATTCAGACTCACTTCTGCTTCCAGTCTTTAAGGACTCGGTTGGTGTAGAACTGTCCGGCGTCATTCATCTCCTTGATGTACGGCGCAGGTGCGGGGCTCTGCAATAGGAAACATTATTAACAATTTTAAATGTTTCAACGAATCTAAAAGAGGACAGAACCCAAACTTAAGAGGGTGGTGCTTTATAGATCAACCCAGTCTCTTAAGTATAGCTTGAACTGAAAGTGATTAAAATTAAGCTTCTATAACTTCACTTTAAATTAACACGTTAGCTGCCGAGCCCAAAATACCACATTTCTCCCATATTGCCACACGGAACTAATGGACTAATTCCCAAAATCTTTTCAAAAACATTTCAAACATAGTCCATATTTACCATTCCAACAGATTTTATTTGTAAATAATCACTAAACAGTCTTAGGTCCGTTCGGACCAAAATGCAGATTTACGGTGTTTTTTCCCTTGTACTATTGCACTTAGGTCCTTAAGGACCAAAGGTACTTTAATGCAATTCTTGTAAATTTAATGTCTTTTTTCTTAGATAACACAACGTTAACGGCGTTGCATAAGCGATTTACAATAAAATATAACTCCACAGTCGTGGTCAAGTCAAATAATAGACATCAGCGTATTATCCAAGTTTTAAATATCCAAATAATTTTGATGGTCTCACGGTTACATTAGACAACTAACTGTGTTTGTTTACTTCAAAAGTCAGTCGACGAGTGATCCTATACTTTTTTGTCTCATTCTTAATGGCTCTTCTATTGTTTGGCCGGTCGAGGGTTGATGTAATTTATTCAAGAGATATACGTCCTGCTACAAAATGCTAAAACTGAAACTAATGGTCGTAAAAAGACAAATGATAACTAATTTCTTTCGACTAACTATTAAAAATTAAATAAAATGTCAATCAAAGTTGTGTGACATTCCGTTCAAGAGATACAAATACAATAGGCCCTAACTGTTTATCAGTTTTATTAATTTTCCCGTTCAAAATTTGTAATGTTGATTTCCTCCTTTCCCGACAGTTTATTATTTTCCATTCAAATTCCCGACTTTTCAGTCTGCTAGACATCCTGAAATTTATTTGCAATCAATTTCGGAAGATCTACACAAGCAACGTTACGAACACATGAGGAACTTTGACTTTTTCATCAGTTTTATAAGTAAGGCAATATTCCTTACAATTACCTATGTATAATCTTTTTATAATCGTAATTACTCATTTATATTTATTTTATTTCAAAGTATGTAATATATTTCTCTTTTTTACCATTTGTTGTGCTTTCACCTATTACAAGTATTTTTAACTATTCTTAACTCAAAAATTATACTAAGCCAGTAATTTTATGCTCTGTTTTAATAATTTTATAATTAAAAAAAAACATTTAAAACATTATAACTTATAAATGCAGTGTTTAGTATTTACACACTGTATTCCTTATATTTTGAAAATTACTCATTAGGTCCGAACGGACCTAATAAATTGTAAATATTTTCTTCTACTTTGAGTCGACAGTTTGCAGCCCTGGTTGAAGCAACGAACCAAACCAATGAACGGCCAGTAGGCGTGGTCTATCTAGTATGCTGGAAGTTCAATGTTTGCTGCTAGGTCGCTCTGGTAACTAACTTGAACCAGTTTAGTAAAACATAGCATTTGCAACTGTTTAGGTCCGAACGGACCTAAGTGTCACTCGAAACGTTCCCCATGTTTAGGTCCGATCGGACCTACGTGGCAGCTAACGTGTTAATCAATCATATTTATGAAAATACAGATAATTACATAGCAAAATATTATCATTTAGTAATTTCCAGGTGTGATGAAAAATCGGGTTTAGAATTCATAGCGCCTTCAACTGCTGTGATATTAATGACAATTAAACATTAGTACAAGGAATACAACAAAGGTTTGCTTGCTTGTTCAACTATGTTAAAAAATTACACGATTAATTTTATTCAGATGTTAAAATTAACTTACTGTTGGATTTTAAAATTTATTTTAAAAAATAATTCTTTCATAAAAGTCTAATTACAAAAAAATATTAGAACGCAAATATTGCACACTCAGTGGAAAGGCCTAGCATGATAGGGAGCAGGTGATGAAATTAAGGAAATACATCCCTGATCAAACATAACAAATTACCCCATGGAAAGGATGTGGCAGCTGATTGAAAGAAATAAAACATGGAGAGACAATGTAAAAAGTAATATTATAAAAAATCTATCTGAATCTAACTAGAACATAGCTAAGAAAATTTACCTAATCTAACTAGAGTAACAAAGAAAACTGTCCTACCCTATACTCTGTTCTATGTTCACCATGCAGAACGGAGCGCCCATAAACAAAGTTTCTGAAATATTAATTAAAATTGTACTAGCCATCCTGAAAGCATATAATTGAGCGCATTAACGCGGTCACGGTGATGCATGCTCATAAAAACACCAACAATGTACTCTGCTCATGTAGTAGACCTGTTCACATAGCCATCTTCCATAAGACCTGTTCAGTGTTTTGTATAACTAGCGTAGCTGAGAAAACAAGCCTAACTACATTAATTATGAGTCGGTAGCCCTTTACTATTTGGGGGACAGGGGTGTATGTTTTGAATCTAAGTCTAACTGAAAGGTGGGAGGATACAATAGTGGGAAGTTAAATGCTGAATAAATAGGGAACATAATCTGAATGTAAGTTAGATATGGGAAACCAGAGAGAGAATATAGGCTACCTTGGATGGTGACTGGGTTGGTGTTACAGGTCACTGAACACCAATCTGTATTGAATCAAATTAAAGAACTAATGAAAGTAATGCTGGATTTTACCCACAAGGATTGGTCTGTCAGATAAAAACCCTTCATGCATATTGATATTTCTGAAGTTCCTAAAAATACTTAATTACTTCCACAACAAGCTCATAAGCTAAACATAATAATCCTAAATACTACATTTAAATATGGTAGTCAAAGGTAAGCAATTTCCTGAAAGCCAGAAAGGCTTACGGCGTGGGATAACCCCCACCATAGTATAAACTCGCTTTCATAACTATATTTGTATTTATCCACCCTTAGCCTGACTTCACCTAGCTTCCCCCTTAAAACTCATGTACTTGGCAAATCATTTCTCGTTGCTCAACCTGTCGTAAGATGGCAAATAATGCCCACCGGGAAAACACACGTCCTCTAGCTTCTTGAACAACTAAAGGAGAGGGAAGATGTCGGAAGGGCCAGGATTCTAAAATTTGCAGTACGTCTACCGCTTCCGGTAGCACCGTTGGGCTGGTGTTGACCAAAGGTTTACTGGCAAAATCATATGTCTAGGAAGACGTGGTGTTGCACAGCACAATTATACCCAACTCAATAATGTAACATCCCGCAATACTGACCACAGTAACCCAGCCGAGCGCCGGGATGCTCTCACTGATGGCACTGAGGTGGTTGAAGTACTGCGAGGTCCGGTTCTTCTCACGCAGCTCCTGTATCGCGGTGATGACTGCGGACGTTGGCTGCAGTAGGCTCGCCTGCTCTGACTGTGACGGCGCCGTCCTGGCCTCCGCTAGCCTCAGGTACTGCAGCTGCGTCCTGCAGGGCACACCACAGTCAACACCACAGGAATAAACACAAGACACAACAAGCTGGGAAATTCATTATACATTTAAAATTAATAGTGCTTTAAATTCTGCTTTATCGATAATCCAAAATTGCTGCAGTAGCAACAAATTTAAACTTCTTCCAAAGTCATTGTCAGGCCGTCCAAGGATGGAGTTATAGTACCAGGTGTCATTGCAAAAAATTTGGATTGATGGTAAAGCAGATAGTTAAACCAATCTAAGTATTTTATGGTAATCTAGAGACCAAAAATAAAAATAACGTAACCAAGCAGTTAAAAACTCTTTTACAAGAATTATTGTTCTGCTATCCATTCACACTCATGAAAAGCTGTTTGACAGAATCAGATGACACTGAGAGATTATGTGGGAACATTTTCATCCATGTCGAGCATGAAATGTAAACTTATCCGTTTGACCATACATAATAATGTAAATTTTGACAGATTTTGTTACTAAAACTAATATATTCATTGTTGAATGTTGTGACGCATAGCGGCATGCTTTTCATATAGTGCAGCAAACTCAATCGTGCTGCCCCGCTGGTCTTGTTCATCTTTCGGTCTGGCCACCTTCTGGCAACAGATAAGTCGTTTTTCGTCCGATTTGTCAAAGGCCGGCTACTTCCTCCCTTCTCCCCGTTTCTCATCATCCTCTTTTGAAGTAACATCACCAGCTCACTTGGCGTAAAAAATACTTGCAGTACCATGATAAGTCTTAGTTTTTAAGTTAGATCACTTTAACAAAATGATGGACTAGAGTACCAATTTTGCGCCCAGCTCTGGAGATGTAGGAAGTCCCGAAATATGACTGGGTTCGGTTAACGGAGCCAGTCATTGCCGGTCAGGTTTAAAACCATGTTTTCACAAATTAACAAATACTCCCAGAAAATGTTTTAGAGTCTTTGGCAGTTTGAAATCACAGTTATTAACAGTTTGGTAATCATGTTAGTGGTATCATGCCTTTTTAGTTAGCCACAATTACAGCAATATAAGTTTTGGAAGGTGTTAGTTTAGTCAATGTTTTTCAGTTAATAAGTAAATCAAAGCTGGCTGGCGCTGCTTCTGGTCTGGGTAAAAGATCCCCGTCTCTGGTTCCCAGCAATGTTTCCAACTTAGTAAATCAGTTTAGTACCGGTAGCATGAAACACAGGTTAGGACTTAGACAGCCTAGGGACGGGCTGCCCAGTCCCCAGCACGGCACAACGGCCCAATCCACCAACTAACGCTTAAAATCCACTCAGGCAAATGCAATATCCCTTGTTCCGTATAGATCCACCAGTTTCTCTGTGTTTTACCCCAAATAGCACCCCCCAAGTCACCTGTCTTTTTCATTTGTTTCAATGCCTCCAGAACTGTTAAATGACAATTGGAATATAGGTTTACGTACCCTCAGTCAACAGTTCATTTTCCGGTAGATCATTACTACATGTTTCGGAACTCTTGTTCCATCATCAGGGTTTACAAAAATGTCTTCCTTCTATTGTCAAAAATTCAAATTCAAATTAAATATTACAACACAACGCATACACACATTTAAACACACATTTGTTCTGCCGGCCGGCAATAGACACCGACACGAGTAGAATAGACACCGGCTGGCAGAACAAGTATTTCATGTTTGAATGTGCGTATGTGTTGTGTTATAATATTTAATTTCGATTTTAATTTTTGACAAATATGTTTCTGCAATAGAAGGAAGACATTTTTTGTAAACCCTGATGATAGAACATGAGTTCCGAAACTAGGAATGATCTACTGGAAAATTAACTGGTGACTAAAGGTACGTAAACCTATATTCCAATTGTTAAACTAATAATACAACATTTCTAATATGAGATGTTTTCCTAGATTCTCCTTCATGATGCAATGTTTCCTAAAATATCTTTTTAGGGCTATTTTGTCTGGCGATATTATTCTGTCAGTCAGTTGGGTCTTCAGGGGCAAGGGTCTGAGAATATTTTTTGGGCAAGTTTTTAAACACAATTATTAGGCTATTTAAAGATTTTAAATTTATTAAATCTTTAAATAATTAAGTATGCTCATGACTAAATGCTGGTAAATTTAAGGTCTCTAAGTATTACAGGGTTTATACAGAATTTAAATTGTCTATTTCCCTGACCCTACTGTAAAACTCTCCTCACCAACTTTCGAAATACATATTAGTATTTTCGCTTTATAAATAAGCATGTGTGCACAATTTTTATATATTTAATATGTAAAACATTTTCTATGTCATGTATGTCATAAATGTTAATAAAACGAGATGAAATAAATTGATCTCAGTAAAAACTCAATAATTGAGGATTACAAGATGTTAAGAAACTCCTTAGGAATCCTTAGATCATCAGCCAACCACTGGGACTCCCCCTGAAAATACTGCTATAACAAATTGTATACAACCTGGAGCAAAGCATTCCCTCAGTTTTTTCATCATCGGGGATCAGATGGAATAATAAATCACCGGATTGTCATGTACATTTTATATGATTCCTCATAGGAAATTATTCTTGTTGTGATAATGTCTCTCATAACCTATTTCGAGACTTAACAAAACATTACAAAATTAATTTTGTGAAGTTGCGTTAAGGTGGAATAGTAATCAATATTTTCTATAAGCTACAAATTTATTTTCATATCTTTAGTACATGGGGTCGAGACATAACAAAATAAGCTTTATCTCTGGGTTCCCTGACTTTCCCTGACCGAATTTCCATTCCCTGACTTTCCCTGACTTCCCCTGACCGTAGAAACCCTGCATTATATTAGAGAGTTATAATTAAGATGTAGCTCTGTCTAAGGATATAAAGATACAACAGCAAGCCATAGGATCAAAGTTGAAAATAGTATTAAACTCAATGCTAATGTGTTTTTTTTTTTACTAAACCACCTCTTTGGCTGTCAGGGCTCGCATGAAGATACTAAATTTGAGATGTTCAATTTTCCGCAGTTTTTACATTTTAGGAGGGCTGAAAATTTATAATTATTATTAGCCTATGCAACATTTAAATTTTCTATCTTATCTATAAGTTGTATATAAATTTACACCTCAGACAGACTGTGAGCGAGTTACCATGTCGTAATGTTACTAACAGAGTCAGGTCCGCTCCATTTGGCGGTCCCAGTAGTTAGTGAATTTCAAAAATCAATTTACAGGCATGACGGTCGGTGGAGTAAATATATCTGTAAAATAAGTTAAATAGCTTTGCTCTTTTATAGGCTCAACCATTACATTTATTGGCACTTCAGCAGCCAAACAAAGAAATGCCAGAATCACTTTAAATCTGACAGACAACAAAAACACAATGTTAATTAACTGAGTAAACCCAACTGGATGGAAATGTCAAATATTGGTTTTATTAAAGGAATTATGCCTGCCATACAGTCAATGTCTCTGGTGATTTATTAGCCCACCAACACAGCATCCACCCCCCCCCACCATCGCTCATTTGCACTACGACCCACAATTCAGTTAAAATGTATCTTTTACACAACCATAATCTAGTTAAATTATTACTTACAGAGTGATCGAAAAAGAATGTCAGGATTTGGATTAGTTGCTAGTTAAAAATTATTACAGGTAAAAATGTGTGTCTTTAAAATGTGCAGAAACTTACAAAGTATTTTTTGAATCTTCTTACATTTTAATGTGGTAGTAGCTTTAATGTAACTACCAGTTACGTTTCATATGCTCAGCCTCACAGTACCATCGCACAGCTCAACACACAATTTAAAACCCGTTAGAAAGGCTCAGAAGCTCCCATTTCACAACCTCCTACTAGTTTAGACCTCACTCCTTTGGATTTGTTCATGGAAAATCATAAAAAGATTATTTTATAGCGAAAAATTCTTGTTCCAGAATACATTTCCACCACCGTATTGTCTGTTACTCCAGATAACGCATGTGGCAATATGCTTGCTATGGGTTGGTTCTAAGCAGAGAGAAAAACAGAGTTCACATTGAAAGTTACTAAAATATTTATAAAAACTTAAATCTTTTGCACATTTTAAAGCAAAATACCATTCACAGGGTATCTACTAAAACCTTTGCATAAAATCCCTGACTTCATGTTTTTAAGTAGCTTTAATGAGAAATTTCAAGTTTTGATGTAATAAAAATTGTAAGTTAAACAGTTGGTTCAACTTACAATTTTAATTTACTTAATTTTACTTGGTTTTTAAACATCTCAGTTAATTTGCAATGCATTATGTGCCTCAAGATTAATTGGATTGTGTAGTATTCGTAAATTATTTACCAATATGAATTCAATTTTAAACACAGTAACACATTTTTATTCATAACACTCAAGAAAACCATTAGCATTTTGTAAGTTCCTCAAAATTTCTTGACTTTTTCAAATTATTTACATAATTCTCTGACTATTCCCTGACTTTTCCAGGTTTTTGAAATTCCCCGACTATGTCAGGATTTCCAGGAATGGTTGACACACTGCATTCATTACCTTACACATGGTTTTCAGAAAAGAATGGTACGGTTTTGACACTGAGTACCAAATAAACCAAAGGAGGTATAAACAATATATTTATTTTGTTGAAATCCTCATAAGAAACAATTTAACATAGGTGACTAGTAAATTTCCACATGTCTGCCATTTGTAGCTCTGCAGTCATCTAAACGACGGTGTAATTCAACCCACACACGGTGCAACACGTCCCTTTGTTACTGAGGATACTGCATCATATATGTTATTTCTCTTAAAGAACCACATTACAAATTTTGACTGTGAGTAAACTATGTCTTTTCCATATCCCCACTTAGAAAAGTCATATGGGGTCAAGTCTGGGCTCCTGGGAGGCTACAATAACCCTCCACCTATCCACTTTGAAACTTGATTTGAAAGGATGAACTTTAGAAACCTAAATGAAAATGTTCAAAAAAAGAAGTGGTAACAATCAAACAGATATTTTAGAAGTTAGACCTCAAAAACAACCTATACAACCTATGTTTTCGAATTTGCTTAGTAATTTCAAGTCAAATCCGCACCATTAGTTTATGAAAACCTGATTTTAAAATACGAGGGTCATCCAGAAAGTAAAGAATGTTTGCACACTACACGGACCACAGCTCCTCTCCTACTGCAAATGCGTGTGCGGCAGTCTACTCACTTCCCCGCCAAAGCGTGAGCCAAGTCTCGATGATGAACTGTCATGCATTTTATTTCCACAATGATTCAAAATGGCGGCGACAATTAAAAAGTCTGCCAAATGCGAGACCCGCAGTTGCCCTCGATTTTTGACTGAAAAAGTTTTTGGACAGTTGAAATTTGTAGAAAAACACCAAGAAAGTTTATGGTGAAAGTGCAAACAAACGAGCCTTCAGGGTGAAAATTGTGTATCATGTTGAAATGAAGGAAGACCTAATGTGCACGACAAGGATTGGAGCGGCAGGTCATCCCCGCTACAGATGATGTGAAAGAAGGATAAGAGGAAAATGGCGCTACAATGTTGGAACATTACAAGAATCTTTTCCAAAAATTTCAAGATAATGTTCATTGCATTTCCACTATGAACTTTCTTGGTGTTTGTCTAAACATTTCAATCATTTGTAAACATTTTACATTCAGAAACCGAATAAAATTGCGGATCACACATTTGGCAGGATTTCAGATTGTCCCCACCATTTTTAATCACTGTAGACCCATGACTGCTCAGCAATAAGACTTGGCTCACACTTTGGCATGGAGGTGAGTAGACTGCTGCACACGCAGTCACAGTGGTAGGAGAGCTGTGCTCAGCGTAGTGCGCACACATTCTTTACTTTCTGGATGACTCTCACAGCAACAAATCAAAACTACGGCATTCTATTTCGATTTTGTATAAACAGAACAGTTTGGCTACTCACTGGAAGGCGTCGCTGACCAGCTTGGCCTGTGCCGCCACCTCGGCGCCTATCTTGGTGGAGAGGCCGAGGTAGGCGGAGAGGGGTCCGGACACGATGTCCTGGAACGCCTGGGAACTCATCCTGGAGCTCGGGGGTGGAGAGAAGCTCACTTCTGGAACACGCGGAAACACTCGGTTAGAAATCAGAAATTCTTTACCCATAATATTTAAGACTAGAATACATGTCAATTCGCTATTTACAAGAGTAAATACAATACAGATTAAACACAAATAAATAAAATACAGATTTTTTCCCCTTTAAGCCTGTATTCATGCATTTTTCCTCCAGTTAACACTTCCAGGCTGTAGAAGACCTGGTCTTGAAGCCAGTCCAACTTAGCTTTCTTAAAGTTTTGTGGGACATTGTTCTTCATTTCTTCAGGCAGCGCGTTATACATCCTCATTCCAGCAGTTTTTTGTTTTGTTTACATACGTAGCTGTTATTTGTCCAGGAAGGTAGAAATTGTCTGCATGTCTTCGTGTTGTGACCATGCACATATCTATGCCTTGTTAGTCCTCTTCTTACACAAAAGAGAAAAGTTTCCATGACATAGATGGAAATAACAGTACAAATTTTAAAATCATTAAATGTGTTCCTGCACCTGTCCCTTGGGTCTTGGCCAGTCATTACTCTGAGGGCCCTCTTTTGTAATTTCAGTAAACGTTGTAAGTTGCCACTTCATGATCCTCCCCATACAACTATACCATACAGTAGGTGGCTCTGGAAAGTGGCATAGTAAGCTATTATTGTAGCCTCTGGTGAACTTACTGCTAAGGTTCTCTTTAAGTCAAGTTAGAGTATGGCATGTCTTTGTGGCATGGTTACACTGGTTTTTGAACATAGCAGTTGTCGGTATCTAATATGAGTAAGGTTCGCTTGCTTGTATGCTTGCTTGCAAAACTGATCTCAAAACGGCTCCAAAGATTTCCTTAAAAGTTGTAATTAACTATTTTCTGGGTTCAAAATAAGTTTTAGACAGGTCTCATTCCCAGGATAAATAAAATTATGTAAAAAAACTAGTTTGAAAAGTTCAAAAAATAACATGGAGTTTCAAGTCAAAACAAAAGAATCATAACAAGTCATCTAAACAAACTGACTGGCTTTCCCCGAGCAAAGCTCGGTCCTCTAGGTGCTAAGAAATAACATTTAACAGCTGCAGTGACAGATTTAACTTGGAAACAGAGCAGTTGTGCGTGCTGGCTGAGGTTAACCATTTGGATATCTGGAATAATGAACATCTACTGTAAGGTATTAGGACATATCTCTAGGACATAATACAGAAAAACTATGAAAGAAAATAAATGCCAGAGAACCTTCCCATTGGGATTGGGAGGAAGTATAGATCAACAGGGATGAGGCATAGCTGGTGCAATACTCACACAAACTTGCAACACATAAACTTGTTAATTTTAGGGACAGCATCAGTTGACATTATAATTAGTTGGGAGAAGTGTTCTTCAGTCCTAAGTGGAAACAGACTAACCAACTTAATCTTACAGTAGAGTCTCGCAAACTCGACTCCCAATAACTCGACACTCTGGGAAACTCGACACCTCATTTACTATACAGTACATGTATTACAAGACTATATATTTTGGAAACGAGGACAATTAGTAATTCTCAACTTTTAAGTATTTATCTAATTTGTATAGTTTTCTTAAGTTTGTAATACAGTATCATTATACATTTATACTATAATGTGTTTAATTAAAATCTAATACAGTATACAATTTACAGCTAAATAATGTGTTTTCCTCCCCTCCCAATGTAATTCTGGATAACTCGACATTCCACAAACTCGACAGGGTCTTAGTCCACATTGTGTCGAGTTTGTGAGACTCCACTGTACTTCATATGTTACACTAGTCAAATTAGTTCAGTTAAGTTGTCAAACCTGCTTCAACTAAATACTAAAAAAATTCCACTCTCAATTGATTAAAGGACAAGTTATCCCAAAAATTATCAAATTTTATGCAAACAAAAAAAACCTTTGCAAGTTAAAATCTTTAATCTCCCCCAAAAGCAGGGGGAGGGGTGTTAAGTTTTATATATTTGTTTTTGGTATTTTTGAATTTTTTTTATCTATCGGGAGGAAAATAATTATTAGATTTAAATAACTATTTTCCTCCCGATGGAAGTATCTTTTACAAACAGACCTACAGTAGAAATCCAATTATCCGAACCCCAATTATCCGAATATCCAATTATCCGAATCGTTTTTGAGTGAAATAATAGAAATATAAAAATCAAGAAAATAACAGCACGAGCGTGTGTAGCGATAATGCGCCGTGAGCGCTAAAATAAAAGCCCGCGCTGTTACCTTCCGGACGATATTTTCGCGGGGAACAATGAGTCATACCCCCTTCCCGCCCTGCTCATCATCAGTCGCTACTGTTCTTTTACCGAGGTTATCGTTCGAAATGAGTACATACGTAAACGTGTTGTCCTTTCGCTAAGTGATAAACTCACTTTGCTCGAGATGTTCAAGTGAAATAACCAACATTGAACAGTGAAATACGTACAGTATGTATTGAAAAGAGCAACTGTATATAAGAGCAACTGTATATATACTGTATTCAATTTAACTTCTGTAATTTAATTTTTATAACGTATATTCTTGATACAGTTCGCTCACTTTCTGTTCATTACATTTATAATAACTTTGTCAATACAATTCTGATGTATGGTGATGTTGTTTGCTTAATTCCCGAGGTATATCTGATTATCCGAATTTCTGCATATCCGAATCGGCCCGATCCCCAATTACTTCGGATAATTGGAGTTCTACTGTATATGGAAGTCATATATCCAGTTCTTGAATAATTTTAGCTCAATTAGATTATGAGTAGGGTGGCCATACATCCCGGTATGGCCGGAACAGTCCCGGTTTAGACCGCTTTTGAGGGCGTCCCGTCGGTTTCCGGAAATTTCCTACAATGTCCCGGTTTCGTGCAAAAATAAAAAAAATTCTCCTAACAAACATAATAATTTGTCAATAGTTTCATCATAATTTATAAAAGCTTGAAAAAACTGTACTACAGTTTTAAAAAGTGCACAAAACTTCAGGTTATTCAGGTTATAGGCAATATGTTTTATGATACGTGGGAGTAATAAATATAAAAGATTTCTGTTCTTCAGCCAAGCCATTGTTTGTTAGTAGGTACTAAGGAACACGAAGTTTTACGATCTAGGCCTACATTTTTTAACCGTGTGAGTAATAAATATGAAGATCTTAGTTTTGATTTTACAAACCCATTTCCATGGAGTAAGGCCGAAGGTTTTCGGACTTCACTGGGAACCCCCCCCCCCACCGGTACTTGTCCCGTCTAGGCCAAAACATTTATGGCCACCCTAATTATGAGTGAGTGTTTGCACAAATTGGAACAGAGATGATTATGGACAGACACAACCTTCCCATTACAGCACAGATTGCAAAAATTGTTTGGGGTAGTATTATTTCATTGAGCTTTCATTGTAGAACATTGTTACAGCTTGAAGCTAAGCTATAATATGTAGTAAGTTTTTTCTCATAAAATAATTTTGTAATTCAAATACAGTGAGCGATGAGTATGATTACAAATACATAGTGTTGACTTGAGGTCTATCCTGTTCTAAACACCAACAAGAAGTTTGATTAGTTCGCTAACTTGATGTAGCTTCATCACAAGGACACCACTTTTAGATAACTAATTCCAATATGATATTATAGACAGTAATACAATAAGTAGGCTATTTATTTTACATTTACCCATGACATGGTTTAAACCATGAATTTAAACTATGATTATTTTAACTGTTAACCCCCATAGTCATTCTCCCCACCAATGTATACGGTATTGAATTACTGATATGCTGCTGCTGTTGAAATGCCAGCATGTAATTGGATCAATAATTCAATCATTAAATTAACTACTGAAAAATCTTCAATGAAATTTAACACGATCGCTACCGCAATTATATGGCATATGTCATTCACATAGACCAGCGATTCAGCTGTGCGTCGACTGGTTTCTCCCGATAGACCACCGATGCATATTTGCGTCAGCTGGTCACATTGAAATAGCCTGACAACGCGAATTAGCGTCAGTGTTCCATTGTTATTCAAACATGTATTTCTTAGCAACTGTCTATTTGAAAGCCCTTATCTCTTTGTATCAGTCTGTAGGGATCTCTGACGCACATGCGCGTTGCTTGGTCTGTGGGTATGACGATTGGTGACGTCACTTTACAATTGGCATAACCGTTGTTTACATTGTCATTTTTGATGCATCACTGTACAACGGTCCATGTGGCTAACCTTACAGTTTTTGGTTGTACTTTAGTGATGTTTGTTTGATTACTGTGCAGAACATGAACAATGAAACGGAATAGGCCTACAAATGATCAAATTTACAACAACTCAAATGTGCGACGCTCGGTCTATTGAACAAAAATACATCTTTTTTACTATTTTCCATTGTATAGACTGACTGATGCATCTATGCAACGTTTTTAAAATTGCTCAAAGTAAAATGAAAAATAATTGTTATTGTTTACAAATGTATTTTAGGTTATTATGAAGTGAATTAGTCCATTTAAACCCAATTTCTCTCGTGGTCTGTTGTTAATGTTACTCCTGTACCTCCCGGTCTGTTTGCAACGTTAAGATTATTTCTTTTGGTCTGTGGGAGTGACCGGACCGACGCAAATATACATTGCTCGGTAGCGAACGTGTTAATACTGTATTTAAGCTTTCCAGTTGTTGCAACTTAATACATTAACAAGCCTAAGACTCACTCTTAGATTCACTTTGTGACATATATAACCAATTTTGATGATTTCCTGATTATATGAACAAAGCTTTAAATTAGGAAATTATATAATAGTATTCCTCCCAGTTTATAATAGTATATATATATATATATATATATATATATATATATATATATATATATATATATATAATAGTATACGTGCTCCTTTTTTGAGTTTCTCTCAAATAAACAAAACCCAATTTTGATCAATTTTCTATTTTAACGCTCCTTAATTTAGTAAGGCGCTCTGTGTTCAATGTCAGAATTCTCACAACAATGTTTAGTGACAGAAAAGAATGATAGTGACCCTGTGACAAATAAACCAACCAACCGCGGTTCCTGACACTCGACCATGGTGTTTGGGAATGATTAGCAGACCAATATACAGTGAAATATCATTTTACGTCAGATTATTTTAAAATTGAAATACCCTCGTCGCAGCAAACCTCCATACTCAGCGAATTTCCAATGCATAATATATGTCTTAATACCACATAAAGCCGCATACCAAGTTCCATAAAAATATATTCACATATAAGCAATTTTAATTATTCTCCATAAGAATAACATTGGTAATGAGTACGTAGGTTTGCTGAAATAAGGAACACAAACAATTGGTTTTTATGCAAATATAAATAGAATTTAACTAGGCGAAGCCACATACCAAGTTTCATCAATATTCAATCATAAATAAGCGCTATATAACATTTTAGTGATTCTCCATAAGAATAACATGGGGGCTGAGTAAGCAGGTTTGCTGCAACAAGGAACAAACAAAAAAGGGGTTTTATGCAATTATCAATATAACTCCACCAAGTGAAGCTACATACCAAGTTTTATTAATTTATGTTTATAATTAAGGGAGTCATTACATTTGACTTATTCTCCATAAGAATAACATGGGAGCTGAGATATAACTGCTGTTATAATACCAGAAGGAACAATTTAGTAATTCATCCACATTAAAAAACATTTTTGAAAAACCTAACCTTGCTGGGATTAAATATTTCAATAACTTGCCAGACCTTTTATTAAGAGTGAAAACTTATACAGTAGATTAAAGCAATTGCTGAAAGAACATCTTGCATTTAAATCATTATATAATCTTTATTAGTTTTATACTAAGGATAGTGATTAAATTACTTTAATTTGTGTACACTTTGAATAGATGTTGACACTATTCTTTTGTATTTCCTGAAAATTTAAGTTTATTTATTGATTTATTGCAAATGGCAACTGATTATTTCTCATTACTATACATTTGTCAATGATAAATAGCAAGGTTTTGACTTCACACACCTTCTGGCTGACTTGTCAAAGCAGGCAACATCAAAACACATCAGGCACATATCAGTTCATGCCATGAACACTTGATACTCCTTCTGCTCGCCTGGTGTTTGACAGCATCTCTTACACTCTTATACGTACCTGAGATGTTTCTGAAGTTTCCATCACACCTCATTTAGTTTTTACAAATATTTATGAAATGTAATGAAACATAATACTGATAAAGAACAATGCATGTGTGATTTTTAATGTACATAAACGACACAAAATAAGTAACCCTAATTAAAAATCAATAACTTTTTCTTAAACACTTTATTGACCAGACCATTTTTCGGGACTAACCTATGAACGAGACAAAACCAAGGCAGGGCCAAATTTATACTCCTTAGTAAAAACTATGGCTATATTTGAATTGGCTTTATTTGTGAATTCCATGTACAAGTACATTTTTCATGTGTGGACATATTTTGTACACTGGTTCCTGATAATGTTTTAAAATATTTTTTAATCTTAGGGGACCACACGTAAGTTTTTGGCACACTACCAATTATGATATAAAAATAAAAGTAAAATGTTGTAACATAACTGGTCTTACTTTTACGGAAGATTTTATTTGTAATATTACAAATACATTTTACTTTTTGCCTTTTTTGTTACAGAAATAACAAATCAGAAATTTGTATTGCCCATTATATACATGAAATAGGATTACATGATTATATTACATGAAATAGGATTCGTCAAATAGATATAGATGCAAGATAGCTAAGTTATACAAATTCAGCGGTCATTTTATAAAACAAATAAATAACATAATCTCCAATCCATAACATTATTTGATTCTCTGAGACTAGAGGAACACATTGGGGCATTTAGACAATGTTATCTGTGACCTATCAGTGTCCACAGGCGGTTTTTGAAACACTTGCATGTGGCCAGAAAAGGTAGACAAAGTTCATGGTGAAAATTGTGTGTGTTCTATGGTGTAACATACGGTCTCCTTTGGAATATCGGTGTGCACCAAGTTTGGAACAAATCTCCATTACAGTATTAAACAATAACCATATTATTTTGCTTATCTTAATGTGTTTAGCTATAACTACCATAAATACCATAACTGTCTATTTCCTAAGCTTTCCCTAAATTCACTAACTAGACTAAATTCCCTATATAGGTGACTTATTTCATTTTCTGGTTTTGAAATAAAACATTACAATTAACCTTAGGATGTACTATATAATCTAATATGAATAGTTAGTGGACTTGCTTGCTTGTACAATTAATTCCAAAACGGACAGATAATACACCAAAAATATTCGAGCTGATAAGTTTTTTGTTAACAAAATTTCTTTTCAAAAGAAAAATTGTCTAAAATAATTTGTTGTAAAGTTTTAATTATTCTTTATTATTGTAAACTGTATTGAAACAATTTTATTTATGATTTTACTTCCCACAAATTAAACTAGCCACAGAGAATTATGAGGAAACTTAAAAGCAACACCATACTCAAACCGGGAAGAAAAATAGAAGATTAAACACATGTTACACATAAATAGAACAAATCAAATTATAAAATTAAAAAAATTTCATTTTAACCAATGAAGGTAACAACTGACCCGCTCAACTGATTATAAGTATTCACCTATCGACTAAGGGCATTTAAAGTATATTACACGAGCGAAAAATTTGCACAGTTGAGTATTCAAAACCTATGACATAAATAATTAATTAAACCATTAATTAAAATGATGTTAGTTTAAAAAGTTGTAAATATAGTTTATCAAACATATTTTTCCTACGATTATAATTTGTTTAAACCGACATAATTACCAGGAGAGAGAGCAACACAGAAGGCCAACATTTTGAGAGTGCCACCCACAAGCCTCGCAGACAGACTACAGTTAGAGCACATAAGAGCGTAACAAGCTGCTCACCGGGTGAGACTAACTGGCCAGTGGCGAACACACACACACAAACACACACACGCACACACCTACTCAGTGTGTGATTACGGTTTAATTGATTTAACATTTTGAACCCTTTTCAAGAGGGAATTTAAATACATTTAATTGCTAGACCAAAAAATGATTTTCATTTAGTTTCAGTTGGTTTAATTTTTGATTTACAGGCCTCTAAGAACTACAGTTATAAATAACAATTACTATTACTATTTATTTTATCTTTTGAAATTAGATCAATTAAAATAAACAAAAAATGCTAATATTTTCATAGATAAAAATCAGGATTATGATTTTAATTTATATAACTTTCATAATAATTATTTTGCTTCAAGAACTTCATTTGCTAAACAGATTTTAATACCTATAATTATTTATTTATCAATCATATTAGCTATGAGGGAAGTATCTAAAACTATATCATATTTGGAAATGGTAATAGGTACTGACAATGGAAAAAATAATAGATTGGGAGATTTTTATTATTTTGATGTCAAACCAATAACCAAAATAAAAGGTGATATGTAATATTTTAAATCTTCTGGTATTTGGATTCCTGATGGCACTTTGTGCCTTGAAAAGGAGAAAATAACTGTTATAAGTGATTCTGTTTTGAATCACTGTTTTGTTGTAACTCGTGTTTGTATGTTCTTGTGTCGGAAACACCTGTGTGACAATCATGGCAAGATGTACAAGAAGCGGCTGAGGATGAGTAGTAATTGTGTTCAAAACATATCCCACAGTAACTCCTAAGGGTCTTCAAAGGTCCAATGTTATTCTTATGGACATTCACTTTTATTATATTTTATCAGATGGTTACTTAGAAAGATGTTACTCGAAACAGTTAAACACAGAATGCAGCAGTCACAACCGCTGCATTTCCCAAGCGAAGCCGGCAACTGCATTTAATATTATAAAGCAACCAATTACGGTTTGTGACTATGTTCAAAATATTTTGACAGAAATAAAAGGGTTTGAAGATTAGGAAGTCTAATAAAAATAATATTACACAGTATATTATGCTTGAACAGGAGATAACAAAATCTAAATCAACAACTCTTGCAACAATGACATTTAAAACATTATGAAATATAAGAGAAACTCACGGGTGGCAGAATTGGAGTGTGTTAGAGTCTTGAGAGAGTCACTGGAAGAGACGGTCTTCTCCAAGCGAGAGGTGACGTTCTCTAGCCTAGTCAGCAGGGAATTGAGCTCTACAGTGGGGGACAGAGGGTTTTCCTGACCTGTGGAACAGCACGGACCATAAGTCACCTACTAGATATACTTGAGAGGGTCACTAGAGGACTGGAAGTCCTTAGCGGTAGACCCTATCGATTAGAAACTTGTAGTTAAATCATTAATTTGAATCCGATTGAAGAATTTGGAAATTAAGGGGGAAAAAACAATACGCTTTCCTTTTTCTGATAAAATCAACAGGCTGGTTTTACCCCTGAATGAAGTGTGTGAATATTCTAGGCTACGTAAATCTGAAATTGTTGGTATTAGACTCAATTTTAACCTTGGTGAATTGCAAATGCAAGAAGCAAAGGTGAATGCAAGTAAAAACAATGTGATCATGTGTTGCAGCTTTAATAAAACTAGTTAATTGACTTAAACAAAAGATATTGATGGTTTATTTTTATCTCAAATCATATTAGTTTGAACAAATAAAATACAAATTGTATTGGAAAATAGTTAAAAGTCAACTCATACGTTTTGGAATAATTCGTGGGTGACAAAGGGGGGGCAGGAACCCCCCCAATAATTTGGAGAACATATTGTGAAAAGTCCCAATGATTAAGATCATGAATAAAAATCAAAAACAAATAAAAACTAAGCTAAATTAAGCTACAGAGTACATACAAATTGAATATTTTTTAGCCGTCACAATATTACTCCCAACATAAAACAAGTCTTTTTAGGATTAAACTTTACAATAGGAAATTAATTAAGTCACTTTATATTTAAACGAATAATATTAATAAAAAAGCTCATCAATAAAAAATTAAGAATGAATTATCAAGTCGTTTTGAACCCAATATAACCTATAACCTGGTCTAATCCCATCTCGAGTTTATGTACATGAGCAGCTTTAACTGTCACACTAAATGTTATAATGGCCTTTCTTAATGGACACAAATGTCTTCAGTAATGGTTCTTGTGTGAAAGAACCAAGACAATATAGGTTTGTCTATGACAAAGTGGACCACATTGCACGTTGCAAAACTGTAATGAGTTAGTTCAAACTTTGAAAAATACGAATGTGCGATTAAATGTGCAGTGTCATGAAATAAATACCACATGTAATTGTACATTAAGAAAAACTCTGTCAGCATTCTATTCATAACTAAAACTTTACTTGCAAGGGTTACGATTTATTTTAGATCATTTTTCATTGCTGATTTCAAGTACTGCTAAACAAAACATTCTTTAAACGTAGAAAATAAATGCCATCAGGTGTACATGTTATCAATGTAACTGAAGCACTCAATTAAAAATTATCTTATTGAAAATTAAATTAAAAACTTAGTTCTTCTGAATAAAACTTGGGTTACATCCAATGCAACTGAAATCTCTCTGGTTGTTTCTGGCACTAAGCCATTTAGGGCACGAATCATTCTGATAATAGAGAGAAGAGAGAGAGCCAATAACTATGGAGAAATCTGTGAAGTTTGTTAATAAATAAAGATAAAAACTCCCATAATGTCTCTGAATTCCTATTGAGTAATGGAAAATATTATTCCGAATTCACCCGTACAAACTAACTCATACACTCCAGTATGGCTTTTGGTGTCAGAATGTTTAATACACAGTAAATAAAAATATAGGTAGATACAGTTGTAAAATATATATCTATAGCTACCACGTACCAAGTATATAGCTTCAATAGCCATCGATTGAAAATCGGAAAGGTAAGATGTTCGAAAGACACGATAACGGAAGTGTAAAATATATATGAGTGGATACAGGATCAGAGATTAAACCTAATGTAGGTACATTCAAATCACCAACTTCCTATCAATCAGCTTGTTTATCTTAACTTGTTTATCTAGAAACAAAATTTACAGATTCATTCCAGTTAGACAACATATAAGTAAATGACGAACTGTAAGTTTATGTGCGTACATTTTGAGCGCCATCTTAAAGAGATTTATAGATATACATTTGGGTAGCGAGGCAGAAACGTTGATTGTTTGCCAACTGGCCGAAGGAAGAAGCGAGAGGGTCCATTCAGCAGGAACGGATGCAACACTGAGCTGAAACGTGTCCAAATAACTGCGACAAAGTGAGCAATCAAAGCAGGGAGTTGCCATTTCAATTGAGGCTGGAAGTGCTTCTGTGAAAGGAGACTTTGATTCTCAGAAACGCAAAGTATAAGGAATTCTCTTTACATCCAGACATGCAGGCTGAATGGAATTGTTAGTCTTGAAATCACTATTCTTATATGGTGTAGCAAAATTAAGAAAGTAAAGGTTCGTGAAACTTTTTTTAAATTACTACTAAATTCACTACTACTAATTCACACTGTCAAAAAGCGGATCTATATTATTATTTTACAGTCACATAATTAGTACAGCAAATATTAAAATAAATTAAGAATAGGTTATAAAGTGTTGTTGTTTGAACAATTTTCAAAAATTAAGAAGCTTTAACTGGGCAGCAGCATTCAATTTACCAATTTTGAATTTACAAAATCAATATTGTAAAAATAATCACCCCGTTTATGAAAAGGTTTATTTATTTGAACAATATTTTCAATTTATTCTTGTAATTACAATTAAACTTTGCCTTGTTAAAGTAATGGTAGAATATTTAACGTCTAAATCATGCCTTGCATACTTTATATAAATCGCTAATTCAGGGCTAACTTGGAAAAGTAAGAGACTACTCAGTGATTAAACCCTTGAATCACTGACCAACTCAGGTTGTATTTCAAACATGAACCCTAAATGTGAACAACAAGATTAATTTTGGATCAACATGAAAGAAGAAAAACAAGAACACAAGGTTTATAGGGATCACTGAAAGAAATAAGCTTTCAAGTAAATCAAAAACACATGCCGCTAACCGGAGACAGACACATCTGGTAAGGGGGGGGGTTAGTTAGACAGGGAGAAGGGGGTTAGAAGAGGTGATTGATGAATTAGGAAGTCAACACTTGAGTGTATAAGGCATCTATCAAATGTCTCTTGAGAATAAAACTGGTTTTGGAGGTTAATATTTGTAGTAACATCAACGTTGATCCCTGATTGATTTTATGGTTATAAATAATTTTGGTACACTTTTTTTACATAGTATAAATTAAACTATTTAAATAAACTAGGCTATATTTGTTTTATTTCATTGATTTTGTACTTTCCAGCTATCCTATACTGTAACATGAGCAATTTTTGTTTGTTTGCAAAATTTATCTCGGAATCCAACTGAACAAATTTATTAAAAACCTTGGAATTTTGGGCTTTTGGTCCTTTTAGTCCTAAAAAATTGATTGGTAAAAACCTGAACCCCGGATAAATTTACATTTTGTTAAAAACCTCATTTGAAAATTAGAAATTTTAACATTAGGCTTATGTAGTTTCAAATCAAAACAAACGAACCATAACAGTTATAAATAAATTAACCAGCGAACTGTCAAAGTAGCATTTACGCAAGGTTAAATACCGTATCAAAAAACGACTTCTTGAAAACAATGACTAGAACCATTGAATAAAGACTGCATATAGAGTCATAGAGTGGGACATATTTTACACCCACGAAACGAATCAAGTATCACCGAGTGTGGCCAGTCTCTCTGGTAAGGTGATGAAATGAAGACAAACCGCTCTAGGAACTTTTAAGAAACTCCGAAGTCAGATACCTGTCAACCACATACTTAAATCAAAGGTCTCAGTGAGAAAATCTGAGGAGTTTGTCATAAATGCTGTCCCAAGGCCATGAATTAAATAAAACAGACAAGGTCAATCACATTTTTAAATATTGAAGTTTGATCAACTAAGTGACTTGATTGTAAAATTGACATCAGGTGATCAAGCGGAGTGCGGAGTTGTTGGGCCGAGCTAGTTTGATGTAGGCCCCTAGAGAGTAAACTGATAAGTGTATGATTTAACAGAGGACATTTGCATTTGGTCCTATTCTTGTACTTTGTCTTGAATGTAACTTAAAGATGTGTTTACACTGGAGTTGCCAACAAATGTTAGCGAGCAATTACCATTTTTTCTCCCCAGCAAATGTTGACAACCAAAAATATTAATGTGGTTACATCAAATGTTGTCAACCAGCTATTATTGTCATTCAAAAGAATCATGACAACTTGTTTGTGCTTTAGACAACTTTATAAACCTTCAGAATTGAAGTTTTAGTTTGCTGACTACTTCAAGTTTAGAGATTTTCCACTTGTAAACTTTAAACAAAACGACAAAAAATCTTGTAGATAAACAAAGTTTTATATATAATCCTATTCTAATTTAGTAAAGAGAGAAACTGTATTTACTTAAAGCAAGTTTGAATAAGATAGTTTGATGCTATCCATTGCATGGATTGGATAGACTATTAAAAAAGATTGTTAAGAGCTAGAGTTTAACTTTAGTCTATTTCTATTAGAGCGTTTCTTTTAAAACTCGGAGAGTCTGATCAAACTTGTTTGGACTATTCAAAAATAGTTACTCTAAGAACTTGAAGTAAACAAACTAAGATCGCAAATATATAATTCTTAAAACTCACTTGTAAGTCTTTAAATTATAAAGAGAATTTTCAAACACACTTGTATTACTGCAACTGGATTAAGCTACTGTTTCCTTGTATGTGACAATTTATTCTGTAAAAAATGCCCTGGTTTATTCATAGCTATGAATAATAAATTATGATTATAAAATTGAGGTTTACTAATATAACACAATTTATGATTGCTTTTAGCAAATGTTGCAATTTCAGATTAACCTTTTACATATCAAATACAGAGCTATCCTATGTAATTGTATGCCTAACGATTACTGATATGGGCTCGTCATGACTACAGCCAATGCTGCAGATATTAATGGATAATATCTGCACATACAACAAATAAGAAATATAAGAATAATAGAAGAATATTTTGGTTTGGGACAGTTTCACCAAATAGATTAAACGCTGGTAGAAAGATCCCCAAAAAGAGGTCTTCTCATGCGATGTTGATCCATGGGATCAACAAAGGAGTGTTTTTGCTGTGTTGTATTGTTACCACTGGTATTGTTGTCATGTTTACTTGCAGTGAGCGGTGCGTTACTCAAAATCTACAAATATACTAAGCTTACTTTATATCCCATACTCAGCAATCTTTTCATTTGTTATACATATAACAAATACAGGCTTTACGTGCTTGAACTTGAAAACAAATTTTAGAAAGAGTTTCTGTTGTGTGTATTATACACCTTAGACTTTTAATGATTATACTCTCAACTGACAATGTTTCTATAAATGGCAAAATACTAACTGACACATTCTTACACATCTCACAATTGATCACATTAGGTGCCATACACATATTACGTAACACACTTAAAGGGGGGGAAGGGGTATGGCGTAGCGTTATGTGGGGGAGGGGGGGGGTTGGATCAACGTTACGTAACTCACAAATACTAACCCTAAGAACTGGTGCACTCCCGTTCTGTTGAGATCATTTATATTGTTGTTTATATTATTAGTAACAGTCTTGTTTGTTTGTGTACATTTTGCTTTGAAAAAAGTTATTAAAAAAGTTGTTAAAAGAAAGTTTTTTAAAGTTTATTGATTCACTGAAATCCATATTCTAAATTGCTAATAAAACGATGTTTAAAAAGTTTAAGCTGTTTTAAAGCCTTCTACGATTGAGTTACATAACACATTGGAAGGGTGGGGGGGTATGGTCAAACGTTACGGTGCATTACATGGGGAAGAGCCGGGTTCTGAAATGACGGAAAAATGTATTACTTAATATGTGTATGCCCCCTTAAGTTAAAAAATAATTATGTACAGTGATAGGAATGTTTCACTGAAAGTCTCAAGTCAAGTCTAAGTTAGTTAATGCCGATTCTGGAAAGAATACATAGAAATTATATGACATAGCTATTCATTGGGAAAGCTATAGAGAGAATATTTACACGATTGTACATCTTAATAAGTAACGGGATGCTGATCCTCACTCTGCTTTGGTAAGATGTTTATCGTATATTATCACTTTAAGAAAAGTTGATGTTTGTAATGCTCCTTAAAAAGTCTCTGCAATAACGATGAATTTGATTTTGATTCAAGGACAAGCATTAATACTTTACTTAGTTAAAATGTCTGTCAACTGATTTAAACAATTTATAACACAACAACATATTGTATGTGTTTAATAGTTTTTCATTGGTTTGTGCTTATGGCTTTAGAGACAATTTCCACATACACAAAAATATATATACCGTATTTTCTTTCATGATAATACTATAAGGCTCCATTAATCTGACTTTACATTGATTTCTATCAGTGTATTTACGATTCAACTACATTTTACCTTCCGTTTGATGAATATTAAACTTACAGTACCTTATTAAAAGTTTACCTAAAACCCCCGAGATAAATATAGAAGATCTTGTAGCCTTATACATCAAGGGGGAGACCACGCTGTCAAAACACTGATTAAGGCTAATTCCGGCATAAGTAACTTTACTCACAAGTAAAAAATAAAATACTCAAAATAAATCAAAATTTGTTACTATAAATGAAGACATTCAATGAACAGTATTTACGTGGAAGTCAACAACAAAAGGAGAAGAGAACTACCGAGATCCATTATTCATGGGCGACTCGGATAATTAAAACAGAGCCAGGCTCGATGTTAAGCAGACTGAAACTTCATAAATAACAAAGTGTCTAACTTATACTGTAAATAGTGTGCTTATACAAGTTCGTGGTTTAAGTAGAAAATGCATTATTAATTTTGTGGAAACCTACCGTTACTGACAAAATAAAACCAGAACAACATCAGTTAAGACTTGTTCGTGGAATAAGTGGCACGTGAAAGAAAAGTTAAATTGTATATTTGTAGATTTTAAAATCAAGATTTTATCCATTAGTTTGAATTTATATTCATTGCATTTAATGGAAACAGCTTTCAAGATATATTCTCCAGTAGATAATAGATTGGTCTTTAAATAATACCTAAGCTCCTTATGCCAATAACTTCACACAGTGTACAAACTATGCTAACCTCCGTTTGTCCAAAAATAGAAAACCCCCTTCACAAATTTAAAATGAGTTTACAGCATTACCTAGGGTAGTGTTAAAACTAATCTATTATTAATTTCCTTAATACTTGACCTGCTTATGTCAATTTTTTAAAAATATTCCATATTTTGTAAAAAAAAAACTTTAACACACTTCAAATACAGGACTAGAACTTATTACTATTGTAAACAATTTTGTTCGTATATATAAGGTTTAAAATGTTTACTGGTTTATACATGTATTAGAGAAACAAAAACTTACAGGAAGCAAATTATTAGCGAAGGTTTTGTGTTTTTTGTGTGTATTTGTGGCATTGGCATTTTTAACAATTTCAAAGGGTCCAGTCAAAATCCTGGACTTGTTGTGATCTTAGTTTGACATGTTATTCAAAAGCATCATTAATTAATAGCCCAAAGACAAATGACAGCTGGATCCAATATAAAATCTACTCAAAATGTTCACATTTTGCTCAGGATTGTCCTGGCGAACTTACGGTCATGAAGTGAGCATTCAATCCACTACGCTCCCCAGCCAGTGTTAAACTAACTTTGAAACTAAGTCAACAAATAGGGCTAAAAACTTATAACAGCCTAGCAGTACTACAAAGACTCAACGTTTAATAACCAACATAAAACTTTTATCCCATTCAAATAACATACAACAAAAGTTGATAACTCAACTTGCTTTTTATATGAAAAAGGAATTTATGCAAAATTGTCTTCCAAGACATTATTCATCTGCATTACCAACAATTACTCATAATCATATATTAATTTTGTTTTCTCATTACTTAATTATTATTATTACTGACCTCATAAATAGCAATTTTCTAAACTACAATATAAAATATGCTAGTCAATTTATCAATGAAATAATTTGAGATATTATGTGGCTAATGGCATTCTAGACTACCTTAACAATTTAAAGTCTTACAACCACAATTAGCAGTGCCATTAGTCACAGAGTGTCAGTTAGGTCAGACAGATGGACAAGCAACCAGACATTCCTGAAAGATGTGTTGATGACCCAAGACAAGTAACAGTTAAAAATATAGATGATACCGGGCCAAGGTCTAGATGCTGTCTCAACCCCCCACCCCTCTGGAGCTGCCCATATCTGTTCAAGTATCTATCATTTGGGGTTATTTACTGTGAGATCAAATATAGATTTTTATCAGCTCACAAAACACTGATACCAAATTTTCATTGTAAAAAAATAAACAGTGATAAACTGTACTTTTCTAAATTAATATCTATAGAAAATAAGGAGTTCATATCAGATATTAAAGATAGTTTAGCATTTCTGCGGCTTGGATTAATTGAGATTCAAGGTCATTAAAGTCTTTTTCCACTATAAAAAATCCATGTTAATTTAACCTGATATTATTCCTTTACACAACAGTGCTATGAAGTTAGATATAATTATTGATTTACGGCCGTTTTTCATCTATTAATGTTTTCATGGCTTGGATCAAGTAATTTTCAAGGATATCAAGTCTTTTCCCATTGTTGGCAAATGGCTGATATTTTAATCAGTTACTATTCCCTAATAAAGCAGAGTTATAAAATTTGATTTATAAACAAGGGATAGTTGGATGAATAGCAATGTTAATTTACAATGGGTTCCAAGTGTTGTTAATAATTTGTGGTTTTAAATTATCAGAGAAAAACAAACTACTGCTGCTGAACAGTTTGGCATGAGGGTTGGCTGTGTCAGAAAACAATTACGAGTAGATTATTTATTTATTTAGATTTAATACTATTACGTTTTTGTTATTGAATACTACACATAATTAGCCTGACACTGTCAAGACTAAGCTTAGAAACATTTTGTTTAAAGTTAAATACCTTTAAAAGATGTTTCAAGTCAAATTATGATGTCACATTTTTTATATGATGTAATGTAATTTGATTATGTGTCAAAATGGTATGTAAAATATATATCAATTCAAAGCAAAATCATTTAATAAGTTAATTATAAACCGAGAACAATATATATGCAAATACCATTTAATTTTGTACACAATTAAGAAGCTTATTACTAGAAAAATCACATCAAACCCGGCGCGCAAAACTGCAAACCAACCAGTACAGCAACTCAGCACAACATACCTCAGCAATAACCAGGCTGATCGCAAGAACTGATTGAAGTGAGAAATAAAAACAAAGAGATCAAACAACAGCCCCAACCACAGTTTCCCGCATACTAGAAACTGTGACTCCACTTCACCACCACGCCGATGACGCAATGGGCTAAAGATAATATTTTGGCGCCAAGCCACACCCCCACAAAACACCAGCTACGTCACCCGTCCTTCTCAATTACTTAAAAATGCAGGTTAAAACTACTGAACTGTGAAAACCTCCCTTCTTAAGCTTTCAACGACCTGGATAAATAACAGCCAAATAGCTGGTTAAAATGTATATAGTTTAAAGTTCCATATTACGTAGTTTGTATATCGTATGTATAGAGTTTAATCGCATAAGTTAAATTTGAATTTTTTAAAGGGGTATTTTTTTGTACCCCGATGGAAAACATAATTACAATTGAACTAAATTTACCTCTTCTAAAACTTACTTGAAACAGCTACTTAAGGTAATAAGTGTTTTTACTTGTGGGTATATTACATTCTATGATTGTAATTGGCTTTTAAAGTTGTAAAAGTAGTTTCTTGACTTCTTATTTGGCAATAAATGTGTATTATATACAAAATAACTGAACTTTTGGGTAACAACTTATATCTGGTAAACAATAAGAACCGAAGTTGACAATTCATTAAAACATCATTAACATTACAGTATTTTGCAAAAACATTAATTAAAACAAGTTTTACCAATAGCAAAAGCATCAAAGCATCCACATGATTAAAAACTATTGATGGGATGTCTAAAACACATTTTCACTATATAAATAATTTGTACATGTCGTCAATTATATGATACAACAACAAACCACTAACTAGAGCAAAGCCCAGTAACTTTGTACTGAAGAATATTTGTAGAGCCCTAAAGCAATCATTGCTCCAAAAGTTATCACAAGTAAGATAACAGATAAAATATAATCTGAGGAAATTAAGTGACACATATCTTTGCACTGGTCAAAAACTATGAGAATAAGAAATTTCACAGGTTTTGAAAATATGAAATAAAATCTGATTTAACAATTTGGTTAGGAGAATTTTAGTCAACACTTATAATTAAATGTTCCACAGGACAGATAAAGGGTATTTACAATCGGACGGCTAACCAAACGTTTGCATTTTTCAGCTCTGCTACAGTGCAATACCAATATTTATTTCTCATCATCAAAAAACAACTCTCATCATTTTACCATTTAATTTGACAGACCATCAAATTCCAATTGAGTTTACGTTTTATAAACTATTGCTTGATTATACCTCCGCAATAGTAATGGGACAACACTTTGAAAGGTTCATTACTTTTTGATAACTGTACCAAACAATTATACAAAAAATATTTACCTATATTATTACGAACCTTAAATAATACAAGTTGGGCCAATGAGTTCTGCTTGTTCACCTGATTTCAGTTTTAGTATTTTTTTCTGTATTCGCCAGTGTTATTTTTCTAACGTTTTAAACGGGAACAGTCCAAACCCTAGTCTTATTACTATCTCAGATCAACCTTTTCTTAGAAAGTATCATTAACTAATATCCTGATAACAAAATGGTTCCAGGAATGAACCTTCGCAAATATATTTTAGGTTTTCCTCAGGGTTGATCTGTCGAACCTCCGATTACGTGGCAAACACTCTATTCTCTACACACTACCGTGCGTACCCAGCCACTCTTCTTTACTCTTCTTGATTTATAACTTTACATGAGTTATCCATGAAATAATACTTTTTGTCAGATGATTTATTTAGGTACTGACTTTTCTTTTAAGTATGTGGTTGATACGTGTGTCAGACTGAGGATTTTCCCAAGGTGTCTGGTAAGGTGTCTATACTGACATTAATCCAAAGCAATGTGTGTTTCTGATAAGGTAGTTATTTCTATATTTTTAGTTTTAGTTATGTCTCTAGCTTTAGTTCTAACAAATATATGTTAAACTGTGCCCAAGCTTACCAGGTCAGAGAACTTTAAAATCACCTGGTTCTCCTGAAACATAAATAAAGCCAATTAATTTTATTCTTAAAACCAAGCGTTCTTTAGAGCAATTTGATATTTAGAGTTCAATCAGTGTATAGTTATGGCCCTAATTGCACAGATAAAGGAATTTAAAAACCGCTACCTCGTTCACCCTGAGTATACTCTCTAAACAATATTTGAGGAGGGGAAATACCTTTATTGTCCTCTGTGCTTTATCCATATTTATTTTATCTACAAATTGTGCTTCATGCCAAACTGCACTATCTGTAAAACATTCTCTTGTAATATAAATTAAACATGATTTACGTCAATTGAACTTTTACGTGATTAATCTAGCCTTATATTTTTCACATACCGTAATGTTTTGAACAAAAAAAAGTGCAAAGGCTAACGATCTTAGTGGTCTCAAAATTATATTTCATACTATTTCCTTACCATACTATGCTGCTTCTGCCTCTAAAGAGAGCTATAGTACGGTGGGTCTTGAACACCATTTGATAACTAAATGCCAAATTACAGATTTACAGATTTCAATCAATTTTTTCAGCGAGCTAACAGTGTTAACCAGTGCCCTCGGACAATCATACTGATGAATCTAAAAAGTCTAAATAATAGTGTACATTACATGTTTATTTAGGGATTTTTTTTTATATTTTGGGCTTGCCAACAAACGAAAAAATGGGGTTTTTGGGGGTAACAAGCTAGGAAACCAACCAATGCAATATTGACAACAGAGCGAAAGGGTTTAATTTGAATCAGGTCTTGTCAAATTACAAGCCGACAGTTCCTGTTTGCAAGATAATGACCACCTGAGAAGGCCCATGTCTTTCATCAGCTTCCATTAGCCCCCTCCCTCCCTAACCCCCTTCACTCTCTCTCCCTCGTCTGAGGTTGAGATCATCCCCCTTCCGGCCTCACAATGGCTTAGGACCTGTTTGCTTAATGTTTCCATTTACTTGTAAATTACATTATGTTTCATAACCCAATAGCTGCCCTTTGTCACAAAGTTGATTAAACACCAGCAATTTTAAAGCAAGTTGAAACAATTTTTAATTTAGTTACATCCCAACAAAACTTAGTTAGTTAGAGCGAGAAAGATTTATTGAATTTGGTAAATAATTAAATGTGATAAATCCAAATAACGTTCAAATTTGTTTAAGTGATTTGTACAATAGTGTAAAGTATTACATAATGTAATCCTTAGTTGAAGTCGGTATATTTAAAAAAAAATTGAGAAGAGTGTCTATATGATTAACAAATTACAAACTGTGTTTCAAATATAAACAGCAACTAAGCCAATTAATTTAGATAACCAAGACATGCTGACTAAAAACACATGTATATGTTAACTACCTATGATATGTAAAGGGACTGTCTTTGATTACCTATCTTTATTAAAGCACTAATTTTGAAATGCTTGTAATCAATTAAAAATCAGCAGCACCACATCTGAAGGCGTTGTCAACGTGACAAAACACTTATCATATAACACATCTATTTGTTCTTTTTATTCCTACATGTATCAAAATTCAGAAAATATTAGACAATTCCCTAGAATTTCACTCATCTGTCTTTTAAAGTTTTCAAGTTTGGAGATGGGGATTTTATTTAATCAGATGAAAATATAGAAATATGTAATTTTCAAACCAAATCTAAATATATAAAATAGCTTCTTCCCTATAGGGGAAATTCGCTAAAAGGATGTTGGTATCTTTGTTTGATGTTAATTTGCTTCACACCGCTAAACCGATTGCAATGAAACTTTGCATGGTTATTCAGGTTGATCCGAGGAATGTTTATAGCCACTAATCACAGTCCTAGGACTTAATGGCTTCGCCCCACTGGACTACAAAGTTACCTTTTTATACCTTATATATTTAGGTAGCGAGCTGTAATGTAAATATTATGAGTGAAAATTACAGCTTTTTGTTTTATGCACAAATTCTTGGGCATAAAAACAAAATATAAAACAAAATTTGAGTTAAAAGAAACCCAATGTAGAGCATGGCAGTCAGCCACAGAGCCTCAGCCAGTCTCAGACTCTATATTATGCATGACTGTGTCATTACCTTCGTCTCGCAGTTATTGCCTGCCGTCGCATGTGGAGCAGGAGCAACTGCTCATATTCCTTTAGTTACTTGTTTCTAAGTTAGGTTTTTCTTCTGGCAAAATGCACTGGCCACCACGTTTAACAAAACCGTAATAATAAAAATGTCTGCATTTTGTCTTCACAATAGATATGACAATATTCCAAACGCCCCTAATTCATGCTTCTCAATGCTCTTATTTATTCTATTTACTGAAATTTTTCTTACCATAGCTGTAGTGTTAACTTATTTCTTCATAATAGTTTAACTTTTGTATTGTTATTTGTTTATATATTCATATTTATTTATTTGGGATGTACTATGAATATAACTTTGGAAATAATCCCTTTTAAAGAAATCTTATTTAAAATTTCCAGGAGTAGAAAAGTTGATAAGAGCTCTCTAAAAGCAATAGTTTCGTGACTGTGTTCTGATTGAGTTAATTGGCAAGTAAAAGCTAATATTGAAAATAAAGGAATTTGATTTACTGATGACTTATTGCCATAAAAATCTAATCAATTCAGTGACTGAGAAGGTACTTGAACTGCTAACGTTAATAAATAAAAGCTTTCCTCAGATGGTCATGTCACGAACTGATAAAATTAATGAAAATGCAACTCTGAAATCTAGGAAATTATTTAAAAACCTTTAAATATAAAACTTAAAATTATCAAATAAATAAGAAAATAATATTTATTAGATAGTTTAAAGTTTTAGCGAATTTCCCCTATAGGAAAGAAGCTATTATCGTAGTAAGCATGGTAAGACCTAGGCCCAGGACCATGACAACTTTTTGTTTTGAGGTTCCCAGACCCCAAAAACACCATTCGTTCGAAACTGTATATATATATATATATATATATGTGTGTCTGTGGGTGCGATAACTCTCATAAAAATGGTCCGATTTTGATGACATTTTGGTACAAACGTGTAAAGCAACGTTTATGACTTTAAGTTCGAAAACCAGCCAGGTCGCTCCATCCAAAGGGGTATTTTGGGGGGGTTTTGTACCCCAACAATGGGTTTTTTGAAGTTTTTACATATAATATTTTAAAAAGTCAAATTTTAGTTCTCACCATTGGATTCAGCTTTAAAAAACACACAATTTAGTGTTTTGATAATTTCTCTACGTCAATTGGTTATAGAGATATTGAAAGTGCTAAACACAGTACGTTGTACAATGCTATTATTATGGAGGATGAGAATACATTTATATCTCGCTTATTTATGAACGTATACTAACGAAACTTGGTATACGGCTTCATCTGGTTGTGGTCTATTGTTATTTGCCCAAAAAAAGCAATTTTTACCGATAATTCCCGTAGCAGCAAACCTGCATGCTCAGCCCCCATGATATTCTTATGGAGAATAAGTAAAATGTAATACCTCCCTTAATTTTGAACATAAATTAATAAAACTTTGTATGTGGCTTCACTTTGTTGAGTTATATTGATATTTACATAAAAACTCATGTTTCGGTTCCTTGTTGCAGCAAACCTGCATACTCATCCCCCGTGTTATTCTTATGGAGAATAATCAAAAGGGTATATATTGCTTATTTATGTATGTATATTGATGAAACTTGGTATGTGGCTTCACCTAGTTGAGTTATATTGATATTTGCATGAAAAACCCATATTTTGTGTTCCTTGTTGCAACAAACCTGCTTACTCAGCCCCCATGTAATTCTTATAGAGAATAATTAAAATATTATATGTTGCTTATTTATTAATGAATATTGATGAAACTTGATATATGGCTTCATCCAGTTGAATTCTATTTACATTTGCATAAAAATCATTTTTTTGTGTTCCTTGTTTCAGCAAGCCTACATACTCATTCCCAATGTTATTCTTGTAGAGAATAATTAAAATAATATATATAGTTTTTTTGTGAATTTATTTTTATGAAACTTGGTATGCGGCTCAATGTGTATTAAGACATATCTTTTGCATTGTAAATTCGCTTAGTACGCAAGTTTGCTGCGACGGGGGTATTTTATATATATATACTAGCCAGTGTCCCGATCTCTACATGGAAATCTCGCAGATACAAAGCCAGGTGTTTTGAAAATGTTACATTATAATCAATTTTAACATTGGAAATTTGAAAGCCCATACGATGGGATAGGATGGGATGGGACCTTCAAGGGCTTGGATGTTTTTCAAACCCACAAAAGGCACATCTAGAAAATAAGACCTATTGATTCATCCCGTATATGAATGAAAATTTAGAAGTCTAAAAATACAAAACAAAAATTCTTTTGATATAGATGGATGAGCTTTAGGCCTCCATCCTCTGTCCATGATCTGTACCTCTTCCTCCCAACACCCGAGATTGGCCCAAATGTAATTTTCATAAGAAGTAATCTACAACTTTTTAATGAGTGTCAGGTAAGAGGCAAAAAGGTTTATGAAATATTAATCACGACGTAAGTGGGTGCCCATAAAATTTACTTTTATCCTTGTACCGTACATGCTGTTCCTAAGTGCTTGCTGACAAGGCAGATAATGTTCTCAAATACAAGCGCTCAGTACCTTCGTAATTGTCTGAGAGATATAACATTAGTAAACTATTACTTATAATTTAGTTTAAACAAAATTCATCTTTATAAGTTAATTTGCTGATGTTTACACAAAAACATTTTACTGCAATGAATGTAAAGGCCCCTACACACTATACGTTTTCCGGTCTGGCCGTCGTATGGGTGATTGTACGTACTAGATCGGACATTGCCTCCACACTATCCGGCCAGGCGTCCGGCCTCGTGGTTTTTCCCGCCAGCACTGCATTTATCTAATATACAGGGTGAGTCAGACCATCCGTCCAGCATGTATAACGAGAGAACGGTTTGGTCTAAAGTCGTCAAACAAAATTCTTCCCCACTAAAACGCATATGGGCTATCTATTAAAAATATTTTCATCAAAATCTATTTACAGAAAGTTCCAAAACTGAAGGTCACGGGTTCGAATCTCAAAATTTTCTTATGTAAACATAGGGAATATTATACATCATTTTAAAGGTCTCGTTACAATGAACATTTTGGTGAAAACAGAATTCAATTATCTTATTTGTTTCAAAATGGCGGCCATTTTTATGTAAAATATTGACATTTACGGAATACCCTGTATTTTTAAACCACTACTCGTACCTTTTTTCCGAATTTCTTACTCGTGATAAACTCAGCTTTACTATGTTAGTCTACATGACAGGCTTTTTTGATAAAATCTATATTTAAAAAAAAAATTATTTTGAAAATTCCCATATGCCCAAAATTCAAAAAAGTCAAATGGTAGCGCATGTCAAAAAGCATACCATTGAAAAGGTCTTGTAAATCCTAGCAACTTTCTAATTTTACACCAACCTTGTATCTCTTTTCGATTTTCTGCAATCAGCAAAAAACATTATTTTCCCATATGAAATGCATATTAATTTGCATAGCACTAGCATGTATTCTCTGTCCACATTCGTTTTATGTGTTATGTAAAATTAACATGCATTTCATATGGAAAAATAATGTTTTTTGCTGATTGCAGAAAAACGAAAAGAGATACAAGGTTGGTGTAAATTATAAAGTTGCTAGGATTTACAAGATATTTTCAATGGTATGCTTTTTGACATGCGCTACCATTTGACTTTTTTGAATTTCGGGCATGTGGGTATTTTCAAAATAAATATTTTTTTAAAATATAGATTTTCTCAAAAAAGCCTGTCATGTAGCATACCAGAGTAAAGCTGAGTTTATCACGGAAATTTAAGTCGGAAAAAAGGTGCGAGTAGTGGTTTAGAAAATACAGGGTATTAAGTAAATGTCAATATTTTACATACAAATGGCCGCCATTTTGAAACAAATAAAGACAAGTGAATTCTGTTTTCGCCAAAATGTTTATTGTAACGAGACCTTTAAAATTATGTATAATATTCCCTATGTTTACATAAGAAAATTTTGAGATTCGAACCCGTGACCTTCAGTTTTGGAACTTTCTGTACATAGATTTTGATGAAAATATTTTTAATAGATAGCCCATATGCGTTATAGCGGGGAGAATTTTGTTTGACGACTTTAGACCAAACCGTTCTCTCGTTGTACATGCTGGACGGGTGGTCTGTCTCACCCTGTATATACAGCTGGATGTGTAACTGACTCACTCACTCACTGAGGTATACAAAATTCTAGCCCACTTCTAGACGAGCTAGAACCTGAAATTTTGCATGCAGGTAGCTAATAGCTTGTAACGCCCAGGAAAATGGCCAAAACTGATAATTTTTTATTTTGACCCCCCCAAAAAAATATTTAAAACCCCAAAAAAAGCTTATTTTAAAATTACAGTTTTTGAGCTCTAGCGGCCAAACGGATTGACCTATCAAAAAACGGACACGACCTCAAACCTAAGGATTTTGCAAGATCTACAACTTTGTTCCTATGAATTTTTGTCATATCTCGCTCCCTTCACCCTTAGGTAGCGCTAGATTTTTTCAAATTTCAGGCAATTTTGACGGTTATTTTCATAGTTTTTAATTTCCTATCACTTTAATTTAGTATTTAAAGGCTAGATATTTGGCACTCAATATTTTTACACATTACCCTTCACGAAACAGTCGATAAACTAACCTGTTTTAATAATTAAACACCCCACAAAAATTAAAAACACTAATTGTTCCAGTAATGACAAACTGCATTATCGAGTTACTCAGGTAATTCTAGATAAGCTAGAAACGTGGAATTAGGCCTACATGTAGCTTGCCCATTGAAACCCCCAGGAAAATTGCAAAAAGGTATAATTTTTAATCAGAACCACATAAAAAAATAAAAAATGGAGGAAATTTTGAATACGTCCAAAATAGTGCCTTTTTATTTTAGCTCTAGCGGACGAACGGATGGTCCTATCGATAAACGGAATACCCCCACTTGCCAAGGATTGTAGACAATCTTAAACTTCGACTCTAAGACTTTTTGTCGTATCTCGTCTCCTTCAACCTTAGATAGCGCTAGATTTTTCAAATTTCAACATTTTTTCGAGGTTATTGCATATTTTATCACGTGAACAGATTTGATGATTTAAACCCAACGATCTAGGGCGAAGCCTCCCACAGGGGTCTAGGGATCTAGGGGTTGGGAAAGTAGGGCGGTAGGGGAGGTCTAGGAGGGGAGAGGGTTGCAGATTATTTGTTTTGGTATATGAGACATAGCATGCATATGCCTTGAACCCTCAAATCTCCTTAACATTCCCAAACTCTACTATTTCAATTGTTAACCCCCTCATATTTGAATAACGGCTGATTTGTCTATTTTTTTGTATAAGTAGTAGTATAATGTCGGTTCTGGGCCACTTAATATGACACCACTTTCACTTGAGCTAGGTACCTGGGTCACCCACAGGTACTACCCACCCAATAGCGACCTGGGGGCGGAGCCCCCAGCGAGCGAAGTGAGTTTTTAATATATTCATCTTCAGTTATCGTGTAGCTTCAACAGTGTTTTAAGATAAAGGCTAATAAATATTATTAATTCGTTAGTGTCAATTTATGTGATTTGAATTCTGTACTTTCTGCATCCACCGACCGTTCTTGGGATAAACTGCCTTTTGCATTATAACGGTTTTATTTCTAAAAGTAATGGATTAGTTATCTAAAAAGAAAAAAAATCACTAAAGAATTACAAATAATAATACTAGTCGCTGTTAACCCGGTGGGAAATTGTAGTAGGGGAGAGAAGCGAGGCAGTTCCCGGTAATTTATAAATAAAAATATAGCCTACAAAGCAAAAAGTATAATTTCCGCTTTGTACTTTTTGCAATATTTAAACTCTTATTGAAAACAATGATTCTGGAGGTTCATTGTTTTGCATTTTTCTCAATAGGATTTGTAGGTACAGTGTTAAATGAAAACCTTTCCTGTTTGTCACAGATCATATCAAACTTTAACTAAAAGTTCAATCGGTAGACATTGGCAATTGAAAGTAAACTATTAAATCTGCATGTAATAAATTTGTTAACCTGACATAATTATCTGGGATTGTTATCTTAAAAAAGATACATGCTGTTGGGTAATGTTTTGGAGCGCTTTGAATTTTTATTTTAATATATTTTAATTTACGTAATCAAAATTGAGATCAGTCATAAAAGAAATCATGCAGTATTTCCACTCTTTCGCTCATTGTATGATGTGCACTATGTCACATAGGTTGTTAAACACAACCTATACAACACATATGATCGAAAAAATGTCTAGATGCATGGTAAAAGTTCTGGTGAAGTAGGACTTGGGTAGGGATACAAGCCACCAGAAAATCCCGAGGCCGGACGAACGATCGTGCGTTGTCTCCACACTGTACGATTTAGTCAAAAACTGGCTGAAAACTGATTGCAAGTTCATACTTATCGGCCGCTTGTCCGGCCAGAAATTTGTGCCTCCACACTGTACGATTTCCGGACCAGCCTAGCAATGCATCCGGCGGCCGGACTGCAAAACACACAGTGTGTAGGGCCCTTAAGTTGTTACAACAATATCATTTACTCGTTGCCCATTACGTAAATAATTTTGTCCTAACACAAGGGCAACATTCCCTTAAATCAAACCATTTAATATTACCTTTAAAAATGATATGCTGAGAATGTTTAGAACACGTAAAAATTCGATATTACATTTTTAACCATTTATATTTTTTATAAAACAACAAATCTTTTGCTTATTTAAAACCAAGAATACTATATAATAATGTTACAGAATTTATTTTGTGACTTTTTTAAAAGTGTGTTTGTCCATGTACAAAACTTCTAAAGTAACTTTACACTGCATTTGCACAGTAATTCATGTAGCATTTAATTACTATACTTGCAAAAAGGACTTGCAATTTGAATGCTATAAATACACTTGCTCTATTTCTACTTAAAGTATACTTATGTAACAAAGATAAACAATATCTAATAACATAAAATTCACAAATGTATTTCCACATTAAATTTGGAACTACATGTTTAAGAAACCCTGTTATAAGAAACATTTTCCAATTTGAAACCAAGTTTAACAGAGTCTTACCTCAATCGACATTTACAAAACTTCCACCAACTACTCACAAATGTATAAAACATTAAATTAACATTAAATAGACAACCAACAATGAAAAACTGTGAAAAAATTTTCACAGAAAATTTGCTATGGTCAGCAAAGGAAAACATACAACACTAGAGAGCGAGAGGAAGGGAAACATAGAGCACAAGAGAGAGTGAGAGAGGCAGATACCAAACTGGGGCAAGAGTTTCTGTCTCCTTTTACGGAGGGCCAGTCATCGGCTGTACCTCAGTCACCGTATAAAGTTGTCCACCTTCACCCTCACCTGGCAGAGGTGACTGGATGATGATGATAAGAGAGGGGGGAGGGGGCAGACACCTGGGAAAACGATTACAGGTCATTGGGAGATTTGGCTTCGCCTACTAAGTCCAACGCACTGGAATTTATATAATGGATATTTCCTACCAAAACTGCATTTCTGATTGAACCCAATTGTTAATTAAAATAGTAAGAGCAATAATACCAACATGCGCTGGAACATACCAACGCACTGATAACAGGATAGGCAGTAAATCTGTCACAACTGAATGTTAATAGGAGGTTAAAATTAGCAGAAGATTCAAGATCACTATTAAACGAGTTTTACTATAAAAAATAGGTGCTTTATATTGCATTGATGTAACGTAACGCATATCGTGTTCATATGGCCATATGACATGGTAAAACTCCAGTATCAAGCTTCTGTTGATTTGAATTTTATTATAGTGGTAACCTAGTAGGTGCTTGTAGCGGCCTTGCCCGCATAAACTGAAACAAAGTTTTATTAACACGCGATGTTTACAAAACCATCCTCATTCCACGACTTCTATTCTATAGATGAAATTTGTTGCAGCCCATCAGCCGAACTGCACATTTTTTCTGTTCAAATCAACAGAAGCTTAACCAGACACCATAGTTTACACCATAGGATTTTAAAGTCCTTTAAAACAAGCTTATAATCTTTGCGTTGACTGCAAGATTTTTCCAAATAAAAATCAAATATTTAACAATTAACACTCTAAATGGAAATTACTTCTTCTAAATTTCCTTCTACTCAAAACTGTCTTTCCTTAAAAAAATCATGAAATTTGCCGTGTGATGCACTTAGTACCTTTGGATGGAAAAAAAAACCAGTTTCTTAGGATGGTCATTGGGAGGCCCATGTATCTGTCCAGAATTCAGGATGTTTCTGATTATCCCCCACTCACCCTAATGATTTTAAAAGAAACCGCCCAAAATCACCTTACTACTCAGGACACAAACTAAAATGTCAGGACCATCGGAAGAATAAAGGATGGATTGGCACCTTAATGTACAATGACGGTACAGTTGATGTCAGAAGTAAAGGCACAGTTCCCCAGGTAGAGTATCCCTTCCTAATCTTTTGTTGACAACAGCACTTTCGTCGGGAGTTGCCACCTGGCGCGCCCGGCATCCTCCTTCTCTTCCAAGATATTCCATGTCCTACTAGAATTTGTAATAAATTGATCCATTAGACCTACAGCCAAAACTGATGGCTCATTTTTTCCGTCTATAGTAGACGAATAACACAAAATTTCAATCACAGTGCTACGATGTCCCGTTATCGACGTAACAGGATTCAGATTTTCGTGATATGCCCCGCAGTAAAACTCGGTAACCTGTTATGTCGATAACGGGACATCGTAGAACTACGATTCAAATTTTGTCTTATTCGTCTACTATAGACGGAAAAAATGAGTCATCATTTTTGGCTGTAGACCTAATGGATCAATTTATTACAAATTATTGTAAAGCATGGAATTTCTTGGAAGTGATGCCAGCCCAGCAAGGTGGCCACTCCCGACAAAAGCGCTGCTTTGTCAACAAAAGATTAGGACGGGATGCTCTACCTGGGGTACTGTGCCTTTACGTCTGACATCAACTGTACACAAAAGTATAGACAGTCAAGATTTGACTCAACAAAGTTTAAAATGCATATCAAAATTATAAAATAGATTTCATAACCCAATAAAGAAAACCCTTGAATATAAAACATTGTAGACTTTATTTCATTTTTCACTGCAATAAGTTTATTTTGTAAGGACCAACATTCGAGATCCACTATATAGTCGTAACAATAATTTTTGAATAATATATTTTAAAACTAATAATTGGTTAGATAATTTTAATCAGTAGCCTATCTACACAAATGTGTGTTTGTATGTATGTGTACAGGGTGTTAAAAAAAAAACTTTCAGGACTTGGGTGGGATATGATTCCTCATACAAAAAGAAAGAAAAAAGTTCATATGAAGGTATGTCCTAAAAACCATAAAATATATGAAGGAACTGTAAGAATCAAAAGAGTTGGGTAATTATGTCCTAAAAGTAATGGTATAGAGAAAATTACTAGGATGACAAATAACTGAGTTGTAATGATTTTTATAATTTAAAACATGATTTTTCAGCCCAGGAATGGCAAAAAGCATGTTTTAACTTATAAAAACCACAACTTAATTATTTGTTATCCTATAGTCATGATCTTTAAACCATTACTTTTAGGACAAAATGACAACTCTTTTGAATCTTACAGTTTTTTTCATAAATTTTACGGTTTTTAAGATATTTAGCTTTAAAAACAAAAATGGCCGCTATTTTGAAATGGTACTCAGAAGAAACTTGATATTCCATACCAAAATTAGATGTAATACATGTACCAGATTTGAAGTCCTATCAGATGTTCCTTAGATATAACAGATTAGGTAAAAAAACACATACAGACAGATGGACGGAAAACTAAGCGTTTTAGGACTTACCTTCATATGAACTTTTTTCTTTCTTTTTGTAAGAGAAATCATATCGCAAAATCCTGAAAAGTTTATTTTAATACCCTGTATATGGACTCCTAAACCGAAGTTAATGAAAGTTTGCACGGTCATTCAGATTGACTCAAGAAGGTCTAAAGCCATTAACTAAAGTCCTAGGGCTTCGCTCCACTGGACTTCAAAGTTACCATATTACTCTTATGGAGGAAAGACCTGTTGTAATTTTGTCCGATTTAGCCTATTTATTTATGAAGCAGGTTTTAATATAAATATTATGAGTGAATAAACCACTGTTAAAGTGATTACATAGTCCTCCTAGATCCATTTTATGTTTTTCAAGTCTTTCTGTGTTTTAAAAATGAATTCATAACATTTGTCCTAGGCTAGAATCTCTAAAATAAAACTTCAACTGGCTGGAGAAAAATGAAACAAGTTTCAAAGAAAGTTTTAACAAAGGAAATAAGAACAGACAACACCTTTTGTTACTTAAGAAAGACATATAAATGTTTCACAAAGAAAGGCAACACTGGAACTCTTTCCAGACTGTGATGATGTTTCATGTAGCCTACGACAATTACATTTGTTATAATTTATTTGTATTTTAAACCATAAAGTATATATATTTTCTACTGAAATGCTATATATTATTTTACATAAATTGTTATATTTGTTATATTTCAGTAATTGTTTGTTATATCATCCAATCAAACTATAAAGAGCAGTAGAATTAAAAATAAAATTTGAATTCATATAAAAATAATTATAGACGAATATTACGTTACTTAAGCTACTGACACCAAGATATAAAACCAATTAATATTTACAAATTTCAAAATGAAGTTACACTTAAATTAATTTTCTGAAATCATTAACAAAATATGAACAAAAATTATTTTTTTTACATTTACTGAGCATGGCATATTTGAAAGGTTTCACCAGAGTGATGGTGAAATGGTCAATACACATGAAATATTTTCAAGTTTTATATTTAGACGGTTTTGTAGAGGGGAGAAGGTTAAATACAAATTGGACAATATTGACAACATTACAAGAGCAATCAGCTAAAAGCATCGCTAACCAGTTTATATAAAAGGCATTAGGTGGGAGCTGCCAAACAGCCTCCACTGTGAATTTATCTTTGACATGAGCCACGTTTCAGTTGTGGTTCAACGTTTCACATCTACGTCTAGTGTATTAAAATGTATAATAGACAATCACTGAAGAGCACTTTGATACGACTTTTAACTCTTACACGTGTCCAATATATTACATCAAGGCTAAAATAAAATTATATCACCATTGCATTAGGTGTGATTCAAATTTGTAAATATTTGGAATGTAATTTATATTATAATGTTCAAATAAGTTTACAATTATATTATTGATATACTAGTTATAAGTATTAAAATAGCTGCAAATAATTTTATAAACTGAAAAAGAGTTCACACAAATGTTTGTTTGACTGAAAATGTAAAATGAATAGAATAGTTTAAACTTTTAGAGGTCTAAGGTAAATGAATTTCAACTCATCCTTCCTGCCTACATTACTGGTAGTAGTCTACATTCAGTACGCCAAACAGTTAATTTTTAAAGTTTACAATATCGCTCACTAAGAATACCACTCCCACCGCAACTGAGAACATTTAAATAAAAAAAATGCGGTGAAAATACTGTAAATCGTATGATTTATTTAATGAAATAAATTAATAAAGGACAAATAAATAGTATTAAAATGTTGTCTGAACTAACAAGATAAACTAAGCCGAGCAGTGACCTTCTCTAAACAAGTTTCACGCCCATTTGACTGCTTTACACTTCAAAGAACTTTGAGTTTCCAGCAAAAATCTTTATAATTAAATTGGGACTGGGATAAATTAGGAGCTGTTGTAATGCCGTTGAAGGTTTTGAATTCATATTTTATTAAACCTACTATTAAGCCTATTGTTTTACTAATTTTAAAATTAAATCTAATATGATGAAATTGTTTATTGAATGAATTTATTTATAATTTTTCGTCTGCTCTATTAAAGTTGTAAAAAAAAAAACTGTCATCAGCAGCTATTTCACCAACGTTGTTGAACAGTCACAAATTCAATGATTTGATTTATACGAATTAAGTTTTTAATTAAATGAATTATCAAGACAAGTTTTTCCAAGCTTGGATTATTAAAACATTGCAAACTTTAAATCGACTACTAAAAAAATAAATTTTGGTACAAAATAATCAACTGATAACCTCTACATTATTGTAAACGTTCAGAATAAAATAAAATCTGTTGAAAAAAAAAAATCAAAACGAATTGAACAAATAATTCTATTTCGTGTTGAACAATTGGCTGGAAAGATACAAAAAGCCTGGACTCATTCCAGCTGATCAAATACTGGATATGGACCAATCGACAGGCTGATCATATTGATGGATTAAATCAGTAGTGATGTATTACACCAGTTTTCCCCTAAAAATATGTGAAACACTTTGTTGAAACAATACACATAAATAAAATGTCTTTAATTACAAATTACATACATCTTCTTAACACGTTCGCTACCGAGCGACGCAAATTTGCGTCGGTCCGGTCACTCCCACAGACCAAAAGAAATCATCTTAACGTTGCAAACAGACCGGGAGGTACAGGAGTAACATTAACAACAGACTACGAGAGAAATTGGGTTTAAATGGACTAATTCACTTCATAATAACCTAAAATGCATTTGTAAACAATAACAATTATTTTTTATTTTACGTTGAGCTATTTTAAAAATGTTGCATATATGTGTTGGTCAATCTATACAATGGAAAATAGTAAAAAAGATGTAGTAAAATATGTATTTTTGTTCAATAGACTGAGCGATGCACATTTGTGTCGTTGTAAATTTGATCATTTGTAGGCCTATTCCGTTTCATTGTTCATGTTCTGCCCTGCAATCAAACAAACACCACTAAAGCACGTCCAAAACCTGTAAGGTTAGCCACGTGGACAGTTGTACAGTGATGCATCGAAAATGACAATGTAAACAACAGTTCTGTCAGTAAAGTGACATCACCAATCATTATACCCACAGACCAAGCAACGTGCGTCAGATATCCCTACAGACTAATACAAAGAGATCAGGGCTTTAAAAAAGACCGTTGCTAAGAAATACACATTTTAATAACAATGGGACACTGACAAAAATTCACATCGTCAAGTCTATTTCAATGTGACCAGCCGACGCAAATATGCGTCAGTGGTCTATCGGGAGAAACCACTCGATCCACAGCTGCATCGCTGGTCTATGTGAATGACAAATTCCATATAATTGAGGTAGCGAACGTGTTAAGTTTAGTTTATCAAACTCTGACCATCCTCTATAGCGCATTTCATTGCTAATGTTGGGAAGGCTATGTTTATTTTTCATCTTAATTCTTGAATATTGGAGACTTTTGATCTACAAACTTGGTTTTTGCAGAAACCCAATCAAAATCATGTAATTTTGAGACCCGAAGACTGTGACAGGAAGGGTTGGAGCTTTGTGTTCTTTCATGTAACTTACCACTTGCTTTATTTAAGGTCATATATTAAGGTTTAAAGTTTTGAGTAGCAAAAATGCATTCGCTGATCTTTGCAAATAACACCAAAAGGAACTTTGTAAGTTTGGCTACAATTTAAATAATCTAAAAGTGTCTGGAAGAAATTATATTATTCTTAAATGCTGTTAATTTTGGTTGTGACACCCTGTGTTTTTGAGGAAGTTTAAAATAAATTATCACTCTTAACCCATTGGCGTAGACATACGAGCAGGTCTCGTTCCTTACTTGTAATTTTATTAACGTGTGAATTGGAGTATAAAATTGGTGTTTTTAAATGGATTAATGGCATATTTTAATTAAAATATTGTTTTATTTCAGTTTAGAGAGTCGCATTGGCACACACACAGTAGACATAAGTAAAAATTAGCAAAATCAGTGTTGACCATGTGCAAGTCTCAAAGAATTAACCGATCCCGTCAACTTCCAAGCAAGCCTGCCACCGTTTATTTTACTTGGGCCCTCCCACCAACGTTGCCACAGACCGGTTAACTCATTGAGAGTTGCACAACTGGTCAGTTTTGGTCGTGTGCGGGAATCGAACCCACGAACATCGTATCGCCACCTGGCCAAGGTGTTTCCACGACGTAGCCAACTCAGCTAACACGACCAAAGGCCTGGCGGCGATATTAAGGGTTTTCAGTCAGTCCGCGCCCCTAGCGGATAGAACCGTAGACGCCCGCGGTCATTAGTTACATATTTTGCTACTAGAGTGCAGCTGCAGCACCAATCAATTCCCGTTATAGGCTACTACAAATAGAATAAAATTACTACCTCAATGGGTTAATTGCATAAAAATCGAATCATCCAAACAAAGAAATAAATAGCCAATGGGGTACGGTAAGTAAAGACTACGTCTACCCTAGCTACCTACCTACAATAAGCTTCCCTAGATGTAGGCTACTCATTATTTCAAACTATTCTATCATTTCACACTGATCACAATGCCACAATATATTTTTAAATATCTTTATACGTACTTTACTCATTAAATATTTTATAAATTGGTAATTTTGAAATTTATTATAAAAAATTAGGTACCAATTGCTTAAGAACGTTAATCGATAATTTACTAACTGATTGCAGTATTGTTCTTGTCATGAAAAAGTAAGTTAAAATAACAAACCAATTTATGTTCGAAAGAAAAATTATTTCACTATGACGAGATATAAGACCTAATATGGCGGCTGAAAATGTATGCTTTTTATGTTAAAATATAGTTAATAATAAATTAAACCATGTCCTTCACCAAATACTTTACGTTTTACTAGTTGGGGAAACTTATCAATAAGGAAGAAAACAAATATTCCAAGACGCAGAGAGGTCGAATGGAGTCCCTTTCACCAGTCTGGTGGCAAGGCGTATTTACACATTCTTTTTGAGGAATCATTTATAATCTCTCCTTAGAAATTAAACAAGTTGAGCTTTAAAATTTACTTCATTCGTAAACAACTTTTGAACATAAGTTTCTCTAAAAAATATCATCTTTAGTATTAGTTTTCATTAATATTTAGTAATTTTATCCTTTAATAAATTAATATAAAAGTGTTTATACATTTTACTTTCAATGTATATTCTATTACTTTTTTTATGGTTTAAATCATAATTTATTTTAGTTGCTTTGATAAGTCAATTTACGTGAGTTTACCTTTAGATTGTTCTTTCCCTACAGATATATCATTTTTGGGATTTAAAAAAATCCCAATCTTCAGGATTGCCATGATGGAGCTTTTTCAGTTCAATATCTAATTTATCCACAAATCATTTCTCATAGTTACAAATGTTTTACAGATAGACTGCGGCCCTTAACACAGAACATACTTTGGACCAATGGCTCGGAACCGAGCAAAGTTGTTATAAGCACTCCTACACAGATTGTGTTAGAATTTCAGTAGTTTGTGTATTTACATTATGTATGTCAATTCTGTAAAACTGTTTGTATTGCATCAACAAATGTTTTAAAATGCAATTAAATTCAACTAATTGATATCCATAACCAGAATCAGAATCAATAATCTTTATTCATCTTGTCATGCCCACATCCCTTGAATATGCCCACATATTATCCTTATGGGAATAAAACAAACTTGGAGGGCAGACTGTGCCCTTCAAAATAAAAATAAAAAATTGAGAACCAGTTAGCACAAATACTGATCGGGACTGTTTTTTTGTGTTAGGCCAACTTCAATCGACGGAATTTGTCAAGAAATAATGGAGGACTTCTATTTACTTACCAAAATTGCCTTGCAGCGTTTTATTGATATAGATTAATTTGTTTCATCATTATATTTTTTACAATGATAAAAATATATGCCAATTGTAAAACTCAATTCGTTATTTGTACCAACGATCTAACAGTATGTAACATGTTTCGAACAGATGGAAGACTTTTGAGTAATTGGAAAACAAAGCCTATAACAGAGCTGGTCCGACGGATTCGATTACGCTGGGAAATGAGATATTCACAGCAGTCCCAGCCACCTGCTGACCCTATCTCTAGGTGTCAACGCCAGGCGCAGCGTTTGACTGGCAGGTAGCCTGAGGCGTAACGGGCAAAAACATTCATTTCCAGCCAAATAAAGGATGTGTTACTGTTTATTTTTTATTAAAGCAACCCAACTTACAAGTACCAAGTCATTGTTTAGGTTCAATATAAGTTTATGTGTTGGGAATCTTAATTTCTCTACTTCATTACCATTCTCTATCAGCTAGGTTGCATTTTGTTTTTTTCCACTTTTGTTGCGGTGTTTTAGATCATTACATAAAACGTACAAGTGGGGTTTTTCAACTGTGCTGAAAATAGCTGACTGTTGCACACATGCTTAAGGTGGTTTGTTTGAGCACCTAGTCCAAAATATTTTATCTTCAACTATAAAGTTAGTTAGTTATAAACCCAAATAACAGAATATTATTGGCACTGAGACAAGGTAAGGTTAATATTTCCATTTTCTTATCTTAAAACAATCAGAATAAAAATCTGTAGTACAGTAGACCCTCAGAATTCCGGACTATTGTGGCAGACAGCCGGTCCGGATTTGGAAAAATCCGGATTTCTTGGAGGTGGGCATGTATCATCAATTCCACCTTTATAGTGAATAATTATGACAATATGTGTTTATGTTTATGTGCTATACAAGAGTGAGCTTCCAGAAGAAAGTTATGAACACTCTGTAATACAGTAGAACCTGGTTAATCACCAACGGACCTAGAACATGGCTGGAACACAAAAAGGTCAGATTATCGGAAGAACACATTTACTACTTGAAAACTGTGATAAAAACTGTAGTTTAAACAGAAAATATTGAAATGTATGTACATTTGTAAAGATTTAATATAACACTGTAAATCATAAATAAAATTTACTGTAGTAAAAACTATCACCGTCTCATCGACAGTGATGAGTCACTGACAAGAGAAGATCGTAAACAATAACAAACAGCGATAACGACACGTAAACACAGAGGGCCTGACAATGGAAAATACATGGCATTTGTGTAATGCGGGAAAATCAATTGAAAACTGAATACGCTAAACCGTAAAGTTCAGTTTTTATCTGCAACCAACAAAATTAGAAAATTCAAGATCGTCGGTCCAGATAATCGGGACTCCGATAAGTGCGATCCGGATTTCTTCGAGTCTACTGTATATTGTTTTTGAAACAAACATGATTAAAACTATAAATTACTGCATAGCCTATTACAGAAAACAAGCAAAAGTAAGTGGGTAGGTAATTGTAAACTAACAGATACAAAGAGAACAAACTTAATTTACAATATCCTACATTCTGTTTAAATTTACTATAATTTTCCATCTTAGGTAACTTATATCAACATGAATCTTTGCCAGTTCTTATTAACGGATGAATGGGGCCAGAAAATTAATCTTCACAAGTAAAACAACAATAAAACGAGACTCTGTGGAAGCCTTCATAGCTGAGATGCTTTGGCTTTATGCTTAGGGAAAACATGTTAAAAATTCATGGCACAAAGCAAAAACCCCCTCCCTCCACCCACCACCCCTCAAACACCTTACAACCTCCTACACCGGATCAAAGGGTGTTTATTTTCCTGCAAGGATTTCAATTTTACAGCAAAATTAGGGTAGGGTTTTTATAGGGAAATGCTAATGGAATAGGAGGTTGAGCACAATGCTGCAAGATCTATTATCTTAAAAAAGAGTGCAAGCTTTTTAAGAGAAAGGAATCATCGAGGGGAGTTGGCTTGGCTTGAAAACAGTCTGTAAAATAGTAAAAGGCTCAAGAGTTTTACATAATTTTAAGCTAAAAATTATTTTTTGATCATATTGCACGAAAAACACATGTTCTCGAATCATCGACTTTATACTTGATAGCGCACCAGAACTGGCGCGCAATTTGAGTTTTTTCGGAAAACTATCTTTAAAATTTGTTATTGTTTACTTATAAAAACAATACTATGTGGGCCCGGAAATAGAGTTGATAAGTTATTTTTTTCACCGAAAAATATAGATGGTTTTGGTTTCGTTACAGATTTTAACATCTAATTATCTAAGACATTAAAAGAACGTTTTGATTTTTATTTGACAAATTTCAACCTCTAAATGTATTATTTTGTGCACATGTTTTGAATCAATCAAAAGCTCTTACCCTCTAGATGTGCATTTTTGGGGTTTTGAAAAACAGCCACCTTAAGTGCTCCGCCCCATGGACTTTTAAATTTGCATGTTTAATCTAATGGGGCTGTTTTGTTTAGAAAATTAGCTGATTACTTAAACATACTTTACTCACATTCTCTATTTGAAACATATACCTTTGCAGAAACCTTTGCAGAATGATATATACAAGTTGTTCATCACTCACAACAAAAGGGCCCTTCGGTGTTTAATAATGTTTCCGTGAATCATGATTGTGCACCAAAAACCTCACTTTTGCTCCTTGTAATAAAACTTAATTTGTTTGTAAAGAGATCCATTATAGCGAATTTCCCCTATAGGAAAGAAGCTATTACCGTAGTCGGCATGGTAAGACTTAGGCCCGGGACCATGATAACTTTTCGTTTTGAGGTCCCCAGATGCCAAAAAAACCGTTCGTTCAAAACTGCGTGTGTGTGTGCAATAACTCTCATACAAAAAGTTCCAATTTTGATGAAATTTGGTAAAAAATGTGTAAAAGCAACATTTATGACTTTCAAATTACGAATTTGATTTTAAAAAAAATCACTGCCCTGTCTACTCTTAGACAAGTTCGAAAACCAGACAGATCGACCCATCTGAAGGGTTAGTTTGGCGGGGTTTTGTACCCAAAAAAGGTTTTTTTTTTTAATTTTTCACATGTAGTATTTTTGAAAGTCAAACTTAAGTTTTTCACATTGAATTCAGCTGTAGAAAACCCACAATTTGGTGTTATGATAATTTCTCTATGTCAATTGGTTAGTGAGATATTGAAAGTGCTAAACACAGTACGTTGTCCAATTTTATTCTTATGGAGAAAAATAAAAAATGTATATCTCGCTTATTTATGAACGTATACTGACGAAACTTGATATGCGGCTTCATTTGGTTGGGGCCTAATGTTATTTGCGCAGAGAAAGCCACTTTTTCCGACGTTTCCCTAAGCAGCAAACCTGCATACTCAGCCCCCATGTTATTCTTATGGGGAGTAAGTAAAATGTTATGTCTCCCTTAATTGTGAATATAAATTAATAAAACTTGGTATGTGGCTTTTTATAGTTGCAGTTGGGCTATATGTATATTTGCATAAAAACCTATTTGTTGTGTTCCTTGTTGCAGAAAACCTGCTTACTCAGCCCCATGTTATTCTTATGGAGAACAATTAAAATGTTATACATCGCTTATTTATGAATGTATATAGGTGAAACTTGGTATGTGGCTTTACCTTGTTGAATTATACTGATATTTGCATAAACCAATTGTTTGTGTTCCTTGTTTCAGCAAACATACGTACTCATCCCCCATGTTAATCTTATGGACAATAATTCAAATGTTATAAATCGCTTATTTGTGAATATATTTTTATGAAACTTGGTAAGCGGCTTTGTGTGGTACTAAGACATATATATGCATTGGAAATTCACTGAGTACGCAGGTTTGCTGCGACGGGGGTGTTTACTTTTCCCCCAAAAATATTGTTTCTGTCAACATTTTTAAATGTAATTGAATCCTGAAACTAAGTAGTTTTTGAGGTGATGTCTCTCTGTCTATCTTTAACAAACTTAGAGACCATACTAATGGGCCGATTTTTATCAAATTTTTGTACCATGTAGGTTCTGGAAAAATTTGGTTCATTAACTTATAGGGCTCAAAAGGTACCAAAACTATATTTCATTTTAATTTTCTATAAAATCAAAAATCAAATAAAAATACTTATCACCGTTAAAGAAAGCTCTAAAATCTAAATAAAATTCTACTTTGAATTATTCTACAACTAATGGTTGAAGACAAAATTTAAATTTTCACTAGCGATAAACTCAGTACGTTGTCATTATTATTCATATGGGGGAGTAAGGAATTACCATTTCACTCATATATACCAATCAATTTCATTAATCCTTGGTTGAAGGTCAAGTTAAAATGACAAACAGAGGATACTCAAAATATCCTCCCCTGGGGGAAGGGGGCATTTCCCCTCTTAAAACCACTGTATGTAGCAAATAATTCTGTAGCTCCGCCAAAAAAGGGATTTGGATAAAAAAACAGGTTATTTCTGAAAAAAGGTTTACTGTACTAGAAGATGTTCTACACATGCTACCATTCTTTATATTCTACTAGCTGACATACTTGTTCTTCGCACTGGGGTTTTCTTTACACGTTATTTAGTCAATGCAATTTGCATTTTAGTTAGCTTGATACAGCTGTTCTTGCTTCTGCTCTTTAAACTGTAAAATGGAAGGGTCCTCAGCTGTTCGCATTACAGTTTCTGAATGTTTACTTTCTTCTGAAATATAAACATTGAAACTTAGGACGTTCATGGGGCGTAACCCGAGGGGATTTTAAGGAAGTGAATAGGCCTATATGTTGCATGGGTTCAAGATCTACCTTAATATAAAGTTTCAGCCCAGTCGGTTCAGTAGTTTTTGGGTTCACCCCAAACATCAGCCAGACAGACAGAAACCATCTCATCTTTATAATATTATAGATATTTAGTAAGTATAAGGTAATTTATTGATTACAATTTGGCTAAAAGGAAGAAATGTTTCAGTTTACTGATACCGTTTATTATGCAAGTAACAAGTCTCCCCCTTGGCCCATAAAACTTGCTGAAGCACTTCCCCCACCCCTCCCCCTCCAACCTTTCCCCACTACATTACTATGCTGACTGACATTATGGTGATGCACTGAACACGGATGATAAATGATTTTGATAGTTTGAGGTATGGATATAACTTGACTTCTAGTAAGAAAATGAATACTTAACAGGATAACATAACATTTAACAGTTTAAAACTAGTTAATAGAATTTTACTATTTTAATCAGGCTAACATAAACAATAAAGAAAAATAGATCAAGTAGTAAATATAATAATAAAGCTCATATTAAGGTGTAGTTAAAAACAATATAGAAACTAAAATACCCCGTCACAGCAAACCTGCGTACTCAGCGAATTTCCAATGCAAATATAAGGGTATCACTACTACCTAGAGCCACTTACCAAGTTTCACAAAAATACATTCATTAGGTAATAAGTTATATATAGCATTTTATTTATTCTCAATAAGAATAACATTATAAATGAGTACGCAGGTTTGCTGCAACAAGGAAGATAAGTTAGGGTGTTTTTTTTGCAATTATCAATATAACTCAACCAGGTGAAGCTACATACCAAGTTTTATTAATTTAGGTTCATAACTAAGGGAGATATAAAACTTTACTTATTCTCCATATGAATAACATGGGGCCGAGTATGCAGGTTTGCTGCTACCGGGAAAAATCAACAAAGAACTTTTTTTGTACTATTATCAACATACCACAACTAGTTTAAGCCACATAGCAAGTTTCATCAATATACATACATATGGTATGCATATAATATTTTATTTATTCTCCATAAGGATAACATTGGACAACGTACTGTGTTTAGCACTTTGAATATCACTGCAACGGTTGGACGTAAAACAACAATTAAAATGCCAAAATGATTGTTTTGTAGAGCTAAACTGATTGGTAGAAAGAAATATGGAGTTTTAGTGAAATTATCTGCGGAAAATATAAAAACTGTATTCCCATAGGATTAACATGGGAAATTTTATGGACACACTTTTTGACTTTTCTCCACAACCACTAAACCTAGCTTAATGATTCAAAATACTAAATTGTTTGTCTTTTTAAGCTCTACAAAATGGCTATAACCAAAATCTAATGTTTTCAAAATTTTAGGGTAAAAAGTTCAAAAAACTGATTTTTGAAAAAATTTAAACCCCCATAAAACCCCCTTTCCATAGAACGATCGATCTGGTTTTCGAACTTAAAGTCATAAATGTTACTCTCCACATTTGTGCCAAATTTCATAAATATATAAATTTGAACGAATAGTGTTTTGGGCATCTGGGGACCTCAAAACAAAAAGTTATCATGGTCTCGGTCTTAAGTCTTACCATGCCACCTACGGTAATAGCTTCTTCCCTATAAGGGAAATTCGCTAAAAAGAATTAGGCCTAAGCAGAATTTAGTAAATTTTAGAGAAAATAGATTTTACTAAATGGCGTCTAATGAGCAATGAGTTATGCATTTCATTATCTATGTTGAAAAATAAACGATGCTATAAAGCAATTATTTTCTATATAGTCTGTAGAGATTTCTGCTCCATATCTATATATTTAATTCCGTAAGCGAATCGGTCCCCAAGAAATATATCGAGCTAGGAGGAAGTTAAGTTAGGTTATGACGATTCATTTTAAAGCTTGGCCAAGACGGTGGGAAAAATCAGGCTAGACCCAGGCACTTTTTTACTATTTTAGGTTATAGTACCTTCCCATTAACGATGTCGCCAATAAAAACCATACCATTGTAAAGTGTGTGTATCATTTACTATATCCCTGTACCTTTATATATATTGGATGTTATTATAAAGTAAATAAAAGTGTCTGGATCAACCTCCACAAACGGTCTTGACCCGGACATCCACCTAAATAACATTATAACGCACAAACTAACCTCTCCTGTCCGTAGTTGGACGGTGTTTTGAGGTCTGCAGATGCCTTTGCACCAGTCAAAGGCTTAAAAATTAAATATAAAAAAATTAATGGGTTGGGGATGAATAAAGAGTATTCTTACATTACGTTTTTAGCTGTTTATTCTTTGCAACTAAAATGAAACTGAAAAAAGGCCATAAGGGGAAAAGGCGTTTAGAATACAGTTTGAAACAAAGAATAATACAACTTATACATATATTTGTTCAACAGATCAGCGATGACATTTTCTTCCTGTGGGCTGAAAACTGTCTGCTTTCCATGGGGCCCATTACATTTTCCATAGACATGATCACTTACGTAGATTTAGGCAAAGAATACTTTTTCGCTGCTGCCCTTAAACTTTACTTCCTTTACTGCCTGCTCTAACACCATGGCTCTCAAGTTATTTTCGTTCATCTTGGAGACTGTACAAACAATTTTTCATAAATTTAAAGGACAAATTTTAATAACAAACACATATAGGTACCGTATCAGGGCTAAACACCACAATGTTGCTATTAGATATGGCGGGAATATTGCGTTTACGTCGCAATTTAGTCACAACGGTCAGCGCGAGTCATATCTACAGAGTATAATTATTAAGTGTCCGGGTCAAAACTGGAATACGTAAATGTGAAATATTTTTGTACATATATGATGTATATAGCTTTAAATAGCATGGCATTATGCAAGCTTAAATTTTGAATAAAAATATGCCTTTGCGAAAATAATCGGACAAATGTGACGAAAATTACATTTCTTAATTAGACATACCGGTACATTTTTTTCCAAAATGTCATAAGTTGGTAAACCAGCTAAAAAAATTAAAAACCATCGTACGCAGTTATACAGGTATTCTGCTCTAAACCAATGTATAACGATCAACTTCTCAACTTTGCAGGTTAGTTTATAAATATTTATGTTTACAAATATGTACACCGTGTCCAGGTCAAACCCCCTGTCCGGGTCTAGCAGGTTTTACGGAATGTCAAAAATTTCCTGTTACCACCAAGTACAACGATAATTAATTTGTCTTTTTGGTTTCAGTCATAGTGACACGGTCATATACACATTAAAAATTCGTGCTTGATATTCCGTGACATCCGTGCCCCTTCACTAAAATCCGTGCTTTTCCGTGACATCCTTGATTTTCCGGGCCGGTAGACACCCTGTGACTATATACGACAGAAGACAATGAATTTGCCAAGGCATACGTTTTATTCAATAATTACAATGTTAACAAAACACCATTTTGTTAAGGTGGTATAATTATCTACTAATTATTCCGAAAATCTAAGAAGTAATTAATTGCCTAGAGTAACAATTAATTAATGCTGCATATTCTCGGGCAGGCGCGGGTTAAACAGGGCTACAGCGGAATACAAACGGCCTGTTTAGCTCTCTTGCCGTAACACTGACTGAATATGCGAGAACATTGCAACACTGTGGTAAACTGTAGCTTCATTCAAAGAGGTTTAAATCTGAGATTTGTTTTTTATCAACATTTGTTCATTACTGTCATAACACTAAATTTAGTACACCTAGGAATTAATAAAGATGAAAAATAAACATTAAATAACTTAGTAGACAAATAAAACTTACATCTAACTTTGAAGTTATTATTATTATTTTTTTATTAAATAGAAAAATATAGTTGATTCAAAAAGAAAAGCAAGACGACTGGGGAATCTAATAAATTAAAAATATAACTAGGCCTATACAACTTTTAAAACTGCTGAGTGATTGGGATTAAAAATAATTTTTTGTTTAAATTGAGCCACAAAATAATCAGAGGCATGTCCAATCAATTGATCAATAATTTATTAATTGATAAGAGGCCATGAGCATTTCGTATATATATATATGTCTGTCTTCTAATAGTTACACATGAAAATGTTGTCCTTTTGTCCTGAGTGTTAAATTTTGATATTGATATTGTTAAAATAGCAAATCAAAATGGAGGTTATCCCTGACCAGTATTAGAATAAATTATTTTAATCAATTTTATTAAATAGAGTTTATTACGAGTATAATGAGATGTGAGTGACAACTCAATTATGTATTACGAACTTTAATAGCATAATATAGACCAATCTTGAATTTACTAATCATAATTTAAATGTAACAACAATACTTTAATGAAAAATTAGCGTTTAAATAACAGGGTTCCTATAGAATTTCAATTTTCTATTTCCCTGACTTTCCCTGACCTTTCTGTGAACTTCCCTGACCAACTTTCGAAATACGTCTTAGCATTTTCGTTTTATAATCAAGCATGTGTGCACAATTATTATATATTTATGTAAAACATTATTTTCTACATCGTTGTAAGTCATAAATGTTACTAAAACAAAATCAAATAAATTGATCTACATAAGAACTCAATAATTGAGGATTACAAGGTGTTAAGAATAAACTCCTTAGGAATCCATAGATCATCAGCCAAGCATTGGGACTCCAACTGAAAAATACTGCTACAACAGACTGTATACAACCTGGAGCTAAGCATCCCCTCAGTTTTTTCATCATCGGGGATCAGATGGAATAATAAAAGCATGGTATTGTCATGCAAATTTTATATGATGCCTTACAGGAAGTTATTTTTTTGTGATAATGTCTCTCATAAAGATAAAAAATTAATTTTGTCAATTAGCGTTAAGATGGAATAGTAATCAATATTGTCTGTAAGTTACAAATAGTACGTTCATAGTCTGTTCATATCTTTAGTACGTGGGGTTGAGATGTAACAAAATAAGCTTTATCTCTGGGTTCCCTGACTTTACCTGACCAAATTTCCATTCCCTGACTTTCCCTAACCTCCCATGACTATAGAAACCCTGAATAATGAGCAAAACAAATATAATTTTTAAAACTTCTTTGAATAACTTTTGGAAAATCCTCCAATAAAATTACTAAACAAACACTCATAAATTTTGCAGATCTACCCTAACAATGTGTATTACTGCAACAAAACTTGAGAACAACTAGCTTTGTTTCAATAAAAACTTTCCAATATGGCCCTAAGCGTTCTCGTCGTATTCCTCGGAAACAATTGTGGGAGTCTGGGAGGGGATGATCTGTCTAAGGGGGTGTCCCCCCCTATCACCCCTCTAAGTTACCAACTAACCCCTTTACATGATCCAATGCTAACCCAATTCCAAGTTACAATTTAAGTTACACAACTTTTCCTTATGTCTAACCCGGTTATGTTCCTTGTAAACTATTATCCATGTCAAAGATTGAGCCACATATTTGAGGCATAAACCACATATTGCTGACTGTACAACTGATTTTATGACTTATCACTTAAGTTGTCTCCTTTTGAAAGTCATAACACATAACCTTAAAAGGAGATAATACTGACCTCAATATCTTCGAGTAGACATTGGCGTCACACAACCAATAGAGACAAAAATAGCTTATTATTTTTTGTTTATATTATATTATATCTAACTCACAAGTTTTAAGGTGAACAATATTTAGTTCATGATTGGCTCCATTTGTGAACACTCATCAAGGCATAACCGCATTCCAGCCTACAGAGTGATTCCAATGAGCGATTTTTCACTTATACCTGAACATATGTTAGATATGTTTTTAGCTTATTGTTCTTCTACAGGCATCCTTCTAGTTACGTAATGTTACTGAAGCGTTTAAGTGTGTTTGTAATGTCCATGAGGTAATATTGAACGCATGAAGTTGTTTATTGTTACAAAGCACTTAGATAATGTATTTGTAAGTTAAAAACTGGAGTTGATGAAATACTAATATTGCAAGCAATATTCAATTTTATATTTATATACGGTAATTAAGTAGTAAATGTTAATTAATCGTATTTAAATTATGAAATTTGTATTTTCAAGCATATCACACAAATAGTATTGTTTAAAAAAGCACAATAATATGATAAACCAATACACAAAAATGATTTATTATTTATTTGATTATACACAAAACTACTACAAAACTATTTTAAAGATTGCTAAAGAATTACAGATATTTAATACCCCAGACATTCCTATGACGTCATCAAGACTTCAACATTATTTCATTAGCGTTCTACATGAGCAGAACTTTAACAAGCAATAACGGCAATTCTGAGACAAGATATTCGGGAGAGATAACCTAACTTTGATAGAATTTCAAACTCGCTGAACGTAATCGTGACTTATTATGTTATCATTTTCTCAGGAATATTCTAACTGATATTATACATAATTCAATAGAAATATTTGCAGGAAATCATTTTAAACTGACTGTGTATGTAATTGACCCTCAAAGTCAAGGTCGAATGGGAAGATTCTCGTCACCTTGGCATTCCTATCTGAGAACAACTTGCGATTCCTATATCCGATTAACACTTTGCTACCTCATAAAATTTTGAAATAGGATATTAAACACGTCTATCAATTTCATACATTATTAATTCCAGGATATAAATTTTGAAAAGTCTAGCAACAATATAATACACACTTACACTGTATTCACAACATCACAGTAAATATTAATACAATATGGCACAAAGCAATAGATTTCGACCAGTCAGACTGATCATCAGGCCTAATGAGAGAGTAACCATTAAGAGAATGACGGTGCAGTGTAAGTTGTAAATATAATCAAAAGTGTTGAAAGACTTTTTTATTAATAATAAAAAGTGGATTTATAAATTCCACACATTTAAATCAATATTTACTAGTAATGAAAATAGAACCTGCATACTCAATGAATTTCAAATGGTACTTCACTAAGTCATGAAGCCACTTACCAACTTTAATCAAAGCATATTAATAAGTAAGTTAGATATGACATTTTATTTACTCCCCATAAGAAAAAACATTAGGACTGAGTATGCAGATTTGCTTTATCATGGGCCACAAAATCTCGTTTTTATGCAAATACCTCCAGATGAAGCAACATACCAAGTTTTATAAATTTATCCTATACTCTAATATGAGTAAGGTTTGCTTGCTTGCTTGCGACACAGATCTCAAAAACGGCTTCAACAATTTCCTTTAAATGTTCAAAATAACTAATTTCTGGGATAAAAATAAGTTCTAGACAGGCCTCATCCCCAGGAAAAATCAAATAATGTAAAAAACTAAAACGAAAAGTTAAAAAAATTAACATTGGGCTTGTGAAGTTTCAAATCAAAACAAAAGAATTGTAACAGATGTTCATAATCAACCAGGGAACTGTCAAAGTAATACTCATGTTGTATATGAGTACCTGGGGGTCGAGCTTTGCTCGGGGAAGGCCAGTCAGTTTGTTTAGATGATTGGGAGTAAAATTTCACCACTTCCCCCAACTGATTACCATATTTTTATAGCTCATTTGTCTCTTTCCTGCATTTTTAAGGTCACTCCAGTTGTTATTTACATGCCAATGTCCCTTTGATTTATTTTACTACCCGTATATATGTAATCTTCACTCAAATCTTTTAATCTCTGCTCTCAGGAAACCACATGTTAATAATCATAAACAACATGAGCCTCTTTCACAGTTCCCTGGTTGGGGTTATGAACAGCTGTTACAATTCTTTTGTTTTGATTTGAAGCTCCATAAGCCCAATGTTAATTTTGTTAACTTTTCATTTTAGTTTTTTTACATTATTTGCAATATTATTGCATTATTTACATTATTTTTTAAATCAGTGCACCCATTTCCCTGTGAAAAGCGAACAAAACGTGTACAAAATCTCACAAAATCACGTTTTTGAGCGGCGGCCATTATTGTTCCAAAAGGCGTATGCCAGTTTAAAGTGGCCTAAAACCTTCTCGCGCACGTATAGAACAAAGAAACAAAGTTTTATCAATGTCAGTGCACCCGTTTTCCCGTGAAAAGCGAACAAAACCCCGTCCTTGAGCGTCACCGATAGACAGACAGACAGAAATTGAGATAAGACGCGTTTCTGCTTTCCTATGGTTTGAAACGTAAAAATATGCACAAATTTCATAATTCCAAGCAATGTACAGACAAAACTCCAATTTTATTTATATAGTTATTCTCCATAAGAATAACATTATAGCTGCTGAGTAAGCAGGTTTGCTGCCATGGGGACCACAAAATATAAGTTTTGTATGCAACCATTAAAACCCAACCATATAAAGCCACATACCAATTTTCATTAATATATGTTCATTAATAAGCGAGATATACAATTTTACTTATTCTCCATAACATTGGACAACGTACTAAGTTTAGCACTCTCAATATCTCGGTAACCAATTGATGTAGAGCGATGATCAAAATACCAAATTGTTTGTTTTTTAAGCTGAATTTAATGGTCTAAACCAAAATTTGGGTTTATATATAATTATACGTAAAAAGTTCAAAAAACCCCCTTAAAGTAGAGCGACCTGTCTGGTTCTCGAACTCATGAAAATGGATGCTGCCTTACACGTTTATACCAAATTTCATTAAGATCGGACCATTTTTACGAAATTTATCGTGCCTACGGACACATACATATATATATATATATATATTTATTATTTATTTATTTATTTATATATGAATTTGAACGAATGGTGTTTTTGGCATCTGGGGGCCTAAAAACAAAAAGTTATCATGGTCGCGGGCCTAGGTCTGACCATGCCACCTACTGTAATAACTTCTTCCCTATAGGGGAAATTCGCTAAAAATAATAAGAATATCATATTAGTAAACCAACTTTAAACAGGGTTGTGGGTTTATATTATAACAGAGGTATGGGAAATAATAGTATATGTAGCTCTAGTTTCATCTTAAATTATCAGATACCTATTTACTTGTAATGCTGCTATATAGGAATATGTAAGGTTTTATGAATCAGTGAAAATAAATCCAACCACAATCAGTCATATACCACTAAATTAAAAGCACTTCTATACGAACATAGTTCCAATATTCAATGTCCAGTCGTAAATATCAAGGGGCCGGAATGTTCATAGTAGACAAGCCTATGCCCCAACATGGCTTATTGTTTGCATATATGCAAATTATAGTTATGTTGCCCATAAACACAGATATATAATGGTTTGTTCATTAACTTTCCAAGCCAAACCATATCAAACAATATAATTAAGATGTTTTGATTCTTTTCTATAGCATTTTACGATTTTAACCAAAAAGGTTGTGTAAACACACACACTTTACTTCTCTCTTACCGTGTTTGTTGTTGAAGGGGGAAAACTAACTTATAAATAACTCCTATGATTCTTGTACAGTGAATAAAGCAATAAACATCTGTCTGTCTTTAATAATTTACTAATTAGATCTTATAATGCTCCGGCAACTGTCTTCTTAAAAGGATTACCTAGTCTAGCAGCTGACTCACTACAATATTTTACAAACTCATGTATGTCTTTACCATTGAATAAATTACACACAAGGTACAAAGATAAACCTAGATTTACTGCTTTGAAATACAGTACTGATAAACTTGAGATATGAAAAAGTGGTTTACAATAAATGTTTACAATGATGGGGAGTATTCTATTTATTGAGATAATTAAATTACTTCTAAATATAGTCTTTTAGGCTCAGGGTTACAGGATTTCTTCTCTGGGAGGGGTTATCGTGCTGACTTCGAATATATTCTTACCATTGTATTTTATAACTAAACTCATGTTTCATTGATAGAGTGTAAAATAAAATAGTTCAAAATTTATGAATTGGTATGAAAATATTAAAAGGTTTACTCAGTAACAGTTGGATGGTAAAGAAAGTTCACTTCTAGATGCTATGCAGTCCTCCAACAATGCTGTCTAACAACTTATTTAGGCTGATGTTGACACTGTTCAAAATGAATTTAACTCTTGAAATAGTCCTTGGGTATGAAATTTGAAATATTGAAAAAGGGTTCTTTACTAATTTGTTGATTGATAAGAGTCTAGTGGATTGATATTATATTAGATTTATAGGTAACTGTTGAAAGTTCACATCCGGTTTTACAATGGTGAAAAGGGTTGGTCTCACCACCTATTATTTCTTCACCTCAAGCTTATATTTCTTCACAGCCTTAACAAAAGGATGTAAATAATGTCTGTGGCTCTTCTTCTATTAAAAATTTCTGTTATTAGTACCCAAAATACAAATTTACAGGGTAAATCACATTTAAATGAAGATCAAAATTTGGAGTATGCTATCACTATATTCAGAGAGAGAGTTTAGGGCATTGTTACAATAATTCACAGCTGGCATTGCGCACTTAATCATTCTTCGGCTCTTGATGCTCAATTCACTGGTTGCACTATATTAATTGTTAAGGAGCTTAATTTTGATTTTTAGATAAATGAAATATTTGGAATACATTAACATAAGGTTTTGAAGCAACTTTGTTACATTATGAATTATCTTAAAATTATTTACTAGCCTAATTAACATTTGTTATATGGTGATTTATAAAATGATAAGCCTATATACACTGTTTCTGGTGAGGAATAAAAATATATTTCTCATCCCTAAACTTTATTATAACTTGTAACAAAAATATTTTAAATGAAAAGGGGAATTTAAAGTTCAAATTGTCAGGGTAAATAGATGAGATGTTGAAGTCTTATTCAGAAGTATGATTGTTTACAACTGTTAAAATTATTACAAAAAGGTGAACAGTAATAATTCAAACAGTTCGCCTTTGAATTATTCAAGGCAATTGTTTAAATTGAAGAAAACTTATGAAAAATTTGTTGATAGTTATTATGAATGGAACAAATTAATGGTTGAAATGGTTAATATTTATTAAAATATTCTATACTTTGACACTAGGCCTAATCTTAGTAAATGAAATATTTTCTCTCACCTAAAATATGAGTAAAGTGTGGCAATTTAACTTAAATCTTATTGCTAAAGAAAAAATGTATTGTATCCCATTCCAATCTGATTTCTTTCAAACTAACGTTCTTATATAGAATTTATATATTTACCCATGTTTTGGTGAGTGAATGTTTAACCTAATACTTTTTCCAATTTTAAAACTGTACAGTTAAACAGTGTAAGTATATGTATTTTATTCACTCAAATTTAATCAAACTGACAATATTATAAGTTTTAAAACTAGTTTAACTTTACCTTCTTTTAGAATCAATACTATGCTAATATTTTAGAAAATGATAACACAATTTTACTTAAATTTTAGCAAATAAACACATAACTAATAAACACATAAAGGTTAAATAATTACTAGAAATATTCTATAACACTTAATTATTACCATTGGAAAACTAAATCTAACACATTAATACTATTATTTTGTTTAGCATAAAAGAGGTCGGCACCAGTATTTTGAAACAGCTCAATAATTTAAACTGATTTGTTTCCCCTGAGACAACCAATATTCGAGCAACTTGAATTATATATTAGTCATTGATGAGGAATCCCAATTTGTATTTATCTCAGTAGAATTGTGAAAATACAGAATACAAGCCAGGAACTGGAAATGTCCGAGAGGTCAGGGGGTGGATTTCCCCCCTCACCCCACGCCCCCACCGAGCAGCATCTCACCCACACAACTTACTACCCAGTACCAAGTATCAAGGTGGATCTATACAGAACACGTTAAATCGTACTAGAATTATTTTGGAAAAATTTGTAATCTGACACCCATCAATTACCATCCTTGGATGAAAGTACAATAGAGACAAAAATTTAAGGACAAATTTTGTTTTCAGATATAACCTCTTTTGAGGACATGAATAGTGATTTGGGCTGGATAAATACCCAGGGGGTAGGTCAATAAAAAATAAGGTACAACTACAAGCCGCGGGTAAATACGCGAGACATGGGTATTTATGATTTGTATAACATTTAGGGGGTTTTTACTAGGTTCACTGAGATTCCCATTCTGTAAGGATTCTAAAATGATCATAAAAACTGTTTTGAAGAGTATAACATGGTTATCACAAGCTTTTAACTTCTGAACAAGATCGAGATAAATACCCAGGACTGGGTGTTTACTACTTTGATGGTCTTTTGGAGTATTTAATAAATTAAATGTTGGAGGGAAAGAATTGAAATTCAATTAAATTGTGATTTTGTTCTATATTTGTAAAATTATAAAATTGCATATTTTAAATTTATATAGAATGTCTAATATTTAACCAGTTCCCTCGTACTTTGGCGGTGGTGGGACTTGTTCGCTTGACAGGTCTTTTAAAAAAAAATGTCCCCGTTATTATTTATTTATTAGTAAAATAATTAATAAATTTAATCAATAAAATATCATCAAATGTTATACATTGATAATAACTGGAACAGTTAAACCATACAACGTTTTTAGGACTACACATAGATCAAAATTTAAGAGGGGGCTCCAGTCCTCTGCTTCTCCCATAAGACCAATGTTAACTTTCAAAGTCCGTCCCTCCTCAACGGGTTGTCTGAAATGGATTATTTATGGTTCGTTTTAAAGATCAAAAATATATCTAGCGATTTCAGTAAGCAGAATTTCATATCATAAATAGTTTGCGTGTAAAAAATCGTAAATATTGAATATTTTGTAATTTTATTGATCGATTAGTATTTGCGATATCAAAATTCTGCTTACTGAAATCGCTAGGTATATTTTTGCTCATTAAAATGAGCCATAAATCAACGATATTGAATAATTGGTTGAGGAGGAACGGGCTTTGAAAGTTAACATTGGCCTTATGGGCGAAGCAGGTAGAAACGCAAAAAGTTTCCTGACTGGAGCGCCCTCTTAAATTGGAATTTTCACACTGAAAGTGTGATAAAAAGAGTAACATCTGGAATATATACATTACAAAAAATGTTGAAAATATGTAGTATACAAATATTAAGAGAAATTTATTTTGCTATGATCCACAGTCACATTTTATATGGAATAAGTATTTACAGCGCAACATGAAATTGCAATTTGAATAAAATTGTAAAACTGCAAACAAATCTATAAGAATTATTCTAAATTTAAGAAAAAATGAAACTGTTTGAAATTATTTTTAAGAATTTGGAATATTAACAGTCTATAATATGTATATTTTTGAAACAATTATGGTAACATTAAAATTCAGCAGAAAATATAAAATTGATCACAAATATAATACTAGAAACAAAATGCATACAAAAATTAAAATGCATAATGATAAAAATTCCAAAAAATATTAGAAAAACCCCAAACAAAATGAAATTTAAAATAAACGGTATCAGGAAACTGACACATACTTTCTCCCTTTTAGCCCAACTTTAATGAATAAATTACTTTTTATTTACTAAATATAGAATACAAAGCACGGTCGAATGTACAGAAAATCTTGTAAACAAGTTGTTTCAAAAAACATCCACCCAAATCCCTGCTTTGGAGGCACTATAGAATCCATTGCTACACTCGTGGTTTTAAGAGGGGAAATGCCCCCTATTCCCCCCCAGGGTTATTAAGGGGCAACATATTTCGAATTACCTCTGTTGGTCAATGCTAAATTGACAAGCATATCAAGTTTGAATGAAATTGATCAGTAAATAAGAGAGAAATAGTAATTTTTGTATTCCCCATAAGAATAACATTGGACAACGTACTGCGTTTACCACTAAATGAAAATTTAAATTTTCTCCGAAACCAGCAATCGTAGAATAGTAATTCAAAATACTAAATTATTTAGTTTTTTGAGCTCTTTTTAATGGTGAATAGTATTTTTTTATATTTATGTCTTTTTATGAAAAATATAAAAAAACTGAATTTTGGGTGTTTTAAGTCCTGTAATTTCCGAACCCGAATTTTTACAGGAATGCGGGTGGTGTCATTTCGTTGGAAAACTAATGTTCTACAAACGACTAAAGTTTAATCAAAATCGTTAGAGCCGTTTTTGAGAAATTTTGATTTTTCATGTTTTTTGGCGGTTTTTGGGGGATAATTACCCTTAAAAATCAAAAATTCAAAAAAATGAAAAAACGCCTGGGGAAATTGTGGATTAGTACCTACATACCAAATTTCATAAAAATCGGCCCATTGGTTAGGGCTCTAGCTCTGTACACATCCACACACACACACACACACACACACACACACACACACACACACACACACACACACACACACACACACACACACACACACGCGGACACACACGCGTGGACACACACACACGGACACACACACACGGACACACACACACACGGACACACACACACGGACACACACACACGGACACACACACGGACACGGACACGGACACGGACACGGACACGGACACGGACACGGACACGGACACGGACATGGACACACACACACACACACACACATACGCGCGTTGCACTCAATCTGAGATCCATGGTTTTACACAGTATTGTGAGATCCGGTATAAGGAATGTTTTTTCCGAGAAAATAAATAACACTTCTTTAGAGTCTGTTTCATGCTTGACTTCGAGCATTTTGCTTTTAAGATTGCATTACAATTTCAAACTTGAATTTTGTAATATAATGTGAGCTCCGGTATGTAAGTCGACGTGAGCTCCGGAAATGTGTAAGTTGATGTGAGCTCCAGTTGTGTATAGGTAGACGTGAGCTCCGGACACCATCCCAAATACCAAGGAAAATTTGCACAAAATTTGCAAAACATTTTCAACCGCAAACCAAAATGTTTGCAGAAAATATGCATTGCAAACATGTTTGTTTACAAAGAACTTTCCGCAAGTATGGAAAATTCCGCTGAATGTTTGCGGAAAATTTTCACTGAATATTTGCAGCAACTATGCAAAAAATGTTTGCAGAATGTTTTCATGATAGTTTGCAGCAAATTTGCAAGATAAGTTTGTGGCATATTTGCAGTGGAATATGTGCAGCTAATATTCATTGATAACATGTTTGTTTGCAAAATCTTTCCTGCAAATACGCAAGTCTACACTGTTCACACTTCTAGCAATTTTGCACAGGGCCCATTCTCTAAAGTAGGCCGCGGCCTACGGCGCGGCGGCAAATTTCTGGGAGCATATTTTTAAATATAAATTTGTCTACAGATTAGATGGATTTAAAATATTGTAAGCTTACTTGCAATACTAGTTTTACTTTTTTAAACTTTGTAAATCATCTTTAACATTGAGTTAAAATAATTTTTTTTCTATTTTATATGTTATGCCGAAGGCAGGAAGGACGCGTGGATCAAAGTATTTAATTTGTTTATTCGTCTTTGCCAGTCATGAAGGGCGACGTCACCGCGATTGTTCACACGTCTGATGTTCACCGGCGAGATAGCGACGAGTATTTCTCGCACGAAGTATCGGACAAAATAAACAAATGGTGCATTGTTTCTTACCCAAAACTACTAAATAAAAACGAGGTATGAGGTTAATTAGTTTAAGCTATGTGATTTGAATGGCATTTGGCATTAGTTGCGTAGGTAAAAGTCACCTAAGTGAACATTTCTCACTTTTAAGAATTGTATGATGACTGTTGGTAGTATATTTTCCAAAGTTTAAGAAAATCACTACCCACTTTGGTCGATTTACCCCACCGTTTTTGAGTTTCAGGTAAAAAACCTAAAATACCTCTAATTATGCGGTTACATATTTTGAAAAATATAATTATTGTAGGGGTATTTTTGTACATTTAACTTGAGTTCCAGCAGACGGATTTTTATATTCAACCCCTCACTGGAATTCAACCCCTCAATATACATAATACCCTTATTATGTATATTGTAAAAAAATATAAAAGCGGAATTATTTTAAAATGTATGGACGATAAACGTAAAATATTATATTATAAGAAATACATTAGAAATTTATTGACAAATTAATTATTTTGTACAGTCAACTAATGCTTTATATCGATTTGTAGGAAACTGCATAAGCTTAAAGCCATTGTGGTCGATCAAAATCAAAACAACCTCTGACGAAAAATGTGTTATAACTTGAAGGAGTCAACTGACTAAGCTCAAACATTGTCTAAACTTTAACGTGTTACTCACCTTAACGTAAGGTAACAATAATAATATTTTATTTATATAAAACAACCTCTTAGTTGTGGATCAATGTAATAAATATATAGCCTACATTTTGATATTAGGCTAACTAATGGTTATAACTATGCAGTATTTACAATAATTTCAACCTAACACATCCTAGATGTATAAAAAAATTAAGAAAAAGTTTAAAACAAACCCAACTATTTATTTTAAAATAATTTAATTGTTTCCTGAGCGGTCAATAAACTCATCTAAGTTGTAAAATCCACTATTTAATTGGAATATTTAAAAAAATGTTGATTTGAATAAATTCCGATTGGTTTAGACTTTAATATAATTTGTTAGTTTGTTTCTAAACCGACACCTGCATAATGTAAGTAATATCTCCGTGATCGCCGCGTTATCGCTCCTGTGAATAGAGCCTCGTGTGAAGATTGAATGCAACACATTTTGTCGGTAACTACAGAAACGATCTGGATGACGATTTTGTCGATGAGTTTAGCTTTTAGTTCATTAGTGAATTTCCTTTGGAATGTGAACTATTAGCATGACCCGCACGGTGAAACTTAAGCCCGGGACCACCATAGAAGTTCCTAACGTGACCCCCTGAACACGTTTTGGAGGGTCGTTCAAAATTGTATATATATATTTATATATATGTGTGTATAGATATAGACATATATATATATGTTTATATATATAAATATATGTTTGCACTCTAGCGGTCGTATTTTTTGTCCGATTTACTTAAAATTTGGTAGTAACATTTCTTTCTGTAATCAGTTGGACTAGTTCGTTGGTCAAAACAATCGGAAAGCTCTAAACCCCTTTTTTGGGGATTAATCTTTAAAATTTCGAGTTTTTGGGCCCAAAAAGGGTCAGAAAAACTCCGGATGTAAAATAAAAGCATTTAAAAATATGGGAATTAGAAAGGCGAAAGTTTTAAGCCCTCTCTCGTCATCCTATCATTAATATTTACCGAGTTATTAAAGAAAATGTGTATCGACTAAACACAGTACGTTGTCTTATGGGGGTTTTATACTATAAAAGCCTGCTATTCCTTTGTTAGAGAACTTTTATCATCCACAGCAACCTCACGCTTACTTTCAAGCCTGTCTGGACCTTCTCCTAACCTCATAATGCGCAAAACTGTACTCCCAGCTTTGCAAGTAAATGAAACAAGGACTATCAGAACAGCCAAAAAATCTGTTTTCAAATTTCAATAAAAATTGGACTAAATGTATGTTTTTACACTGATTTTGATTTTTAAAAGTTGTTATGTGGAAATTCACTTCCCTCACGTCAGCGTGCTGCGTGCGAACTCGTTTATTTTTTAGCATACTGTGAAACTACAGTTGAATAAATTCTAAGACTATTCGTTGATAGACATTTTAAATTACCTGTGGTACATTAGCTTTAGGGTGTATATCCAAATATATACATAGCACTGAGAATTTGCTTATCAATTCCAGCTGCTAATTGCTCTGGTGAGAGGAGTTTTCCTGCCTTAAGCGGGTGCAAAATTACTTTAAATCGTCGCTAAACGAAGATAAATAGCACTTATTGCGGGCCTAGATCACTCTCTCGACCACCGCCAACGCGGTCCCTTTGCGACAACTAAACTTCGACTTCTTTCCTTGTCCCTAGTTGTGGGGGAAGGGGGCGGCAAGCTTCATATGGCCTAGGGGCGGCACGAAGCTAAAATGGGCCCTGATTTTGCAGCAAGGTTCGTAGAGCTTTCAGACCAGGTATGATTATTTCCATAAGAGTAATGTTCGCAGCAAAGATGTCTTACGAGGGCGTCCAGCTGATGCATAAATCAACAACATACTATAAAGTGTTGCCAACCTTAAGGGTATAATAATGGTACAGCTATTTTTAAATTGTCACTAGATATGCAGAAAGAAAATTCAAACCCTTAATCCGTTAATCTAATAATACAAATAAATGAAAACAACATATTAGTATCATAAAACAACAGCTGATCATAGAATGTAAGCAGTTAAACGATATTAATTTGAAGTACAATTATGTAGAAAATATGGTACGCGTACGATAAATATTGTGTTTCCAGCAACCCTGCAGATTGGATTGGTGATCACGTGACCTTACAGCTGATTTTACCATACAAACTGTCTCTTCTGGTTAAATATAAAACCTTAAATAAATCGACTCAGCAAACCTGTACAAAGTATGTATGGACCTTGATTTTGCAGTGGATTTGTTCATTGAACTTACATGTTTATATGATGGTTTGCAAGTTGTCATTGTAAATACAAATTAATATTGCTGCCAACAATAATAATGATACTAGATTGAGTTAAAATTAATTTACACTGATTGTTGTATGACAATTAGCAACAGCCTCATACAATTGTCTTAGGGTAATGGAACTAACTGTTTAAATGTTAATGGATATTCAACATACAAACAAAATTATATATTTGAGATTCAGCTCAAAGTGTAGTTTATCATACTATAATTTTAAACAAATTTATTGTGAATCATAGATTAAGAACAAAAGTTACCTGTTACTCAAAAATCCTGATCTTTTGCCTACTATACATTTTTAAACAATCCACAATTTGTTTGTAAGCATATATGATTGTTATTTACAAAAATATTTGAAATTACTGATGTGGTATTTTTTTAAAATTAGAATAAGTCAAGAAAATACATTTTAAATCATTCACACACCTACTTACATAATTTAATCTTAATAACCAAATTGTATTGTCAGGCAAATGAAATATAGACAAATTCAAAGTAGCCTAAGGGAACTTTATCAATAAAAGGAAATGGTCAAATAAATATAATTTTATATTTTGTAAATTATTATTTATTAAAAAAATTTTATAAATAAAGGAAAGCTATACAATATTTTATATCGTACTGAAGTTCGCCATGTAACTGCTGTGTCCTTAAACCTTGTTCGCTGAAACAAATACAAAACTTATTAACGAACAATTTACATTATGTTAAACAAATCTTGAAATGGTGCTCCAGTCCTTTGCTTATTAGTGGATTTCCTATTGAAAGTGAACTACGTATTAGCATGACCCGCACGGTGAAAGCCCGGGACCACCATAGAAGTTCGTAACGTGACCCCCTGAACACGTTTTGGGGGTCGTTCAAAATTATATACATATATATGTGTATGCACTCTAGCGGTAGCATTTTTTGTCCGATTTACTTCAAATTTGGTAGGAACGTTCCTTTCCATCAGTTCAGTCCATCAGTGTAATCAGTTGGACAAGTTCGTTGGGCAAAACAAGCGTAAAACGCTAAACCCATTTTTTGGGGGTTATTCTTTAAAATTTCGAATTTTTGAGCCCAAAAAGTGTCAGAAAAGCCCCGGACTTGAAATTAATGCATGTATTAGAATGGGAATTAGTGAAGCAAAAGTTTTAAGCCCTCTCTCGTCATTCTAGCGTATATATTTACCGAGTTATTAAAGAAAATGTATATCGGCTAATCACAATACGTTGTCTTATGGGGTTTTTACATTAGAAAAGCATCTTATTTATGTGTTGGTTATTTGTATCTTCCCCAGCAACCTCGCACCTACTTTCAAGCCTGACTGGACCTTCTCCTAACCTTATAATGCACAAAATTGTATTCCTAGCATTGCAGGGAAATTAAACCAGGAGCATCAGAACAGCCAAAAAATCAAAGGTTTCATATTTCAACAAAATTGGAATAATTGTATTTTTTACACTGGTTTTGAGTTTTAAAAGTTTGTATGTGGAAATTCACTTCCTTCACGTCAGCGAGCTGCGTGCAAACTGTTCTTCCATTAGACCAATGTTAACTTTCAAAGCCCATCCCTCTTCATCCGATTATCCTAAATCAAATGTATTGTTTATTTTTAATAGCAACAAAAACCTAAGGAATTCATATATTCATACCTATTTAATATCACATATAGTTCATTCATAAAACATCGTAAATATTGAACATTTTTGAATTTTTTGAATGAATATATTATATATACAAATTTTGATCGTTGAAATCACTAGGTATTTTTTGCTATTCAAAATGACGGGCTTTTAATTGGCCTTATGGGGGAAGCAGGTAGAAACGTAACAAGTTTTGTGACTCGAGCTTAAATTAAAAAATACAAGTTATTATACCCCCGTCTTCAGCTTTAAGTTAACCAGGACTTCAGTTCAGGAACTACGATAAGGCAGTCCAAATTCCAACAGGAGTTTCATCTTCCGCTCTGCCATGTCCACCGCAGTCGGCGTTCACCTATCGGCCGGTACGCATTAACAGTGCACTTAAAATGTTTTTCGCTGTCGTGTGTTTATGTTCGGTGTTGTGAGGCTTTTTAAAACATTTTATGACAGACATGCAAATTCAGTAAGATTTTATTGAACTTCAAGTCCTGAAGATGGAAGCAAAATCAAGCTTCTGAAACCGCGGTAGTCCATTTTAGATTAACTTAAAGCTGAAGACGGAGGTAAATAACCTGTATTTTTTAATTATCTTATCAACTTTGGAGAATATTCAATATGAATAGAGCTTAAACATTAAAAGTGAGTCAGTTAACAATCTTCTGAACAGTGACGAAGCCAGGATTTTATTTTATTGATAGTAGGTTGGGGTCTCGCTCACGAGGAAGTAAAGTGGAAGGAGGGGAATCCCTCCATAAAAACGTATACTACTGGAAACAGATTTTATGCTATGCTAGTGCTTAAACAGAAGGAAGGCAATAAATCATTTCTGTAGACCTCTCAATAGAGAAAAAAGTTATCTGTTTTCCATCGGAATCATAAAAAAATGGGAGAGTGTATACAAATTATCTCCAGTACTTCAAGTTCTGGGAAAGAGTGGTTAGGCCAGTGTGTTGCAGTGAAGTTCACTGGAATACTTTCTTACCTAATTCCTCGTTGGAAAATAATCAATGTAACGAAGATAAAATAATACGAATACAACAAAAACCCGCCATAAATTATGAAAATTGAACTAAGTGCAAACATTTATATAAACTTACTCTTGTATAACTCTAGTTTTGGCCTGATTGAGGAATCTCCTCACGTGTTTTTTGGTAGCTCCTCAGTTGCCTTTGGGAACACGCTCATCACTGGATCTATAAATACAAATACAAAGTCTGTTTGTACTGTAATGTCTGGAAAGTGAATATTTTGAAAACAATAAGTTTAATACCCTCGTCGCAGCAAACCTGCGTACTCAGCCAATTTCCAAAGCATAATATATATGTCTTAAAGCACATAAAGCCGCATACCAGGTTTCATAAAAATATATTCACAAATAAGCGATATATACAATTTGAATTTTTCTCCATAAAAATAACATGGGGGATGAGTAGGCAGGTTTGCTGCAACAAGGAACACAAAAAATGGGTTTTTATACTAATATCAATATAACTCAACAAGGTGAAGCCACATACCAAGTTTTATTAGTTTATGTTAATAATTAAGGGAGACATTGCACTTTACTTATTCTCCATAAGAACAACATGGGGGCTGAGTAAGCAAGGTTTACTGCTACGGGAATTATCAGTATAAAATTATTTTTTTGTGCAAATAACAATAGACCACAACCAGATGAAGCCGTATACCAAGTTTCGTTAGTATACGTTCATAAATAAGCGAGATATAATTTTTTTCTTATTCTCCAAAAGAATAGCATTGGACAACGTACTGTGTTTAGCACTTTCTATATCTCTATAACCAATTGATGTAGAAAAATGATCAAAACACCGAAATGTGTGTTTTTTAAAGCTGAATCCATTAGTGAAAACTAAAATTAGACCTTGTAAAATATTAAATGTAAAAACTTCAAAAAACCCATTTTTGGGGTACAAAATCCCCCCAAAATGCCAATTTGGATGGGGCGATCTGTCTGGTTTTCGAACTTAGAGTCATAAATGCTGCTTTACACGTTTGTAGAGAATTTTGTTCATATCGGACTACTTTTACGAGAGTTATCGCACCCACGGACACATATATATACAGTTTCGAACGAATGGTGTTTTTGGGGTCTGGGGACCTCAAAACGAAAAGTTATCATGGTCCCGGGCCTAGGTCTTACCATGCTGACTACGGTAATAGCTTCTTCCCTATAGGGGAAATTCACTAACAAACCGGTCATAAACAGACGATATTAAAATCACAAAACAAAATGTAAGTGTTCGATATCGCACTTATCTACTGTATTCCCTGGCTTAAATCTATTTTAGAAAGGATTTCAACAGCACCTTTGGCTGATACAGTACACTGATATAAGTACGGTATGGATTAATGTTTTAAAAACTGAATCTAAGTTGATAGAACTATCTTAGCTTCTGCAACAGGCCTATAGGCTATTAAGAAATACTTTTTGGTTATGAGTACTTATTGAGATATCGCCTCAAATTTAAATTATAAATGGAAATAGCTCATTATGAATTGGCTGAATCATTTGAAGTTTTAATTATGCATTTAGTATTCAAGAGTATACAAACTGTTTCAAAACTGAACTTACCAGGATGTCCACTCACCATGAATTCGGGAAAAAAGCCTTAGGTACCAGTAAGTTAATAGGAAATATATGTCTACCTAAAATTGCGGAAATTTAGTTTAAATTAATGGCCAACGTTCCAAACTCCCTAAAAAGTGTATTTAACACTATTAAACTGTAAAATGTGAAAGGGGCCCATAAAGTGGGGAATATAAGCGAAAAAATAACTACCGTACGTCAGATAATTAACTCATCGACCAAAAATGACAATCATACTGTGTGATGTCGGCAGAAAATAAGGGTTAAATAAAAATGTTTTTAAATTCATTAGTTGATTACTAATTGCATTAAATTATTATTTGCCGGTCGAAAAATCATAGAAATTTTGCAAGTCCAACCAATAAGTTAAATAATAAACTAAATTAGGTCAAGACCTTATTTGGTATTTGCATGAAAGTAGGCCTAGCTATGTTTGCCATAGATCCAGAAAAATTAAAATTGGACTGTCAAGTCAAGAAAATGGAAGGGCCCCTCTCGTGAATTTTGCCTTGATCCCCGCAAATCCTAAGGCCGCCACAATTCCAAAATAAATATTTCCAACAAATGATAATTAGACCTGCTTAAGAATAGCCCTGTAATCTAATCCAATGTCTAAATCTCATCTACACTAGTCTGACAGGGAAATGTGAAAATTTTATGAAACATTGTATTTTTAACGAAGTGACTACGTACACGTCCAATGTAAAGACAAATTCACATCGCTACCGCTTAGGTTAGGATAGGTTAGGTTACGTTACGTTACTTTATGTTATGTTAGGTTAGGTTAGGAGGTTTTCTGGCTCTCAATCTGTTTTAAAAATCACAGGAAAAGTAACGTTCGGTGCATAATTTGGAACGGGCGTGAACAGTACCGGCTCACGTCGGACGTGTACGTAGCCTCTGCCTATTTTTAACACCATACCAACAATCTTAACCAACTATTAATTTTAGGCTAAATCAGCCATTTAACCTCAAAAAAATCTACTAACCTTCAAGGTAAAATTATCTAAAGATGTTATGATACTCTAAGCCTCTAAGTATTAATTATTTAGTATTCATAATGACTAATTGTTAAATACATTTTACTACATTATTATAGTTAAAAAAAAAAAAACTGCAACATTTAACCTCGTATAGGTTATTGGTCTTGTAGTAGTCCTACCCACCGAGTTAAACATAAACAAATCAAAGAACAACCCAAATGACAGAGATCCGTCTAAGCTTTTTTAATTTTCTTCCGTAAACCGATTGTTTTAAAAACAAAGTCGGCCTATTACCACTGTTATGACCATACTATAAATAATTAATTAAACCTGAAGGCCTATTTCAATTTGAAATTATTTTATCACCTAAGTATTTTTACTTTAAAACTTAACCTTTAGATACATCAACAATAACAGTAGCAGTAACATAAAAACAAACAGTAAACAATTGTACAGTAATTAGGGTTAATAATAATAATTTGTACCGGGGTACTTACCAAGTTTAAACAACAGTTTTCCTCTTCCACTCATTGTATAACATTATCCAGTTCTTCGGCAAATCCCCGCGACCAGGGAACTGCAAAATCTCTCACAGTCCCATGCGCCAAAGACTTTGATCATGGACCCCACTTCGACCGTATGGAACTTTTCGTGTGTAATCTAGAAGTGTAAAAGCGATGCTAGCGCGACGTGGTGTCACTTTCTGGAAGCTTATACACTCGCACACTTTGGGAAAACGCATGATAGTGAGCTCCACCTCATTTCGGCTGATTTCGGGTATTTCCGTGATTTCCTATTCGTCAGGATAGCCAATCAGAGGCTATTTCAATCCGAGATCCGGGGGGTCGGAGCTCACATTGAAAACGGAGCTCACATTGTTGGTGTGTATCCATATAACGGATCTCACGATGTATGCCGCGCAAACACACACACACACACACACACACACACACACTCACACACACACACACACAGACACACACACACAGACAGACATAACGTAAAAACCACTTTTTTGGGTTCAGGGAGCACCAAAACAAATATTTCCACTAACAACTCAAATTCAAAAATTTTTACGAAAACAATACTTTCTCCATATACTATGTGTAGAGGGAGAAAGTAAAAATGCTCAAGATGTATTTAATAGAAAATCAATTTTATAACATTGAAGAGTTTTTACAAGAATCATAAGACAAATTACAAGAAGGTAGATCAAGAAGAATTTCAAAATTATTGTAAATTTAATGCTCATGAAGTATATTTTATAGTTTATAAGAAATTAATTGTATCAACTTAAAAATTTATGCTCTGACATGTTGTTGATAAATAAATAAACAAGAAATAAATAAATAACAAGGGTAGTAAGGGTGAATTACATTGGAGTTTTTATGTAAAATATCACAAATACCCAAAATACCCGGGTATTTTACATCACTAGACATGAATCATATAAAAAAAATTCATATGTTTCTACATACTTTTGAGTCGATCAGCTGAGCAATTTTATGTTATTGCTTCGACTAAGAATGGGCAAGGCAAAAGAGAAGAGTCCTTTGACAAAGCTAGTTAAGTTTATGTCGAACACACAACTTGTTTATTTATAAAAGTTAAGTTATTACTATGCTAGAGTCTAAGAGGATTTTATCATTGACTATAAATACTGAAGTCAATGATTTTATTCAAATTTTTAAGTTTTAATTTTTAACTGAACCAAGAAAACTATCACTTTTATATAAAGCATTACGTAAAATGTAGGTTTTTATTACAATATAAAAAATATCTACAAGTTTTTAAACTTAGGTGAAAATTGAAATGAATACAGATTTTTAATTATTCCCTAGGTTGTATAAATGCACAATAATTATTGCAAGTTCTAGCCAATATTTGCCAAGGCTGTAATGACATAATACATGACATTTATTTAATAATGGTCCTGCTAATATCTGTCAGATTTATAAGAGCAGACTGAACGCACACAAATATAATTAACTTAAGGAAAGTTATACTCACTGAAACTACAGATTCCGTAAGCAAATTCTCATCTTACCTAAAACAAACATTGCGCCATTAAATAGTGTACTATCCATGTTAAAACACAACAAGATCAATTCTTGAAGAGTTATGCAGCTAATCCCAATGGAGGAGTCGAGAGGTAGAGTAATCTGCTAAATTGCACTTCTACATTTTAAAACTCTAATTTTAGAATGCGTTATATCAAAATAGGAAATCCGCCAACTAAAATTTGCTATTATAACAAAACCTCAAAGTAATTCAAAACAAAACTTTGGTTAGGCCTATATGAGTAAAAACTCAGAAAATGTAAGAATTGCCCCCAGGTCTTCGCCACACTGGCCTTAGAAATGCCAATGTTTATCATTGACATACATTTAATATTTGGTCAGGTGATTACCTATATAAACATAGACTATGTTAGTTTTTGATGATTATCAGTTCCTCCACAAAATGCAGCAAAAACTTATGTTGTTCACTATCCACTTACCTTACCGACGTAACTGGGATTGGATTAGTTTATTAAAGTTTTAAGCTCCAATAGCCTGAGTCTCTATGAGAGACCGAGACAAGACGAGATGCTGCACTCACAGTCAGGCATGAAGTGGTATAAGAGGCTTTCCCTATTTTGGCCTATAATGCTTTCCCCGATGAAATGTTAAGAGCCAATTCTCAGCCCAGTTTAAGGGAAATAGAAAACTTATTTTTAAAATGTATAATAATATAGCATTGTGTATGTATGTGCAAATCACATTAGTGACATTAAGTATCGAGTGATGAAGGATAATGGTAACGGAATAAAATGAGTTGTTATAAACTATTTTAAAATTCAATCTTCAACTGAAAGGGCTAGTTTTAGCTAGCTACTTCTGTCCCAGTCTTTCTTTTGTGTTTTATCAAAAAACTCTCGTTTATAGTTTGGAGTGTTTAGTCATTTCAAGAGAATTGTTTAGTACTATTAGGTTGAAAATTTCAACCACTAATAAACAGTTTTCCAGCTTTTTTACATCATGTTCAAAAACAAAAGAAAAACGCATTGATACACGTTGGATATCTACTGCACAGATTATTCTCTTTTCGAAGAACTTATGAACAAGATCTCTAGAGTTTAGTAATAGAAAACTATTTTATTCAAATACCATGATTGGCAATGGCAACAACTGTGTTATCCTGGGTTGACACATCCTTGCCTCTAAAGAAGAGAGCCATCAGAGAAGGTTAAAAACCATAAATCCCACAAATCAGCCAGCTTCGCCTGATTCCGCATTATAAAGCTATATTCTCAAAAACTGAATATTTCCTCATGCCTCAGTGATATTTTTCATTAAAACCTAACTCTCTCAAAGTTTTTTATATTTTTTTTGTCAATGTCAATGACATTTTTATACGATTTTAAAGGGTAGGGCCCAAATCCCGTCTTGTTATTATTTACGTTTGAATTATTCTTAGAAAGCATCATTAATGAATGACAAATGGCAGTTGGATTTAGTTTCGAACCTTCACAACAATTTACAGCTTTTGCCCAGGATCAATCTGTCAATTCTCATATTACGAGACGAGCTCTCTAACCACTACGTTATGCAGCAATAAATGTGTTAGCGGGCCCTGGCCTGTATTTCTTCTTCTTTTGTTTAATTTGTATGCAATTAAGTACTTTCAAATACTTCTTTTTTTAGTCAAATGACACATTTTGTGATCAATTACTCCTATTATCATCCTCACAATGATGTATAAAGCACAATTTTGATTCACAATTAACAAGATCCTAGAGACAAAACGGGCAGTCTGTAGCTTTATATACCTTCTCAAGGAAACCCATCAATGTCAAGCAAAGTTATAGCCGTATATTCAATGGTTATAGCTATTGTTTAGATTGTTTTGTTCGCAGTTAATTACATTCTCCATTCCATCACGTTGCAAAACGACTGTACTAATGAGCTACGGGGACCCATTAACAAACACGTGTCTAAGTAATTAGGTGTGGTCCGATACATCACACTAAACACGCAAATTGATAAATAGATATAATGACCTTGTAGTTAAATAACGAAAATACTTTAAAATAATAATTTCGAAATACCCACAAGTAAACTCTCCATAAAGGACACCTGTAACGCAGCGAAGTCGCCTTATAGGAGACAGAATGACCAAGTGGCTGTTATTTGAACACTGTGTTGTGTCAAATCAGGAGTCAATTGATTGACTGGTGCCAAACAGCCACTTCAGTGCCTCGTTGACCGCTGAGGCTATATTTAAGCCCCTATAACACGGTAGGCCCACAGCAACAAGCTACAAACAGCCGACATAAGTGAGACATTGGCAACGTTCAGTCACCGGCTAAACCAGATTGTAAACAAGAAAACTGTAGAGTTTACAATGTATGAAGCAAACCATTCTAGATTATTTTCTTGAATTTCCTTGACATGAAAACATGAAAATCTTCTAACTGTGATAAAAAATACACAAATTCCGACGGCAAGAATGTAGCTAAGGGGCCTTACGTAAATTACGTCATCTAAAAATAGGACAGGGGTTTGGATTAAAATTTACTGTGGTGATATTTAAATCACGTCACCTGTTGTATTAATCATGTGTTCAGTTTTGTATGTTAATGTTTTTGTGTCAATATAAACAATTCAATCATGGCTGTGTTTTAAAATAAATAATACCCCCGTCGCAGCAAACCTGCGTACTCAGCGAATTTCCAATGCATATATATGTGACTCACTACTACATAGAGCTGCTTACCAAGTTTCACAAAAATTCATCCAAATAAGTGATATATAGCATTTTATTTATTCTCTATAAGAATAACATTAGGGTTGAGGACACAGGTTTACTGTAACAAGGAAGATAAGTAATATTTTTTTTGCAATTATCAATATAACTGAACCAGGTGAAGTTATATACCAAGTTTTATTAATTTAGGTTCATAATTAAGGGAGATTCGCAACTTTACTTATTCTCCATATGAATAACATGGGGGCCGAGTATGCAGGTTTGCTGCTACGGGGACTATCAACAAAAAACTTGTTTTTTGTGCTAATTTCAATATACCACAACTAGTTGAAGCCATATATCAAGTTTCATCAATATACATTCAAAAATAATTGAGATATAGAATTTTATTTATTCTCCATAAGGATAACATTGGACAACGTACTGTGTTTAGCACTTTGAATATCTCTGCAACGGTTGGATGTAGAACAACGATTAAAACACCAAAATGTTTGTTTTGTTGAGCTAAACACATTAATAAATAGAAATGTGAAGTTTTTAGTAAAACTATCTGAGAAAAATCTAAAAACCTTTTTCCCATAAGATTAACATGGGACACGTTGTTTGGATTTTCTCCGCAACCACTTAACCTAGGTTAATGATTCAAAATACTAAATTATTTGTTTTTTTAAGCTCTATAAAATGGCTATAACCAAAATTGAGTGTTTTTAACATTTTGGGGTCAAATTTGCAAAAAACCGATTTTTGGAAAATTGTAAACTCCCATAAAACCCTCTTCCCATAGTGCGATCGATCTGGTTTTCGAACTTAAAGTCATAAATGCTACTCTCCACATTTGTGCCAAATTTCATCAAAATCGGGTGTTTCTTTCAAAAGTTATCGCGGTAACGGACACACATATTATATATATATATATATATATATATGTGTGTGTGTGTGTGTGTGTGTGTCCGTTTATATATATACATATATATAAATTTGAACGAATAGTGTTTTTGGCATCTGGGGACCTCAAAACGAAAAGTTATCATGGTCTCGGGCTTAAGTCTTACCATGCCACCTACGGTAATAGCTTCTTCCCTATAGGGGAAATTCACTAAAAGCCACATTTATGGTATATCTTGTAATTATTTAAAACAATTACCATGAGATGTTTGTAGCAGGGGGTGGGGGGTGGTGGTGTTAAGGGTTGTTAATATTTGAAATTGAATTGATTTTGGACCAATGTCACTATTAATAATCATAAAACTTTGAAAAATTTAACAAAAAATTCAGTTATTGAAAAGTATATTAATACTGTTCTAAATACATCAAAGTTGTCCAAACAAGTTTTAACAGTGTTACCAAATTATGACAGTAGGATAGGCCTAATTATGGGTAGACTGAAAATTGGCAAAACCCCACAGCGTAATATGACCCACTCTTTTTGGTTTCCGATATAACCATACAACAATTATTACTTTACAAAGATTATTACAGCATTTAGGAATGTATTCACTTCCGTAAAAAATATGTGATTTCCTTAAACTAATTGTCTTACAATTATTCAGCATATCGCTAAAAATCTTCAACCTATTTCCATAAACTTTTATGTTACGGGTATTGTATTGTATTTAGTTTAAAGTAAATAAGACAATAATTTAAGATTGTATAATTTCCATAAATAAAAATCATTAGTAACTTACAGCCACTGTTCCATTTCACAAAGCTCCTCCATTTTAGTCGTGTTTATATTAAAAAGTAACAACAACGAAGATCATCATGTTGGTGCATTTCTTGGATTACTGTAATAATTTTCATAAAGAGGGAAGTGAAATATTATTTTTAATTAAACGGGAAAGAGAAAAATCACATGATAGTTAAGAAGTTACTGCAACTATTATGACCAACGCTGATGTTCAAGCACCTTGAGAAATGTTCAGTATATACTCTGTATGCAGTAAAAGAATAAAGAATTCGTTTTTTGTGGTTCGAACTGGTGCAGGGTCGACACATTTGCATATCTCATTCACATTTCCCGTGCATCGGCAATTTGCCTTTTCACATTAGCCTAGCCTCGCAATCATGCACGCTACATCCAAGGATCCAAGTACTGTAATATCCCTTTATAACAGATGAATCCGGGTAGAACAACTTAATATATAGTAAAATATATGTTATAAACTTAGTAGGCCTAACTAACGCAAGGTTATTTCGTCGGTGATAGTAAGTTTATGTCACTTAACACCTGCAGGTAGGCAAAACAGCCCCTTATCATTACAGAAGTTGGTAATAATAGAGCCAAAGCCACAGACGTCAACAAATCGGGGGGGAGGGGAGGGGGGTACGTGCTCACCCTCAAACGTTCACGAGGTTGCTGTTCGGCCGAAATCACGGTAATCATTTTCGTCCATTATCACGTGGTAAGTTCTTCATTCTCAGTCGATATTACGTGGCTGAATCGTAATTTACGGCTTTTATTACGCTGTTCTGTCGCCCGTTTACGGTCGATATTTTGATGTTACAATCATTACCTGCAGATTTGTTATGTTTATAATTTACGTCCATTAAAGGCCAGATCATCGGTAACGCAATTCGTAATCGTCAGCGATTTACCGCGATTTGGCGGGAATAAGTTTCTCGATTTTAATTGAGCTTTCTAAACCATTGAGTCGAAAACTAAAATATAAAATCATGAAGACAAATATACATTTCCTACATTCAGACTTGTTAAATTGTTTGCCATTACGAACACCATTAACTTCATAGTATGATTCAATCAAAATATAATAACAAACGTATTTTTGTAACCACCTGTAAAGCACCTAGAGACGAGAACAGATTCCACATCCCGATACATCATGAAATTTGCTTTTTTCACAAGTGGAGGCTAATATAATCAATTGCTTACATAAACCTAGAATATATGTAAATAACTTACCTAACGGTCAAATATTTTGATTTTAAATTGTCACAACTGAAACTTTTTATGGCAACTGCAAACCTTCAAACCATCAGCGCTTTCAAATTAATTAATTCGTCCTGGAGGTCAAAGGCATTCGGGTTTTCCCCGAATTACAAATTACCTACAAATTATAATTTCCAGAACTTGGGCTTTAACTTAATTTTCCGCGGTTTTCAAAACGGTGAAGCAAGGCAAAAATATATAAAAACCTTTCCGTTATAAAACACAATAAAATGTGTAGTTAACCACCCATTGATTAATTATATACAGGGTATTAAGTTCCTTTAACGGTCCCGTTCTACAATCTTGATGTGTCAATCGAGTATTATTTGACACTATAGTTTATTATTAGCATACGCTACTTTAACTGGATAGATGTTTCTGTTTCTGTTTTGTCGAATTGCTTAGCCGAAAAATGTATTTGTAATATTGAGGTGAGAGGTGACGAAGGTAAGAATGACTTGTTATGTTTTAGAATTCGATTCTGTAACCTACTGAAATGACTATACGGGCAATATCAACAAATGCGTCCCAAACACGCCAACGCCTATCTAAATAAGATAGCCTATCGGAAAGGTTAAAAGCGATCCCAAAATATCAGACTTCGCCAGATCCACATGATGTTTACGTTTGAAACTCGGCATTCCAAAAAGTCAATCAAGACGTGCCTTGCAGCCGAAAACGCTTCCACCAATCAACTCGGTATAAGTGTTTTTTTTTTTGACAACACGAATAAAACCATCGGAACCGCCGAGAACACTTCAAACAGCCACTGAGATCGTTGATTCCCCCTATGATCAACGTTTTGATCATACAATTCAAAAAAAATCCTTCTCAATGTTAATCTTATGGACAAATTACGAAGTTTAAGGGCGGCTAGGGCCCTTCCCTAAGGTCCGATCTTTATGAAATTCGGACACAATAATCTTCAGACCAAGATCTATCCAACGACACCAAAAATGTCAAAATCGATTGAAAAAGGAGTTCCAGTCACAAAACGACCCCTAGCGTATACAGAGTGTCCGGAAATTATGGTAAAATATTTTAGTACATGATTGCAGAGGTAAAAATAAGGAAAAAAGTTGATATAAACATATGTCCTAAGTGCTCAGTTTTCCGTCTCTGTGTCTGTTCTGTTTTTTACATAATTTATCATATCTTACGAACCTCCTGAGGTATTAAATTCAAACTTGGTATGTGCATGTGGAATAACAAGATGTATTTCGGTATTGAGTATCAAGTTTCTACTTTGTACCATTTCAAAATGGCGACCATTTTTTGTTTTTAAGGCTAAATATCTTAAAAACCATAAATTTTACAAGAGACAAAAAGTTGTGAAATTTAATCCCATTAACTCATATTAATCCCATTATTATTAACATAATAAAGATTATGATGATCGGACAACTAACAGTGGAGGAATTGCAGCTTTTCCGAGTAAAAACACGCGCATTTCGGACCGCATGTTAAAAATGACCATGTTAAAAATAAAAATGATAGAGTATTTAATTCTTAAATGAATTATGAGAGCAATGTTAAGTAATTGTAAATCCATAGTTTAAAAAAATTAGACTCTTTTAAAATAAGTAAACCAATAGTTCATTGGAAATAGCCACATAGTAAATTAGACATACTGTATTTATTAAACCAGAAAAACAGCTGATATGTAAATCATACCTCTACAATCATGCACTAAAATATTTTACCATAATTTCCGGACATTCTGTATATTAATACGCTAGGGGTTTTTTCTTTGCAGTCATAACTCGATAACGGCTGGACGGTTTTTAACGTTTGAGGGGTCAAATTAAAGGTATTTTTACGTAGATTTGCCAATACGTCTCAGAATTTTAAGAAAGGTCTTTCTTAAAATGCAATAAAATGAATAATCTATACTTATTTAATAGGCGAGCAGCTTTTTTGTGACAATCACTCCTCCTGAACTACTACACCGATTTTCATGTTTTTGGTGTCATCGGAAAGAGCCTAACGTGAAGTTGTGTAGGAAACTTTTTTTATAGAGAAATAATTTGTGAGTGAGGCCCTGGGGCCCTTAAAGTTGAGTTTTTTCCCTTAAGCTCTACATTGGGAAATAACTATAAGTTTTAAGTAATCAGCTGGATAGAGTAAACACAGTTAATCAGCAGGCCATGTTGGCTTTGGAACGGTAACACAATATTTATTGCTCGGATTCGAGCAACAGGACAACTAGTAGTTTATTATTACGCTACTTAACTGTAGAGATAGATAGCTGTTTCTGTTTCTGTCGAGATACGTAACCGAAGTCTTTGTAATATTGAGGTGACGTAGTAAGAATGACTTGTTATATTTTAGAATTCGATTCTGTACTGAAAAGACTACTTATGCCTCCAGCAAAGTGTACCGATAAAAATCGTGTACCTCTTTTAAACTGTAACCAGGGTTGCCACCAAAGTTTCAATTCAAAATTCATGCATAATTCCAGGTTTTCCAGGTAAAAATCTCAAAATTCCAGGTAAACTCGCGCGGCATTTTTTATGTATTTTCAACCCTTATAACGATTTACAATATAAATAAAAGTGCTATTTCAACAACAAATTATAACTTGTTACGAAGTATATTGTTATATTTTTATCAAAGTTATATCTCATATTTTTATGTTTTCTACAAAAAATGGGAATATACGCTGGGCCAATTATTTACATTAATTGATTTTTCTCTCTACATAAAAACAGTACACTATTTTAATTGATAGGGGGAGGAAATTACGTCAACAGATACACCCAATTATATAAAATTCCATTTAACTGTGACAATATACTATCTATTATAAGAATAAGAAAAGTATATGGTACCAATCTTTTCTGTGTATTGACGATGACGGCATATTTTTCAATGTTCTTGATACGGAGTGCGCCCAAACTCTGATCTTTTTACTATCCAAACTAAAAATTTTCTTAGAAAGCATTATTATGGCAGCTGGATCCAGTTTTGAACTTTCCAACCATTTTCAAGATTTTTGCTAGGAATCGATCTGACAACAAACGTCAGATTATGAAGCGACTGCCCTGACTCCTGACTACTTATACACTACCCAGCCAATTATGCTTTAGCAAATTATCCAGCGACTCCAAAGACTGCATATTAGAAACTGAGATCAATATCAACGATTAACAATTCTGGCCAGACCACAATTAATTACAAATGAGCCACTTCTATTACCCACTGTTTGTAGATACAAATTAATTTATTGATCTTAATAAAAAATATCGCCGACAGTCACGACTGCATTATGAAAAATTCCCTCAACAATAGCTCTCACACTCACATTACTAACGTCACCGACCATCGGGAATGCATTGCTAACGTCGCCGACCATCGGGAACGCATCGCTAACGTCGCCGATCATCAAGAATGCATCGCTAATGACGATGACGCTGGCAAACGAGAACGCATCGCCATCGTCGCTGACCAACGGGAACGCATCGCAAACATTACCGACCATCGGAAACACATCGCTAACGTCGCCGATCATCGAGAACGCATCGCAAACGTCACCGCCATCACGAACGTATCGCTAACACCGCCGTTCATTGAAAACACATCGCTAACGTCGTTGTCAATCGAGAACGCATCGCTAACTTCGCTTACTATTTAGAACGCGCTACGCAATCGCCGACGACCGCGCCCTGAAATTCCCGGTTCGGCCGAAAATTACCACAAAATCAACGCATTTTTTCCCGGTCACCAAAGTTCACGCATAATTCCAGGTTTACCCTGTCGGTGGCAACCCTGTGTAACGGGCACTATCAACAAATGCGTCCCAGACACGCCTTCGCCTATCTAAATAAGATAGCCATCGGGAAGGTAAAAGGCGAAACCAAAAACTCAGATTTCACCAGCTCCACCAGTCTTTTACGTTATGAAGCTCGGCATTCCAAAAGTCAAACAAGACGTGCCTCGCAGCCGAAAACGCGTCCATTGTTGTCTGTAATCTGATGAGATAGCGGCAGAGGCTTGAAAGAAGCGCCATTCAAGCTACCACCAGGCCCTACCACTGCATCTATCGTCTTAATATTGTTGTGATTACGTAATTTGTTTTCAATTAACACAGGAGAAATTTCCTTCGATGGATGTATTGAACGCATATAAATTCGAGTAGAATTATAAATTTGTGTTATGTGTTGTTGACAAACTCCTAAGCTTTCGCATTCCTTTGTGAATTTGACCGGCCCCTACCGAAGTGCTGCGTCGTCGCTGACCGAGAAAAAAAACAGACAACGCGCAAATAATACAAAATCATCCATCTTAGATGTGCATGCATGACCTTGCAGCCGTTTCATGGTTACATAACTGTTGAAACAAATGCGGTGTTTCTACACACTACCATCATGAAAATGATTCATTTTAATTTTAAATTCTTCTTCAACGACAACGCGATTGTTACCTTTACTTTTTTTTCCACAGTTGCAGCCCTAATTAATTTGATAGTGTTCTTGTGCTGTCATTACGACATAACTAAGATAATCAGCTACAAGATTTTATGGTGTTTTCCCTCCACCAGTATGGACGCTGTAATTACTGTAAAGGGCCGAGCTTCGTTCAATGACCAGTTACTGTAGTTTGCTCACTTCACTTCTTTACTACGGCTCTTCATGCGGGTGAATTCAATCGCTCATCGACTATCTGCTTATATAGATTAGTTCGATTTTTACTTGAACAGTTTAATTCGTCACACAAATACTTTGACGCGCTGACACTCACCTCGGAATTTTATTCCACTTCACGAATAAAACTATCTGAACCGCCGAGAGCATTTCACACGGCCACTGAGAGCGTTGATTTCCCCCTAGTATTGGGGCAGTTTTGCGAGCGATATTGCCCCAACTTGCAACCAAACGGCTTAATTAGCTTACTTAAAGGACTTACAGTGATTGCTCCACTGCTGTGATCTCTCCCGGCAATTAACATTCAACTTAATACAAGGTAGATATATTATTTTCCAATTGTGTTTAGATCATTATTACTTTGTTTTAATCATGAAAATAAACTGGCACGCTTAAAATAAATATAAAAATTAAAAATTAGTGACCGGTTGAATCAGGACGAATAGGATCTCCTTAATAATTTATAAATATGTGCAATTTTAAACTTTTATACGTATCCCTTTAACCCTATTGTCGAATGCAAAGTATTCGTGCTTTTAAAGTAACTAGCTGTGTACCCGTCCTTCGTACGGGTTGTATATAAATGGTAGATTAACTAACGCGAAAAAATATAAAATCGAGGGGGGTGCAAAAATATAAAATGAGGGGGAAAATATAAAATGGGGGGACATAAAATAAAAATAAAAAATCGAAGAGGGGGGAGCAAAATATAAAATCGGGGGTGGGGCAAAAACAAAAATCGGGGGGGAGCAAAAATATAACCCGTGGGAAGGGGGTACAGGATGTATCGGTAAACATATTTTTTGTGAATATTAGAATAGACCACAACCAGATGAAGCCACATTAATATTTGTAATATTAATTATTAGCTAGCTAGCTGACGTACCCGTTCTGCGCACAGGGGTTTTCTCTACCCGTTCTTTAGGCAATGCAATTCACATTTTAGTTAGCTTGAAACAGCTGTTCTTGCTTCTGCTCTTTAAGCTGTCAAATGGAAGTATCCACAGCTGTTCGCATTACAGTTTCTGAAGGTTTACTTTATTCTGAAATGTAAACATTGAAACTTAGGACGTTCACGGGGCGTAGCCCGAGGGGATTTTAAGGAAGTGAATAGGCCTATGTGTTGCATGGGTTCAAGATCTACCTATGTATAAAGTTTCAGCCCAGTCGGTTCAGTAGTTTTTGCGTTCACCCGGAACATCAGACAGACAGACAGAAACCACCTCTTCTTTATAATATTATAGATAAAATAAAATGTGTATGGGAGTTAGAATATTTGAGTATAGTTTTATAAATCTTTTAGGAATTTACGAATGTTGTTTGAGTTCCGTTCAGGGTAAGATTATGAATGAGAACCACCGTCCAACTCCTGGCTGAGTTACCTACAATCACAATACTGTTATTTAAAACTGTCAACGATATCGTATATATTTATCCTACCAACAACTCACATATCGGTATACAATATGCATGTATTTGCAGTATCTATAATTTGCCACACCATGTAAGCTGTAGCTATGGAACCGCCAAGAGGTAAAAGCTGTTTAGACTGTCACCCGCGCGTAAAACCGTGAGCAGCTATAAAATAAAACACTTTCGAAATAAGGGATTTATATCAATTGCTTTTCCTCGAATGCCCTTTCCATTATAGCGACAAAGCGAGAACCACTCATAGGCCCGTAGTTTACTTATTGCGTGAAGCTACAATAAAATGAGGTCACACGTTCCCGCCTCAAAGAAACAATTCCGTCAAGGTCATCACAGCTCACAGCTGTCGACATCCGGGAACAAAGTGACGACTTCCGGTGTGACGGGAACTCCCAGGGACCGACTTGGACTGTGACGCGTCGCCCTGGGGTGCCGCAAGCGTGCAGGAGATAAACAGACACAGCGTTCCCAAACGTATATTTAACGATTTGATTATTGACTATTTCAACTTAAGGCTCCGGTCTACCCAGCTAGCTAGAAACCAAAACTCTACCTCCCTGGGTCTACCATAGAGGCAAATCTGCGCCGCCACGTAAAAATAGACTGTTAAGATAGAGAAAAGGTGCGGTACGGAGGTCCGCAGGATTACTGTTTGCGGCTATGACATTTATGTTATCAACATACTATAAACGGGATTTGATAGAAGATAGTTAATTCTACTCATGCTCTTTTTAGAATTTCAAAATAATGTTTCTGTCTTAAGTTGCTAAAGTTTTAAAAGGCTAATTTTTGTACATTTAAAAGGGCTTGTAAATGCAACTCGGTTAAATCAATTTAAAAAGTAAAACAGTACATTGGTAGGTAATATTTTCATCTTTATTATCATACTTCAACTTTAATTAAAGGGTATAAGTAGCAGCTGTAAAGAGTAATCCTGTAACCCCTTTTCTAGCGCTGCAAAGAAGGGGGTTGTGACCGGAGCCTTAAATTCCAAAAAAGGTGGAAAAATAACTAGACGCGTTCTGTTAAGTTATGGTGCAGCCTACAATAGCACAGTGTTTTATCAAGTTCCATTAGTAACCAATTCTAAGTATTTGTGAAAAAATATTCTTTGCCTTAAGGCAAGCTTCATACTAACTAAAGTCTGTAGAAGTCAAGTCATTGAAAAATATTGAAATCGATGTTAAGTGAATGTTTAAATCTTTTAAATTTAATTTATTTCGCAAGACACTTTACATGTGCTATTCGAGATCCACAAATTCAATTTCCTATCAACGTTTACCAACTTTAATCTTAAATCAGTATCACAGATCCATACATCGCAGCTTGAAACCACAGATACCGCAGCTAACTCTGAGTTCGTTTATATGTGTTGCAACGCTTTCTGTGGACACGCAATTTGCAATGCTACAGAAGGGTTTATACTGAACGCCTGGATGTTTTGGGATGTATCAAATCAAGCTTTAAAAAATAGAAGTCTAGAAGATGGAAAATGCTCAATATCGTCAAAGAATCCTTAGTGAACTCGGTGACAATCTGAAGGTCACGGACAGCCGCCTGGGTCGAAAATCCTCTTTGCTTTCGTCTTTGGAAACACATGCCTTGAGGTATCAAACATTGTGGCTATTCTGATACACCTGATATCCGTTATTCAGCACTGGGCCGGTGCGTGTGTTGGTTAGTCTGTGGATGGGAGCAGTCGGATGGATTAGAAGAACCCTCAAAATCTGAAAATTACCCTCACTACAAATATCATAATCGATTGGTATCTTTATATATATATAAAGTCAATCCGTCCCAGGACCTTTTGAGAAACCCAAGTCTCACATCCTCACACCAATGAACCATATAACTTGAATTAAAGGTCTCGGTGATAAGACCGGATTTAAATATCATACAACCTCATCTACGGCCATATATTAAATATTAGTGTCAAGTTTAAATCCATGTTTTAACCGACTTCAAAAAGAGGAGGTTATATAGATTCGACCCTTCGATATGTTTTTTCGTGTATGTTCACGCATAATTATGTTGTTTGTCATGATTTTGGCCTTGTTTTATTGGAATTTGATTAGCGTGTGATTTGACTAGACTATACAACTGAAATCATATGAACAAGAGAAACTGATGAGGCAAAGCTGGTTGTAATGTAAGAATAATTCACTATCACACAATCGGTATAAGGAAAATACGACACTGTTATTTTGTAATAGAAGAGGAATCTCCCCGTATATGGCAGTAGGGAACAGAGAGGTGCGCCCGGCGGCGCGGCGGCAGGAAGTCGGGAAGGGCTGGATGCTGGATACACAAACCTTTCTTGTTGATTTATGGACGCTTTTCTTGTTCTCTTTGTCTCTCGGACCCACAAATAACCATATGATGTTCCAGCATGAGGGTAAAAAGTACAAAGGGCTTTAACTTTAAAACAGAACCGACGTTCAATCGCAATAATGTAAAGTTGTGTATAATAAAAGTGGGATAAAAGACTAAGGTAAAGTTGTAACTTTTAACGTCGTCAGTACACACATAATTGGAAAAACAAATAATTATATTTACCATTATAAAGTACAAATTAATAATTTTAATTAATACAGTAATACTGTACCAAATCTTAATACAATACTGTACAACAATTGAGGTTGCATTTTAAATAGAAATATACCTGCTTCAAATTATTCGTTAAAGTAAAACATTGTTTAAAGATAATTTAATATGTCCGCAAAAAAGCTAAAACAGCACTTTAAATTGAAAGGCTTAAGTTTCAACGTCTACAAATTCATGCCCCCCCTTTAAAATATTTAAAATACAGTAGCATAAGAAAATAACGCTAAGAACATTGTTTTGAATTGTTCAAGCATTGCGTTCTTGCTTTTAATTTTAAATACAAATACTGTACATCCTCCTGTTTACAATATATTATACAATACATTATAGAATTCTAAATTACAACATGTAAATACTGTGTATTAATTGTATGGATTATATTAAAGTTAAAAAACTGCCAGCGTCTATCTAGAATGTTTCTCTCTGAAAATGTTTGGTTAAAATTGAATTAACTTTAGTGAATTCGATTAAGTCGATTTGTTGTACATTAAATAGTAAAATCATTTTCAAGTTTGGTTCGTTATTGATATCTATAATGTTAGACCCAAAGACCTTGCAAAATAAGTCTTCATTGACAAGGAATCTTTTTTTAACAAAATTAAATATAACTTAAACGACCCCGCACAAAACCGACATAGTTTGGAGTTGGTACATTAAAAGGAACGAACCAACAAACAAGGAGAACTATAACGACTTAATACTTAATTAAAAGTTGTTAATTGGTTGGACATTAAATACCAAGAAAAGAGCGGGAAAAGTTCGAAACTCTTCAAGTCAGCACAGAACTTCAAAGAAGAAAGTGTTTAAAGGTAATATTAATTCATTCCGGAGGTTGAAATAAATAAAACTTATATACAAAACCCAAAGCAATCTCAGTGGCAAGTATAAATATCTGCTTGTTTATAACTCGTAGAAAATGGGTGCAGGGGCGGATACAAACTATCGTTTTAAGGGAGGTCATGAGTGACAAATCCTATACTATAATATGAGTAAGGTTTGCTTGCTTGCTTGCGACACTGATCTCAAAAACGGCTCCAACGATTTCCTTGAAATGTTCGAAATAACTAATTTCTGAGATAAAAATAAGTTCTAGACAGGCCTCATCCCCAGGAAAATTAAATAATGTAAAAAACTAAAATTAAAAGTTAAACAAATTAACATTGGGCTTATGGAGTTTCAAATCAAAACAAAAGAATTGTAACAGCTGTTCATAATCAACCAAGGAACTGTCAAAGTAATACTCATGTTGTTTATGATTATTAACATGTTTTTTCCTGAGAGCAGAGATTAAAAGATTTGAGTGAAGATTATATGTATAGAGCAGTAAAATAAATCAAAGGGACATTGAGCTATAAGATTGTTAAATAACAACTGGAGGGACGTTAAAAATGTAGAAGAGGCAAATGAGTTATACAAATATGATTATCAGTAGGGGGAAGTGGTGCAATATTACTCCGAGTCATCTAACTGACTGACTGGCCTTCCCCCAAGCAAAGCTCGGCCTTCCAGGTACTAAATATATAAACTGTTATGACACAATAATCTTTATGGTGAATTATGCGTAAAATACGTGAAGGTCTGCGTTTTGGGGGGGGTCATGATCCCCATGACCTCCCCCCTGTATCCGCGCCTGGCACAGTGAAGGGTCGGAAGAAAGAGAAACGTGAAGTATACAAATGTAGTACCTGCCACCGAGGGACCAAGGGGGTCGAAGCGAACCCGGTGTTCGGTGGCGGCCTGAGCGGCGACCAAGAGGTCCGAGAAGAACCTGTGTCTCCGGAGGGCGAGTTCGTCGCGACCCACTGGGGTGACGGGGGGCTCCGCCGTGCCGCCAGCCTCCTCGTCGTCGTCCTGCGAGAGCCACCGGGGGATGGCCGAAAGCCCGGGGGTGCTGTTGCGCTTGGCCGGGTGCGGGGTCAGCCCCTTGGCGGTCCGCGGCGTGATAGGAACTATGGCGTTGTCGTCGTACTCCTCCAGCTGCTCTAGGTCGGGGTCCGTGTTCACGGTCAGTCCGGGGTTCTTGGTTTGCTTCTCCACGGGTTCTTCCTCTTTCTCCACTTGCTGTTCCACCGCACATTCCTCCTTCTTGTCTTCTTTGTCCTCTAAGTTCTCTTCGGGTTTAACACTCTCCTTCACACTCACTTTGTCCTTCTCCTCGGGTTTAATACTCTTCACGCTCACTTTGTCTTTCTCGCTCTTCTCCTCGTCCTTTTCAAGCTCCTTCTTCTCGTCGTCGGTGTCATCACAGTCGACGTCACCCTTGCCCTTGCAGCCGCAACACTGTTTGAACATGTTAAGTCATCACCGGCCTCCGCACGCGCGCTCACGTCCTCGCCCAGCCTCACGCCCGCACACACTGCCGCTGCCGCCCGGTCCGCCCCGCGCCTAGCGGCTGGTCCGCGCACTACTCCAGCCTCCCAGCATCCCGCCCTGCGATCCTCTCAATCAATTCGTTCCCCACCACACTTTCTGTCTGTCTGTCTCCACACCACAACACCGGCTGAATTACAAAGCTCGCCGCACTTCCGTCCGTTCTTATGAACTGGTCTATCGTCCCTTCTGATGTTTCAACTATCATATCAAATAACGAATAAGAAAAATCCTCCTGCTATAGATTCTGTTTATTATGCATATCTTGTTTCTTCACATTCAAAATAAATCTCTCGCTACCGAAGAAACGTTGTAGCTTTTCAAGTTGCTTTGTTTCCTGATAAAATGACTGCTTAAAGACTTAAAAAAGTACCTGGAGCTGAGCTTAGGTCGGTAGGAAATCACATACTGCTATTTTATTAACGCTGGAATGTTACTTTTTCGGCTCTCCGGTCCGTTTTTTATCAGGTTGATGATTATTTTGTAATTATTTTTAAGCTCCATGTTAAAATTTTTAATTTTCAAATGAGTTTTCAAGAAACATTGTTTCCCGAGTTGAAAATGTGTCCATTCAATTTCTGATGACCAAATCCTTCCCTCTATATCCCTCTAATGTCCAAGTTTAATAAGCAAAATCCTTCCCTGCAGAACTATCCATTTTTCAGAGAGAGATCCATTTCCATTTGTCCATTTTGCATTCTGCAGAGAGATCCTTTTGGTTACAGGCATTGCTCATTTAAAAGTATAAGATTTAAGCGGCTTTACATATATTAGATTCAACAAATAAACAATACTTCAGAACAAGTGTCCGTAATCTAATCTCAATAGTCCTAATCTCCCTACATGTTAAGCCCATCCTTAAAGAATTACAACCGTAAAGTATGTTAAGGTTGAGATCGTAACTGAAACATAAGTTCAATACCCCCGTCGCAGCAAACCTGCGTACTCAGCGAATTTCCAATGCATATATATGAGTATCACTACTACCTAGAGCCACTTACCAAGTTTCATAAAAATACATTAATTAATATGTGATATACCGTATAGCATTTTATTTATTATCTATAAGAATAACATTATAATAGAGTACGCAGGTTTGCTGCAACAAGGAAGATAAGAAATTTTTTTGCAATTATCAATATAACTCAACCAGGTGAAGCTACATACCAAGTTTTATTAATTTAGGTTCACAACTAGCGGGGCATTGAAACAGACGGATCCCTTCACACTCGGTGACTGCGACCAAGTTTTCGAGATGCGCGAGCAGCTTGTTTTGGTCGCCTGCCTGCCTCCTTCCTATTTGTCAGCGATTTGCTGACGACTCGTTTCACTGATCCCACTATTGTGAAACTATCTTTTTTGTGCCTGTGTTGTTTAGCGTTTATAGTTCATTGTGCCTTTTTTTAATTTAATTGTACTTCACACCGTGTGTGGTGTGGGTGTGTAGGTGTGTGTGTGTGTGGGGGGGGGTGTGGGTGTGTGTGTGTGGGGGGGGGTATGGGTGTGTGTGTGTGTGTGTGTGTGTATGTGATAACTTGAGTAAAAATGTCCGATTTCGATTCAATTTGGCTCAAATGTGTAAAGTGACATTCGTGATTTTAGGTTCGAAAACCAAAAAAATCGGACTATAGGAAGGGGGATTTATGGGGGTTTTAAATTTTCCAAGACTCAGTTTTTTACATTTATCACCCTAAAATTTTTAAAACACTTAATTTTGGTTTGGACCATGTTATAGAGCTTAAAAAAATAATAGAGTATTTTGAATTATTAACTTAGGTTAAGTGGTTGCGGAGAAAATCCATAAAAACCTGCTCATAAAATCTCCCATGTTAATCTTATGGGAAAAAGGTTTTTTCTGTTTCCTCAGTTAATTTTAAAGTAAACTTCACATTTGCTGTTACCAATCAACTCAGCTCAACAAAATAATCATTTTGGTGTTTAAGTTGTGATTCTACGTCCAACCATTGCAGAGATATTCAAAGTTCTAAACACAGTACGTTGTCCAATGTTATCCTTATGGAAAATAAATAAAATTTGATTTCTCCATTACTTATGAATGTATATTGATGAAACTTGGTATGTGGCGTCACGTAGTGGATGGTATATTGACATTTGCTCAAAAAATTAATTTTGTGATAATTATCCCCGTAGCAGCAAATCTGCATACTCAGCACTAATGTTATTCTTATGGAGAATAAGTAAATTTGTTTATGTCCCTTAATTATGAACAAAAATTAATAAAACTTAGTATGTAGCTTCACCTGGTTGAGTTATATTGGTAATTGCCCAAAAATATATTTATATTTCTTCTCTTTTTTTGCAGCCATTACCTGTGTTCTCAGCCCTAATGTTATTCTTATGAAGAATAAAGAAAGTGCTACAGATCACTTATTTATTTATGTATTGTTATGAAACTTGCTAAGTGAGTACGAAATGGTACAAAGTATAAACTTGATATTTCATACCAAAATAGATCTTATCAGATGTCTTAGATGTAATACATGTACCAAGTTTGAAGTCGATATCTTTAGATGTTCCTAAGATATAACGTACTAAGTAAAAAACACATACAGACTGACGACGGAAAACAAGTCACCGGAGACCCATGTTTATATTGTGAAATATGTTTGTCTCGACCTAAGGAACATTTTTTTATGAAATGTTCCAGAGAGTTCCGGGACACCCTGTATATTTTTCCCCCACCTACTATGTAAAGCAGCGATTCCCAACCTTTTTTACGTCGCGGCGCACTAACTGAAATCCAAATTTAGTCACGGCACACTTGATTTGCGTACCAGTATATCAATATTATGTTTTATTATGATATAGTCTTTGTATGGTAAGACTTAAATAATTTATTATAAATAGCTTGTTTTAATGGAAAAAGAGACCAATGAAAACTGCATTTTGGTATGAATAAACATATATTTCAATATTGAGAGAAACCAAAATCATGACAGTACAATACAAAATTCATAAAAGGTGATTTAGAATATTATCTGTGAAGCTAAATCTAGTGCTAGTGGGGTATTTGTGCCTGATGTCCCTCCATTACAAGATCTTTTCTGGGTCGGATGGTTGACAAGCAGATCCTCATGTCGAGTTCCAAAGTCTTCAGCTGTGAACGATTTTTGTCTTTAAGGCATTCATTGACGAGAAGGCGGCCTCGTAGATATACGACTTTGAAATTGGCATTATTGTTTTCATAGCCTTCTTTGAGATTAACGGATAATCATTTATCAGAGGGATCCAAAATGATTCAATGTCAGCATTTACTTTAGTTTTCTTCAATTTTGACATTGCTTCAGCTTCCTCAACCAATTTAATGTATTGCAGTTTCAGACCGCGATCATTTCTGACATCAATCAGTTCACTATCTTCATCAGTACTAAGAGATGCAGTTTCATAAGCAGAATCAATAAAAGGATTCCTCACCCAGTCCATTGAAGATACATCAAGAGATGGAAAATATTTGTTTATGTTGTTTTCAAGCTGACGTAGACTTAGATCGGAAAGGTTCAAATCAATGTGGCAATCTTTTGGGAGATCAAACATATCCCATGTTTCTTGTTTTTCTATTTTGGATATCCACAAAGAAAGCTACTGTTAGAAAGAATTGATTTTGTCTGTAGACATGAGAATGTTCTCTCGCTTTCCTTGCATGCCTTTGTTCAAAACATACAATTTCTTAAATATATCAGCTAAAAACGCCACTTTGGAATACCAGGAGTCATCACTAAGAAAACTGGCACACGCTGACTCTTCACAGGTAAAAAATACTAATAACTCCTCTCTGAGTTCATAGAATCTCTGAAGGACACGTCCGCGGGATAGCCATCTTACTTCTGTGTGCAATAGCAACTGGGTATGCTCAGCATCCATAGCAGAACACAGATTATTAAATAATCTAGCTTTTAAAGGCCTACTTTTAATAAAGTTTACCATCTCACAGCAGTCTTTAAACATTCTTTGAGCTCAGGAACCAGAGACTTGGCAACCAGAGCTCCTCTTTGGAGAAAGCAATGAGTAAATATAGTATCTGGATTTTCTTTCTTTACAAGTGATAGAAATCCTATCAAATGGCCCACCATTGCAGGGCCACAGCAATGTCTAGTGTTCTGTACAAACACTCAAACAAGACTTAAGTTAAATCAGAAGCGATAAAATAGTTATTTACTAGCTGAAAAATGTCTTGTCCGGTTGTTGTTTCAGGAAGATCCTTACAAAATAGAAATTGCTCAATTACTTTGTTTTCGATTATAAATCTGATGAATGCTAGAACCTGGGGTTTCCCGGTTATATCTGTGGACTCATCCACTGGAGGGGAAAAAAATCCGCTGCTTTCAGTTTTTCATTGACTTGGGCCTCAACATCTTTGGACATGTCTTCTATACGCCTACTTATGGTATTATTAGATAAAGGAATTTTCCTAACATATTTTTCACATTCTTCTCCAAACATAATTTTAACAATTTCAAAACACGCTGGTAGAATCATTGTCTAAGCGGTCATATGAGATTTCATGTTTTTAGCTATTAGCTCAGCCACGGCATAGCTGGGCTTTGTCAGACACAGACGATATTTTTTTTTAATTTAGAAACCTGTGTTGATTCATTTACTTGCAGCCTTTTGAAATATTCAACCGGCTTTTCAGAAGCAAATTGATGTTTTGAGAGAAGATGTCTTTTCAACTTACTTGGCACCATAGCTTTGTTCGACAGTTGTTCGCCACAAATTAGGTATCGAGTTTTGGGTTTTTCGCCACCAGATAACGTGAAACCAAAGGCTAAGTAGCTTTCATAATATTATCAAAAGTTCCCAGTCATCATCGCTATTGTCACATTGTTTACTTTTATTAGACCTACTTTCCAAAACATGAGTCTTCGCACTAACAAGGAGATTATTTTCACTCAAGCTCGATTTCAAACTCGTACCAGGTAATTCGTTTTTCTTAATTATAAAACGATCCATTTCAACACGCAAAAACAACACTAGCTCTAACTACAACTTCACTGGCACTAACAGAACTATACTAAAGAATCAATAAGAACACTATTTGACATTTTGACGTTTTCCAATGCCCTGCAGTGCTGTCACACCTAGCGGAGAAATATTGAACTATTAGAAGCGACTAACTCGGTGCTGCGCCCTACACGGCTGAATGCTGAACTATAACTATTGTGAAACATAACAGAACATTTTTCTACAGTTATAAGGCACACTGTTCTGTATATAAGTGGGAAAATAAAAAACGTCAATAAAAATATTGCCGGGAACTGTCAAGCTGTCTAGTCCACGAGTAAAATTTTTATCCACGTATCCAAGTGATTATTACGAGGGTCATCCAGAAAGTAAAGAACGGTTGCTTGCTGCGTCTAGCACAGCTCCCCCATCACCGCTATTGCGTGTGCGGCAGTCCACTCACCTCTCCACCAAAGTCAGAGCCGAGTCTCGTTGCTGTGCGGTCACACGTCTTATTTCTACAGCGATTCAAAATGGCGGCGGCAATCGAAAATCCCGCCAAATATGGGATAAGCAGTTTTATTAGGTTTCTGAGTTAAAAAATGTCTAGCCAATCAAATTTTTTAGAAAAACACCAAATAGAATTGGTGGTGAAAGTGCAAACAAGTCTTCAAGTCGAGTTTTCAGGGGAAAAATGGTGCAACAGGTTTAATGAAATAAAATCCATTATGCACGACGAGGATCGGAGTGGCAGGTCATTGCTCGCAAAAGACGATTTGAAAGAAAGACTTGAGGGAAGATTGGAGGAAAACAGCTGCTAAAATCTTAGCACATTACATCAATTTTAAGATTTGTTTCTTTGCACTTTCATCATTAACTTTCTTTGGTGTTTTTCTAAAAATTTCTTCGGTATGGACATTTTTTTACTCAGAGACCGATTGACACTGCTTCTTAGATTTGGCGAGATTTTCGATTGCCGCCGCCATTTTGAATCGCTGTAGAAATATGACGTGTGACCGCACAGCAACGAGACTCGGCTCAGACTTTGGTGGAGAGGTGAGTGGACTGCCGCACAGGCAATGGCGGTGATAGCCATGTCTAGCTGTGCTAGACGCAGCAAGCAAACGTTCTTTACTTTCTGGATGACCCTCGTATATCCAAGTGTTGCAGAAATTTCGCGGCACACCTGCGGAGGCCTCACGCCGGTTGGGGATCGCTGATGTAAAGGGGATCTTGTAATGAAAGGGTAAAGTGCTACTTTGTCTCCATAGCCCACATAGCTATAGCAAAGCTTTAGCTTTGACAAAGTAAACCGTCCATAAAATTTCCCAAGTTAATCTTATGGGAAAAAGGTTTTTATATTTTCCCCAGATAATTTTACTAAAAACTACACATTTTTACCATTAGGTTTAGCCCTACAAAACAATTATTTTGGTGTTTTAATTGTTGTTCTATGTCAAGCAGTTCCAGAGATAATCAAAGTGTTAAACGCCGTACGTTGTCCAATGTTATCCTGATGGGAGGATAAATAAAATTTGATATCTCGATTATTTATGAATGTATATTAAAGAAACTTGGTATGTGGGGCGGTATATTGATATTAGCACAAAATAAGTTTTTGTTTATTTTTCCCATGGCAGCAAACCCTGCAAACTCAGCCCCCATGTTATTCATATGGAGAATAAGTAAATACTAGGAGTACGCTCTAATGTCGCGTAAGAGGACGAAGCAAAGAGTTAAATTACTACCTCTTTTAAAAGTTAAATTGTTAAGACACTTATTGGCAATTTAAATATTGTCTTGCATGATACTAAAATACTGACAAAATTAAATTTTATCGAATTTTCCCTATACGGAAGAAGCTATTACCGTAGTTGGCACGGTAAGACCTAGGCCCGGGACCATTATAACTTTTCGTTTTGAGATCCCCAGATGCCAAAAACAACCTTTGATATAATCCGATTTTGACGAAATTTGGTATAAACGTGTAAAGCAGCATTTATGACTTAAAGTTCAAAAATCAGGCAGATCGACCTATCCGAAGGGGTATTTTGGGGGGGTTTTGTACCCCAAAAATGGTTTTTTTGAGTTTTTACAAATAATTTTTGAAAAAGTCAAATTTTAGTTTTTTCTATTGGAATCAGCTAAAAAAGACGCACATTTTGGTGTTTTGACCACTGCTCTACGTCAAATGGTTACAGAGATATTGAAAGTGCTAAACACAGTACATTGTCCAATGTTATTATTATGGTGAATAAGAAAAATTGTATATCTCGCTTATTTATAAACGTATCCTGATTAAACTTGGTATATTGCTTCATATTTTTGTGGTCTATTGATATTTGCACTAAAACACATTTTTTTGGCCGATAGTTCCCATAGCAGCAAACCTGCGAACTCATCTCCCATGTTATTCTTATGGAGAATAAGTAACGTGTTATCTCCCTTAATTATGAACATAAATTAATAAAATTTGGTATGTGGCTTTACCCTCTTGAGTTATATTGATATTTGTATAAAACCCCATTTTTTGTATTCCTTGCTTCAGCAACCCTGCATACTGAGCTGCCATGTTATTCTTATAGAGAATAATTAAAATGTCATAAATCGTTTATTTATGAATGTATATTGATGACACTTTGTTTGTGGCTTTATGTGGTATTATGATACATATATATGCATTGGAAATTCGCTGGGTACGCAGGTTTGCTGCTACGGGGGTATTTATATATATATATATATATATATATATATATATATATATATATATATAAGGGTAGTAAAATGATAGAACCTATAGACGTCTTTCAAGTAGTTTCCTATTAAAAGCAAGTTGACATGTAAATAGATTTAAGTTAAAACCAATATATAGGCCTTTTGTCAAATTTACCTCTTAGACAGTACTTAATTAAAGATAGAATAAACTTATGGTAAGGCTAAAATTAGAATATTATGATATATATATCTCTTGGCCACCTTGAGATTACTGACTGACCTGACATAGCTCATTCGAGGTAAAATTATGCAACAATATACCTACCTAAATTAAATGGAAGGTAAATAAGTTTGTATCATGGGAAACAGTTTAGCCTTCATTAAACCAAACCAACCAATTAATTGCAATTGAAACTTTAAAGACCGATTTTAAAATATATCGACAACAGCATAAATTAGGTTGAAATTGGTCTACTCTCATCTTCTTCTTTTTATTACAAATATCCATATAAAAGGGTACATCGGTATGATTATGCTTAAACGTTTGTAATTTCCCCACCTAAAAATGTTGGCGTTCTCACTAATAATGACACTTTCTTATTTTAACATCCTATTTCAAAGTACAGTCGTATTTACAGAAAGTAAATATAGTATATATAGTTATCTATGAAAACTATAAATTTACTAACGGGATGTAATAAAAGACGTCTTACAACACTTAAGATATATTTACACTTATACTGATTCACATACGGTAAACATATATAAAAGATGGTACTAGGCTATCGATTTCGACCAGTCACACCAGTCATCATCAGGCCAATGAGAGAACTGACAGAATCAAAATGGCATCCTTGCTTATATCCTATTGGCTACCGGAAGTTCCGGATACAGGTTCCTAAATGTGCCACCAGAGTCGAAGTTATCTTGTTCGTTAATCAATTTAATTTATCTCTAGAATAACAACGTTAGACGGAAGAAAAGAAATATCAAGTAATTTTGTAACATTCAGCTTCACAGGAACTAAGATACAAAAGGTCGCAAATCGATTCAAGAAATATGGAGTTAATATAGCCTACAGAACGCAAAACACCATGAACAAAATACTAAATCCCAAGATAGAATATTGTAACAAATTCGACATGCCTGGCGTTTACAAAATTAATTGTAACAACTGTGATCACTTTTATATTGGTCAAACTGTTAACTGTATTAAACGATTTAAGAACCATGTATCAGCTTGGAAGAACAGGAAACCGGAAAGATCAAATGTAGTGAAACAACTTTTAGAAAATAGCCACACCATAGGGAAAATAGAAGAAAACCTCAGCATACTCAAGAATTGTAAAAAAGAAATGAAATGAATGCATGGGAAGAATTGTTTATATTTAAAGAAAAATGTAAAAAGTAATTGTACAACAAAATTGATTGTAACAACTGTGATCACTTTTATATTGGTCAAACTGTTAATTGTATTAAACGATTTAAGAACCATGTATCAGCTTGGAAGAACAGGAAACCGGAAAGATCAAACGTAGCGAAACATCTTTTATAAAATGGCCACATCATAGGAAAAATAGAAGAAAACCTCAGCATACTCAAGAATTATAAAAAAGGAAATGAAATGAATGCATGGGAAGAATTGTTTACATTTAAAGAAAAATGTAAAAATAGAGATTAATTGATTAACGAACAAGTTAACTTCGACTCTGGTGGCACATTTAGGAACCTGTATCCGGAACTTCCGGTAGCCAATAGAATATAAGCAAGGACGCCATTTTGATTCTGTCAGTTCTCTCATTGGCCTGATGATGACTGGTGTGACTGGTTGAAATCGATAGCCTAGTACCATCTTTTATATATGTTTACCGTCTGTCTGTATGTGAATCAGTATGTATAGGCCCTAAGTGTAAATATATCTTAAGTGTTGTAAGACGTCTTTTATTACATCCCGTAAGTAATAACAACACGTAATATGCTAATAAAAAAGTTGTTTAAATTTACTAAGTAATATCAATACAATTATTATTAAAAAAACTAAAAATCACGTTTCGAACTTAGAATAGGAAGGGTGAAGATCAATTAGAATCAATCAAACTTTATATAACCTCAAGCATGAAATTGAAATTTGACACTTTGAAACCAGTAACAGTTACTGAATATTTGACAGTTCGATAACTTCACCACATGAACCAAATCAGCTACTGAATATAGTTCAGTTAAAAAACTAATAATTATTAAAATGTAAGATTAATTCTCCGTTTATAGTTTATTAGAATCATTAAATCATCAAAACGTTACCCTAAAAATGTCTTGACAATCCATTAAACCGTTAAAATGTAGTTGGCGTTACACTACTTCGACTTCGCAAAAAATCGCAAGTCACGTATAAGGACTCACTTTGTTTCGTCCAATGAACCTAAATTAATAAAACTTGGTATGTAGCTTCACCTGGATGAGTTATATTGATAATTGCGAAAAAACACATTTCTCATCTTCCTCGATGCAGCAAACCTGCGTACTCAGCCCTAATGTTATTTTTATGGAGAATAAATAAAATGCTATATAACTTACTAGCTGGCCCAACAGACGTTGTCCTATCCTAATGTCATTGAATTTGTTTTATCCAAATGTCAAATACTTGTTGATTTTCAATATGTGCTCGTTCGCTTCGCTCACTCGCCACCCGGAGGAGATTGTTCGCTACGCTCACTCGCCTATCGAAAAAAGAGTTTGATTTGCCATTCAAGTAGCTTTTTATTTTCATTATGAGAGTTGCCATTCAAGTAGGTTTTTTATTTCCATAGTGAACATATATTTATGCCTTTCAAGTATTTTTAGATATACTGCTAATAGAAAACTACGATAATGTAATGTAATTTTTTAAATGCCATGTTTGGACAAGTACACCGTTTACAAAATCAGCTGTTTTATCCAAACATTATCCGTTTATTAATTAAAAGCAGAAAATGATAAACACATGTTCCCATAAGGAATAACGTATAAACTTTAAAAGCCAAAGGGGCAGAGCCCTTCACATTTCCTAGGGTAAAAGTATCCTATGTGTTAATCCAGGTAATAAACTATCCGTGTGCAAAATTTAATTTAAATCCGTTCAGCCGTTCTTGAGTTATAAAATTTGTAACTAACACCACTTTGTTTTATATACTAAGATTTAGGAATGTACTTATGTGAAACTTGGTAAGTGGCTTTATGTAGAAGTGAGACACAAATATATGCGTTGGAAATTCGCTGATTACGCAGGTTTGCTGAGACGGGAGTGTTTTTTTTATAAAATCATATTAAAAAGCACATACAATTTATGTACAACAGTTGAGATACAATTAAAAATACTCTTGTAAGGCTATCTATCATTAAATCTTGAAACAAAATAAATTCCTCCACTTCCTTTTTAGCAAAATTCAGCAATGTCAAAAATACCCCTGGTGCAGCAAACCTGCATACTCAAGGAATGGTCAAATGGTACTTCACTACGTCAGGAAGCCACCATTGATTATACATCCTAATTCCGTAGGATGTATAATCAATGAAGCCACTTACTAACTTTCATCAAAGCATATTCATAAATAAACGAGATATGAAGTTTTATTTATTCTCCATAAGAAAAACATTACGACTGAGTATGCAGGTTTGCTGCATCAAGGACTACAAAAATCAGGGTTTTATGAAAATACCAATGGATCACTACCAGATGAAGCAAAAAACCAAGTTTTACCAGTTTATGTTCATAAACAAGCAAGATATCACATGTTTTTTATTCTCTATAGGAATAACATTATAGCTGCTGAGTACGCAGGTTTGCTGCCATGGGGACCACAAAAAATGGGTTTGTATGCAAATATCAGTAAACCCCAAGCATATGAAGCCACATACCAAGTTTCACTAACATATGTTTATTAATAAGAGATATAAAATTGTACTCATTCTCTATAAGATTGGCATTGGACAACGTACTGTGTTTAACACTTTCAATGTTTCGGTAAAATTTGAAGTAAGCGATAATAAATTTACCAAATTGTTTGTTTTTTTTAAGCTGAATTCGATAGCGTAAACCAAAGTTTGGATTTATAAATACATATATATAAAAATTTCAAAAACCCATTTTTGGGGGACAAACCCCCCCCCCAAAACCGCCCTTATCTGTCTGGTTTTCCAACTCATGAAAATAGATGCTGCCCTTCACATTTATACCAAATTTCATCAAGATTGGACCACTTTTACCAAAGTTATTGTGCATACACACACACACACACACACACACATATATATATAAATATACATACAGGGTCAGACCAACCATCTAGCTTGTATAACGGGAGAACGGTTTGGTCTAAAGTCATCAAACAAAATTCTTCCCCACTAAAACACATATGGGCCATGTATTGAAAATATTTTCATCAAAATCCATGTACAGAATGTTTCAAAACTAAAGGTCACGGGTTCGAATCTCAACATTTTAGCGAATTTCCCCTATAGGGAAGAAGCTATTACCATAGGTCTCATGGTAAGACTTAAGCCCGAGACCATGATAATAACTTTTTGTTTTGAGGTCCCCAGATGTCCAAAACACTATTCGTTCAAATTTATATATATGAATATATATATATATATATATATATATATATATATATATCTATATATGTGTCCGTGAATGCGATAACTTGAGTAAAAAACGTCCGATTTCGATGAAATTTGGCTCAAATGTGTAAACTGACATTTATGACTTAAAGTTCGAAAACCAGAAAAATCGGACTATGGGAAGAGGGGTTTATGGGGGTTTTAAATTTTCCAAAAATCAGTTTTTTGCATTTTTTACCCTAAAATTTTTAAAACACTTAATTTAGGTTTAGACCATGTTATAGAGCTTAAAAAAACAAATAATCTGGTATTTTGAATTATTAACCTAGGTTAAGTGGTTGCGGAAAAAATCCAAAAAACATGCTCATAAAATCTCCCATGTTAATCTTATGGGAAAAAGGTTTTTGGCTTTCCTCAGTTAATTTTACTTTAAACTTCACATTTTCTTTTACCAATCACTTCAGCTCCACAAAACAATCATTTTGGTGTTTAAATTGTGATTCTACGTCAAACCGTTGCAGAGATATTCAAAGTGCTAAACACAGTACGTTGTCCAATGTTATCCTTATGGAGAATAAATAAAATTTGATAAGTTGATTATTTATGAATGTATATTGATGAAATTTGGTATGTGGCTTCATGTTGTACTGGTATATTGATAATTGCACAAAAAATAAATGTTTTGTTGATTGTCCCCGTAGCAGCTAACCTGCATACTCAGCCCTAATGTTATTCTTATGGAGAATAAGTAAAGTTTTATATCTCCCTTAATTATGAACATAAATTAATAAAACATGGTAAGTAGCTTCACCTGGTTCAGTTCTATTGATAATTGCATAAAAACTCATTTCTTATCTTCCTCGTTGCAGCAAACCTGCGTACTCAGTCCTAATGTTATTCTTATGGGGAATAAATAAAATGTAATAAATCACTTATTTATGAATGTATTTTTGTCAAACTTGGTGAGTGGCTTTATGTACTAGTGAGAAACATATCAATGCATTGGAAATTCGCTGAGTACGCAGGTTTGCTGCGACGGGGGGTATTTTTATATAAACATAGGGAATATTATACATCATTTTAAAGGTCTCGTTAAAATAAACATTTTGACGAAAACAGAATTCACTTATCCTTATCCGTTTCAAAATGGGGGCCATTTTTGTGTAAAATATTGACATTACGAAGTACAGTATTTTCTAAACCACTACTCGTACCTTTCTTCCAACTTAAATTTCTTACTCATGATAAACATAGCTTTACTCAGGTATGCTACATATTAATGAAACTTGGTATGTGGCTTCACCTGATTGAGTTGTATTGATAATTGCAAAAATACACATTTGTATCTTCTTTGTTGCAGCAAACCTGCATACTCAGCCCTAATATTAATCTTATGGAGAATAAATAAAATACTATATATCACTTATTTGTGAATGTATTTTTGTGAAACTTGGTAAGTGGCTTTATGTAGTAGTGAGACACATATATGTATTGGAAATTCGCTGAGTACGCAGGTTTGCTGCGACGGGGGTATTTTTAAATATAGGTTTTCTAAAAAAACCTGTCATGTAGCATACCAGAATAAAGCTGAGTTTATCACGAGTAAGAAATTTAAGTCTGAAAAAAGATACGAGTAGTGATTTAGAAAATTACAGGGTATTCCGTAAATGTCAATATTTTACACAAAAATAGCCGCCATTTTGAAACGGATAAAGGTGAGTGAATTCTGTTTTCGCCAAAATGTTTATTTTAACGAGACCTTTAAAATTATGTATGATATTCCCTACGTTTACATAAGAAAATGTTGAGATTCGAACCCGTGACCTTTAGTTTTGGAACATCCAGTACATGGTTGACTGGGGAATTGTGAATTCGGGGTAATTGTGAACGGAGAGAAATTTCATAAACCAGACTCATTAAATTAGTAAAAATGACATGAAACCACCTGTTGATGTTGATGTTCCCAACAAATATTCCATATTGCTCTTGTTCCCTTGGAGTATGTCTTAGATTAAGAATTAAAAGTTAGTTTTTTCACGTTGAAAAGTTTAGAAAACAGTTTTGCAGACATTTATATTTGCCAGTCAATTTGGATTAAAGGTAAGTTTAATTTTTCTACTAATAATACCCCAGCAACAATAATACCTTAAACTTGTAAATTACCTTTCATTTAGTTAGCCTGGCCTAGTGAGTAGTAAGATAAAAGCAGTTCACAATCACCCCAAAGAAAAATCACTTTGGGGTAATTGTGAACACCATTTTGGGGTATATGTGAATTTTGTATTTTACAGGTTTTAATTCAAATTCAAATTCAAAATATCCTTTATTCATTTATATACAATGAATACATAAATGGCGTCAACATTTACAACAATCTAAAACTAATTACAGATTGATACAAAACTTGTCATTTTATTTCTGTTGATTTAAATTCATTTTTCCAAAACTCACTAAAACTGTAAACAGCACCCTCAATTAGAAACAACTTTAGACTCTTCTTAAATGTCGTAGTATTTATTTGTTTCTTTATTGTCATTGGCAGCGGATTAAAAAATTTTATACCTATATAAGTTGGTTTTTTCGGAATATTTCTTTAAAATGTCTTTCAACTTGAAAATCATGTCTGTTTCTTGTTTTGTAATTATTATTGCTAACATTTTTAGGCAATGTGCTTGATATATTACTTATATGTAGTACTGTTTTATAAATATAGAGGCTGTACACTGTCATAATTCCTAATTCAGAGAAATGATTCCTACAATGTTCATCATGCCTAAGATTTAACATGGTTCTAATAGATTTTTTTGAAGGTGTAAAATTCTATTTAAGTTACATGCTAACATTTTTAGGCAATGTGCTTGATATATTATTTATATGTAGTACTGTTTTATAAATATAGAGGCTGTACACTGTCATAATTCCTAATTCAGAGAAATGATTCCTACAATGTTCATCATGCCTAAGATTTAACATGGTTCTAATAGATTTTTTTTGAAGGTGTAAAATTCTATTTAAGTTACAAATTGATGCAGACCCATATACTTTAATCCCATAAGAAATATGAGAATGAATTAATGCAAAATAAGTTGTTTTTATTGTATGTTTATCACATAAAGTAGATAATCTTTTTAAAGCAAAAATATTAGAACTAATTTTAGCACAAATTTTATCTATATGGCCAGTCCAAATAAGATTATTATCCAAAACTAATCCAAGAAAAGTTGTACTTTCATTAAGACTAAGAGAAAGTTGCTGATTGTTCAATTTTTATAAGATTTTTTATTTCTACAAGAAAATTTCATAAGGGTTGTTTTATTATCATTAAGTAACAGATTTAGGCTATTAAGTTGATCATTGACTGTTTTAATTGCAATATCAGCATCATTAAAAATTGCATTATCATTGTTGTTTGAAATTGTTAAATTAATATAATCTGCAAATATACAAAATTTACTATTTAATGTTAATTTAGAAAGACAATTTGGTAGTTTACCTAAATAACAAAGAAACAGAAATGGGCCAAGCACAGACCCTTGTGGGACTGAATATTTTACCATTCGAGTTTTGGACCTAATTTTTAGAATTTTGTTCTCATCAATATGAGAAATTTCAACATATTGTTGTCGGTCAGTTAAGTATGATTGTATCAAGGCCAGGTCTTTGCCAGTTATTCCAAAACTAGATAGTTTTTGTAATAAAATAGGATGTGAAACACTTTCAAATGCCTTGGTCAGGTCTAAAAATGCAGTTACAGTGTGGTCACCTCTATCTAATTTTTTAATGATGTTTTCAACAAAAGATACTATGGCAGTTATGGTGGATCTATTCTTTCTAAAACCATGTTGTTCACTATCTAGTAAATTATTATTTTCAAAGTAATCAGCCAACTGAACTAACATACATTTCTCAAAAAATTTAGAAAACGAAGGTAGAATTGAAACAGGCCTATAATTTACTGGATCTTTATTTGTTCCTTTTTTATAAAGTGGAATAATTTTTGATACTTTTAACTGTGAAGGAAAAACACCAGAAATAAGACAAGAATTTATAACATGATTTAGAGGTTTAAGTATTGCCCATTTAGCATCTTTAATTATTTTAGTTGGAATTTCATCAAATCCTGAGGACCATTCACTTTGTATTGTATTTATTATTTTTATCAGTTGCTTTTCAGAAATAGTATTGAATCTAAACTTTTGTGTTTGCTTATTTTTGTCAGGTAATTGTGGTGTAATACTTTTGCTATGATTTATTTTTGGAATGATTAGGTTTTAAACTGTGTCCGCATAAAAATTATTTAAAATGTCAACAACTTTATATGGATTAAAGACACACTTTCCACTATGGTTCAAAACAATTGGAGCATTCAAGTGTTCATTATTCTTCTTACCAAGTTCAGTCCTAACCAATTGCCATGCAGTTTTTGGAACATTATCGGATTTGCTTATTTTCATATTAAAATATTTCTTTTTCTTTTGAACAATAAGGCTTTTATATTTTATTTTTTGCTGCTTTAAGTTAATTTTTACCAAACGGTTACTACTTTTCCTTTTATATTTATAATCATCTATTAGTTTAATTCTCTCATTTTTTACCTCTGAATCGATCCAATTCCTACTATTGGGTTTAGAGCGAATATTTACTGCAGGGAAATTTTCATCAAAATAAAACTTAATTACATTGTAAAAATATGAAAACTTATTTTCAATTGGTATTTGATACAGTTCAGCCCAGTTTTCATTCTCAAAATCATTTATAAACTTAGTTATTTGAGTTTTTTTGAAAATTCTTTTTACTGCCACAATCTTTTGTTATTATTACTTTTTTGACTTTTGACAAAACCCACTACTTCAAAAAGTTGCCCATCATGATCGGAAAGAGCTGTTACCAAGCACATTACCTTTACATATTTCTTATCAATATTCGTTATAAAATTATCTATTGCTGTTTCACTTGTGTCAGTAACTCGGGTAGGTATGTCCACAGTGTAATACATATTATGTATCTCTAGCAAATTAACAAAATCTTTTTTCTTTTTATCCTCAGCCAAAACATCAATATTAAAGTCACCTCCAATACATACATTACTAGTCATACCTGTTAAAAAACTTATTAATTTATCTAAATTATCTAAAAAAGGGCTTTTACTATTTTTATATATTTCTGAATTAATAAAATATTACTCACTATAAGCTGTAATACTATCCTAAACATTTTTTCACTACGTAGACTAATTTGAGTATTTTACAGGCCGACCTAACAGAAGCGAAATCAGGAAATCAGGCTTTCATAGGACTAGGCTGATTTCATTACAATAGCTAAATTTATTAGTATGGCACCACTATATTATAGGCCTACTAAGGTAATTTAATTAAATCCCAAGATCCTAAATCAATAAAACCTGACTTAATTTCATATGCCAATTTACTCATTATAGAAACCAAGAACCTACGTCAGGGAGAAACCTGAGTGTAACTACATCACGGAAGATCTATTGAGAGCGGTGAGAGATATAGAAAACAGAAACAGCACCTTCAAGGAAGCCAAAGAACGATATGGAGTACGGTACCCATAAGCATAATTTTCTACAGAATTAAAGGTAGGAAAACATAGTTGGAAAAAGTGGGAGCTGGTCGACCTACAGTTCTTATAGCTTCAGACAAACTGGACCTTGTCAACTGTATTAGGGCTAGAGCTCGAATGGGTGTCAGTAACCATACTGTTAAAAAAGAATATAAAATTCCTTGTTTAAACCCAGAACGAGATGGAGATACACTGACAACTGAAAAAGTGTTATCTAGAGTCAAACAAGTTGAGGATGAAAAGAAACGTGTCTAAAGAATTTAAATAAGACTAAAAACCCAATCTCAAAAAGAAAATCATCTTCACTCACAAACCAAAGAACAAGGGGCCAAAGGAAAAAAAACAAATCTAAAGATAACATGAAATCACTCGCCAGAGATACAATGAAAGAAAACATGATAGAAGAATTAATGGTACTGTGTCAGTTTACGAAAAATAGGTGTAAGAACATATTATTGAGCTAAAATAAATTTAAGGTCTACAATAATTAGGTAATTATTTTTTAATTCAATGGTACCGGTACTGTATCAGTTATTTACAGATTTGTATACGATGTTTAAATTTGTATATGACAGTCTTAATATAAGATTCAATGGTACCATACCAGTTTTTTTTAAAGTAAGTTTTAGATGTAAGACAATTTTGATTCAATTAAAATAATTAAAACCTTAAGTTCTCTTTAATTTCAAAGTACTGTACGGTATGTGTTTTTATAAGGTTAATATAATTTTTAGTCAATAAAAGTGATTTAAATTTCTATTTGGTTTTATTTGAATTCAACCATAACAAAGCATGCACACATTTTTGGGGTAATTGTGAACAATTGTTTTAGGGTAATTGTGAACAATTGCTTTGGGGAACATTTGAACATAAACATATGAAAAAAATACTATACACCAAAAGACTATGATGTATTTTGTAACTGCTCAAAATTTGGAGTTTGTATCTTTACTAACAAAAAATGTACTTGTTCACAATTACCCCTTAGGACCTGGGGTAGTTGTGAACGCGTAGGGTAATTGTGAATAGTGTTTTATCACCTTAAAGACATTATACTTACCAAATTTTTCAACCTGGAAATTTAAGGTAAAAGGTCTAATTTTGTGTTAGAAAACAATCAAAGCTGTAGACCTTCAAAGAGGCCATGCAACACTTAAAATGTTTTAAAGCTGCAAAACCGTTCACAATTACCCCAGTCAACCCTATATCTTTTCGTTTTTCTGCAATGAGCAAAAAACATTAATTTTCAGCATGAAAAGCACGTTAATTGTACATAACACATAAAATGAATGTGGCCACAGAATACATGCAAGTGTTATGCAATTTAACATGCATTTCATATGGGAAAATCACGTTTTTTGCTGATTGTAGAAAAACTAAAAGAGATACAAGGTTGATGAAAATTAGAAAGTTGCTAGGATTTACAAGACCTTTTCAATGGTATGCTTTTTTACATATGCTAATACATCTCCTTTTTGACTATGGTATGCTATTTGACTTTTAGCAAATTTCCCCTATAGGGAAGAAGCTATTACCGTAGTCGGCATGGTAAGACCTAGGTCCGGGACCATGATAACTTTTCGTTTTGAGGTCCCCAAACCCCAAAAACACCATTCGTTCGAAACTGTATATATATATATATATATATATATATATATATGTGTGTGTGTGTGTGTGTCCGTGGGTGCGATAACTCTCGTAAAATGGTCCTTTTTGGATGAAATTTGGTACAAACTTGTAAAGCAGCATTTATAACTAAGTTCGAAAACCAGACAGATCGCCCCATCCAAAGTGGTATTTAGGGGGGGTTTTGTACCCCAAAAATGGGTTTTTTGAAGTTTTTACATGTAATATTTTAAAAAGTATAATTTTAGTTTTCACCATTAGATTCAGCTTTAAAAAACACACAATTTGGTGTTTTGATCATTTCTCTATGTCAAATGGTTACAGAGATATTGAAAGTGCTAAACACAGTACGTTGTCCAATGTTATTCTTATGGAGGGTATTCCGTAATTACAGGGTATTCCGTAAATGTCGATATTTTACACAAAAATAGCCGCCATTTTGAAACGGATAAGGATAAGTGTATTCTGTTTTCGCCAAAATGTTTATTTTAACAAGACCTTTAAAATTATGAATAATACTCCCTATGTTTACATAAGACAATTTTGAGATTCGAACCCGTGACCTTTTGTTTTGGAACATTCTGTACGTGGATTTTGATGAAAATATTTTCAACAGATAGCCCATATGCGTTTTTAGTAGGGAAGAATTTTATTTGATGACTTTAGACCAAACCGTTCTCCCGTTATACATGCTGGACGGGTGGTCTGACTCACCCTGAATATATATGAATTTGAACAAGTGGCATTTTTGGCATCTGGGGGCCTCAAAAAGAAAAGTTATCATCGTCCCGGACCTAGTTCTTACCATGCCGACTACGGTAATAGCTTCTTCTCTGCAGGGGAAATTTGCCAATGAAGGTTTTTTTTATTTTAAAATTTAATATGACCTTCAAATAGAAACACTGAAATGAAAGCGGGCCTAATCTTATTAGCATCAACCAAAACTGCTTAGCTTCTACGGCTTCCCTTTTAACAGACGAAAGATTGTCAGAAGCACCATGATGTTGTCAACCACGATAGTTTAATCCAACAAATACAGAAAACTGTTTAGTAATCTTATTAAATAATAATCTTATAGTAAAATTTTGGTAATTTCTGGTTTAGACATAGTGTGTACGACTTTACTCATACACATTGCATTTGCATTTGCATTTGCTGTGGGTTGAGTGATCTTAAAAGTCTTTATACCATCCTTCTTGTCTTGAAATTTTAAATTTTTAATTGTGTTGATCAATTACTAAACAATTTTTCGTTTTCAAGAAATTAAGCTCTAAAAACTTGAAATGGCCACCATTTTGAAATGGTTTAAGCTCTTAACGTCAAATTCAAAACCAAAATTTCTCTAAACTAACTTAGTATCAATCTTTTCCATTAGGTCTACTGGATTTATAAAGCCCCCTAAAGGGAAGGAATCTTAGGTTGAGTTGCCATGTTTCACAACTAGAAGCATCGATGTAGAATAGGTAATGCTCTTGTCAAGTTTCAAGTTATTACCTCAAGCCGTTCCTAAGGTAGTGTGCTGAATTGATTAAAAACATATACGGACACACAAATGGGTTAGGGAGCAAGATAGGACTTATGTTTATCTATTTCTATAAATACGAAAAACCGATCATTCCTTAGGCCAAACCTCTACACCTACAACCCAGGAATCTGGCACGTTTAGTCTTTCTATAATGTAGGTAACCATTAAACAACGATTTAAAAAAATTCCCATTGGACTTCGCCGCATGGGGAGTCAAAGTTCCAATCCAGTGTTACTCTTAAGGACATTCACTTTGGTTTGAGCTGATGAAAATTCAAACAGCTGGTCATGATTCTTAGTAGTTCCACCGGTTAACCACAGAATGCAGCACACACCACAGGTTTTATTCCCGGGTGAAACCGGGTACGAAGGCAGCTACTATAACATATTTGATTGTGTTAACCGTTGGAACAAGTTCCAGGAGTTTTCGTAGATAGTTCGGGGACACTTGTACATCACTTATTTATGAATGTATTTTAGTCAAACTCGGTAAGTGGATTAATGTGGTAGGCCCTAGTAAGAAACATATGCATTGGAAATTCGCTGAGTACGCAGGTTTGCTGTGACGGGGGTATTAATACGTTCTCATAAGTCATATTAAATTTTAATAGTAAATTCTTTTGTATATTGATGAGGTACCTCTTTTGTGAGCCCAATCTATCAAACCGATTGCCTTATCTTACTACTTTAAGATCAAACTTCTTTGCCTATGGTGCTGTACAAAAAATTACTGTCACAAGTGTGGGCGGCGAAATTTGAAAAACCTACTTTGTTTTAAAGTCCCTATGCTCTGTATACAAAGTGGAATAAACAACCCGTTTGTTATTTTTTGTTCAATATAAAATGAGTTACATGAGATGCAGTTGAACTATTATGACTCGCTAGTTATGAAGGACGAGTTAAACTCCTTAATCCAAATCAATAGGGCCTGATTCATTATCTCATAACTTTGTGAGACTACCTACCGGTAATATAACAAGGTTGCATATATAGTTTCCTGTCCAAGTTCTTTCTTGCCCTATGTGAGGATGACCCAGGTTTCGGCTTTAACTAAGCCATAGTCACATCCATTTCAGGGACCTACCATTGGAAACCTAACATACCCACTATACGATCAACTGAATGAGTTACAGTTCCTCTTAAATAATTTTCCATCCGTGCTATCAATATGAACATAATAATCACAGCACACTCACTACTGCTGCGGGGGGGGGGGGGGGTTAGATAGGGTGAGATACGCTGGCATATCTCAGTCCTGTCTTGTTATCAATCAACTACTGTTCCGTTGCTTTTCAATGGCGAGATCTAATATTGCTTGAGCCTGTAGAGGGTCTCATCTTTATATAGGAGGGAGGCTGGTTTTGAATAAGGATTTGTCTTAGTGGTGCGAATACACAACCCCTTGGTGGCGGAAGAGGTTGTAAATATTTGAAAACAAATTTAAACCAATTCCTTTAGTGAAAACTGTTATGTTCTTACAAAAACAGGCAATGTTTATATTTTAATGACAGCTATTTAAGTCCGGCCTACCCAGAGTGACAAGACTGCACCGGCGCAACCCAGAGCTGTTGTCACCAGAAAATGAAGACAATAACTTTTTCCAAAAAGGAGTTCCAGCTCCAACGGTATCAGGAAACTGACACATACTTTCTCCCTTTTAGCCCAACTTTAATGAATAAATTACTTTTTATTTACTAAATATAGAATACAAAGCACGGTCGAATGTACAGAAAATCTTGTAAACAAGTTGTTTTAAAAAACATCCACCCAAATCCCTGCTTTGGAGGCACTACAGAATCCATTGATACACTCGTGGTTTTAAGAGGGGAAATGCCCCTATCCCCCCCCCAGGGTTATTAAGGGGCAACATATTTCGAATCACCTCTGTTGGTAAATGCTAAATTGACAAGCATATCAAGTTTGAATGAAATTGATCAGAAAGTAAGAGAGAAATAGTATTTTTGTATTCCCCTTAAGAATAACATTGGACAACGTACTGTGTTTACCGCTAAATGAAAATTTCAATTTTCTCCGAAACCAGCAATCGTAGAGTAGTAATTCAAAAGACTAAATTATTTAGTTTTTGAGCTCTTTATGGTGAATAGTAATATTTTTTTTATATTTATTTTCATAACAAATAAAAAAAAAACTGAATTTTGGATGTTTTAAATCCTATAATTTCTGAACCCAAATTTTTACAGGAATGTGGGTGGTGTCATTTTGTTGGAAAACTAAAGTTCTACAAACGACTAAAGTTTAATCAAAATCGTTAGCCGTTTTTGAGAAAATTTGATTTTTCATGTTTTTTGGCGGTTTTTGGGGGATAATTACCCTTAAAAATTAAAAAAATGAAAAAAACGCCTGGAGATATCGTGGATTAGTACCTACATATCAAATTTCATAAAAATCGGCCCATTGGTTAGGGCTCTAGCTCTGTACACACACACACACACACACACACACACACACACACACACACCACACACACCCACACACACACACACACCCACACCACACACCCGCCACGCGCCACGCGCACGCACGCACACACGCACGCACGCACGCACGCGCGCGCGCACACACACACACACACACACACACACACACACACACACACACACACACACAGACATACATCACATAAAAACCCCTTTTTTGGGTTCAGGGAGCACCAAAACGAATATTTCCACTAACAACTCAAATTCGAAAATTTTGACGAAAACAATACTTTCTCCATATACTTATGTATAAAGGGAGAAAGTAAAAGGAATATGATTAGGCCTCCTTATACAAAATTGCAAAAGTGGATACTATAGGGCTAATTTTTAACAGTGAATGTTTTAATGATGGGTATGGTTTCATCAGCGGTTTTTGAGAATCTACTTTGAATTGATATTTTTTAGCGAATTTCCCCTATAGAGAAGAAGCTATTACCGTGGTCGGCATGGTTAAACTTAGGCCCGGGACCATGATAACTTTTCGTTTTGAGGTCCCCAGATGTCAAAAACACCATTCGTTCAATACTGTATGTGTGTATATATATATATATATATATATATATATATATATATATATATGTGTGTGTCCGTAGGCATGATAACTTTCGTAAAATTGGTCCGATTTTGATTAAATTTGGCACAAACGTGTAAAGCAACATTTATGACTTTTAAGTTCGAAAACCAGATAGATCGCTTTATACAAAGGGGTATTTTAGGGGGGGTTTTGTACCCTAAAAGTGAGTTTTTTGAGTTTTCTACATATAATATTTAAAGAAATCTAATTTTAGTTTAGACCATTGTATTTGGCTTAAAAAAAAAACAATTTGGTGTTTAGATCATTTCTCTACATCAATTGGTTACCGAGGTATTGAAAGTGCTAAACACAGTATGTTGTCCAATGTTATTCTTATGGAGAATAAGAAAAATTGTATATCTAGCTTATTTATAAACGTATCCGGACGATATATGGCTTCATATTTCGTTGTGGTCTATTGATAATTGTTAAAAAAAAAAAATGTTGCCGATGGTTCCCATAGCAGCAAACCTGCGTACTCAGCGTCCATGTTATTCTTATGGAGAAGAAGAATTTGTTATGCCTCATTTAATTATGAACATAAATTAATATAACTTGGTATGTAGCTTCACCTAGTTGAGTTATATTGATATTTGTATACAAAGCCATAATTTGTTCCCTGTCGCAGCAAACCTGCGTACTCAGCCCCCCATGTTATTCTTATGGAGAATAATTAAAATTGTAAAAATTGCTTATTTATAAATGGATACGGATGAAACTTGGTATGTGGCTTCACCTGGTTGTGGTCTGTTGATATTTGCATTAAAACATAATATTTTCTGTTCCTTGTCGCAGCAAACCTGAGTACTCAATCCCCATGTTATTCTTATAGAGAAAATTTAAAATTTAATATACGGCTCATTTTTTAATATGTAGGAAACTTGGTCTGTATATAGTGTGTGTGTGTGTGTGTGTGTATATATATATATGCATTGTGTGTGCATATATATATATATATATATGCATTGGAAATTCTGAGTATACAGGTTTGCTGCAACGGGGGTATTATTTTGATACTAGGGCCTATTGATATTACTATTGACACTGATATCTTGATTCGGTTGGTTATGGCGGGTTTTGATACCTATCAATAACGTAACCTAACCTATCCGGTCCAAGGTGATTGTAAAGATGGCACTGAACACAAAGCAAAACTGTCAAATTGCATTTCTTTAAGATAGTTAGGGTGAAGTGGGGTAAGTGTAACCCTGTTTTGGCATAGGCCTAGTTCAACTTTGACCACGAATTGCGGCTTTGTTATTGTTTGTTCTACGTATAGTTCTAGGATTTTGACTGTGTAAACTTGGAGTTACTGGCTGTATAACCATATGCATTTTTATAATTTAAAAAATCAAATTAGGCCCTTTGGTCCAAACACATTTTTTACAATTTTTTGTTCAAAGGTTACACCTGCCCCAGGATTCGGGATAACCCTAGCCTGACATACCCATAAAAAGCATATTAAAAGAGAAATCGGGGCAAATGTCCAGATTCTCCAAGTTTAACAGAGTAGGTATGGTACTTTTTGAATGATCAAAATATCTTAAATTTTACACAAGATACAAACTTTTTAGCGTACCTCCTGCTGTGTTCGGTGAAATGCACAAAACATTCTAAACTAAAAAATAGGTGTTAAAACATAAAAAATAGCCTAAAATATTATTTAACTGATTTATTACTTACGTAACAATAGGTAGCCTATGTAAACTAAATTTAAACAAAACAAATTTTATTTTGTATATTTAAACTAATAAACTATAAACGTTGTTATACCTGAAAGTTATTCTTGGAATGTTGTAACGTTCACACACTAACTTAAAAACATTATTTAGTTAAAACGACATTTAGTCAAAAATTAAATTAATAGTAATGGTGAATGGTTTTGGTCGGTCAATGGTAAATAAGGGCCTTCTTAGGCTTATTTTAATGAATATTATACAAGTCAAAGAACACACTGAATGTTAGTTCTCATCTTTGGCCAAAAGTAGGAAAATTGAGGTTACCGGTATATGAGTTTAGGTTTATGTTAGGCCTTTTTATCTCTATTAAAATTATATGCTTAAACAAAATATACAGAAAGTATAGGAAAGATCAGGTTAACATAAATAAATAATTTGTTTTGGATAACTTCCCTCGGGAAATAGGCCTATTATACTTTTTTGTACTACAATATTGACAGGTATCTGTAGATTTATAAATATAAATTTGGACCCATAGCCTAGATTGTCCGACAATGAGCCCGTGCTACACTTGCCTAACATGGAAAAAAGTTGGGTAAGTGTAACCATGGCTGCCATATCCAAAGCTTTAACAATATCAAATAAATCATATACTGTAAAACCGGCTAATCCCGGACAGGGGTGGTATTCCCGGACACGGTGTACATGTTTTTAAACATAAATATTTCTTAACTAACCTGCATAGTTAATAAGTCGATCGTTATCCATACGTATACAGCAGAAGACGCTCTACACAGCTGTACAGGTTAGAACTGCGTAGGATCGTTTTTTATTTTTATTTTGCAAGTATAGGCCTACCAGCTTACGACTTTAAAAAAAAAATGTATCTCTAACTAAGACATGTAATTTTTGTCAAGTTTGTCCGATTTTTGTTGTGAAGGCATATTTTTATTCAAAATTTAAGAGCGCATAATGCCATGCTATTTAAAGCTATATACAACATATATTTAAAAAAGTATATCACATTTAAGTATTCCAGTACAATCCTGGACACTAATAATACTCCGTGGATGTGACTGTTGGACCGGCGGTTGCGATTAGCGCCCGCCGTTACTGACGTAAAAAGGAGATTTCCCGCCGTAACTAATAACAGCATTGTAGTGTTTGGCTCTGATACGGTACCGGTACCACAGAGAACGTATAGAACATCTATAGAACATCTACACGTTCTCTGTGCCGGTACCTATCTGTGATTGTTATTAAAATTTGTGCTTTTAATTTATAAAAAAATGTTTGTACAGTCTCCAAGATGAACAACAAAATTCAAGAGCCAAGATATTAGAGCAGGCAATAAAGAAGGAAAGTTAATGTCATGATCGTGATCAATGAATGATCATGTCTCATTGAGGATGTCACTCACTCGTAGAGTGAAAATGTAACATAATTTTCAACCTTAAAAATGTATTCAGTTCCCTACCATGTTTGTCAGACTTTGTTATTTACCATCACATTTAACAAAAAAAGTATAAATAAACATATGTGATGGGTCAGAAGTACAAATAGTAAAGCTTATTTCAAAAGTTATAAGCCAGGGTTACACTAGCCCCGTGGTCACACTTACACTACCCCACTTCACCCTAATTATTTTACAAGAACACTTTAATTTTTGTCAGAAACATTGCTTTCATGGGAAAGCAAACATTACAAATTTGTTATGTACCTAGCCTATAAGCTGGACGATTCTTCTAAAAAGAATATTCTATTCAAAGAGTGTAATTTTCTCTCCATAAAACAAGCTAACATGCGGCAATAAGTTAAAGACGCGGAGCAGTACCTTAAGGTGCCAGGAGGGCCGTGTTCAACGACGCGTTTCTAAGAGATGGAAACCTGGGAGGCTGGCGACCGGACATTTCAAACCAGTGGTGTGTTTGTAACTCATTGTCGGACAATCTAGGCTATGAGTCCAAATTTATATTTATAAATCTACAGATACCTGTCAATATTATAGAACAAAAAAGTATAATAGGCCTATTCCCACTTAAATTCACCTAAACACTCTAGCCAATGGGTTGTGTAGCATTCATGCAAAGCTCCCCTCAGGGAAAGGCTGAAATACACAAGTGGCTCCAGACTCTGGCGGCATTCAGAATCACTCGATTATCTGTCGTCCTTGCAAGATCGAGACCTAAGGAAGAATCAATTGTATCTAGTTACCCTAAGTTATTTAAGTAGGCCCTAGTTATACCTTATATGATATTAAGTTGTTTAGTTAGGTTTATTGGATATTTTTAAAATATATTTTTAGTTCATTCAGAGGCAATACCAGTTGATTTTTTTTGCTTCCCCAGTAATTGGTGTCTGTTGGGGTGTCAGTTGCAGAAATTTTAAAAACATAAATTATAACTTTCGAACAGACAAATTTTCTTTTCTTTTTATATAGTTTTAAATTGTTTAACTTATATTTCTTACATACCTATAGCTTAAAAGAATATATAATGTATTTTTTTGTTTCAATGTAATTTTTGTAAATGTTGGATTCACCCAGATAAGTTATTCAGACAAACCCCTTGTTTTAGTTTATAATTTTAAATGCCTTAACCATTGTTTCCTACATAAACAAATTTGATGTTCAAACTCTAGAAGTAAAATGTTCTAGGTATGTTAAAGTTTAGTAGGCTACAGTGAAAAATATTTTAAACTAGCACGTTTCGCCATAGGATGATCTCATATTTCACTCAATTTGGAAACTAAGGTGCTGAGTTATGACATGGACGTTATCGACTCATTACTAAATTAAATATAATAACGATTCTTTTACCTAATTTGTTCCTCTTGACGCCCCGATTTAGGTTATGCCGATATCCAGTTGCACCAATGTCAGCACCACCTGCACGAATAACCTGCTTGGGACAAGTTAAATTATTTATCACACAAACCAAAACTTTATAAAACAAAATGGAAAACTATTTGTAATAAATAGTCTTAAAGATAACTTTACAAAATGTCCATAAAAGCCAGTGGACGTTTTTAACAGTAACGCGTATGACTCTTCTCATGAGTCATAACGACGACAACTAAACGTAACACATAACGACATAACAGTATAAGTGTTGCCACCAGGTAGATGAAATTTTACCCTAAACGTGAGATGAAATTACCCTAAATTACCCTAAACTTGTTGTAAATTACCCTAAAAGTACCCTAAGAATTGATTTTATTCTTGAAAAGCTCAAAATACACTCGAGATTGGTTTTAAAACAGTAATAAGGCATTAAAAGTAAGGTAGCATAGCATTTAATATCGTCTATGGCCCTATATCACACATAAAACGAAATATGTATTAAAAATTCAAATAAATATTCTGTTGTAATATTTGTACTCAGCGCTAAACTTACAGTAATGCGCTGGTATCACTGATAATAGAAACTTGCTGATATTTTTTATTAACAGTTGTTGGGAGTACTTTATTGTTTCATAAACTTATTTTAGTTGTACAAATTTGTTAATGTTATTTTTTCTAAATAATAATACCCAGAGAATATGTTTTTCATATCTTATTACTATTTCATTAGATCAATATTTTTCATTGCAATACACCACATCACACAAATTTACACATGTTATGCCTTTTTGTGATGTTTTTATGTGCGCTCACCACCATGGGGATTTCATAGGCATAAAATATAGGCAGAGGCTACGTACACGTCCGACGTGAGCCGCTACTGTTCAAGTCCGTTCCAAATTATGCACCGTACGTTACTTTTCCTGTGATTTTTTACAATTCCGTAGAGAAGGGCGAGTTTTCGGACGCTGCTAAGCTGGCTCTAATCAAGCCAATTTTTAAAAAAGATGATCCACGTTTGCCTGGGAACTACCGCCCAATCTCGCTCCTACCATCCATCTCCAAGATACTGGAAAGAGTAGTATGCGATTCCTTGGCCAACTATCTTAGCAACCACTCAATTATTTTTAAAAACCAATTTGGTTACCAAAAACAGAAGTCCACAAAGTTAGCTCTGGTTAGTTTCATCAATTCCTGCATCGACTCCTTGGATGGTGGTGGGACGGCCATGGGCTGTTTCATCGACCTGTCCAAGGCATTTGATTGCGTCTCCCACCCAGTTCTTCTAAATAAGTTAGCGGCAATAGGCATTAAAGATAAAGCACTAAATTGGATTAGTTCTTATCTCTCAAATAGATCTCACAAAACCAAAATTGACTTTCTTGACCAAGATGGCATCAGAAAATGTTCTTACTCAAACTCAAAAGCAGTATCCTTTGGAGTTCCGCAAGGATCCGTATTAGGGCCTATCCTCTATTTCTTCTATACATCAACGACATCTCTGACTATCTACCCGGTAATATTCTTACAGCTTTCGCAGATGACACTTCAATTTTAACTTCAAGCAAAAATCTCAGTGTTTTAGAGCAGCAGACTTTTTTCAACCTTCACATACTCTCACAATATTTCTCAGGTATAAATATTTCATATCAATCCCAAAAAAAACAGTTCATACATTTCATGACCGACCAGAAAAGAAACCGTTTAACTAATACAGGTACAACTTTTTCTATTTAATCAACTTCCTGCTCACATAGCTCAGATTATAGTAACTTGAAAAAATTTAAATACGAGCTCAAAAAGTACCTCTTAGATCAATGTCTTTACCAACTCCCATCATACCTGACCTGACTTTCAAACCTATCAAGATGTTTTTTAGCGAATTTCCCCTATAGGGAATTTAGCGAATTTCCCCTATAGGGAAGAAGCTATTACCGTAGTCGGCATGGTAAGACCTAGGCCCGGGACCATGATAACTTTTCGTTTTGAGGTCCCCAGACCCCAAAAACACCATTCGTTCGAAACTGTATATATATATATATATATATATATATATATATATATATATATATATATATATATATATATATATATGTGTCCGTGAGCACGATAACTCTCGTAAAAATTATCCGATTTTGATGAAATTTGGTATAAACGTGTAAAGTAACATTTATGACTTTAAGTTCGAAAACCAGCCAGATCGCTTTATCCGAAGGGGTATTTTGGGGGGGTTTTGTACCCCAAAAATGGGTTTTTTGAATTGTTTACATATAATTTTTGAAATAGTCAAATTTTAGTTTTTACCATTGGATTCAGCTTAAAAAAACACACAATTTGGTATTTTGATCATTTCTCTACGTCAATTGGTTACCGAGATATTGAAAGTGCTAAACACAGTACGTTGTCTAATGTTATTCTTATGGAGGAAAAGAAAAATTTTACATCTCGCTTATTTATGAACGTATACTGACGAAACTTGGTATACGGCTTCATCTGGTTGTGGACCACTGATATTTGCTCAAAAAAACCATTTTTTGCCAAAGGCTCCCGTAGCAGCAAACCTGCGTACTCAGCCCCATGTTATTCTTATGGAGAATAAATAACGTGTTATCTCCCTTAATTATGAAAATAAATTAATGAAATTTGGTATGTGGCTTTACCTAAATGAGTAGTATTGATATTTGTATAAAACCCCATTTTTTGTTTTCCTTCCTTCAGCAAACCTGCATACTCAGCCGCCATGTTATTCTTATGGAGAATAATTAAAATGTCATAAATCGTTTATTTATGAATGTATATTGATGAAAATTGGTATGTGGCTTTATGTGGTATTAAGATACGTATATATTCATTGGAAATTCGCTGAGGATGCAGGTTTGCTGCTACGGGGGTATTTTACAACCCCCCCTCCATTTGCATCTCTGCCTATCATGAAGATTTACCTAACCTGAAGATGAAACCTGTAGAAGCTGACTGGTCCTATGCCACATATGGTCAATCGGGACGACGTGGGATATGTATGTATGTATGTACTGTAAGGTGCAAGCCCCTAGATATACGCCTATGTATCATAAAATGCTCAGTGCCGGATCTAAGCATAGGCTACATAGGTGCACCCGCACCACACATAACCACATGCAAAAGCCTGTTACAAGCAAAATAAAAAAACATAAATATAAAAAATATTACTATTCACCATTAAAAAGATCTCAAAAAACTCAATAATTTTGTATCTTGAATTACTATTCTACGATTGCTGGTTGCGGAGAAATTGAAATTTTCATTTTGCGGTAAACGCAGTACGTTGTCCAATGTTATTCTTATGGGGAATATAAAATTTACTATTTCTCTCTTATTTACTGATAGATTAATCATACTGCTTAGTAGATCACCCATCTTAATGGGACAAGCGTACACGGTCTGCTTGTACGTCCAAGGCAACGGCAGAGCTAGTTCGGAACGTCTACGTCGCCGCGCTGCCGTCGCTATCCTTCCCCTCCCCCCTTCGAGTGCTCGCCCATCCCATCAGCCCCTCCGCTGCCCCCTCTTGATCTCACATCTCCCAGTTCCCAACACACACACTGCGCTGGCTGACGGACAGGCTCGCTGGCTGAGGGCACCGAAGACCACAACACAACGTTTTGTCACCGCCACCGGCCGCGGCGCGACGCGCGACGCCTCGCCGAGCTGGTCTACGGTCTGAAGCTGACAGACGCATGCGTCTTTCGATCATAACAGTTCTACAGGAATTTCATGATTCATTCTCAATACAACATTATGTTCATAATTAACAGTGAAGACTAAGAAAATATGTTTGAAAATGCAATATATATAAGAATTATGTTTAATTGTTTAGTTTTCCCAATAAATGTAGGTTAATGAATTTTATTTAGTTTTATTTTATTTTTTCCGAACCATAAATTTATAAATAATTATTTATAAATAATTGTACTGTTCTTTATTTTTGTCCGTATAGTCCATGCAGGTAAAAATGGATTGTAACCGTCTCTATGACATTAAGGATATTAAAACTACAGTACGATTATTGATTCCAAATTTAAAAAATACAAAAATTAAAACTAATTTTTGTAACATAACAATTGATATGTATGAATGTATTCACATATTTAAGGGGTTATTTTTATTAGCACTTTTAAGCGTAGCCCTACCGGTAATCCTGAGTTAAAAATGCTAAACTTTAAAATCACAACAACTTCTTTATTTATAGGCTGATTTTATTAAATAAGGTGTAGTTGGATTTATATTAAGAATTACTTGCCGATTAACATAAGGATTTGTTTTATGTATTGTGTAGGTTAAGGTATGGTATTTTTAAAGCCCATTTCGTTTTGCGTCCAATAAAACCCTTTACATTAAAATTAGACAAATTAGACTAGACCGCATGAAAATGGTCCGATGGTTGATTGCCCATATGATTCCCCCCTCACCCCCTTTCGACCAACACATACGAATTTCATAAACAGTGATTCCGTCTGATGCTTGTTTTTTTATGTTGTGTACGATAGGAATGGATTTCAAAACAGACGATAGATGTACTTTACCATATGTTTTATTAGACCAGAGCGATTTGGCAAAACTTTATTAACTTCCTCTAGTAGGCCTAAGGTTATAATTTAGGTCAAAGTACGACAACAATGAGCAAATAGTGGTGTACAGTTCTAATTCACAGGCAAAACCTATATTCTCGTACTTAATTTAGTGTATCCCTTAATTATCGGGTTATCTTTACTTTTATAAAGGCAAAATGCAAATTTGCCTGTACTTAAATTTACCCGTTGTTAGCTGCAAAAGTTTTCTATCAACGAACTGTTGATGAACCAGGGTTTTCTACCTTCGTTGCGTAGGTCCTCTGGTTTGCCGGTATTCATATACCAATGTTGGTGTCTATCTGGAACCTACATTGAACTGACATTTTTGTTATGTTGAAGTTGCGTTGTTCTTCAGGGTGTCGCGAACGATGAAATGTTCAGGTGGGGAAGCGGAACGATTTTTTTAACTTGCTATGACAACTTTCACAGGCGTTTGTGGTCCGCTTAAGGTCCGACGAGTTTAGAACTCAAATGATCAATTAGAATCCGTAGAGCGTTTATCATTTCTTTACATTCCAAATTCCGCCCAATTACCCGGGCTACATGGCTACGAGTAGTGTTGGCGCTTTCCTGGAATACCCACAAAATCAATATGATGTCTATAGGAGTACAAAATTATTTGTTGCGATTCAAACCATGCTTTGAAATATATTGATGAGTAAATTACGTTCCAATATAGTAGACTCCCTCTAGTCCGGCCACTTCGGGACCGGGCCCTCAGCCGGATTACAAAATTGGCCGAACTAGCCGGCGTTTATTGTAAATGTAAAATACCGATCTATAATATAAACATACCAGCTCATAAAAACTTTACTTTTAAGATCGTATAAACAATTGAAAAATAACCCTGTCACAGCAGGCGTGGAACCATGGGGGAAATGAGGGAAATCCCCCTCCCCCACCCCCGAAGGTAAAAGGTTGGAGTTGCGCGCGAACCCTCGCACCAGCACTAGATCTGCCCTGCATGCATCGTCAGTCAGACTTAAATGCCTGTAAAACTGTACTACAGGGTGTCCGCAGACTGTGATTTAACCGCAGTCCAGTCTATTATACCTAAAAATTCAGTCATTTCGGTCTTTTTGACCACCAAATCGAGGCAAAATTTACGTTTTTACCGATAAAACAGGCCCAAATCTATAATTTAGCCAGATAAAACGCGTTTCGGACGTCATTTTTGGTGTATAAAACACGATCCAGCTTTATTTAATGCCGAGAAAATGCGGCCCGATTGCCGTTTTTGAGCAATTAAGCACATTTCCGGCATAAAATACGGTTTGTACTCAATTTTCGGCCGATAACAAACTTTGCGGTCGTAGTTTTTAGCTAGTAAAATTCTGTAAAATTGCCGGTAAAATTACCGATTTTGGCTGATAACTCACGTCCGATCGGTAAATTTGCCTAAAACACAGTTTGTCCGTTTTCAGGCTAAAAATGTGGCCCGATTGACGTTTAAGACGGCAAAATGAGAATATATTGGTATTTTAGGCCGATATATGTATCTCGGGTGCTTTTTAAAATCGATAAAAATCGCCGTATCTCGGCCGATAAAATTAGTTTCGATCTTATTAGTTTCCGTAAAATCTTTGTTTTCGACGATAACATACTTTGACACCTCCCCGCTGGCGTGTTGGCCTTTAAATTCGGGTTAGGTATAAACTATTGCGGATTTTTTTGCCGATAAACTTCGTTTACTTGTCGTGTTCGGTCTAAAAATTACGGCGACCATGAATTGCCGTCAAATTACCATTTTTAATCCGAAAAACTGCTAATTTTGACCAATGAATTCAATACAGTCATAGTCCGGCACTATTCTCAAATACGGATTTTTGAGTGTCCATGAGGATTTCACCTTCGGCCGATTTAATCAAAAGGAACAAAAAATAAATTTTGAAAAAGTATTAAATGGGATTTTAATATGGAAGTATTGGTTGTGATTATCTGAATCATAGGTAATGAAATATCGGTTTAACATGTCATATACACCTTTTACACTAAGTTGTAATTACAACAGTAAGACCATTTTCGCGAGGGAATCTAAAACATTTATCAAGGGAGAAGCCGCTATCATTTGACAAAAGGAAGGCACTGGGGCTCGCGGCTGGCGGACGCCCTGTGAGAAATCCACGGCGTGAGCCAAGGCACTACGGGCTACGGCAGTGTCGTCGGCGGCGCCGTTCTCTCTCACTCCCTATCTATTTCTTTCTCTCTCCCGCACAAGTACTCCCGCTCTCTCTCGCACACGGATGCCGTTTCCCCTCCTAGCCCGCGACTCGTTGTTTCCTCACATGGCCAAAAGCTGCGCCACTGCACCGTTGCCTTCGGCACTGATTCTATGCTAGTACTATAAAGTCCCACAAGAGCGCGCCACTGTTCACCCGTATTCCTCTGGTAGCATGTCGATGGAAAATCTACTAAGGGGTATGGTTAATCTATGGTACTACTGACTGCTCGTTGGTCACGGTCGTATCAAGTCACTACGATAACTACAGTTAGTCTATGTCACTACAGTACTTTCTTTTTTAGAAGGTAGTGGTAAAAGTGCGTGCTTCGTTTTCGTAAAATCAAATCTAATATAAGTAGTCCATCCGTCTTGACTATTTATTTATTTATCAACACCAAGGCATTTTTAGTTAATAGAGTACACACACGCTTTTAGGGAAAGCGGTCCAAACCCCTACAATTTTCCTGGGCACCCCGGGATTTGAACCTGTGACCCCTTGAACCGAATGGGTCAAATATTCAAATCGACATCATCATTTATATTATTTTAATTAGTTAATTAAAATAAGACATTGTTGAGGAATAAAACAAAAAGGCAGCAAAATAAATTAGTTTTGTCCTAAAAATATAATTTAATTTCTGTAATTTGTCAATAGGACCTTTTTTAATTTACTATATTACCTGTTTTTTAATTTTTAGAGTTAAGGGTTAAAAACTGTAGTGTACATTGATGTTAGAAATTAAAAGAGGGTAATTTTAAGCTTCCATGAGGGTAATATCATCAAAACACATTGGCCACACTGGTGGTGGTGGTCTGTCTGTCCGTCTCCGTTATATTATTCTTCCTTCTTCCTGTGAACCTGTATTTCTGCGAGGTTTGTGGATATCTATTTTGATTCATTTATCGGCAGGAATATCTTAAATCTTAATAGCTTAAGGGTTTTCCATATTGAGTTTAGTTCAAATTTTCTTGGTGTTTATCTTATTTTCTGTTACAGGTAATCACAAACACCGAATATGTCTGACACTGAAGGGTAAGTTTGCATAACCTAGCATTCATGTCAATAAGCCTACCGCTCAAATGGTTCGATCAAAATAATGAATTATATTTGCCTACTTTAAAACATTGTTTTTCACTAATCCTCATTTTTTTATTTATTATTGAACCCTTACAGACAATAAGGGTTCTTGGTGTAGGATCATAACGGTTCCTTATGAAGAATTAGGTTATGTTTAAGTTTTTACTTTATAGCCTGGGTTTACCAAATCGAATGCTATGTATTTATTTTCTTAATCACCCATTGGCTGGAAAATTTGAATGCCATCGACATTGTTACACGGATTGTTAAGGTCGTAGCTTATTGGTGGAGTAACTTAAGTTGTAATACTAAAACTTGTGATAACTCTTTGGGATGGATGATAAACAAACAACTGGGACAGTTAAAGACTAACGTACAGTCTTGAAATAGTAATATAATAGTAATAGTAATATAATTATAATAGTAATAGTAATAGCCAAACAACATTAATAACCAACCCTAAATAACAAATTATATGCTTGTTACCTATTGGAAAAGTAAGGTGTAAAGTCCACCACCAACGAATTCTGCTCTTGTCAAACCTTCCTACATTCTAATCTGCATTCCTAGGTAGTAAGGTTTTTTAACGGCCGGTCTAGACAAATCTAACCACATTTCAGCAGTCTTTTAACCCTTAGAGTGCCCATTAGAAAGTTCCTTAATTTTCTGCTATTTTTGGCCATTTTGCAGACCTGTATTAAAACATTAAAATGTATAAATTTTGAAGAATAAGTACGTATAAAGTTGAACATTTTCTTAAAGCTTATTAAGTAGGCTATCTAGAAATTAATTTTTGATGTTCATACCTAATGTCGCAAGGTAGGCTATAGTTACTTGGCATCAGTTAAAATCCAGAAAGTAGGAAGAACATTTTTTTTTGTTCACTACCCATATACTTAAAACCACTTTATTCACACTAAATAAGAACATGAAGATGTACATTTTGTTCAAAATTTAATGAGGAATAAGAAAATTAACTTATACAGGGTTGCCACCGAATGGGAAAACCGGGAATTATGCGTGAACTTTGTTGACCAGGGAAAAAAATGTGTGGGAATTTTGGGTCGCGATCATTGGCAATTGCGTAGGCCTAACGCGTTCTGAATAGTAGCGAAGTTCTGAAGTAGGCCTATCGCGAAGTTAGCGATACGTACGCTATGATCGGTGAAGTTAGCTATGCGTTCCCGAAGGTTGACGACGTTAGCGATGCGTTCCCGATGGTCAGCGACGTTAGCGATGCGTTCTGGATTGCCAGCGACGTTAGTGATATGTTCCCAATGGTCGGCGACGTTAGCGATGCGTTCTCGATGGTCGGCGACGTTAGCAATGTGTTCTCTATGGTCGGCGACGTTAGCGATGCGTTCTCGATGGTCGGCGACGTTAATGATACGTTCCCGATGGTTGGCGATGTTAGCCATGTGTTCTCGATGATCAGTGACGTTAGCGATGCGTGCCCAATGGTCAGCGACATTAGCGATGCGTTCCCCATGGTCGGCGACGCTAGCCATGTGAGTGTGAGAGCTGTTGTTGAGGGGACATTTTTTACCAAGATCAATAAGATTTATTTCTATGTTGTTACATACAGTGGGCAATAGAAGTGGCTAATTTGTAATTAATTGTTGTCTGATCAAAATTTGTAATCGTTGATGGAGATGCAATTCTAATATGTCAGTTTCCAATATATAGTCTTTCAATATGGATAATTTGTTAAAGCATCATTGGCTGGGTGGTGAAGAAGTGGTCTGGTTGGTCGCTTCATAATCTGAGGATTGTTGTCAGATTTATTCCTTGCAAAAATCTTGAAAATGTTTGGAAAGTTCAAAACTGAATCCAGTTGTCATAATAAAGCTTTCTAAGAAAATGTTTAATTTATATAGTAACGAGATCAAGGTTTAGGCCGACTTATCAAGAACATTGAAAAATGCCTTTGTCGTCGATAAGACATTCGAAAAAGGAATGGTATATACTATTTTCTTATTCTTATAATAGATGGTATATTGCCAAGGTTAAATGGAATTTTATATAATTGGGTATTTCTTTTGACATAATTCCCCCCTCCTATCAATTAAAATATTATAATGTTTTTATATAGAGAGAAAATCAAGTTCATTAATATAAATAATTGGCCCAGCGTATATACCAATTTTTTTAGGAAGCGTAATAAAATATGAGATATTACTTAAATAAAAAATTATTCGTAAAAAGATATAATTTTTTATTAAAATAACACTTTAATTTACATTGTAAATCGTTTTAGATGTCGTAAATACATAAAAATTGCCGCGCGAGTTTATCTGGAATTTTGAAATTTTGACCTGGAAAACCTGGAATTATGCATGAATTTTGAAATGCACCTTTGGTGGCAACCCCAGTTATAACAACAGACAGATATAACTTAATCTACTGTTGACAGTAGTTTAGACAGATTTTTCTAAATAAACTTAATAAGTCTAACAATGCAACTAACCTAAAAAACAAAACACTAAAGCCTAGGCTATATCTCCACAACAACAACAAACAATCACTGACGTTGAGAATTCCGTCACAGATGATGGTTAAAATAGCACAAACGGTGGTTATGTATGGTTATCATGTTGGTATGCTCAATGCCCGAGATCGCTCAATCGTACGCGGAAATATTACACAAAACTGGAGGTGTGCAAATTTGCCCGAAATTGGGCGACTGACATTTGGCGGTCAAAAAAGTGCTAGCTTAAACATCATAAATGTTGTTTGATTGTGAGACAGACAATTTCATTTTCAAACCAAGGCTTAACTTAACCTCAAAAAAACCTAATGAACAAAGCAAACATATAGGCCTATCTTGTGTCAAAGATAATGTAGGCTTTCCAGACAAAAATAGTGAAAAGGTATGCATGAGGTGTATTAAGAGAGACTTGTATCAAAAGTGATTTTGAACTTAGTAAAAGGTTAGCTACTTCTCAAGGTTCTAACATCAGTGTGCTAACTGAAGCAAATGTAGGTTTTACTTGCAACTAGAAGATGGGAAACAGTACATTTTAAAGAGAACATCACACCACCAGTCACAGCAAATTGAGGAAATTTCCCCTCCAATACCGGTAAGCAATAGATTTAGCCTATTTCTAGAAACAGATGAACAGTTTAATGATAGTAAAGTTGCTAGTGATGAAGTGCTTCAAATCCAAATTTGCCATAGGCCTAATGAAGATAAACCTAAAGCCCAACAAATTTCGCGGAGGACTCCGAAAATAAAGTGTTTTGCAGATAGTCAGGGAAGATACTTAGCCAAAATAATAATGTCAAAGTGTACAGGCAGTCTAGATGTTGTCAATTTCACTAAGCCTCGAGCACAATTTCAAGATGCCAAATCGGGAACTACTGGTGAATGTCAAGGATGATGCAGTGGTCTTCTTGGCTGGAACCAATGATGTCGCTAGCAATGAAGCAAACAAACTACTTGGAAGCCTTTGTCGCAGATTGTATGCACTAAGACAAACAAATGTCATGGTCTTCTCAACTCCACACCGGCATGACCTAACTGATTGGTCCTGTGTAAATGAAGAGATCAAGAAAACGAATGAAAAAATCAAAGACATTTGTAAGCGATTTAATAATGTTAAATTTATAGATACAAGCTTAATAGGTAGAAGGTGCCATACCTCACATGGGCTTAATATCAATAGGTTGGGCAAAGCATTAATTGGTGAACAAATTGTTAATTATGTTGATGGTCTAAGTTTTAATGAGAAAGTAGAAATAAATACCCTTATAGTTATAGTATATTAGGTTATAGTTGAGATATTTTTTAGTTTAGGAAAATCCAACACTAACTACCCTTAACCAGGAGCACTTTTTCAATGAGAAGGCAAGTAGGCCTAAGAATGTTTTGATTACTAATCAGCAGCTGGTTGGTGGTAACAAGGATAGGCCTATAGATTTGGACTATATACTAAACTGTAAACTGTGTCTTTGCTGCATTATAATGTAGAGGGATTAGTAAATAAGTTTGATTTGATTGAATGTTATATTAATTCAGTTTCCCCCAGTGTGTTTGTAATAACAGAACATCAGCAGTCACATGAGAATATTGGATTGTATCAATTTACTAACTAAAAGTTAGCAGCATCTTATTGTAGAAGTGACCACAAAGGGGGTGGAGTTGCTCTTTATTATAAGGATAGTCCAAACTGTAGTTTTGTTAAAAAAATTGAACTGGTTAAAAACACATGTAAGGATTTAGATTTTGAAGTTGTTATTGTTAAATTAATTTAGTGTGGGAATGTCTTCTTTATAGTAGGAGTTCATAGATCTCCATCTGGTGACTGTGATATATTCTTATCTTCTCTAGAGGGAGTTTTTAAATAAGTTATCATTAGGAGGTAATGAGAAAAATGTAATAATTATTGGAGATATTAACATAAATACTTTAGATGAATTACTAAAGACCAAAAGATTTAAGGATTTTATCACACAGTATGTACGACTTATTAAGTCACATTCCAACAAGAGTCACTCCTAATCATGTAAGTTCAATAGATCATGTAATTACCCATATTGTTAATAGCCTATATCTTTTGTAAATGCCATTAATTGGCATATCAATAATAATTGATTATCTGGGTCAGATATTAATAATTGGATGTAAATATAAATACCCCTGTCTCAGCAAACCTGCGTACTCAGCGAATTTCCAATGCATATATATGTGACTCACTACTACATATAGAGCTACTTACCAAGTTTCACAAAAATACATCCATAAATAAGTGATATAGAGCATTTTATTTATTCTCCATAAGAATAACATTAGGGTTGAAGACGCAGGTTTGCTGCAATGAGGAAGATAAGTAATATGATTTTTGCAATTATCAATATAACTGAACCAGGTGAAGCTATATACCAAGTTTTATTAATTTAGGTTCATAATTAAGAGAGATATACAACTTATTCTCCATATGAATAACATGGGGGCCGAGTATGCAGGTTTGCTGTTACGGGGACTATCAACAAAAAACTTGTTTTTTGGGCTAATATCAATACACCACAACTAGTTGAAGCCACATACCAAGTTTCATCAATATACATTCATAAATAATCGAGATATAGAATTTTATTTATTCTCCATAAGGATAACATTGGACAACGTACTGTGTTTAGTTAGCACTTTGAATATCTCTGCAACGGTTGGACGTAGAACAACGATTAATACACCAAAATGTTTGTTTTGTTGAGCTAAACACATTAATAAACATAAATGTGAAGTTTTTAATAAAACTATCTGAGAAAAATCTAAAAACCTTTTTTCCTTAAGATTAATATGGGACATATTTTTTTGGATTTTCTCCGCAACCACTTAACCTAGGTTATTGATTCAAAATACTAAATTATTTGTTTTTTTAAACTATATAAAATTGCTATAACCAAAATTGAGTGTTTTTAACATTTTGGAGTCAAATTTGCAAAAAACCGATTTTTGGAAAATTGTAAACCCCCATAAAACCCCCTTCCCATAGTGCGATTAATCTGGTTTTCAAACTTAAAGTCATAAATGCTACTCATCACATTTGTGCCAAATTTCATCAAAATTAGGTGTTTCTTTCATTAGTTATCGCGGTAACGGACATATATATATATATAGATATATATATATATATAAATTTGAACGAATAGTGTTTTTGGCATCTGGGGACCTCAAAACGAAAAGTTATCATGGTCTCGGGCTTAAGTCTTACCATGCCACCTACGGTAATAGCTTCTTCCCTATAGGGGAAATTCGCTAAAATGTAAATGAAGTCAAATGTCAATCAAAAGAATATTTTCTGAAAATAGTTTAAAATTACTTAAATATAGTTTATACAATTAGTCTTGGAATTTGGTGTATCAGTCAAAGGGAGTAAATGACAAGTGAGGTATTTCTGGATTTATTAAGGTATTATCTTGATTCGGCATGTCCATTAAAAAAGGTCAATCTGAGGAAAGTAAAGAAAAATACCTCCGTCGCAGGAAACCTGCATACTCGGCGAATTTTCAATGCATATATATATATATATATACATATTATGCATATACATATAGTACATATATATACATACATAATACATATATATACATATAATTTTCATATGATATATACGGTTGTAATTATTCTCTATAAAAATAACATTAGGGATGAGTATGTAGGTTTGCTGAAACAAGGAATGCAAACAATTGGTGTTTATCTAAATATAAATATAATTCAAATAGGTGAGGCCACAAACCAAGTTTCATTAATATTCATTCATCAATAAGCGATATATAATATTTTAATTACTCTCCATAAGAATAACATGGAAGCGGAGTAAGCAGGTTTGCTGCACAAGGAACACAAAATATGGGTTTTCATGAAAATATCAATATAACTCACCTAGGTGAAGTCACATACCAAGTTTTATTAATTTATGTATTAAGAGACATTACATTTTACTTTTTCTCTATACTTTTTTCTCTATGTTATGTTAATGATTTTAAGATTTCACTGGACAATAGTTTTTTCCTTAGTATGTATGCAGATGATATATCTGGTCTTTGCTGGGCGAAAGACAATCCCGCTTTGAAAGATGAAGTTCTCATGTTTATCAATGAGTCTAAACTTTATTTTCAAGAAAATAATTTGTTGTTTAATATAGATAAAACCCAACTAGTGTTTTTTAGCCCAAGTGGTGTAAATGAGGAGTTAGTTGTAAATAGGAATTAGTTGTAAATGATGATTTTAGTGGTAAATCTGTCGCATCTTGCGAATTTCTTGGTATTAATATTGATACCAACTTTTCTTGGGAAGTACATATTGATAATGTTTGTACAAAAATATCACTTAGCCTATTTGTATTAAGAAGAATTAACTCCTATCTTCATCCTGATATGTTAATAAAGTTTACTATGGCCTAGTGTACCCTTATCTTTCTTATGGCCTACTGTAGTAGAAAAAGTGCAGCCAAAACACACATGGACAGAGTTTTTATCCTCCAGAAAAAATTCCTTAAGATTACTAGCTAAAGTGAATCCTAGAACATCATGTATATTTATTGAATTTAATGTTTTAACAGTTTATGGTTTGTATATTTTTCAAGTTATAATGTTATTGAAACTGGATAGTAAATATATTTGTGAAAATAGTGATGTCTATGCCTATAATACAAGGAGAAAATTTGATTTTTATAGAGTTAATAGAAAATTCATTATAACAGAAAATAGTCTTTATGTTAAAGGTGTAATATTTTTTAATTCACTTCCTCAACACATACAAATCTTAGATGGAAATAAGTTTAGGACAGAACTGAAGAAGTATTATAATCATGAAGTGTCCTTATGATTTACAATTGTAGAAATATGTTATGTATTTACTCACGTTTATTTTTGTAAATTTTATCTGTAGATATTTCATGTAAATATATTGTGTTGATATTTAGGCCTAATTTGATTTTTACTGTGACTGAAAAATGTATTTAAATATGCATGGAATTACATGTTTCGAACAGTAAAAAAATTTGAATTTGAATTATAATGAATTTTTGTTGTCACCAGAGATGCTGCTGCCCCCGCAACTGGTGGCCCCACTGACATCAACACCGCTCTGCAGGAGGTGCTGAAGACCGCTCTCATCCACGATGGCATCTCACACGGGCTCCACGAAGCCACCAAGGTTTTGGACAAGTAAGACTACCAAACTATCAAATATTTTACAGATTGAAAGTTATACTTTCCAATTTTTTAATGTGTTAACTGTTGTAGGCCTACCAAGGTACCTACAGACATATTTAAGTTTTTAAGGTATTTAGCTCTGAAAAACCAAAATGGCCCCCATTTTGAAATAGTACTAAGTAGAAACTTGATATTCCATCCCAAAACGGCTCTTAATAGATGTAATACAAGTTTGAAGGTGATATCTTCAGGTTCATAAGGTATAATGTATTATGTTAAATTCACATACAGACAGATAGACGGAAATCTAAATCTGTTTAGGACATACCTTCATCTGAAATTTTGTCTTTATTTTTGTATGAGAAATCAGCTATTTTTGTTCAGTATCCTATTCATATTCATATTGACTAATTAATTGTTTGTAGTTTAAAAATTATGTAAAAAATTGTCCAAAGTCATTATAATGCTTATTTAATTCAAAAAAGTAATACTCTACAGTTGAATTTAACAACAAAAAGACTACAACATGTAAAAATTCATATTTTAACCCTAGGATTGCCATTGGCCGAGTACTTGGTCATTGCATGTGTGCACCGGATAGCCTATGGCCGATACTTGGCCAATTGGGTAATTTTTTGTCAACTGCTTCTGTGCTTCTAATGTATTGAAAATCCAGAAACGTAATAATGTTGATAGAATTTTAAAGAGGAGATTCTAAACTTAAATTTGTATAAATAAAAAAACCTCGTAGCAGTAACAAATCAATGAAATTGCTATGATAATTTGAAGGAAATTTAGCGTGTGAAACATTTTTGACTCGCGAGCGGCGAAATCTCGTAAAACACGTGTTATTAGAAAAATCATCGTGTCTGTATTTTGGCCCAAACAGGAAGCTGTACCATTGGAAACAGCATTAGTTGTTCTTTCTTTTCCTAAAGAGAAATTTTTCATTCGACTTCATAAAGTCTGAGTAATAACTTTTGAAATCAGCTGTTATGTCAGACCCGTCATTAGCCCCATTGGCTGACATTCAGCCAATTATAAATCACTATATAAGTAGATCGATAATTGATTTAGCGTGACGTAAATCATACCTCTTTGAAGCCAGGAAAAGTTCTTCCTCTTTGTAGCGCGCCTTCGTTTATGGAGCGTCATGTGACTTGTGTTAGTAGCCGGAAGTGTCAATACAGAGATTCTTTCTGCTAGCCAGAGCCATTGTGAGTAGGTTTATAATCCGTATTTGATATTATCGCATCTTAGTGTTTTAGTGACAAACAAGTGTATTGTCATGTAGTGTGTGAGTTATTCGTAATATTTATCCATATTACTATGGGTAAATATTATAATTTATTTTCGAAATGTGCGTTATTAAAAATGTTGGCTTTTGGTGAAACTCAAATTTTGTTTTTTATCTCAAAGTCATAATATACCCCCGTAGCAGCAAACCTGCGTACACAGCGAATTTCCAATGCATATATATCTTATACCAATGCATATGTATCTTAATACCACATAAAGCCATATACCAGGTTTCATCAATGTACATTCATAGATTAACGATTTATGACATTTTAATTATTCTCCATAAGAATAACATGGCGGCTGAGTATGAAGGTTTGCTTAAACAAGGAACACAAAAAATGGGTTTTTATTCAAATATCAATATAACTCAACTAGGTAAAGGCATATACCAATTTTTATTAATTTATGTTCATAGTTAATGGAGATAACATTTTACTTATTCTCCATAAGAATAACATAAGGGCTGAGTACGCAGGTTTGCTGCTACGGGAACTATCGCAAAAACATAATTTTTTGTGCAAATATCAATAGACGACAACAATATGAAGCAATATACCAAGTTTTGTCAAGATAAGTTGATAAATAAGCAAGATATAAAATTGTTCTTATTCTCCATAAGAATAACATTGGACAACGTACACTTTCAATATCTCTGTAACCAACTGACGTAGAACAATGATCAAAATACCAAATTGTTTGTTTGTTACTCTCTCCCCCTTATGCAGTATAAAAATATCCCCCCCATATATAGTGTATGGATAAAGTAAGCATAAATATAAAAATTATTACTACAGTGGAACTCGATCCTCAGGGGGAACAGGAAAAATTAAGAGTTTTCGAATTATCGAGGTTCGACTTTTCAAGGTGATTCACCACAGACTTCGACTTATTGAGCGTCACGGTAACGCAATAGATGGATCTTGGATGGGTAGAATCCCTACATCACTTTGTGCTTTTTATCATAAACAATCATACCAGATAATAATTATGATTAAAATTAAAAAGGATTTGACAAATTTAATGTATAAAATAAGTCCGGAAATATTTTGTAAATCTTCTTTGGTTAACGTAGTAGAGGATGAAATACTTCAAAACACTTCCTTCAGTGAAAATATTGTAGAGTAGGAAAGTAAACAAATAATGACTCATAGTTTGGTATTTTGGTGATGTTTTTCCTGTTCGACCACTTCCTGTTTATTTATAGACTTTTTTGCTCACTTATCACCTGCCCTGGGTATACCTATACCTACCTATACCTGGGTATGTTCAAGGTCATTATACCCAACCCTACCCCACCCTTTTTGGCAATCCCTTATTGTTTTGCAGTTGCGTTCCGCACCTGACCAATAGTGCAAGTTGTTGATTTAAAAACGAAAAACTTTTTTAATGAAACGTTTTCTGTGATTGTGGGGGTTATGAAGGTTTTAAGCCTTTTTCTAGCAACTTCAGTAATTCACATTTTTGGATCAATTCGATTGTTTTACCGGTTCCTTGAAGTTTGAATTATACAAGTTCCACCTTAGCATTTGTTAACGTTTTGGTAGGATACGGTGAAACCTTAGTACTGTTACTCCGGATATAAACCTTTTTCTAACTTGCAGAAGGCAGGCCTTGCTGTGTGTGCTAGCGGAGAACTGTGACGAGCCGATGTACAAGAAGCTCGTGCAGGCGCTGTGCAACGAGCACCAGATCCCGCTCATCCGCGTGGACAATAACAAGAAGCTCGGCGAGTGGGCCGGCCTCTGCAAGATCGACAACACCGGAAAAGCGAGGAAAGTCGTCGGTTGCTCCTGTGTTGTTATCAAGGTATCTTTCTTTTCTAACGTCGAAACCTTATTTCTAACAAACAACAGTTTGATCTTTCTTCAGCAGAGTGAGAGTTGTTTTTTAGACTATCCGTTTTTAGACAACACTTTTTTTAATAATCCACTTTTTTGTAGCCTACATGAGGGACTGAGCTTGGGTAAGGCAAGTCAGTTTGTTAAGAATCTTGTTTAGCGAATTTCCCCTATAGGGAAGGAGCTATTACCGTAGGTCTCATGGTAAGACTTAAGCCCGACACCATAATAACTTCATTTTTAGGTCCCCAGATGCCAAATACACCATTCTTTCAAATTTATATATATATATATATACAGGGTGTCACAAAAATGCGTAGCACGCTATGCAGAACCATATTCTACATACTAAAACAAGTTGAAAATATAGAGTAAAATTTGTTTGATTTCGGCTTAGTTTAGGCATAATCCGCCATTTTGCATTTTTTTGAAAATAATTAATAATTCAAAAACCCTTTGAGATATTTTTTTGAAACTTGGTATAAACATTGAGTTTCTGGTTTTTAACATTTTCCAAAAATAATTTTTATTAAACTTATCAAATTTCAAAATGGCGGCCATTTAAATATTTCAAAGTCAAATTTCATGAAAACTAGCAACTGAAACAAAATTTTACAAGACATACAATTTAAAGCACTTTGTAATCCAAATCCAATGACATTTTTATTGTAAAAATCGGTTCATAAACAAAAAAGTTATGGCAATATTTTATAATAAATTTCAAAATGGCGGCCATATAACATTTTCAAAGCCAAATTTCCTAGTGCATTTGACCAAGTCCTTTAAATTTGATGTCTTGTAAAATTTTGTTTTAGTTGCTAGTTTTCCAGGAATTTGACTTTGAAATTTGTATATAGCCGCCATTTTGAAATTTATTATAAAAAAATCACCATAACTTTATATTTATTAACCGATTTTTACAGTAAAAATGTCATTAGATTCGGATTACAAAGTGCTTTAAATTTTACGTCTTGTAAAATTTTGTTTCAGTTGCTATTTTTCATGGAATTTGACTTTGAAATATTTAAATGGCCGCCATTTTGAAATTTGATAAGTTAAATAAAAATTGTCTTTGGAAAATGTTAAAAACCAGAAACTTAAAGTTTATACCAAGTTTCAAAAAAATATCTCGAAGGGTTTTTGAATTATTAATTATTTTCAAACAAATACAAAATGGCGGATTACGACTAAACTAATCCGAAATCGCAAAAATGTTACTGTACATTTTCGACTTGTTTTTGTATGTAGAATCCGGTTCTGCATAGCGCGCTACGCATTTTTGTGACACCCTGTATATATATATATGTGTGTGTGTGTGTGTGTGTGTGTGTGTGTGTCCGTAAGCACGATAACTCTCGTAAAAAATATCCGATCTTAATGAAATTTGGTACAAATGTGTAAAGCACCATTTATTTGAACGAGTTTGAAAACCAGACGAATCACACCATCCGAAGAGGGGTTTTTGGGGGGTTTTGTACCCCAAAAATGGTTTTTTTGGGGTTTCCACATGAAATTTTTATTTAAATCAAATTTTAATTTTTACCATTGAATTCAGCGTAAAAAACAAACAGTTTGGTATTTTGAGTTCTACGTCAATTGGTTACTGAGATATTGAAAGTGCTAAACACAGTAATAACACAGTCTAATGTTATTCTTATAGAGAAAAAGACAAATTGTATATCTCACTTATTTATGAACATAAATTGACGAAATTTGGTATATGGCTTTATCTGGTTGTGGTTCATTGTTGTTTGCACAACAAAGCAATTTTTCGCCTATGGTTCCCGTAGCAGCAAACCTAGGTACTTGGTCCCCATGTTATTCTTATGGAAAATAATTAAAATGTTATATATCACTTATTAATGTATATGGATGAAACCTGGTATGTGACTTCACTAAGATGAGTTCTATTGATATTTGCATAAAAACCCATTATTTGTGTTCCTTGTTGCAGCAAACCTGCATACTCATCCCCCATGTTATTCTTATAGGGTATAAGTAATATTTTAAATATCGCTTGTTTGGGAATATATTTCTTATGAATCCTGTTAAGTGTTTTAATGTGTTATAGGTTTAACAGGAATTATTCTCTCGAATTCATCTATTGATGTAATTCTACACGACACATATTACGTAGTTGCACATTTTCATTATGTCTTATATATTTATATATGTTAAAGTTCTTATTTAAGTCACGTATACAGTAGACTCTCAGTAGAATTCCGGATCATACTTATCCGGATATAAACTCAATGAAATAATCAATATATTTACTGTTCGCTCGCAAATATCCTCTGGTAATGTTTTAATGTTAAAACTATTAAAACATTAATTCATTTAAATACAATTTTGTCTCAAGATAATTGAATTACAAAATTAGGCCCTATAACAAATTTGTGTTAACAAGTTCGCTACCGACATGTTAAAAAATGACATAAATATAGACCGACCGTCCCAGCGATGCGCCACAACAACTTTACCACAGACTGCCGTCCCACGTGAGCGCCAGTGTCTCCGGCTTATTTAAATACGTCTCAGATCGTATCGGTCCATTTTTATGCCTTGATATTTTATATCAGTCTTTGGGGATATATGACACATATGTGGGACGCTTGGTCTCTGGATTGGTGTATTCAGTACAACACCATATAGTTGGTACATCTGTTTTCGTTTTCATTGTATTTGCTCCCATGTTTTTATTTGGATCATAGTGTTTTGAATCAAATTTGAATTAAAGTAATTCACTAAATAATATATTTTGTTCATTACATTCATTGTCAAAATTATTATATATATGAAAATTATTACGGCGCAAATATGGGACAGTCGGTCCATAGTAAAATTGCATTATACATTTTTGCTATAGACCGACGGCTCACATATGCGCTGTTTTTTAAATTCATCAAAACTATAGCAACAAAAGCAATTTAGTAGAAGTAACAGTGTTGCAAGCAAGAATATTGCATATCAAATGATTAGAACAGGTTTTTATTTCCGGTGACGTTCAATATTAGGGTCGGTCTATTTTGATCGCCCTACCGGTGCATATATGCGCCGATCGGTAGCGAACATGTGAAGCCATGTTGGTAGTAATATTAATATTTTTATTTTCAGGACTATGGTGAAGAAACAGCTGCTCTCGATATGCTGAGGGAGTACATGAAAACCCAAGGTGTTGTTTCTTAGAAATGTAAATTATTAAAACAAACGTTTTTAAAAAATACTTTCTATTTTTATTGCCTTGTAATGGAGTTAAATTACCGGTATAGTTTTATAATTTCTTTATTAACATTATAGTATACTTACACTTATACTGTACTTACATACAAGACGGTAAAATATACATAAAAGATGGTACAAGGCGATCGATTTCAACCAGTTACACCGGTCATCATCAGGGTTTTTCTCTGATTGGGCCTGATGATGACCGGTGTAACTGGTTGAAATCGATCGTCTTGTACCGTCTTTTGTGTATATTTTACCGTGTTGTATGTAAGTACAAGCGAAGATATACTTTATAGTGTTGTAAGACGTATTTTATTTATCCTGCTTATAGTTTTATAACTTACTATTGTATCTTTAACATTCTTTCCTAAACCCTGGTCTCACAGGCCCAGTCTAAAATTTAAAAATTTGTATTGGCAACACTGATTATATCTACTTTGTTTTTACAAAGATTTATTTCTGGATCAATGTTTCATTATACACAGAATTGAGAACATGTATTTAACATGCCATATTATTTACACTAGTGGGTTCGCCCATAGAGAAGAAAGAATCAGAGGTAGCATCTAATGTTTCGCCAAATGGCGATCGAATGCAGATGACCTACACTCGATTTCTTAGTTTCCTGGTCCGCCTCCAGTTAGCAGCACCATCGCCACTCCCTCCCCTCGCCCTCTCCTTACCTCCCTTGCCATTTCTCATGTCCCCCCTGCTAGGCACTAAAATACAATCACCGGCTCGTCACTCATCCATCGCCTGTCCCCTCTCCCGTGTGCCGTGTGCCTCGGACTCGGTTGATGAGTTTGACTGGCACTGGCACCATGTACTCGCCAGAAGAGTGGAGTGCTGTTTAAACTTAATGAAGCTGTAATTGGTAACATTTTAAACAAATTATACAGTAGTTTGTATAACTGACACATTTACAATTATTTAACAAGAGCCCGAACAAATATCTAATATAGATATACCTAATTATTTTATAACATTACTTTCTTACTAACCATTTCGTACAACTACAAACCAGTAATAATATCAGTAATTTAATATCAGTAATAATAACAAGTCAGATATTTAACTATGGTTATTATATACAAATTTAAGTATACGTGGTTGACTTTTTTTAATAAATTAGATCATAAGTAATAAAATATTTTTTTAAGTAATAAAATGTAGGCCTATTTGTCCATAATAAATTATTAATAAACCAGTACAACTGTAACTGCTGAAATATGTTTCCTTTTTCTGTTTACCTATACTCGGGCAGTACGCCCCCATCTTTCATCACCTGAATAACATTTAACAACAAAACTTAAAGCTACCCTGAATTTTGTATACCCATAATGTCCCTGCAAATTATTTTGGTTTTGACGCTCATTTTGAGATGTCCAGTCAAAGTGGCCCTAGTTTTGGGTTCAATGTGGAATTTAGGAAATAATACCAAATTGATAAAACCAGCAATAAGAAGCATTAAAAATGGAAACGAAAACTTCAAAATTAAATCAGAATGAAATAAAAACCTTTTCAGATTAAAAATAATATGTAAATACAAATACTCATATGGAAAAAGGAGCGAGAAATCCCAAAGGTTATATAGGCAACTATTTTATGGAGTTTGCAGAGGCATATTCTGCACATAACATAAAATACCTTTTTAGCGAATTTCCCCTATAGGGAAGAAGATATTACCGTAGGTCTCATGGTAAGACTTAAGCCCGAGACCATGATAACTTTTTGTTTTGAGGTCCCCAGATGTCAAAAACACTCTCCGTTCAAATTTATATATATATGTGTGTGTGTGTGTGTGTGTCCATGAATGCGATAACTTGAGTAAGAATCGTCCGATTACGATGAAATTTGGCTTAAATGTGTAAAGTAACATTTATGACTAAGTTCGAAAACCAGAAAAATCGGTGTATGGGAAAAGGGGGGTTTATGGGGGTTTTAAATTTTCCAAAAATCAGTTTTTTTGCATTTTTTACCCTACAATTTTTAAAACAATTTTGGTTTGGACCATGTTATAGAGCTTAAAAAACAAACAATATAGTATCTTAAATTATTAACCTAGGTTAAGTGGTTGCGGAGAAAATCTAAAAAAACCTATTCATAAAATCTCCCATGTTAATCTTATGGGAAAAAGGTTTTTGCTAAAAAAAACAAACAATATAGTATCTTAAATTATTAACCTAGGTTAAGTGGTTGCGGAGAAAATCCAAAAAAACCTACTCATAAAATCTCCCATGTTAATCTTATGGGAAAAGGGTTTTGCTTTTCCTCAGTTCATTTTATTGTAAACTTTATATTTTCTTTTACCAATCAGTTAAGCTTCACAAAACAATTATTTTGGTGTTTAAATTTTGAATCTACATCCAACCGTTGCAGAGATATTCAAAGTGCTAAACACAGTAAGTTATCCTTATGGAGAATAAATCAAATTTGATATCTCCATTATTTATGAATGTATATTGATGAAACTTGGTATGTGACTTCATTTAGTATTGTTATATTGATATTTGCACAAAAAATTGATTTTTTGTTGATTATCCCCGTAGCAGAAAACCTGCATACTCAGCCCTAATGTTATTCTTATGGAGAATAAGTAAAGTTTAAATTGCAAAAAAAAAAACATTTTTTATCTTCCTCGGAGCAGCATACCTGCGTACTCAGCCCTAAAAAATAAAATGCTATAGATCACTTATCTATTTATGTATTTTTATGAAACTTGGTAAGTGGCTTTATGTGGTAGTGAGAAACATATGCATGTATTGGAAATTCGCTGAGTACACAGGTTTGCTGCGACGGGGGTGTTTTAAAGGATCTTTAAGGAACTAATGAATTAGATCGATTATCAATATCATGCATGTGTTTTATAAAAGCTTTAAACGTCAATCGGTAAGAAATTGTTAAAAGAGCCCTAAAGTTAATAACAAAACCCCAAAACATAAAATGTTCCTGTTAAAATTCACATAGCAAGCCTTCTTAGCTCAAGTAGCAATTTTCTCAACCTATCATTGCACAATAATAACTGGATTATATGTACATTCTTTACTATATAAACACCCGTAAATAAAGTATTTGTATTATGTGCTGCATTATTCCTTGGTGAACCAAATGTACTCTCTTGATTAATAAACACATGTTTTAAGTAATCATCTGAGGTAAACAAACTTCCTCCATAAGATTAACATGGGAACTTTAAGAGCCACTGAGCCCATTGAAGATTTGTTAGTTTGGATGGGTGATGACATATCTAGGCATATTTGTTAGTTTGGATGGGTGATGACATATCTAGGCATAATTACCTATCATCTAAAAACATAATCTTGAAAATCGACACAGTAGAACGACCTGACGGACTGTACAAAGTTTTGAAATATTTTTTAATACTAGAGACCCCGTGCTGCTCTGCAGCATGAGTCAATGTTGAAATTTGAAAGTGACGTAGTTGATGAGTATTGTCAAATCAAGTTAAAATATTATTGCAGTTTATACAGTTCTTCCCATGGATTGTATTTACGTAAATTGTTCCACTCCAGTTCAAGTAACAGTTATAATGTCACATAATTTCAAAATAATAAAAACATAATTGTAAATTATATAAACTCTGTAAGGCACCATACAAAGGAAAATTATTGTTATAGTTATAGAAACAGCTTTTAAATAAAAATTTGTTTTACAATTAAAAAAATAACTTCAGATTTATAATATGTTTATTCGCAAAATAAAAAGTAACGTTTCGTTTAAAGGCAATTTTTTCAAAATTTCCGAGAAAATTATGTGTAATGTTTATAACTTTTGCCTTAAAATATTAACCAGGGTGTTTATAAATAAAGATATCGTTCACTTTAACCTTGAAGTTGTTAATACTAATACCATTGATTATACATCCTACGGAATAGATAAACCTAGCTTACGGACCGAGCGTGCCTCGGGATTGTCTGCGCTGCTCGAGTTTGATGTGAGATGCCGCCAGAGCGCGACCAGCAGTGTTTCCACTTAAGGGATTTTTATCCCATATATGGGATATTTCACTGCTTGTGGGATAAAGTGGAATTTTTGTTTGAAATCGTCATTACGTCTGCTAGTTTGCTTTCGAACAGAGCACCGTGGCACAAGCGGGCATTCCCATTTTTTTAAATATCGTTGAGCCTTGTCCGCACCTACTATTATTTTATAAACATCAGAGAACGCACAATGAATCACATCAATGTCGCTGGCCTGCCCATGTTGGAATTAACGAGTAAAATATTTGCCATTTCTAGTACCTATGTCGTACCGTGCTATTTAGTACTACCATTGATTTTGAATACATCGCGTCGTCACCGTTATAATTATACCCGTTATTATACACTGTTATAATTTGTTGTTTTGAATAGTTTGGACACAGTTTTCGTCATCGGCAGGAGTGATATCGGTCATATCGCCGACAGAATTCTCGTTGCCTAGCTATAACGGAGCCTTAGAAGCAGTAGAGCGAAGTAGTAGTATGTGCGTTGTTTCTTACTCTAAGAAAACCAGTATGAAGGTAACCCCTTCTCTACCCCTTACACTACTCGTTTCGCGTTGTTGGTTATTTGACTAGTCTAGCTGGACAAAATTTGTATATAGAGATAAAATACTCACTACTCTTTTATGTTATTGATTGCTTACGTTAAAATCGATCATATAGATAGATGTTATAGATGTTTAAAGAGATAAAATGGTATTTGAAAGAGTAGAACATGTTTAAATTATTTAATTCTAGCACAAAAAAAGGTAAATATAAACATATATACAATTAAAAGAGAGCAGCTAGTAAAAGTAAATACCCCCGTAGCAGCAAACCTGCATACTCAGCGAAATTCCAATGCATATATATGTATCTTAATACCACATAAAGCCACATACCAAGTTTCATCAATATACATTCATAAACAAACGATTTATGACATTTTAATTATTCTCCATAAGAATAACATGGCGACCGAGTATGCAGGTTTGCTGAAGCAAGGAACACAAAAAATGGGGTTTTATACAAATATCAATATAACTCATGTAGGTAAAGCCACATACCAAATTTCGTTAATTTATTTTCATAATTAAGAGAGATAACACGTTACTTATTCTCCATAAGAATAACATGGGGCTGAGTACGCAGGTTTGCTGCTACGGGAGCCTTTGGAAAAAAATTGTTTATTTGAGCAAATATTAATGGTCCACAACCAGATGAAGCCGTATACCAAGTTTCGTCAGTATACGTTCATAAATAAGCGAGATATAAAATTTTTATTTTCCTCCATAAGAATAACATTAGACAACGTACTGTGTTTAGCACTTTCAATATCTCGGTAACCAATTGACGTAGAGAAATGATCAAAATACCAAATTGTGTGTTTTTTAAGCTGAATCCAATGAAAAAAACTAAAATTTGACCATTTCCAAAATTATATGTAAAAAATTCGAAAAACCCATTTTTGGGATACAAAACCCCCCAAAATACCCCTTTGGATGGAGCGATCTGGCTGGTTTTCGAACTTAAAGTCATAAATGTTGCTTTACACGTTTATACCAAATTTCATCAAAATCGGATAATTTTTACGAGAGTTATCGTGCTCACGGACACACATATATATATATATATATATATATATATACAGTTTCGAACGAATGGTGTTTTTGGGGTCTGGGGACCTCAAAACAAAAAGTTATCATGGTCCCGGGCCTAGGTCTTACCATGCCGACTACGGTAATAGCTTCTCCCCTATAGGGGAAATTCGCTAATAGAAAAATATTTGATTCTGCAATTTAGTGCAATCTGTGATCTCAGATTAAAAGCGGGATGAAAAGGGATTTTTTAATGTGATTCAAAGGGATAAAACAGGGGTTTTTTTATATGAAAAATGGGTTTGTTATTTTTGTTTCATATGCAGCTGATGTAGTTGTCTGATTAGTGGACCAGCTGGTTCATTTTCCTGGCTTCAAAAATTAACTAGTCTTGGGATATCTATTCTGTATTCAAAATCAATGCTAATACTCTCTCCGCTAGAGTGCAGCTGCAAAGGGTTTTAAATGTAATGTAACAGCTGTTTTGTTTTACTACCAGTTTGTCTGCTTGAAACAGTTATGCGAAGATAACATATGACCATCATGATTTTTTAAGGAAAAGTACATAACATATTTTTTATATGTATAAACTTAAGTTAACACTAATATTCTCAGGCCTTCTTTCCTGGGGCTCTTGATTATGCATATATAGGGTGGTCATTAAAGAATGTCACAAACTTCGTGGGCCAATAGTACTCATCAATTTGAACAAAAAATGTTCTCTTAACATATGTCGAAAAATCCTTCGTTTAGCCGCTAGCCGCCATTTTGTATTTTTGACAAAAAAAATTATATCTAAAAAACTACTTTAGCTAAAATAACCAAACCTTGCACGGACGTTTATTTAACATAAAAGAAAATTTAGAAAATTTTTTGTTTGATTTGCATTTTTATTTTTACAATGGCTGTCATTTAAAGTTTTTAAAGTCAAATAATAAAAAACTATACATTTTCCTTGTAACAAAAAAAACACATTTTAATACTAAATCCAACTGTATTTTGTTTATCAAAATCGGACCACAAATAAGCGAGAAAATTCACTTTTTCTGTTTCCTCTCGTGGACAGTAGTGCGTTTCTCTTAGTACGATTTTCATTGTTGCGCCGGACCGCGCGCCGCCGCCCACGCTACTTGGGGCTGCTGGTGGGACCCGAGCTTCTGCGGGCTAACCGAAAAAGTGAATTTTCTCGCTTATTTGTGGTCCGATTTTGATAATCAAAATAGCGTTGGATTAAGTATTAAAATGTGTTTTTTTTTTTTTTTGTTGCAAGGTAAAGTTTTGAAAAATGTATAGTTTTTTTTTATTATTTGACTTTAAAAACTTTAAATGACCGCCATTGTGAAAATAAAAATGCAAATCAAACAAAAAATTTTCTAAATTTTCTTTTATGTTTAATAAATGTTCGTGCAAGGTTTGGTTATTTTAGCTAAAGTAGTTTTTTAGATATAATTTTTTTTGTAAAAAATACAAAATGGCGGCTAGCGGCTAAACAAAGGATTTTTCGACATATGTTAGGAGGACATTTTTTGTTCAAATTGATGAGTACTATTGGCCCACGAAGTTTGTGACATTCTTTAATGACCACCCTGTATTTCCCATCAATGTTGTGTCCTAAAGTAAGAAGACACCAACATTTCCTCATAGTGTAGTTTGTAAGCTCATCCCATTACACGGTAAAAAATTAAACCTTTAATAACAATCAATTTATTGCAATTTATTGTTTTCCCTTCATGACAGCTAATGAAAAAGCGTCCTTCAGGGTTCTTGATTTGATTTTAGTACAGCGCATAACAATGCTGACAAACTTGATAAAGAGTAACTACAGAAAAAAATAATTACACCGGGTATAACAAATAACATCTAAAACAAAACTTATAAGAGTTGCCTCGAATTAACCAATAAAGTCACTACGTTCTGTTTTGGCTTTGACACCCGTTTCACATCGTCATGTCAAATAAATCTTAGGTTTGAGTCTATTATGCTAACTTCGGGAGTAAAAATGATACCATTTGAGAACACTAAAAACTGGAAAACTAAATTAAAAATTCAAAACAAACTTAGACTGAACCATTTATAATTCTTACGTAAAGTTTAAAATCAATATCTCAACTGATTGCTAAGGTATACAACGCAAATTAAAAAAAGAACAAACAAACAGAAGCGGAAGATTTTCTAGAAAATCTGTAGGTTTATGTCACTTTCCAGGGAGAGTTTGCCGATTAGGAAGAGAGGCTCATTACGAAACAATTAGGAATTCGATGATGTGAGTTTTTTGATAGCTCTAAACGTAAAGGTTTAATGGGTCAAAGGTTTTTGAAAGGGCCCTAAGTTAACACCAAAACCTCAAAAAATAAAACTTTCCCGTCCAAACACAAATAGCTTGCCTATTTCTCTTATTTAGCAGCTTTTTCTCAATCTATCATCATGAAATAATAACTGGATTTCATGTATGTTATTGAATGCTTAAACGCCCATAAATAAAGCATATTTTCTCAATTTATCTTATTCATACAAACATAACTGGATTACATGTAAATTGTGAAATATGTAAATACCTGATGTAGAAAGGAGAAAAAGAAAGGAGTTGTATTTTTTCCTGCATTATTCCTTGGCAAACCAAAAGAATTCTCTTACTTAATGAACATATGTTTTACGTAATCATCTGATGTAAACAAACTTCCTCCATAAGACTAACGTGGGAACTATAGGAGCCACTGGGGCGAAGCCCATTGACAATATGTTAGTTTGGATGGGTAATGACATATCTAGACATAATTACCTATCAGTTAACTAAAGAATCATGGAAATCGGCCCAGTAGACCGGTCTGACGGACTGGCCAGTTTTGGCAATTTTTTAAAAATATATATGATAATTAAATATAGGTAAAAGAAATCTTAAAAACGTCAAGGTGTTGTTTGGGTTGTTACTGCTTTATTCTCTCCTTATATTCCATTGTAAAACACTTCAAAGTTGCAACATTTATTTTACGTTCTTGCACAATTAATTTGTTTTGAAGTAGAAGCGAAGTGCTTTTTCCAACAGTTTGGATCCACGAATAATCTATTTATTTATCAATCCATATACCATCATCGTAAAAGAGTGGTGGTTAAGTGTTGCAGACTTTCTGTTTGGCCAGAGCCTAAACGGGGGGGGGGGGGAATACCCCCTAATAGAGTGTGGGGACGGGGCCCCTCAGAAAAATGTTATATAATTGTATCCTAAAATCAACCATTAAGCCTCTTTGGTTGCTAACAATAGCACCTTTTTACCCATAAAATAAAGTAGATTTTTTGACGAGCTGTTGATTAAATTGGTAATGTGTAGTAGATTAAAATGTGTATTGAATTAAATTTGTGATTTGTAATTACAGTTGTAAACTACTTAAGTTAAAAGACATTGCCCTTAAATTTAATCGTAAAAAGCAGGTGCATAAAATCTATAAATCATCAATTTTCTATTAACTAAAATGGAAAAATAAATTATAATTTTAAACTTTATAAACTAACGTAAAATAAATGGTAAATAAAAAAATAAATATTATTCATGATTTTATGTTTACTCTAAAATAACCTAAATATTAATCTAAACTCCGTCTGAATCGACTGGAATCTATTAATTTTAAACTGTAACCTATTTCTTATCAACAAAACCGGACATTTGCCATCCGGTTGGACGTTCCAACCAGGCACCCGAAATATACGAGTAAAACCGAACTGTCCGGTCAAAAACCGAGCGGTTGGCATTACTAGTGGTGGTATATGTTTATGTATTGTCTTTTCCATTTTAACGTGCAGTCGATAAACTAATTTATTTACAGCATTATAAACAGCATTTATTTACACCAAAACTAATTATATACGAATATGTTGCAAGTGAAGTGTCTCCTTCACGAAAAAATATAATCACTAAATGAGTTTGTTTAGTCTAACATATAACGTTTTATTTCTTATAAAAAATAAGTATCTTTTTATTTTACGTTTAATTTACTTACATATACAATTATAAGATTAATTACACCTGAATAACTTCTTTTTCTATCACAATTGAAAGCTATGTTAAATAACAATAAAAAAATAAACAGTAAAATGTACTCAATTTATATTTTTAAGTGAACATCCAATTAAAATAAGAGGCGAACCGCGTGGGGCCGTTACGACGCGACGACAGCGCGCATAGAATAGAACATAGGGGTTATTTCCATCGGATTATTGGACAAACTAGAAGTTCTATAGAAAATGTTTTCCAATATAAGTTGAAGCTACAAATTTCTCGCTGGAAGTTTGTTTCTAACTCTAAAATTTAAAAAATTCTCGCTGACTGACTTTTTCATGTCATACTGTTACAACTTTGTAATATTTTCCATTACTAAAAATTACTCTTAATTTAAACTCAAATATATTTATACCGTTGGATGCGGCAACTTATGCAGAAAAGGAATATATAAGTTTCATTGCATTTTTATTACTCTTAAGAGGTCCAGGAAAGTGTAATCGACGGCGCGCTTGCCGCTCTGGATCGCTCAATTGGCGTGTTCTACGTCTAGCCTGATAATTCCGTTGCCTGCACATATATTTTTGGGCCGCCAGACGGATCGCCATCAGAACTAAGCAGGAGCGGGAGGGGGATGCGACATAACTCTCATACGTCAACAACTTCCTTCCCCTCTCGTACAAGGTTCATTTCAAGATCTCAGCACTGACTACCGAGACAAACTGTAACTGCCACTGAGGTGTATATACTGACGCTACTCCCATAAGAAAGCGACCTCTGATTCTTTGTGGTTCGCCCTAATATGAGTCACCCGGAAACATAATTAGAACAATGATTATAACAGAAAAGAGTGGATCAAAATTGAATTAATTTGATTCTAAATAATAATTTTATATTTATATATATATATATATATATATATATATATATATATATATATATATATATATATACATAATACATATACATAATACATAATATACATAATACTAGCTTTACTTGTGCTTCGCACAGCTGATTAAATAAAATTCCTGCTGCAACTATATCTGTTTAGGTAATTATATCATCATTAAACCTATTGCCCTAAGAATAAGATTGTAAGTTTAAGGGCCACTGGGGTGGAGCTATAAGGGATTGTGAAGGTGGGAATAGGCCTATATATAGCCCAGATAAATTATCTACCTACGTACAAATTTTCAGCTTGATTGGTTTTATGTTTTTGGTGTCGAGTTTTATGTTAAAACGGAGCATAAAGTCGACATCAGACAGATAGACACTCAGACACCACCTTTCTCTTATCGATATATACATCTATAATCACATGTACACAATCTCCTTTGAATAACAGAAAATTTGGAAAGAATACAAAAAATTTAAAATTTAATAAGCATGTTATAAAATTAAACTTAGTCAAATAATATAAAGAAAATCTTGTGGTAGTCTTGCTTTTTTACGTCTGTTAACAGTAGGCTGGCCTTTGTTGAACGTTGATGCTCCAGGTACGAATTCTAAGTTATTCATAAACTTGTAATAACTAAGCTGCTCTTTCCCTTAGTACCTAACCTTATTTAGAACTACAGTGCTTGGATCATGTTTGAAAAGGCAGTGTTCTATTGTTTTCAATATCTTATACATGGTAACGTGAGTAAATGTGTATCCCTACTCTTAAAAGTGTATTTACATGATTCTTTAATGTTAAAATAAAATATGATTACTAAGGTTTTTTTGTAAAATAAACAATCTTTTTCTGACCCAAATTTAATGCCATACGATAAATGACTGTGAATTTGTCCGTAATAAGCTACAAGAGGAAAGTGTCTAGAGCAACATTTTATCAAATGCATCAACACAAATGTATCATTTGATGATAGTTTTAGAGAATTTCCCTTATAGGGAAGAAGCTATTACCGTAGGTCTCGTGGTAAGACTTAAGCCCGAGACCATGATAACTTTTTGTTTTGAGGTCCCCAGATGCCAAAAACACTATTCGTTCAAATTTATATATATATGTATACAGTATATATATATATATATACATATATATATATATGTGTGTCCGTGAATGCGATAACTTGAGTAAAAATCGACCGATTTCAGTGAAATTTGGCTCAAATGTGTAAAGTGACATTTATGACTTAAGTTCGAAAACCAGAAAAATCGGACAATGGGAGGGGGGTATGGGGGTTTTAAATTTTACAAAAATCAGTTTTTTGTATTTTTCACCCTAACATTTTTAAAGCACTTAATTTTGGCTTTGATCATGTTATAGAGCTTAAAAAACAAATAATATAGTATTTTGAATTATTAACCTAAGTTAAGTGGTTGCGGAAAAAATCCAAAAAACCTGCTCATTAAATCTTCCATGTTAATCTTATGGGAAAAAGGTTTTTGGCTTTTCCTCAGTTAATTTTACTTTAATCTTATCATTTGCTTTTACCAATCAGTTTAGCTCTACAAAACAATCATTTTGGTGTTTAAATTGTGATTCTACGTCCAACCGTTGCCGAGATATTCAAAGTGGACACAGTATGTTGTCCAATGTTATCCTTATGGAGAATATTTAAAATTTTATATCTCGATTATTTATGTACGTATATTGATGAAACTTGGTATGTGGCTTCACCAAGTACTGGTATATTGATATTTGCACAAAAAATTGATTTTTTGTTGATTATCCTCTTAGCAGCAAACCTGCATACTCATCCCTAATGTTATTCTTATGGAGAATACGTAAAGCTTTATATCTCCCTTAATTATGAACATAAATCATTAAAACTTGGTACGTAGCTTCATCTGGTTGAGTTATATTGATAACTGCAAAAACCCACATTTTTATCTTCCTCGTTGCAGCAAACCTGCGTTCTCAGCCTTAATGATATTCTTACGGAGAATAAATAAAATGCTATACATCACTTATTTATTTAAGTATTTTTATAAATCTTGGTAAGTGGCTTTATGTGGTAGTAAGAAATGTATTCATGCATAGGAAATTCGCTGAGTACGCAGGTTTGCTGCGACGGGGGTATTTATTCTTGGTGTTTCTTTTCTAAACTTAACTGTTTTTAGCCTCCAGAGCTACACATAAGGATGGATAACATTTATAGTATATCTGATTTATCAATATGGGTACAAATAAACTCAAAGCAAAATTAATAAACCTTCGATTATGTTCTTTTGAATGTTGCAAGTGTCCTGGAAAATTGTGATTTTGTCCTGGAATTTTGTTTTGGAAAACCTTTGGGAACCTTGTAAAACCAGTTATTCCAGGCTAGCTGGTCAAAGTAATTGCAGTACAACTAGGATAATGATAACTTTCAATTCAAAAACTTGGATAGTTACGTTTTAGTGAACCCTGGACCACCACCTTGCATAATGTTAAAGAAATTGGATGATTAGAAATTGTTACAGGTTTATTTAGTTTCAAATTAACCATACTGTGTTGCTTTAAAATAAAATAAAACTTTTTCAACAAATATTTTTAAGTATGCATATCGGATTCAATCTCCAAGCGATTGACCTCATCACACTTTAATGTGATGAATTGTATTCATTCCTATGACGAGTCATCATGTGTTTGCTGCAGAATATTTTTTGCTATGAAATGACAATAAAAGAAGTAGGTATCAAATGAAAAACGGTTGTCTCACAGACTGGTGTTAACTTACATATTTTTAAATTTATTAATTTGTTTTTCCATTGTTAAATAAATACATAAAATTAAACTATGATTAAAACTGTAACATAAAGGAATCTTTATTTTATATGTAACTTACATCCAAAAATAGTAACTAAGAGTAGAAACAATAAATGGCCTTTCAGCCTAGTCTTTCGGTTAAAGCAAGTCTAAAAAATCATCTTTATTCAGTTTTTATAATTTTTATTAAGTGTTAATCTTAAACGTTATAGTTAGAAAATGAGTGTTTTTTAAATTATAAATTGGAAAAGAAAAAAACTGTATACGTTTTTATTGAAAGTCTTCAGTTGGGGTGCAGGAGAATTTATATTGAAAGTTTTATATAATGTTATAAAGACAAAATACTTTGTAGAGATAGTAAGAAGGGTAAACTGTATTTCTCCCTTTTGTTAAAAGGACCACAAATTGTGAATCACATTACAAATGCTACCAAGCATGCAAAGCCATTTGAATTTTAAGTATTTTAAAATAAACTGAAAATTTGTCAAGATTATATTTTATTTGAAACAAAACTACAACAAATAAACTTCTCTATCTAAAAAAAAAAAATAAAAATTACACGGTCAAGTCACAATCAACTGAATAAAGCAATATTTTCAGCATTATAAACGCTATGAATCAGAGTCTATTTTTGAGTTGACAACTTTCGTGACAAAAAAAAAACAAGAAATAGAAAAGACGCACGGGCAATGAACCCGCCGACAGACGGGGTTAAATTGCAATAGCGCAGGCATGGTTAGTATTGAGCGAGCACCACAAATAGTACTTGTGAAATCAACGTCTTTCTTTACCACCACACACCACCCCTCGCTCTGTGGGGCCGGCGTTAAAAACACCGCCTCTTACAATCTACTGGCTGTCCACTGCGATTTTAAAACAATCGCACAATCCCTCAGGAATGTAGTGGTGTTTTCAGTTTTGATAAAGTGATAAAGAACATGAGTGAGAACAAGGATATCGAGCTATTATGTCGAATTTGCAGCGAGGAAACCAAAGGAACGAATATATACGGAGAAGAAGGTATACGTAATAAATTGGAAGCGAAAATTAGAAGCTACTTGCACATCGAGGTGAGTGCGAAAAACTGATATGGTTATCATTTTTATGGTTTTATTTATCGCTACCGTAGCCGTATGATTTTTATGAACGAGTAAAAATGTCAGTTTGTTTTGTTTTGAAGGAGAGGTTATGTCAACCTTGAAACTGAAAGGAGGTGGAAAAGTGATTTCACTGCTCGCCTTGGGACTGGGGAGGCCATGGACCGATAGTGAAAGTGCATCCTCCCATTCAACACATTTCACTGCATTTAAACTCCAACTCTCAGTGGGATTTAGTTGTCTTTCACTCATATAGTTTTTAGAAACATAATGAATTATTCTACTTTGTATAAATAACCACCATGATTTATTTTCTAAGAATCTTTAGTTTGTTCAATTAATTTAATATTGACAAAGTAAAAAGTCTTAATAAATTATAGTAACTTATGTAGAGTATTTTTATAGATAGCAAAAACGTAGGCCTAATTACCATGAGGATATAGGCTTTAAGAAAATATTTTTTTAATATTTAGACCAGGCCTTCAAGTTAAAAGTCATTGTATTTTACTCCATTTATGACATATTCGCTTCTGAAAAATCAGTAATAATTAATGTTAACAAATTTAGAGACCGGATCTTTCTGTAGGCGTTTCACCGCAATGTACTACGGTAACTTTAATAGAAGATGGTCTCACAGTCCAATATTTCGTTAGAGAGAAGATAAAGTTAATATTTTATTTTATTAAGTTGTTTTCCTCCATATTTGAACCAATATAATTTTGTGAACATACTGTAGCTTAACGCTAAGGACATATTTTTAAAACATGTTTTCAAACATTGATTCTTTAGTTTACGATAAAACTGAACTATTTCGCTTAACGTGTTAGCTTGGTAATTTTGAAGCTCCAAAATCGCTTTAAAAGTTTTACTTTCAAACTCAGAAAGTGAAATTTGAGTTAGTCACCTGTGACTTATCTCACCCCACATACAAGCCAATGCTGTTTTTACCACCACCAGTGCTGCATCACATAGGTAGCTTATTTACATTCGGGTAGACTTTCATAAGCGGAACGATATAAAGAACCGAATTAAATTGTTCGATACCTACAGTATATATCTACAGTATCATAAGGTCGATATTTTTTTCGATTGCAAAATGTTTATAGTCTGTATAATAGTTATTATGTCATGTTTGTTTTTCAATTAAACTTAAAATAAAAATGAAATAAATAAAAATTACAATTACATGACATGATAATGTTGTTCTTGGCAATACATGTTTAAGCAGGCCTCTTAGTGGGATCAACGTTTATCATCTGCCATTTGGACCAATTGTAAGAAACCTATACTGAAACATAACCGAATAACCTAATTAATCGTTATACACTATATCGAACAACTTCATTAGGTTTTTTATATCGTTCCGCTTATAAAAGTCAGCCTTTACATTCTACTTTTATTACCATAAATTTATTTTAAGACTGTTAGGTTTGGTTCACTATAGGTAATAACCTGTATTACTATCATGCATATTTTATGGATTGTACCTAGCTTATGCTATCAAACTGCCAGAATAATCAGACCGACTATTCTGAGATAAATAAAATAAAAATGTAGACCTAAGTTACAAGTTTTTGTTTTGTATCTCTAAAATTAACAACCACTAATATTGTTGGATAAAAATTAGCTAAGTTACAGTAGCTTAACAACAAATCTCATTTTAAAGTACACCCAGGTCGCGTTAATCTGAATATTTGATGCTCGAAATGTTTTGATTATAAAAATATTTAGATCAACTAGAGAATTTAAAAATAAAAACGAACTGATATATGTTCAAATTAATTGTGAGTAAATATAAAAATTATATACAAAGTTCTTTATTTTAGCAACCTCCAATAGGCTATAAATAAGACAAGTGTATATAAAAAATGATTTTATTACCAAAAGATAGGTACACTTATGCTTACTTTTCGACATAGTCACCGTATCGATTGAGGCATTTGTCATACCTGTGTACCAGCTTTTCAATAACCTCTTCAAAGAATGTTGCCGCCAATGAATTGAAGTGTCATGATGTTGTCTGTATGATCGCAGAGCGTAAACGCTGGACAGTAGGCGGGTAATGTTTAAATAATGGACAGCGCAACCCCCTCCCCCCTCCCCATCAAACTTCTGTACAGTCAGAGGTTGATAAAAAACCGATCCTCGTAATGTGTTTATAATTAGAGAATACACATGGTAAAAGAATATATATGCATTAACATTATTTTACTCTATGAATACCGTAATTTTATAGGCTAAGTCATATAGTGTAAAAATCTACAAATAACTTTGTATGTATTGTACCAATTGAGAGAAGCTGGAGGCAGCCCAGAGTTATGCGGGGTACAGTAATATCGGAATAAGGTGACTTGATATAGTAGGTTAGTGTTCTGGTCATCACCGGAAAACCTGTAAAGTGTCATTAGTTTTAACAAAACATTATAGTTAATAGTTATAGTAATTTTATTCATTAATTAATTTACAAAGTCACAAAGTACACCATGTACAAGGGGAATTCCCTTAATGATAGGCGACATCTCATGGTTACAAAATTACTTGATTTATTAGGGACATTTACATTAAGATTTTGTCATACATTTATTATTAAAATGTTTGTTGTCCAGGTTTCTAAGGAAGATCAGCTACCAAAAAAAATCTGTGCCACTTGTACTGAAAAATTGGATAGCCATCATGAGTTTGCTTTAATGGCATTGAAAATGCAGGACAAGTTAAACAGTCTTCTGAACAATAAAGAAAAGAAAAGACGGTCTTCAAGAAAAAAAGAATGCTCAGAAGACAGCAATGATGTTGAAGAAGAACAAGAAGAAGATAATGAAGACGAGGAAGATGAAGAAGATTGTGAAGAAGAGGAAAGTGAAGAAAATGAAGAAGAGGATGAGAAAGAATGCAATGACAATGGTGAAGATAATGAAGAAATGGAGCATTCAGGAAGTTTACTACATTCTATTTTAACAAATGTAAGTATAATTTGTCAGCTATATCTAATTTGAAGGATCTTTGTTGGAAGTTTAGCCAAAGGAGAAAAAAGAAGTGCCGCCTTATGAAGATTATTGTAATCTCAGCCTACCTAATCCTGAAAATAGTGAGGTACAGTATGTTGCAGGAGTGAAAAACCAACAGAATAGATGTAAAGTAGCAAAGGAGACTAGTGCACACATGCCGCTAGATGGCAGCACGGCAACTGGGCTCAGTCTGGTCACAGTTCTCAGTGATAGCAGTTTTGTGCTTGCCATCCTAAAAACATTAATCACCATTGACTTTTATTATAATTAATTAGTAAATACATGTTACGAAACATAAATATTTTATATATAATATTTAATTAAAATGGATTGCCATAGGGTAGTTTAATATTGTGGTGCGGGGCCACCCGTAAGGATACAAGCTGCCTAACGAAGCAAGGCTAGTAGTGTGCGGCCAACAATTCCCACTCCCGCTCATTTCCTTTCTCATTTCTGCTACCGAATCCCAACTCATGCGCGAGCTGCATTTTCACTCGCAACTGGTTGTATTCTGAGCGTTTTGGCAGCGTTGGCTGTTTTATTTATAATTCTTATGACTAAAAGAAAATGTAATTAGCTGTTAATAATTTTTTACCAAGAACTTCTGAGATTAATCTGTTCTGTTTGTTGAGCATTATTAATCATCAAAACCCGCTGTTCTATAATCAATTAGGATCAGTGAACTTGGGTTGTTGTGGTAACATGGAAAACATGCTACAGGGTCGACAATCTGAGAGCGGAGAGGCCACAGAGTCCATGGAGGTCAGAGTCGATCCCATGTTGTTCTTCTCTGGACAAGACGACAACAGTGCTGATGGAGAGGACAGTGCACAAACTACCAAGTAAGTCATGTGTTTGGGCTACACAAAACTTCATCACCAAAGAAATGTAAATTTAAAAGTTTAAGTTAGTTCTTTTGTAAGCTCATTTATTTTTGAAATGACAGCCAATTTTTTAACTATGTTAAATAGAGATTAAAAAAAATAGTTTATTTATTGTAGAATACTAATAAATGAACATTATTTAGAAGAGGTTGATTTATTTAGTTTTGCACTATTGGATTTTTGCACTGTTGACATGTTTTTCCCCTAACTTGCCTTTTCCTTCTTGGTGAGCAGACTCACATTAATTGCTGCTGCTAGTTTTCCTTCGAGGGAGGGGGGTTAGTTAAATATGCTTTCTCGCCCTTTTAATATAGTGTGACGGATTGTGTAGCTGTTTTATCCAGTTAATTATAGCTAACACCCAACCATAGTAGAGAGTGGATTAACCATTTATAATTGCTTTACATTTGTAGGTAAACACCGGAGGTCATTAGTCATCTGCAAAGTCATCTATACTCTGTTCACTGTGCTACAGGTCTTGTGGAAGATGGCCATGTTACTCCCTGAACTGAGTTCATTATTGGTGTTATATGTGGGTTGCAAAATCTGTCCCTGTTACCCGCATAAATGCACTCAAGTAAATACTTTCAGGACGGCAAGTACAATTTGAATTGACATTTGAGAAACATTTATTTTGTGCGCTCCATACTGCACGGTGAATGCGGAACAGATTATAGAGTATGCCAAGATTGTTGTGTGTTGTGTAGGGGAACTTGAACCACTTATTAAACCATTGATTGGAAAATAAAACCAAAAAAAGTCTCATAGGTGACCTTTAAGTTTTCCAAACTCAGTGTCGGTGAAGGATATTTACCAGCTTGGCCTAAAACTAGTCGTTTAAGGGGGGCTGCTGTAGACTCGTTTTTTAAAACGTCAGTTTCGGAGACCCAGGATATGCCTACCGGTCTTATCGTATTTACAACCACAAAGGATTATGCAACCTCTTAGTAAGATGTGTTGACATTGCCCACCGTTCCACTCTGCAGCTGTACTTCTTTAGGAACCATCGGGTGAAAGTAGAAAATAAATCAAAAAAGATTGCTAGTTTATTTTTATGTGATGCCTAAGTCTTTGTTCCTCTTTCTTCTGTGAAAAACAAGACTCCAGGTGTATTATACTTGGTTTTGGGCTGATGTCTCACTCCTAGCTCTACTTACCTATTTGTTGCCTTTATTGCTTCTGTTGTTATTTATTTGTTGGGTGCCAGTGAGAAGATTGAGTGATGTGTGAGATCCCCGTTAAAAAACATGTATTCATAATCGTGACAGAGTGGGAGTATTTAACCCTTTGAGTGCTATGGACCGATATATCATCTTTTGAATCTGTTATCAATAAACACTGTTACTGCTTCGTAAGTGATTGTACCATTAGGCGCTCAGTCTGCAGTCTGAGTCTGACATGTGGTGAAACCTGGTAGACACAAACTGATCTACCTCGTCCAGCGCCTAGGCTCTAATACTACCTGGTCCTTTACTGCTGCTAGTCTGATCAGTGGCCGTGCGGTCAAAGGCGTTACCTTCCCGACTGAGGGTAACACTTAGATCGAGGGTTCGAATCCCGTCACAGTCAGTGGTTTTTATGTGCAACTCATGGAGAGTTCACCTGTTTGTGGCAGAGTTGAAGGGGTGAGCGGACCTTAAGTAAACGGTGGACAGCTCGGGTCCAAGCTGACGGGATGGGTGGATTTTTTGAGAGTTGCACATCTGATCGGGTGTTTTGCTACTTTTTACCTATCCTTTACTTTGTTTGTCCAGCGGAAGCACGTTTTTATTAATTTTAACTGTTCAGGCGTTTAAGACATTTTAAAAAAATCAACAAAACATCACAGATTCAACTACTCCTTTCAGAAGCTTAGCACTCAAAGGGTTTAAAAAAACTGTATTAACTAAATTAACCTTAGGCCTTAAGCTTAATTTTGACTTTAATTTTAATTATTTTGTTATTTAATACACTTTTTAGAGAAATCAAAGATGGGAAGCCGTACCAGTGCAGTGTTTGCCCGCGAGGTTTCAACTCCGAGATCAGTCTGCAGAACCACTTGTGGAGCCACTTGTCTCGGAAAGTCCTGTCAGACACTGATCTCAATTCTCGTCTGAGGTAAACATCAATTCTGATTAGTAAATACATTCTGTGCAGTGTGGCTATTTTAATTTTTAGTTGTTAGATGAATTATGTAAGCTTTTACGAATGCTTAGCAACTTAATTTAAATTTAATGCGACCAGGAGTGGAGGTGGGGGCAAAGGGACCGTCTACTCGTCCAACGGTGTGTTACACACTGTCGGGGGCCTGCCCGTGTCTCACCCCCACCAGTGCCCCATCTGCGGCCGACTGAGCTCTACGAAGGGGAACCTCAAGGTCCACCTCGAGACGCACCGGCCCAAGGGCAAGTACGCCTGTGATATCTGCGGGAGAATGTAAGTTTTGGGATAGAGAATTCTACTTTTTACATCTACAGTTTGGTTGCCTAGGAATCAGGCATGATATATGACTTTTTATTTATATTTTACGTATTTGCTATGTAGCAATTGATAAACTTAACTAGGGTGGCCAAATGCCCTGTTTTGGGTGGGGCTTTCTTGTTATTCAGGCTCTTGAGGGTGTCCCGTCCGATTCTGAAATATCCCATTTTTCGCCTATCATTAAAAAAATATAAAAAATAACCAAGCATATTTTGTATCTACAACAAATTTTATATACAAACTAGCTGGCCCGACAGACGTTGTCCTGTCCTAATGTCATTGAATTTGTTTGGTGTAAAATACTCCTTTATTTTCAAGATGAGCTCGTTTGCTACGCTCACTTGCCTATCGAAAAAAGAGTTGAGATGCCATTCAAGTAGTTTTTTTATTTCCATAATGAACATGTGTTTATGCCTTTCAAGTATGTATAGATATAATCCTTGATAACAGATGTTTGGTGTACCTAACTGAACTATGATCAGATCAATGGGAACTTTGAAGGCCAGTGGGACAAAGCCCGTAGGTCGGATTAAAAATGTTCTTTTATAAATACCTTGTCCTGACATTAACGAACACACCAAAAAAAGAATTATTCAATTTGATGCATTCATTCTCAAGTGATGGCATGACCAAGGGAAATAATTCATTTTCATATATTACCGTATTCATACCGTATTTCATATAGTACCGTATTCATTTTCATATATTAAGATTTGGTTCAAAGAAGTTACACACTTTATGAGATCAGTTCTTTTGATTATTCACGTTAACTGTGACCTTTTTAGGCGCTCCAGTACAAAGAGTATTTCTACAATGATAGGATTTAGCAAAAAGCTCAAAGCTTATACATCTCAGTAGAGCTATTTTTTCCTTCCACTGAAATATTTCTATAATGAGCAACTGTGGTCAGTTGAAAAATCATGTTTTGAAATAAAATCCACAAGTTCAAATTAATTTTGTTAAAATTTGTAACCAATTCTACACAATACTTTTTCTAAACAAGGTGGTTTTGAAAAAAAAAAACTAGTTCTCAGATGTAGCCTACTTTTGAAATAAAGAAACTCTTGAGACAGGCAGGACCTACAACTGGACGAAATTTTTTTCACTTTTGCTGAAACTGTACTACCGTAATGAAAAACATTTAAGCTGTAGTATTATTTAGATAATTTGATATTTAGGCAAAATGAATGGCAAAATAGTTCAATTTTAACTGTTCAGTTAGAAGTTTGAAATAAACTAGAACTTCCTATGCACAGCTTATTGTGCATCCCGTTTTGAGAAGCGAGAGCAGTAAATAGTTAAATAGCAAAAAAAAAAACAATACAAGACTCTACAGAGAGGAAATTGCACCCTCCACTCTGTCGTAACCGAACGTTCACGAATCTTGACGATGACACCCGAACAAAGAGCTCTCAATAATTGCTTATGTTTTAACGGTTTTTATAACGTTTTAACAAGTAATCTCCCAACACAGTTTAAGCCGTGATTTAAAAAAATGAAAACTAAAGCTAAACTATTATTCTGCTCCGAATTTGGGGCATTTTATGTCGCTTACAAGAGGAATCCCTGTACATTTATGTTATTGTAACCAACTATGTATTTTAATTATTTAAACAAAATCCATAACATATTACTATTTTGGTTAAAATAATTGAAAAATCATGATTACCACTAACAATTTGTCATCTTCAAAAACATAACCATAATGTGTAGGCTCGAACTGGGAACCTTCATCATGTCAAACTAACATCTTAACCACTGAGCCATTTCGCCATGTCTACTGCAGTTAATTTTGTTACAAGTGAAGTGATAGCGCTAACTTTAAACCAACAGCTGTTTTATGTCATTACTAGACGAGAGTGGGGGTGCAATTTCCTGCCTGTAGAGTCTTTTAAAAACAATGACAGTCTGTAGTTAGATATAATCCTTTTAACTACTGTTTATTTAATTGAATTGAATTAAGAATACCCCCGTCGCAGCAAACCTGCATACTCAGCGAATTTCCAATGGAGATATAAATGTCTTAATACTACATAAAGCCACATACCAAGTTTTATAAAAATATATTCACAAATAAGTGATATATACAATTTTAATTATTCTCCATAAGAATAACATTGGAGCTGAGTACGCAGGTTTGCTGCAACAAGGAATACAAAAAATGGGTTTTTATGCTAATATCAATATAAACCAACTAGGTGAAGTCGTATACCAGTTTTTATTCATTTATGTTCATAATTAAGGGAGACAGAGCATTTAATTATTCTCCATAAGAATAAAATGGGGGCTGAGCACGCAGGTTTGCTGCTACGGGAGTCTTTGGCAAAAAATATGTTTTTGGAGCAAATATCAATAGACCACAACGAGATGAAGCTGTGTACCAATTGTCCTCAGTATACGTTCATAAATAAGCGAGATATAAAAATCGTATTTTCCTCCATAAGAATAACATAGACAATGTACTGTGTTTAGCACTTTCAATATTTCGGTAACCAATTGACGTAGAGGAATGATCAAAATACTAAATTGTGTGTTTTTTAAGCTGAATCCAATGGTGAAAACTAAAATTATACTATTTCAAAAATTATACGTAACAAATAAAAAAAAAAAACATTTTTGGGGTATAAAACCCCCCCAAAATACCCCTTCGGATAGAGCGATCTGGCTGGTTTTCGAACTGAAAGTCATAAATGTTGCTTTACATGTTTATACCAAGTTTCATCAAAATCGGATCATTTTTACGAGAGTTATCGTGTCACGGACACATATATACAGTTTCGAACGAATGGTGTTTTTGGGTTCTGGGGACCTCAAAACGAAAAGTTATCATAGTCCCGGGCCTAGGTCTTACCATGCTGACTACGGTAATAGCTTCTTCCCTATAGGGGAAATTCGCTAAAAAACACATGTCACATGAACCAAATAAAACTCTCCTTCATATGAATAACATGGGGACTTGGAAGTCCGTGGAGCAGAGCCCTAAGGCCTAAATTGTAAATCTAAACCCAGTTTACACATCTGCACACCTAGGCACGCGTTTTAGTGTCTAATATGGGGGGGTAAATCTTAAAACAAAAAATCCTTATTGTTTACAAAGTTTTCATGTAGCGTATTAATAATATCTTAATTAATATCATGATATTGGTTTTAAATTTTCATACCTGAATTCCGAAACTAATTTAAGGTGCTGGTAACGTTTTAAAAAAGGTAAAGTTTAAATAGGCTAACCAATCATCCTAAAATTGACCAGAACACTTGTAATAAACAACATTTCCTGGGCCCCCTATTTGCCTCTCTGGGAAAAGGGACCCCCCATATTTGTATGATATCCCATTTTGGGCTAAAATGTTCATGGCCATCTTATACATAAATGACTCCATAATACAAATTTTCAAGAATCAATAAACTTTATTCAATATTCAAGAATCTTTATTTGCCACATCAATTACAATAAGCTTGAGTAAGGGTAGAGTAGGTAATTTCTCTTTATAATACAGTAGGCCTACTGTAGATTGAGAATCAGTCCATTAATTGAAGTTATTTTACAAAGAACACAGAACTTCTCTAAAACACACGAAAATACATTTTTATTTTCTAAGCTGAACAACAACAGATTGTCTTGATAATTTTAACCTTTTCAAAATAAAATCTCATTGTTTTTCTACAATTTCATGTAAATTATAGCAAAATAAAACGTAAATTTGGTTGTATCCAGATTCAAGACACAGTCTAACCTGTATCGCCACAAGGAGTACCACGGAGGTGACCAGTTTACGTGCGAGGTGTGTGCGCGTGTGTACCCCACCAAGAGCACGTTGCGCGCCCACAGCATCACGCACAGCGACCTGCGTCCCCACCAGTGCCCACTGTGCGACAAGACCTTCAAACGCAACCAGGACCTCAAGGTAAGCCGGGAAAGTCGGAGGAAATATTTTGCCTTTGTGCAAGATTAATGTTAATTAGTTAGTTATCACCCAAAATCTTCTGTGCTGTCTTTACAATATTTTATAATAGTGCAGAGATGCTAGTATGTCAAATCAACTCGGTGCCTCATCCGCTATGAATAATTGTGCTCCCTACTTCTGTCTTTTAAAATTATTTGGATTGACGACGTAAGTAAAATAATAACTAATTTGTCATTATCAATCCGTAGCTACAAACCGCACATAATAAATTTGTATATGTTTTCCATTGATATTTTATTCTTCTAGGGGATCTTTCAAGAGAGAAAGACACTAAAAATGTGTTTTACTCTATTCGGAAGGCATGGGTTTTTCTAATTTGAAGATTTGTTTGTTTTTATGGGCACCACTTGACTCAATTGAACTGGAGAACACTGGTCTAGCTTCAAGTTACGCAAAACCACAAAAGCAGTTCTAGTAATTATATAAAACGCAAGCTACAAACATACAAATGACCAATCAGTTCTCCCAATCTGACATTTCGCCACACCACAGTAGTTAAGCCATTGGAATGCACACGCACCCGGAACACTAAGGTAACCTTGAAAACGCCACACATTAACACCACAGTGTGGCGAAACGTCAGATTGGGAGAACTAATTGGTTTGTGTATTTGTTGTGGTTTACATACTTTAATGTGAACTTTTTTGTAATTTTATATAACTTAATGTAACCAACGTTCTCCAGTTGAAGTAAGTGGTACCCCCCATCAAAAATAATTTCAAATTTTGTTATTCAAAAAATATGTTAAAACCATGCAATTTCAATGTGCAGTTTCATAAGCAAGCATTGCTAATGTATATCTGTAGTAAATAAACGGTATTAGGAAACTGACACATACTTTCTTGCTTTTAGCCTAACTTTAATAGAAAAAAAAACTTTTTATTTACTAAATATAGAATATAAGTACAGTTGAATGTACAGAATATGTTCTAAATAAGTTGTTTTCAAAAAAATCCACCCAAATCGCTTTTATGGAGGTTATACTATGTTGCACACAGTATTTTATGTGCACAGAGAGTATCCTATGCTACACACAGTGGTTAAAAGAGGGGAAAAGCCCTCTCATCCCCCTCACAGGGTTAAGTGGCAACAAATTTCAAACATCCTCTGTTTGTCAATGCTAACTTGACCTGCATATCAAGTTTTAATGAAATTGACCAGTAAATAAGAGAGAAATAGTAATTTTTGTATTCCCCATAAGAATAACATTCGACAACGTACTGTGTTTATTGCAAAATGAAAATTTACATTTTCTCCGCAACCAGCAATTGTAGAATAGTAATTAAAAATACTAATTTATTTAGTTTTTTGAGCTCTTTTAAATGGTGAATAGTAATCTTTTTTTAAATTTTTGACTTTTTATGAAAAATAAAAAATGAATTTTGGATGTTTTAAGTCCTGTAATTTCTGAACCCGAATTTTTCCAGAAATGCGGGTGGTGTCATTTTGTTGAAAACCTAGTTCTGCAACCCATTAAAGTTTAATGAAAATCGTTTGAGCCGTTTTTGAGAAATTTGGATTTTTCCTGTTTTTTGACGATTTTTGGGGGATAATTACCCTTAACACATTGAACCCTATGCCCGAGTCTAGGTCGGAGTATCGCAAATGCCGTTTTTAACGAAGCCCGAGTATATATCGGGTATCGCTATTTAATTTGGTACGTTGTTATTTTTAGTGTAATAATATCTTTTGATGTATAGTTATGCTCTTCAATTCATATTCTTTCAGTAAATGAGCAGTTTTTACTCTATGGTCATAAGAAACAATATGGTTTAGTCATAAGAAAATAATATTCTGACGTAGCAAACACTTTGTTACGGAGTCCCACAAGGCTCTATTTTAGGCCCGTTGCTCTTTATATGCTACGTTACAGGGCTACCTCTGGTAACTCCTAGTGATGGGAACAAGCTTTGCTTGTATGCGGATGATACAAATTTAATTGTATCCGGTTCTAGTTTAGAAACCATTGAACAATCTTCGAATGACACTTTACATTTTATCAACAGCTTTTTTAACACACAACATTTATTACTCAATCCAACTAAAACAAATTTAATTTCATTTAAAACCAAACAATCCAAATCAAAAATTATGCCAAATATTAGTATTAATGAGCACAAACTTAATCTATCTAGCCACTCTAAATTTCTTGGTTTAATAATTGATGAAAATTTAAGTTGGGACCTACATGTTGATTCGGTACTCAGTAAAATGGCATCTGGTCTGTATGCGATGAGGAAAATGTCTAAAAGTTGTAGTCTCAAAACTTTGAAACAAATATATTTTGCTCTGATCCACTCACATATCTCATATGGAATTAGTATTTACGGATCGACAAAGAAAAACAATTTGGACAAAATTCTAAAACTACAAAAAAAAGCTATTAGAATAATGTTAAATATAAAATGGAAAGACTCAGTAAAGGCCATATTTGCTGAGCTTAAAATTCTGACTGTTATAATCTTTACATTTTTGAAACAATTATTTTAACCCTGCAGTTGGGTTTAAGAAATGTAGTAAGTCATAACTACAACACGAGACAGCGTCTCAAAATTGAGAAACACAACCTAGAATTTTTTAAGAAAAAAACTTCGCATATGGGTTCTAAACTCTTAAAATATATTCCAGTAGAAATAAGAAACATTACAAATGATACAAAATTCAAGAAAGCACTAAAGGCATACCTCACAAGTCATCCTGTTTAGTCAATTGAGGAGTTCTATTGTCTAGACGCAGCAGGGTAGTTTTGCTTACATAAATAATTTTTTCTATTTTCTCTCAGGTTTTATTTTTGTTTGTACTTTTCTTTAGTAAAACTGTTTTGTAGATTCAACTGTTAAGTTGTAGCTTAGATTAGTTTCTTAGTTTTAGTTGCAGTATAGTGATAGTACCTGCATGACACTATTCAATCTGTAAACTTGTACAGTTAATGAATAAAGATGTTTGAATTGAATTGAATATTGCGCATTAGCACGATGTAAGCTTTCTGAGTCGAGCTCAGCCGTCTATGCTGTGTTTACTGTGTCATTGTTTACGTTCTGTTAGTGAGCTTTCCATGTGATTTGTACGCTAATAAATGTGTTTATTGTTTCCTTAGCAATATTTTTATTTGTCGTTTTAGTAATTTAGTGTATTATAGTGTAGTGAACTGTGAAAATGAGTGATTATTTAGACAGACACACACTTCGAATGATTCGTACCGAGTTGTCAAACCCTGACGATAGTGTAGATGAAGGTGATTATAATATTTATAATCTTAGTTTTTATGACAATGACAATCGTAACCATTCTTCTGTGGTCCAGTATGAAAGAATAAGTGATCCTGTATACGATGCTGGCTCTGATGATGAATTTGTTGACCGTCTGTTTGCCGATCCATCAAACTTTGAGGATACCAACTTTGAGGTTAGTGAGGAAGAATACAACAGTTTAGGTCCTTCAACCAGCAATAATATATCTAGTCATACACAAAATGGTCAAAGTAATAAGAAAGTAAAGTTTTCTCATAGGCCTAATGAATCTGGTGATAATGGTCAAGTTTATGAAGATAGTGTTAGGCCTAGGCCTAGTCAAACTGACAAAGATGATAGTTCTATGCCTGTTGACGATGTAGCCCATAATGAGGTAGTAGCAGATGTTCCTGTAAATCTAGATAATGAGGTAGTAGCAGATGTTCCTATAAATAATAAAACTAAAAGAAAAAGGAAACCTAAAAAAAAAAACAACTAATGAAGAGCGTGGTTGGAGTTGTGTAGACATACTGTCACAGCTCCCCACCTTCAATGAGCAGACAGGCGTTAGAGCCGCTATAACTGATACTTCAACCCCACTAGAGATATTTTCTTTATTTTTTCCTGGAAAGTATGATTAGGCTGATCAAGTCCGAGACTAATAAATATGCCAAATTAATGATTGACAAATTGAGGTGATCAAACAAACTACCCAAAAACAGTGTTTGAGGTAAATGGAAAACTAACGGTTTTTAATGTTAATAGATAAATGTAAAATGATATGAGGTCTATAATTTGTTTGCATATAATTTTACATATGTGTATTGTAAAAAAAATTATCTGATTACTGGTCAACTGATGAATTTCTGAAGACTTCCTGTGCACCTTCAATCATGTCAAGGGATAGATTTTTTGCAATCTCGGCCAACTTGCATATTAGCGACAATGCAACTTTCATACCGTACCAAACACTAGGTCATGACCCAATGCACAAAATAAGGCCTTATATTGACCATCTTCTGACTGTATTTCCTCAGTGTATTTATCCATCTGAAAACTTCACTCTTGATGAAGGTACATGTGGGTTTCGTGGTAGGGTCAAATTTTGAGTATATAACAAGAACAAGCCGGATAAATATGGTATGAAGTTATACATCGTCTGCGATGCCTCAACAGGATATGTATTGAAATTTAAGCCATACACTGGAAAGTCAGCCGACAATAGTGCTGTATCTCTGTTTGGTAGGCTACTTTCAGAGTACTTGGGAAATGGCCATACTATTTATATGGACAGGTTTTACAGCTCACCCGTTCTTTTTGATTTTTTGTGGTCAAACAACACAAAAGCTGTAGGTACCTGCATGAGCAACAGAGTGCAGTTGCCTAAAACGGTTACCAAAATGAAACTCGATCAAGGTGGTATTATTTTTATGAGAAGGAAACATTTACTCTGTTTGAAGTGGAAGGATACAAGGGATGTCTTACTCTTATCCACTAAACATAAGTCAACAACTTCAGAGGTCTTGGTACCTAGTAAGGAAGGTATGAAACCAAAAACCAAACCTGATGTGGTCATTGACTACAACAAAAACAAGACTGGGGTGGATAGAAATGACCAATTCATAGCCTACTATCCTTTCAAAAGAAAGCAATTCCTTTACCGAGCGACACGACCCGAGCCTCAACGGAAACACTGCCACATGGACGTTTCATATGTCAGTTGGGAGAGCATTAGGAAATCAAGGTGGTACCTTGTTCCAAGCTGAATAGCAAAGTAGTCCAATACAAACCAAGGCCAGTAGGCTCACTGGGCGACACTTCCCCGCAAAAATTCCTCCCTCGGATAAAAAAAGGCTTCATCTTAGAATAGAGGAAGAAAAGAGACATCTTGGTGTTGTGCAGAATGTGAAGTAGCCATTTGTGTGCCGGACTGTTTCCAGCTGTACCACACCAAAGCCGACTACATATGACTCCTTTATTTTCAAAGACGATATCAGGCCCTAATGTACATATTTTTTCATGTAAGTAAATATTTTTTTATTCAGAATTTCATTAGGATTAATTTGATCTATTAATGTATGGATAACAAATAAATAAAAACATTGGGGTTAATTTTATATGAACTCTCGCATAATGTAGCTATTTTTTTCTTTTTAGAATATTTATTGTTTAAACAAACAAAATTTAAAAAATGTTCAATTACCCTATAACATATTATATTTTCTTAAAGCTCTTGATTTCCTCTTTAAAATGATGTATGGTTTGTGATGTTTTGATTAAAACTAAAAAAGTAATAATTTTTTGTATTAATGAAAAATGCCCAGTATCTACGCAAATAGCCCTGTTAGCGCCCATAGGGTTTATGTGTTAAAAATCAAAAGTTCAAAAAAATTTAAAAAAAACGCCTGGAGGTATCGTAGATTAGTAAAAATCAGCCCATTTGATAGAGTTCTAGCTCTGTACACACACACACACACACACACACACACGCACGCACGCACGCACGCACGCACGCACGCACCCACGCACCCACGCACCCACGCACGCACGCACGCACGCACGCACGCACAGACAGTGGCGGATCCAGGGTGGGGGGGAGGGCGATCGCCCCCCCCTCAAGCTCTGAAATGTTTGTAATATACTGATAAAAAATAGTGCAGTTATTTAATTTGCATCTGGTTAAATGTATTGCGATTAATTCTTTATCACAATCAAATTTATGCATTGGCTACCATAGGTTATTTTTCTAAACGGTATATATGCATACTTAAGTTGTTCAATCAAGCATAACAGTTAGTGGGAGTGATCATTTCGTTCTGATGACGCCTGACGGTTGGCTGCACTGACGCGACGACGCTAGTGCCCTTTTCCTGCCTCTTTTTTTACCCACGAAACCACCGTTGCGTTACTTGGGTGTGGGAGCCGGCAAACGTCAAGATTACTGTTATGTAGCGTGCATTCTGTTGTGCGTGTATCAGATCTCAGATACAACAGCGGGTAGCTCGAGTTAGCGGGGCGGCGAGGTGCAGGCAGAGTGGTGCATATGTCTCGTTACCATGCAAACGGGAGTTTGACACGCATCCACTGTGTCCAAGTGATATTATTAGTCATCACAACCTTACACTGCACATGAACGCTGTTCTGCCTTTTCTTAGTTCAGTTCACTTTTGGACATGTTGGGCAACAAAAATCGGGGAGGGGTTCAACCACTAAGTTCCCCCCCGACTCTAATGCTGGATCCGCCACTGCACACGGACACACCCATACATGTATTGGCTCAATTGTGGAAAACATCTAATCGTAGCATCTTTGAGACGAAAGATACTGCGTTATCGATGGTACTGCGGACAGTATGTTCAACAACTCATTTTTTCGATACACACCGATTTTAGCCCTTATACACTAGAAAACAATTGTAGCAACATGCCACACTCGTGATAACTCCAACTTTGGTGTGTACTCCCCACCACGTCACGCCAGCGCTGTTGCTAGTTCGTGCCGGTGCGGCGGCCTGCTTGGCGACTGGGTAACTTTCCTCCACTCTGTGATCTTTGATGGCCCTGTTGTTCGTTTTTAATGCTATATTAATGCTTTTTAATAATTGGGCTGCATGATGCCTATCATAATATATTGTTGCAATGACTGTATGTTAAATTATCTTTGATTTTAAATAGAAACCCATTTTTATGTAAATTGAACAGTAGGCCCTAAAACTAGTTAATATTGTATGGCATATAGGCCTATTATATTGTTTAACAATTAAAATCATTGTACATTTTAAAAATTGTTATTAGTATACTGTACTTATTTTAGTGAAATTCCCGTATAGAAAAGAAACTACTACCGAAGTCGGCATGGTAAGAACTAGGCCCTTGACCATGATAACTTTTTGTTTTGAGGTTCCCAGATACCAAAAACATTGTTTTTTCAAAAATATATTTATGTGTGTACGTGGGTACGATAACTCTAAAAAAATTGTCCGATTTTGATGAAATTTGGTACAAACATTTAAAGCAACATTTATGACTTTTAAGTTCGAAAACCAGACAGACCGCTCCATCCAAAGGGGTATTTGGGGGGGAGGGTTTGTACCCCAAAAATGTATTTTCTTAGTTTTTTACATATCAAATTTTAGTTTTGACTATTTTATTCAGCTTAAAAAAATTGGTATTTTGATCATTGTTCTGTGTCAATTGGTTACAGATATAGTGAAAGTGCTAAACACAGTACGTTGTCTAATGTTATATCTCGTCATTCTAATGAAGAATAAGAAGTATGGAAAATCCCGTTTATTAACCAACTTATCCTGACGAAACTTGGTATATTGCTTTATCTCGTGGTATTTTGATATTTGCACAAAAACCGATTTTGTTGCCGATAGTTCTCGTAGCAGCGTACCTGCGTACTCAGCTCCATGTTATTGTTATGGAAAATAAGTCAAATGTTTCCTCCCTTGATAATGAACATAAATTAATAAAACTTGGTATGTGACTTTACTTGGTTACATGGCTGAGTCATATTAATATTTGTATAAAACCCATTTTTTGTGTTCCTTGTTTCAGCAAACTTGCACATAAATGTTATGAATCGCTTATTTATGAATGCATACTGATGAAACTTTGTATGTGACTTTATACCAAGTTTCTAGGACTTTATATTGATAGAGGACTTACGTGGGCAGACCATTTAAATATTCTGTGTTCAAAGGTGTCTTCAAACATTTTATGTTTTGCGAGAATTATCAAAATACTGCCATAAATATATGCTGCTGATAACGTATTATGGTTTAATGTATCCATATTTGTTGTACGGTATTACTCTTTGGGGTAGCTGTAACGAAAAGGAATTTAAAAGACTTTTCATCTTCAAAAAAAGTCTATACGAATAATTGTCAATTTAACATTCAGAGAGACTTGCAAAACTACTTTTAGGGATTTTGGAATTTTAACCCTGCCAAGTCTTTATATATTTCAAACAATATTATATTCCAAATTTAAATTAGAACAAATTTTAGGAAAGGATATTCATAATTATGATACTAGAAATTCTAATCTCTCACGGCTACAACAACATCAACTAAATCTTTTTTCCAATCTTCCATCACAAGTAGGTATGACCTTTATAAATAAATTACCTAAATGTATAAAATTTGAAAATAACTCAAATAAATTTAAAAAAGAACTGAAAAAATGTTTTCTAAAACGAGTTCGCATGCAGCACGCTGACGTGAGGGAAGTGAATTTCCACATAACAACTTTTAAAACTCAAAAACAGAGTAAAAACATACATTTATTCCAATTTTTATTAAAATCTGAAAACAGTGATTTTTTGGCTGTTCTGATGCTCCTGGTTTCATTTACCTGCAAAGCTGGGAATACAATTTTTGGGACCAGACAGGCTTGCAAGTGGGCGTGAGGTTGCTGGGAATGATAAAAGTATACTCTAACAAAGGAATAACAGGCTTTTCTAGTGTAAAACCCCCATAAGACAACATACTGTGTTTGGTTGAAACACATTTTCTTTAATAACTCTGTAAATATGTATGCTAGAATGACGAAAGATGGCTTAAAAATTTCACCTCACTAATTCCCATCTTTTTACATGTATTAATTTTACATACGGTACGGGGCTTTTATGACCCTTTTTGGGCCCAAAAACTGAAAATTTGAATGAATATTCCCCAAAAAAGGGGTTTAGAGTTTTCCGATTGTTTTGCCCAACGAACTTGTCTAACTGATTACAGAAAGGAACGTCCCTACCAAATTTGAAGTAAATCGGACAAAAAATGTGACCGCTAGAGTGCAAACACATATATATATGTCTATTATGGGTGTGCGAGTAGTGATTTTTGTAATTGAGTCGAGTAGTGCCAATTATTTTCGAGTTTTGAGTATTTTCAATCGAGTATTTGCCATCAGTTGGTAGGTTAAAATAGGGTTATGGGATTTGGATACCACCCTAGATTTGATCATCTAAACATGGTTCATAACCAATAGCAATAGTTAGTTTTGACCAGCACAATCAAACTGGAGAATGTATTGACAAACAAAACGCGGTTTGACAACAGTTTCCGGCCGATAAAACACGGTCCGGTTGTCATTTGGCCAATATCACCTGGTCCAGACATCGCTTATAATCAATATTAGATGACGAAATCGTTAGTCACGGCCGATATTAAGTGGCCCGGTTTTCACTTTTGCCGATATTATGTTTTCCATCGTCATTTACGGCTGAAATTACGCGGTCCGATCGTCATTTTCGGCCGATCTTACGTGATGTGATTGCCTTTTGCGGCTGTTACTACGCGTTTTGGCCAGTCGCAATCGTTAGCGATCGTCATTTTCATTTTTACGTGATGCGTTTGCCTTTTGCGGCCGATACTACGCGTTTTGGCCGGTCGCAATCGTTAGCGATCGTCATTTTCGGCCGATTTTACGTGATGCGATCGTCTTTTGCAGCCGTGACTACGCGTTTTGGCCGGTCGCAATCGTTAACGATCGTCCGGAAATCGGTGGGAAATACTCGCTCGAACTTTCGAGTATTTTTCAAAACTTCGAGTCGAGTTCGAGTATTAAAATACTTGGCCGAAAACACAAAGTTTCGAGTATTCGCACACCCCTAATGTCTATACATACAATTTTGAACGACCCCCCAAAACGTGTTCAGGGGGTCACGTTAGGAACTTCTATGGTGGTCCCGGACTTAAGTTTCACCGTGCGGGTCATGCTAATAGTTCACATTCCAAAGGAAATTCACTAAAAACATTTTATCATGTCTCTGAATACATGGACGCTTCTTTATTGTGAAATAATTAATAATATTTACAACCTGATTGAAATTAATATTCAAAAGGCATTCTAAAAGGCTCTGTCATTTCTGGGACTATATTCTTGTTCTTTTATTTTTTATAATATTTATATTATTTATTAATTAATTATATTAGTATTACTACTAGTATGTAGTTTAACAAATTTCTAAATTTCTGTTTTTTTTTTTCAACATTGATACACAACATTTGTAGTTGTTATTTGAATAAACTATTGTTATTGTTATGTAGCATTAAGACACATATACAGTCAACTCCCGATTATCCGGGAGCAGGTTAATCGGGTTGCGGTTTAACCGGGGTCATGAAAGGTTTATTTTTATTATTTTTATTTATCCCCTTCTAAACATAAACAGAGCAATAATAACAATTTATTTTGCTAAACTATCTCAAAAATCGTATTTAATTTACTTTGTTCATAAGAATAAATACTATACAAAAAATTTAGTAAACACAACATAATCTGACAGTTTATCATCTCGCTAATGAGCCGTGGGCGCGATGAGGAGCGATGACCTTGACTTCTAGGCAGTGCGACAGACGATAGGACACGGATGTCTAAAAATAGGAACATCTCAAAACAATCACCCTTCCTACTGCTGTTCACCCTGAGCGAGGGACGGATGGACAGACGGACGGTCGGACATGGACGTCTAAAAATAGAAACATCTCAAAACAATCACCCTTCCCGCTGTTGTTCACCCTCATGGTATCCCAGTGCGGAATTAACTAGCATACTGTTCGGTGTTAAGAGATTTTTAACCTATTAAATATAATTCAGCGTTTTGGATAGTATTTATTTACTGCTATCAACCATTGCTAGTATTATTATCTTGATTGCTTGTAGATGTTATCACAATTTAAAGATTTTAAAAAGTATTTAATATACATAAATATATCTTAAGTTACATTAAAACACAATATTGCAGTATAAAAATATTGATAAACCTTTATTATATTTGTAATATTCAATTTATTTAATTCCTTTGTTTTAACCGGTTTTGGGTTATCCGTGACCCTCCAACTGGTCATTACTCTGGATAATTGGGAGTTGACTGTATATGCATTGGAAATTCGCTGAGTTTGCAGGTTTGATGTGACAGAGGTTTGCTACGACATCCAAATGGATGGTCATATAAATATATGATTCAATTAAATTCAAAACATCTTTATTCAATTATGTACATTTCAAAAATATACAAGAATGGTGTCAAATTATAAATGTCATTTAGTTACTTATTCTAATACAAGTTTGGTTACATCAAGGTTGTATGCCATTAAGACTACAGTTCCTCTAAAGAGTATAAAGCTTTGTTAGTGAGAAATATTTTGAGTTTTTTCTTAAATTCTGAAAGACAAACTGTAGATCTGATATCTTTTGGGAGTTTGTTATAGAATTTCGACCCTATATATTTTGGCTTCTTGGAGTACAGTTCGAAACTGTGAAGATTCAGGGCAATTTCCCCTCTACTTCTGGTATTATAATTATGGTTATCCCCAACTAAGTCCAAAAAATGTGACCTTGTTTTTACTGACAGAATAGTTTCATAGACAGGATCATGATATGGATGTCTTGATAAGCGCAAGGTGCTTAAATGTTTTCAATCATGAGGAATGAGCGTCACATTGGAATATTAAAGCACTAATTGTAAGTGAGTAGTAAACATAGTTTGTTGATTGGTAAACTGATCACTTTGAGGCACCAAAACAAGTTTATAATTCTCATGCCAATAAACAAAGGTGTAAAATGTGTTAACGCTGACTGGTACTGATTTGGAAACTAATGTGTTCCTCATACTTGATAAAACATTATTAAATACCCCCGTCACAGCAAACCTGCATACTCAGCAAATTTCCAATGGAGATATAAATCTCTTAATATTAAATAAAGCCACTTACCAAGAATCATATAAATATATTCACAAATAAGCGATATATACAATTTTAATTATTCTTCATAAAAATAAAATTGGGGCTGAGTATGCAGGTTTGCTGCAACAAGGAACACAAAAAATTGTTTTTTATGCTAATATTGATAACTCAACTAGGTGAAGTTATATGCCAGTTTTTATTAATTTATGTTCATAATTAAGGGGGACATAGCATTTAATTATTCTCTATAGGAATAACATGGGGGATGAGTACGCAATTTTGCTGCTGTGGGAGCCTTTGGCAAAAATCTTCTTTTTTTCAAATATCAATAGACCACAACCAGATGAAACCATATACCAAGTTTCGTCAGTATACGTTTATAAATAAGCAAGATATAAAATTTGTCTTTTCCTCCATAAGAATAACATTAGACAACGTACTGTTTTTTGCACTTTCAATATCTCGGTAATCAATTGACGTAGAGGAATGATCAAAATTCAAAATTGTGTATTTTTTAAGTTGAATCCAATGGTAAAATACCCACGTCACAGCAAACCTGCGTACTCAGTGAATTTCCAATGCATGCATATGTTTCTCACTACCACATAAAGCCACTTACCAAGTCTCATAAAAATACATAAATAAATAAGTGATCTATAGCATTTTATTTATTCACCATAAGGATAACATTGGACAACGTACTGTGTTTAGCACTTTGAATATCTCTGCAACGGTTGTACTTAGAATCACAATTTAAACACCAAAATGATTGTTTTGTAGAGCTGAATTGATTGGTAAAAGCAAATGTGAAGTTTGCATTAAAATGAACTGAGGAAAGCCAAAAACCTTTTTCCCATAAGATTAACATGGGAGATTTTATGAGCAGGTTTTAGCGAATTTCCGCTATAGGGAAGAAGCTATTACCATAGGTCTCATGGTAAGACTTAAGCCCGAGACCATGATAACTTTTTTTTTTGAGGTCCCCAGATGCCAAAAACACTATTCGTTCAAATTTATATATATGTATATATATATATATATGTATATATATATGTATATATATATGTATATATATATGTATATATATATATGTATATATATATATATATATTATATCTATATATGTGTCCGTGAATGCGACAACTTGAGTAAAAATCGTCCGTTTTCGATGAAATTTGGCTCAAATGTGTAAAATAACATTCATGACTTTAAGTTCGAAAACCAGAAAAATCGGACCATGGGAAGGGGGTTTATGGGGGTTTTAAATTGTCGAAAAATCAGTTTTTAGCATTTTTCACCCTAAAAATTTTAAAAAACTTAATTTTGGTTTTGAGCTAATTGAGGTTTTGAGCCATGTTATAGAGCTTAAAAAAAATAATATGGTATTTTGAATTATTAACCTAGGTTAAGTGGTTGCGGAGAAAATCCAAAAAACCTACTCATAAAATCACCCATGTTAATCTTATGGGAAAAAGGTTTTTTGCTTTTCCTCAGTTTATTTTAACGTAAACTTCACATTTGCTTTTACCAATCTGTTCAGTTCAACAAAACAATCATTTTGGTGTTTAAATTGTGATTCTACGCCCAACCGTTGCAGGGATATTAAAAGTGCTAAATACAATACGTTGTCCAGTGTTATCCTTATGGAGAATAAATAAAATTTGATATCTCGATTATTTATGAATGTATGTTGATGAAACTTGGTATATGGCTTCACGTAGTTCTGGTATATTGATATTTGCACAAAAAATTGATTTTTTGTTGATTATTCCCGTAGCAGCAAACCTGCGTACTCAGCCCCCATATCATTCTTATGGAGAATAAGTAAAATGTAATGACTCCCTTAATTATGAACATAAATTAATAAAACTTCGTATGTAGCTTCACTTGGTTAAGTTATATTGATAATTGCATAAAAATCCATTTTTTTGGTTCCTTGTTGCAGCAAACCTGCTTACTCAGCCCCCATGATATTCTTATGGAGAATACCTAAAATGTTATATATCGCTTATTCATGATTGAATATTGATGAAATTTGGTATGTGACTTCGCCTAGTTAAATTCTATTTATATTTGCATAGTAACCAATCGTTTGTGTTCCTTGTTTCAGCAAACCTACGTACTCATTACCAGTGTTATTCTTATAGAGAATAATTAAAATCGCTTATATTTGAATATATTTGTATGAAACTTGGTATGTGGCTTTATGTGGTATTAAGACATATATTATGCATTGGAAATTCGCTGAGTACGCAGGTTTGCTGCGATGGGTGTATTTTGGATTTTCTCCGCAACCACTTAACCTAGGTTAATAATTAAAAATACTACATTATTTGTTTTTTAAGCTCTATAAAATTCTCAAAACCAAAATTGAGTTTTTTTTAGCGAATTTCCCCTATAGGGAAGAAGCTATTACCGTAGGTCTCATGGTAAGACTTAAGCCTGAGACCTTGACAATTTTTTGTTTTGAGGTCCCCAGATGACAAAAACACTGTTTGTTCAAATTATATATATATATATATATATATATATATATATATATATATATGTGTGTGTGTCCGTGAATGCGATAACTTGAGTAAAAAACGTCCGATTTCGATGAAATTTGGCTCAAATATGTAAAATAATATTCATGACTAAGTTCGAAAACCAGAAAAATCGGACCATGGGAAAGGGGGTTTATGGGGGTTCTAAATTATTCCAAAAATCAGTTTTTAGCATTTTTCATCCTAACATTTTTTAAAAGCTTAATTTTGGTTTTGACCATGTTGTAGAGCTTAAAAAAACAAATAATATAGTATTTTGAATTATTCACCTAGATTAAGTGGTTGCGGAGAAAATCCAAAAAACCTCCTCATAAAATCTTCCATGTTAATCTTATGGAAAAAAGGGTTTTGGCTTTTCCTAAGGTTATTTTAATGTAAACTTCACATTTGCTTTTACCAATCTTTTCAGTTCCACAAAACAATTAGTTTGGTTATTAATTTGTGATTCTACGCCCAACCGTTGCTGAGATATTCAAAGTGCTAAACACAGTACGTTGTCCAATGTTATCCTTATGGAGAATAAATAAAATTTGATATCTCGATTATTCATGAATGTATGTTGATGAAACTTGGTATGTGGCTTCACGTATTACTGGTATATTGATATTTGCACAACAAAATGATTTTTTGTTGATTACTCCCGTAGGAGCAAACCTGCATACTCAGCCCCCATGTTATTCTTATGGAGAATAAGTAAAATGTAATGACTCCCTTAATTATGAACATAAATTAATAAAACTTGGTATGTAGCTTCACTTGGTTGAGTTATATTGATAATTGCATAAAAACACATTTTTTCCCTTGATGCAGCAAACCTGCTTACTCAGCCCCCATGTTATTCTTATGGAGAATAACTAAAATTTTATATAGTGCTTATTTATGATTGAATATTGATGAAACTTGGTATGTGGCTTCGCCTAGTTAAATTATATTTATATTTCTATAAAACACAATTGTTTGTGTTCCTTGTTTCACCAAACCTACGTACTCATTACCAATGTTATTCTTATGGAGAATAATTAAAATCGCTTATATGTGAATATATTTTTATGAAACTTGGTATGCGGCTTTATGTGGTATTAAGACAAATATTATGCATTGGAAATTCGCTGAGTACGCAGGTTTTCTGCGACGGCGGTATTTAATTTTAGGGTAAAAAATGCAAAAAACTGATTTTTGGAAAATTTAAAACCCCCATAAACCCCCCTTCCCATGGTTCCGATTTTTCTAGTTTTCGAACTTAAAGTCATGAATGTCACTTTACACATTTGAGCCAAATTTCATTGAAATCAGACGTTCTTTACTCAAGTTATCGTGATAACGGACACATATATAGAAATATATATATACTTTTAAGTATAACACCTTTCCAGTGCTTAATGCTATGGAAAACGTCATTTTGAATGCCTAGAGTGCCTGACTCCAGGCTGTCAAAAGGTGCATTTCCATACACAAATACGACATTTTGAGCCCTCTGTATATCGCGGAACGCGTTCGAACATTTTGAGTGCCTGGATACATGTTTGAAAAACTACCTTTTGAGGGCTTATACGGTCAGACATAAAGGACACATTTTGATGGCCTAAAGCAAGTATACATAAATACTACCTTTTGAATGCCTGAAACTATTTGTTGCAAAACGATATTTTGAATGCTTGTAACCATCAGAGATATAGAAACGATATTTTGCCTGGAACTATATAATATAGAAGCGACCTTTTGAATGCTTTAAACTATCAAATATAGAGTTGTTCGTAGTAAATCAGTTATGTTTTGAATAAATCGATGATGCAAAATTGGCTCTTATTTTAATGTGTTCCATTTCCCGTTAACTACTGGAAATTATATTGAATTTAAGTGGAAACTAACTGCACTATTGCTACATTGTAGAATGACTTACTGTAGATATTATGAGTATGGTTTACAAAGCATCTAGACGAGAGTCAAACTCGACTGTTAGTTTAAATCTATTACTTTCAATTTACGATGTATTCAAATGATCACCTTATTATTGGTAATATAGTGATTCCTACAGAAACAATACACTTTATACGTAGTTTTAGGTGTACATAAAATAAATAATAACTCCTGTAACTGAGTACAGAATAATTTTGATTGTCATTAATTTCTATATATAAAAATGAATGTTCATTTATTTGTAATAATCTTAAAATCGTTTGCTATCTACCCGCACAATTATCTACAAATTTTTGATTAAATGTTGGTTTTTAACTATTTATTGTTTTAATAATACCATGCGTACGCTCATTCCTCCAGTAAAAGGATGAACGAAGATAAATTTTGTTACCACAGTCTCGTAATAAGTCGGCCTTTACTACAATTGTCATTGTAGTAAAGGCCGGCTTATTACGGGACTGTGGTAATAAAATTTATCTTCGTTACCCCGTATACTCATTTTACCGCTAGGTAAGACTATAAGCTACATTATTTCTATCACACATTTTTTATGAGGGACAAATGTCAATTTAATATTTATAAAGAGTAATAATATCGATTTAAGAGCTATAAAAAGTAATAATAACAATTTAAGTGTTACTTAATATAATAAGAAGTATTTAAGTCTATTAAGAATCACAATAAAGAATGGATGAGTATTCCAAAATTATAAAGCTTGCTAAGAGTGCATTACGTTAGCTGCGAGTGGCATTACGTTAGCTCCGATAATACTAAAATACGCCATATTACAAAAACCAAAAATGCCAACATGGTCATGTTTGGTATCGTTTTCGAACTAATTCTAAGTGTAAAAAAGTTAAAATGGTGCTGATATTGGGTCGCTATTGAGTTTTGAGTGCCAACCATTTCGCTGATGCCGCCGCCGCTTTTCCGGCCGTCAAGCAGGTCTGAAACCATAAATTTAAAGTGCTCGTAGCGGGGGTTATAATAGGCCCTTAAACGTGATACTTTGTTTAAAGGATAGGTAATTTACAGTAAAATATCAAAACATAAAAAAATAATAACCGACCAATAAATTGTTTCCAGTACAGTAACCCATATACGACCGCGTGGCCGGTTAGGTACCGCGCGCCACGGCTATTGTCATTATGAAATTGTATTACTCTATATGTGAACCAACGCTGATGAAAGGTGTATTTTTATTATTGTACAGTGGAACCTCTATTAACCGTCACCCTTGGGACCGGGACTATGACGGTTAAGTGAATAGACGGATAACAGAAAATTTGTTATTCAGTAGTACTGTACTTTATAGTAAGTCTGTACAGTAAATAGGGTGTACAATATGTACTTTACTACTGTAGATTTAAAAGGTTTTGGAAGAAATTAAACTCTGTACAAGTGGATAGTACATATTTGTATTAAAATTATGTACTGTACTGTAAATACATACACTACAAGAGTAATACAGAACTGCTCATACTGTACATATGTTGTACTTGTTCAATGTTCGTACAGCGAAATACAGTAAAATCACATTTAAAAATAATCCGTCATCTTCTTCTGCTTCTTTGAAGCTCGAGCGTTTTGCGCGGCAATGTTCCGTATTTTACCAAGAAGAAGAATCTGTGTAGCATTCGCTTCCTCTTGTCTCTCAAACCAGTCAATGCACTGAATTGCTTCGGCTTCAGAGTGGCTAGTGGGCGGTCGTTCGTCAAATTCCGATTCTTCATCGCCGTTATCAACTTCGTCATTGACCTGCAGAACATTAGATATTATTTCATCATCACTCAAAATTTCAAAGCCTCCATCCAGTTTATCACATTCCAACCAAGCTGTTACCAAGCTGTTCTGGCGTAAAAGTTTCACTGTCCAGTCCGTTATTGCAAAGTTGCACAATTTCGTCAACACTAACCGTATCTGTAGGATCGTCTGTAGAGTGTTCAGGTTCAGGCCAAAGCTTATTCCACCCATTTTTCAGGTTTGACACGGTAAGGTCAGCCCACGCACTGGCAACATTAAAAATAGCATCTTTAATGTTGTAGGTTTTTTAAAATTCCTTAATTGTCGTTGCATCTTCAGATGAGAGCAAACATTCAATAAAGCTTCTTCTATACCGGACGCTTCATGTTTTCAATGATGCCCTGGTCCATAGGCTGGATGAGGGGAGTTGTGTTAGCAGGGAGGAAGAGACACTTTTATCTTACCACCGTCACTTTTAAGTTCATGAAAGGGATGTGATGGAGCATTGTCCATAATCAGCTGTGCTTCCTGAGGCAACTTCAACTTGGCAAGATGAGCTCTAACTTGCGGTACAAACACTTTGTGAAACCATTCCGCAAAAATGATTTTGTCCATCCAAGCGTTTTTTTGTGCATAATAGTTCACATGAAGAGCATTCAAATTTAAATTTTTGAATGAACGTGGTTTTTAGCGAACTTCCCCTATAGGGAAGAAGCTATTACCGTAGGTGGCATGGTAAGACTTAAGCCCGAGACCATGATAACTTTTTGTTTTGAGGTCCCCAGATGCCAAAAACACTATTCGTTCAAATTTATATATATGTATATATATATATATCTATATATATATATATGTGTCCGTTACCGCGATAACTTTTGAAAGAAACACCCGATTTTGATGAAGTTTGGCACAAATGTGGAGAGTAGCATTTATGACTTTAAGTTCGAAAACCAGATCGATCGCACTATGGGAAGGGGGTTTACAATTTTCCAAAAATCGGTTTTTTGCAATTTTGACCCCAAAATGTTAAAAACACTCAATTTTGGTTATAGCCATTTTATAGAACTTAAAAAAACAAATAATTTAGTATTCTGAATCATTAATGTAGGTTAAGTGGTTGCGGAGAAAATCCAAAAAACGTGTCCTATGTTAATCTTATGGGAAAAGGTTTTTAGATTTTTCTCAGATAGTTTTACTAAAATCTTCACATTTCTGTTTATTAATGTGTTTAGCTCAACAAAACAAACATTTTGGTGTTTTAATCGTTGTTCTGCGTGTTGCAGAGATATTCAAAGTGCTAAACACAGTACGTTGTCCAATGTTATCCTTATGGAGAATAAATAAAATTCTATATCTCGATTATTTATGAATGTATATTGATGAAACTTGGTATGTGGCTTCAACTAGTTGTGTTATATTGATATTAGCACAAAAAACAAGTTTTTTGTTGATAGTCCCCGTAGCAGCAAACCTGCATACTCGGCCCCCATGTTGTTCATATGGATAATAAGTAAAGTTGTATATCTCCCTTAGTTATGAACCTACATTAAGAGAACTTGGTATGTAGCTTCACCTGGTTCAGTTGTATTGATAATTGCAAAAAAAACACATTTCTTATCTTCCTTGTTGCAGCAAACCTGCATCCTCTACCCTAATGTTATTCTTATGGAGAATAAATAAAATGCTATATATCACTTATTTATGGATGTATTTTTGTGAAACTTGGTAAATAGCTCTATGTAGTAGTGAGTCACATATATATGCATTGGAAATTCGCTGAGTACGCAGGTTTGCTGCGACGGGGGTATTTTGCTTTTCCAATCACTGCTAAGGGTAACCTATGATTGCCAGTTGCATTTGCACAGACCATTGCAGTGATGCGATCTTTCTGGACCTTAAAGCCTGGTGCTGTCTTTTCCGAAAGTGATGCCAGTGTCTTTTGCGGCAAAGCTGTCCGTTTTCATCGCAGTTATACACTTGTTCTCTTACAAGTTTAAGAGCAGTAATTTTTGACTGAAACTGTTCTTTGAACTCATCTATAACTGCGCTGTTCGAACTAAGTTTCTCGCCACTTATATCCAGCTGTCGAATGCCGTGACGAAACTTAAACTTATAAAGCCAACCCATGCTTGCTTTAAAGTTAGGATCCCCATCTAACTTTTTATTCAGTTCAATTGCTTTCGTCATTATAATTGGCCCTGAAAGTGGGATTCCTAGACTTCGAGCTTGAATGAACCACTGATACACAGCATCGTCGAGTTCTTCATATCTAGCAGGTTTCATAGTTTTACGAGTTTTTACGTCTCCGTCCGTACTCTGCATTTTCGACACATGCTGCTCAATCTTTTCGGCATCCCGTTTTATGTCATTTACGGTCGTCCTACCAACACCATAAATTGGCGCGATACTTGTAGCAGTTTCGCCCTTCCTCAAACGTTTAATAATTTTGAGTTATTGGTTAAGTCCTAATATAACTCGTTTTCGCTTTTCAGCCATCCTCGAAGTACAACAATGAACAGTTACACACACACAACAGTTGATTAACAGTATGTATACACTGTAACAGTAAACTGTAAAAGCAACACTACATAACACTGACCTGCTCGCCAACACAAGGCATACTGAGCTACTGAAACAATACCCCCAACCACAGCCAGCATGGGGGAGGGAATTTTCCGCGCGAACTCAAGGTCATTAGCCGCCACATATAATCGATACAAGTTGTTAATATTTGAGACTACAGTAATTCAGAAAGGAAAGATTTCTCCTATATTTTCCACATTTTATCTAAACTATAGGCGATTTAACCATAAATTTGGTATTTTATGCTAAGGATAACTTCCAGAAAGTGTAATATATAAAAATAATTGATCCGAATAGATTGATTTTACCATGAGCGAGGTGAAAGCTTAGCAATTGTGTACAAATTGGGAAGTTTCTTGCTGATGGAATAATCGCTAACTGTGTGTTTATTTATTTAATGCAATACCATTTAAAGATGTAAATATATAGTATACAAAGTATACTAGGAGTACGCTCAAATATTCCCGTAACTGAATGAGTGAACTCAGAAAATGTAGATCTAGGTTACTGATAATAACGTAAGTCTCAATCAAAATTTAGGCATCAAATATCAAACAAATAGTCTTGATCCAGTGGACTGTATATACAAAATATATATTTTGGTTTGGTCCATTTTCAATCTTAGGATATATATTTATATATATTTTTTTAACACAACAATAAATATGTTTATTAAATCTGAAAGTTTATTGTGGCAAATTGATTCAATGAGGCTAGATAATCCTGCATTAAAACACCCCTTAGATATCGTAAATATCTCCTTAAAATCTCATTACAAAATAGTTTACCGTGTTTTAGCGAATTTACGCTATAGGGAAGAAGCTATTACCATAGGTGGCATGGTAAGACTTAAGCCCGAGACCATGATAACATTTCGTTTTGAGGTCCCCAGATGCCAAAAACACTATTCGTTCAAATTTATATATATGTATATATATATATATATATTTGTGTGTGTCCGTTACCGCGATAACTTTGGAAAGAAACACTCGATTTTGATGAAATTTGGCACAAATGTGGAGAGTAGCATTTATGACTTTAGTTCGAAAACCAGATCGATCGCACTATGGGAAGGGGGTTTTATGGGGGTTTACAGTTTTCTAAAATTCGGTTTTTTGCAAATTTGACCCCAAAATATTAAAAACACTCAATTTTGGTTATAGCCATTTTATAGAGCTTAAAAAAACAAATAATTTAGTATTCTGAATCATAAACCTAGGTTAAGTGGTTGCGGAGAAAGTCCAAAAAAACGTGTCCCATGTTAATCTTATGGGAAAAGGTTTTTAGATTTTTCTCAGATAACTTTACTAAAAACTTCACATTTCTATTTATTAATGTGTTTAGCTCAACAAAACAAACATTTTGGTGTTTTAATCGTTGTTCTACGTGTTGCAGAGATATTCAAAGTGCTAAACACAGTACGTTGTCCAATGTTATCCTTATGGAGAATAAACAAAATTCTATATCTCGATTATTTATGAATGTATATTGATGAAACTTGGTATGTGGCTTCAACTAGTTGTGGTATATTGATATTAGCACAAAAAACAAGTTTTTTGTTGATAGTCCCCGTAGCAGCAAACCTGCATACTCGGCCCCCATGTTGTTCATATGGAGAATAAGTAAAGTTGTATATCTCCCTTAATTATGAACCTAAATTAAGAGAACTTGGTATGTAGCTTCACCTGGTTCAGTTGTATTGATAATTGCAAAAAAATATTACTTATCTTCCTCGTTGCAGCAAACCTGCATCCTCAACCCTAATGTTATTCTTATGGAGAATAAATAAAATGCTATATATCACTTATTTATGGATGTATTTTTGTGAAACTTGGTAAATAGCTCTGTCTAGTAGTGAGTCACATATATATGCATTGGAAATTCGCTGAGTACGCAGGTTTGCTGCGACGGGGGTATTATTTTTTCACACGCCCATACACGTACACAAGCACACAAACAGCGACTGAACTTTCAAAATCAATCCAGGGTTACGCTTGGCTCATTCAATAAATTGTAATACGACGCTTATTTATTTAAGAATATAGTTTATGAAATATAGTAATTTAAAAACTCACCTTATTATGTAAAGGGTGCAAAAGTTTTGACCAAAATTAACGTAGTATGTTGCTTGGGTAGTTATATCACCCAAATAAACCTTTCCTTTGGACCAGCTGACAAAAACCATTCGGACGTTGGATGAAGGGAGTGCCGGGGGTCATTTTATTAGCATTACAGAATAAATAACCCTAAAAACTAGTATCATGTGTTTCTTGCTAGTATTGTTTGTTGTTAGTAAAAAATATAAAGTTGTAGTAAGATTATTTTGTTTAATTAAGACTGATTTATCAATTCACAATACATATATTAATTTTACCTTTTGTTTAGATTTAGAGATACACATTTTTATAATAAATATATTTGTCTTGGATTAAATGTTTGAATGTTCCGTCGTAACTATGAAATTAATTACTGGATGAAACTGAACGGGTTTGCTGTTGCTTGTGGACTTGGGCTTGACTTGACTTTGACTTGTGAACGTTTTCTGCAGAAAAACTGTAGGAAAGTTTCGTGTCAGTAAAAAAAAAAACTTTGGAGGCTCATTTTCAACTTTGAAAATGGGAGACCAAGGTCGAGAAATAGCAGCATTCGATGGTTTATCAATGAGTGAATTTGTGAGAAGACATTATTCAATTTTACAAAACGATTTTCAAAACAATATATTGATATTGATACAGACCCCTGGGCGAACCCAGCTACTGTATCATGGGAAAGGGAGGTGCTTTGCTGGTTGAAACCTAGAAGCTTCAAACACCTTGGGGATAGGAAGGAGGGTTTAAACCTGAAATATTTGAAAATTGTTACCGTTCATTACCTAATTGCATTGCATTACCTGATGCTAGCTCCGCACCGTTCACACACTCCTGGAATGGAGGAACTTTTGGGGTTCTCACCTGGGTTACAAGATTGATCCCTCCACCGTTTCCCTTTCTTAACATAATTATCCTTAGCGTTGTAAGAAACCAGGGGGTCTCCCGATTTGTTTTTAACCAATGTTCCTCCTTCCATTTGGCTCGTGGTCTGCACGGAACTCCATCATCGACGGAGGCGGTACATGAAACAGACAAAAAATCATTAGACGTTTTTATTTGACGCCGCATTGGCTAGACACCTGGCGCGGTGCAATGGTGCCATCCCATCCCCGGGTGAGTGCGCCACTACTCGGACCCTGCGGAGTAGGGACAACAATTTTCAAAACAATATATTTATAAAAATTCCGTAAGCTCCATAAAGGTCCCCCCACTCTTCGTTTTTGAACGACTGTAAATTTTAGAACAATCTTTAGTAAATGTTACTAGCATAAATCAATGTATTTTTTTAAGTGGTTAAGAGTTTCAACCCCCACCCCTAAATAGGGGTAGCCGGGAATATTTTTATTTTTCAAATAGCAAAGAGAGTAAAATAGCAAATTTTAAAGAGGGTAAACAAAGAAAATGAATGCCGCAAACTAGACCTCTCTATGTTTATTTAATATAATGTTAAGACCAGACAAAAATGTATTAATTCTGCTTTTATACTGCTAAAATTCCCCTCCTTACCAGAAATCATATGCAGAGTGGGAAAGTCCAACTTTCCCATGATCAGACCTTTGAAAAAAGACCATTTAATGTGCAAGAAAGTCATTTGAAAACCTTCTAATTTTTGACGAGGCCTCCATTCACCTCTCATGACAAATCCATCATACATATTATATTTACCATTTCGTATCATCAAATTACAGAGTAAATAATATTTATCTGTGTTTACATATTTATTGCAAGATACTTTACAGCCAAAACCGGTTCCTGCATAGCCAAAGAAAGAGTCAGGAAAATCAGGGAATTTCAGGGAATATTATGACAAAACTCAAATCAAAACAAATCAAATTGTCTTTATTGCTATAAAACAGTGTAAACAGCATCGGCATGAGTCAGTGTTACAAACATGTACTACAATTAAAAATGCAATATCCTTATAACAAGACATAGTACAAATAAAACGAAATATATTTTACTGGTTAAGGAAATTATATATACTATAATATGTTTTATCAGTAAGAAACTCCTTTAGACGTTTTCCAAATTGTTTTAGGGGGAGGTTAACTTTAAGGCCTGCAGGCAAAGAATTAAAAAGCTTAATACAGTTAAAAGACACGTTACGTTGAAAAAAGGTTGTCCTGTGCTTTTGAATTGGAATGTTTAACCGTGGGCGGAGTGTGTATTTGGAAAAAAACTATTGAAGAAAATTGTAGAAGAATGTTTTTTGTGAAACATTATGGTTTCAAATATATACAAACAAGGGAAAGTAAGAATCTTATTCTGACAAAAAATAGTTTTGCAGGATTCATTCCTTTTGAGTCCAAAAATTATCCGAAGGGCTTTTTTCTGTAGGCGAAAAATCGATTTTATCCTTGAATTCTCAAAACCCCAAATAGGAACAACATATCTAAGATGTGAGTAAAAACAGCTAAACTTGTAGTTTAGAGGTAGTCAGTTTTTTTTGTAAAACTGAAATAAGATTATAACAAGTACTTTTGAAGTTATGACTGCAACCAGTACACCAGCACAACAACCATTTTGTACGGTGTATGTAATTTATATGAATAAAGAAATGTTGACATGACTCGTGTTGATTTACAGTTCCACATCAACCAGCACACGGGCGCTCGTCCGTACAAGTGTCCATTCTGCCCGAAGGCGTTTGCCAGTTCCGGCAACTGCTTCTCTCACCGCAAGCGAATGCATCCCGGGGAGCTGGAGAGATACAAGGAGATGGCCAACGGCTACGTCCAGTAACTGTGATAATGCAGGTCTGTGCCCGCCACACCGGTCTGACCAAAATGCCACCAACAGTATTTTGAAGTATTTTTTCTGTTTATTGTGATACACAATCCCATTTTGCCAAGTTACATCAGGATTTTTCTGCTTTTTAATCCCATAGTGCCAAATTAAAACACTATGTAGTATTGTTTTTTAAGTAAATTATGGCCATAATTTAAAGTGGTTTCGGGCTAAAATGGATGAAAATCTGTAGGATCAAACATTATGAATGTTATTCATTCTTGTAATCTATATCCATTTTAATTAATATGTTTTTAATGGTTAAACCCACCTTGGCCACAAACCAGCAGGACTTGTGCAGTGATCTAAAGATTGCCTTTTAGTGAGATAGAACCCATAAAGGCCTTGCTGGCCTGTTAACACATTCTCTGCGGCTGACATATTCAGCAGCGACATCAGCCGATGAAGCTAGACTCAACTTGTTAAGCAACACACTGCAACATTAAGCTATATTCAACGAGTTACTATGGAAGCACAAGGAAAAGGGATTAACTAATGTCTGTCTACTTAACTAATATCTGTCTAAAGGCATAGAAAATGTTGTACATTATTTCCTTAAAAATTGTGCCTCCCCATTATATTTGCTGTTAATTTTTTTACTGAATTTAGATAAAAATAATTTATTACTAGATAGTTTGGTGAGTGGTTTATTTGCGAGTGGTCCAACGATTTGCGAGTGATCGTTGTGGTCCAACGATCGAGTTTTCCACAAGGCTACACTAAATGGACAGGCCGTAATGCTCCACCAGTATTACGTCATCATATGCGACAGTAATGACTTATTGTTTGGTGTTTGTGATCAGCTGTTATTATTTAGCCTACAACTTACAAGCATTAAAGATGACTCGCAACACCACAGCCTCATTCTAGCTCCTAGTGTCCTAGTGTGGTCTGCCTCATCCTAGCTCGTGCCGAACTTGTGGCTATGAAATGTCCATTTTTACCTATTATCATCTCGTCTGCTATAGGGTATATTTTGGTTTTCCAACAAGAGACGAAAAAAAGCAGCTCATCATAAGACATATTACATCATTGCTGCCGCGTCTGATGATGTATCGCCGGGGGAATATTACGGCCTGTTTATTTAGCGTGGCCTTGGTTTTTCAGTGGTGTGCGATGATCCCTCAATAAATTGCTCTGAAAACGTTGTGTCAAATTTGTTGTTAGAGCCATCCACAACATTACTAATCTTAGGATAGGGGATTCAGTGCAAGAAACAAGAAAAGGGGCTGTGTTTGGACTAGTGCAACACAGGCTAATAATTAGAGAAGAAATACTTTGTTTATAAAATAAACAATTTTTTAAATTGAATCTGCCAACAAAATTGAGAAACTACTGCACAAAACTGTTTATATATAACTCTGATCCAACTTAAACCTTCAACGTGGAATTTTTTGAATATAGTTAATAATCTGTATGTTTTATTGATTTAAAAAATATATATTGAACGCCCGAACATTCAAAGTTAAAAAAAGCCCAGTAAGGATAAGGACTCATGCACAGTAAGGATAGGAAAAATTAGCAAAACGCCTGAGGAGATGTGCAACTTACAAAGAGTCCACCCAACCCGTCAGCTTGCTTCCAAGTCACCCACAGTTTGCTTAAGGTTTGCACTCCCTTTCAAGTTTGCCACAGACAGGTGAACTGTCCATGAGTTGCACATGAAAACCACTGATTGAGACGGGATTTGAACCCTTGATCTAAGCATCACTCCCTGGCCGGAGAGATAGCGCTTTAGACCACTCAGCCAACCTGATCGATTAGCTCCGCCCCAGGCCACACCACATGACAATGACCCTCACTGCAGACAATGGTCGTGATGGTTGCTTATACAATCACTAACCGTTCAACGAGTTTTAACTCTTATGTGTTTTAATGATGTACCAGATACGGCAAACCACGTTTAAGGGTTAATTGGAGTGAATGATGTTAGGTTGACTAAACAATCTGTTTATTTCTGTGGCTTTTACCTGGTATTTTTTTAACGTCTTATTCCCAGTAATTAATATTATATTGTTAGTTTCCACTAAAAGTAAATCTCTGTGACTTAAGACATACATATTTTGATGTCAAATTGATTATAAATTTCTAACTAAACTTACAAAGTGTGTGGCACATCGTCTAATGAAGCGTTTTGGTCAGACTCGGCAGGCATTTTTGATTCTTCTTTACAGGATACAGTTTAGACAATAAATATATATTTCACATACACACAAGGGCATTTCTTTTACAATAACGTGATACAGGTACTTGTTATTAATTTTATCACACTGTTGTTACTCCATAGATAACCAGTAAATATACAGTTGTTATACAGTAAATATATTTAGTTGAAATAGTTACTCGTTGCTCACAGGAATGTTATTCAACAAGTTATTAGCACTACCAAAGAATAGTTCAGTTGTGGTACAAGGAATATATATTACTTCAAGACTTAAAACTGATAGTGTTACATTGTTCGTTAAGTAAATCGTTATAAAATGTTTAAAATACATAATATACTAGAATGATATAGAGTGCACATACAAATATTTTTAGTTTTGTTTATCAGGATGATGTAGCCATCTTTATTATCACTAAAATGGTTACAATATTCTGGTAATTCCAGACTAAATCAGGTGACATTGTGAAATACAATTTGTTATGTTTAAAATTATATCCAGGCTAACTAAATTAAAATAAATACAATACTTTTTCATAACATTAAAACAAATTTTCAAAGTAATGAATTTGTTTGCAAGTCCAGGTGTAAAACTATAATCAGTGTTGGATGAAGGTGTATGTAATTTATTTTGTATCTTTAAGTAAAGATATAAACATGATGGCAATTATAAATTAGCTGGAGTACATTGAATGTGGGTAGGACAAGCAGGCTTTCCTTAGGAAGTTTAGGCATCTGGTAGAACACTAATAAACACTAAATTATAAACACATAAGAATATTTCAAGGCCACTGCCCCCCCCCCCCCATCACAAAGTTCTCAATGTTGAGAAAAACTATTTTATACAGGGTGCGGCAAAAGTCAGTTAACCGAAAATGCTATTTCGATGTAACATGTATTTTCTCAAATTATAATAGTGTAATTGTAATTTACCTAATACGGAATCAGCTCGAAGTTGCCACCTTCGTTTTCATACTCTTATATACACTTATTGAGCTTTTTTATCGCTGATTTAAATATTTTGTTATACAACTGGTGTAAACAGTGTCGAAATCATACGCTATTAGCTCTCTGAAATGATCCAAACTTCGAGGTTTAACAGAAAACACTTTTTTTGAATTCTTTATTCCCCACATGCCAAAATCAACTTCACAGTTGTTAGTGGGAGACTGACTAAAATTGATTAATGCTATGCGCCAACATCCCAGAAGGCAAGAGATACAATAAGCAAGAGATACAATGTCGCTCACCTGGTCTTCGACAGTTAACTGACTTTTGCCGCACCCTGTATATTCCTGCCAGTTAGGCAATAATTCTTATCAAATTGTTTGTTATTTTAAAACCCATTGACAACTCTAATTTAATATGAAAACTGAGAAATTGTTGGCCTGAATAGGACTTGCTCTTGTAACGAGTTAAAAAGTTTCTATATATATATATATACAGCCGCATGTGTAACTGACTCACTGAGGTATACGAATTCTAGGCCACTTCTAGACGAGCTAGAAACCTGAAATTTTGCACGCAGGTAGCTTTTACCTTGTAACCCCCAGGAAAATTGCCAAATTTGACAATTTTTTATTTTAACCCCCCACAAAAAAAATATTTAAATTCCCCCCAAAAAGGCCTATTTTAAAATTACAGTTTATGAGCTCTAGCCGCCGAACGGATATCCTATCAAAAAACAGACACCACCACGTGTTTCTTAACTTTTACAAATTACATGTCTTGATTCCTCGATTTCCTGAATTTCCTTGGATGCCTTCTAATTTCATTTCTTGTGTAAAAGTATATTCCTTGTACCAAAAATGTATTTACTATCAGTAATGTGAAATATCGGTAAATCAATTACTCACTTTAGAGATGATTAACAGTATTAATTAAATCTCATATTTATTGTCTCATATTTTAGTGATATATATTGACAATTAAGACGCCATTATGTTAAGAAAATATGTGGCTGTTACTCATTAGTATTTTATTAACCTATTTTGTTTGATTATTAGGCTAACTTATTAATCATATTGTTTTGGCTTCATGTCCACACCTTGCTTGTTTGGTTAAGTTGAAATATAATTTTTAAACTATATTCTCAGGTCCATAGAATTTGTTTTTGTTTCTAGATAACTAGGCCTAAATCAATATGTTTATCAATTAGTTTATTCATTGTTTTTCATTTTTGATTTTGTATTTTGTTTGCCGTCATAACATTAGTGTAATTTTGTTTTAAAATTATTATCTAGTTTTCTGTTACAACTATTATTATACGATTTTGTTTTACTATATTATTAATTATTGTAAATAGTGACTAAAATTATTTAATTTATACGTTTTATTACTGTATTACTCATTGTAATAACTTACATTGTCGGAATGTGCAATATGGATAGTATTATTTGATATAATATAGATATTAACTTTTTTTAACTAGTCATATTAAAATACTAGTCATTTTCTATTTGAACAATTGATTTTTAGTACATATGTTCGATTGTTATGCAATTTCCAAACCTTAATCATACAGATTTTACATGAGAACAAAAATATTATTGATTAAATCTTGTATAAACTTATATATTTTTCATTACATTTTTAAACTGAGTTGATTTAGTTTCTCTTATGTATCTTCTGAATATGTACAATTCATTTATGACAGTAGTTTTAAGTTTGTTAAAGTTAGTTTCCTAGAAGCCATTTCTTTCGAATGTGGTGAACAGAGAGGTGTTTTCTAGCGACTCATAAGTCTGATCGTACAGTCTGTATTGTACAAAATGCTCTTTAGCCTAGTCTTAGCTTAGGTTGTTTTTGTCTAGGTTTAGAACAAATCAGTAACAGACCTTGGTTTGATGTTCTCATGTTTCACGTCTTTCAACTGCTTCGTACCTCCTACACAACACAAATCCTCAGAACACTGTTTCAGGCAGATTAAAATTAGTTGTTTAAGGAGAAAACTGCACTGAATCGGGGGAATGAAAGCTATAAAGTTTATTATGGCTCAGTTATAGAGAGTTAAGTCATGGACTTGCTACCAGTGTTTAATCAAGGAACATGCTTTTGGGTTGTTTAATCCTGTTGCTTTAAGCCAAGTTGAAACTATTGTTTTTATCTAGTTAATTATGTATAGGGTGGGCTCTAGATCAAAATTCAAACAAAAATATAATGGGAAAGAGATGCCGCAAAAATTATCAATTTTTTTATTGGGGAAATAGTCACAAATACATATAAATACCTTTGGGAGAACAAATTACATTTTCTTCTTAAGCCCCGTTTACACGATGCAGGTTAGGGAGAAGGTAACCATGACAAGGTAGCCTTGCGTAGGGTATGCGGACAGAAACATGACGAGCAACCTGCACGGTTTTTGATCTAAGTTCTGTGCACACACCCTAAGCAAGGCTACCTTCATTCTAACCTGCATTGTGTAAACATGCCTTTAGGGATTGAAAAGGGAACATTTTACTAAAAAATACAGAAACTAAAAGTTTAATACATAATGATCATTCAACCTGCATTGTTTCCCTAATGTGCCATATAATTTTAAAATTAGTTAAATGTCTTTGACAAACAATAATTTTAAAGGGTAAAGGAAAGCTTGAATGGTGTTTTTCACCTTTGGTGGTGGTTTTAGCCCAAGGTAGGACTAAATATTGAAGTGTATTGAAGTGATATTTCAGTATATGTACAACATTTAAAGTCAGTGGTAAATTTAAGATAAGGGAAATATTTTATTTAAATATTTCCTGCATAATCACAAACCCTTCAGTGTATTGTTATATGAAACAATAATTACTGAAAACCCTATTCATAGTTACATTTCTGAAAAATGTATGAATAAAATACTTAGTCACCGAACAGTGATAAAGTTTGGTAAACACCAAATAAACAAGAAAATAACTTTTGAAAATTGTTTTGTTAACTGGTCCTGTTTTTGGATAAATGAATGTTTACATTTAAAATTGAAAAATAAGATCAGTGCCTTAATGAAAAATCCACAAAGTAAACAGTGTTCTGAGCACGATTGCTTGTTACACAATAGTTTTGTTCTACTTGCCTCGTAATCAAAGCCTTTTTTACGTGCCTGCACCAGCCGACCGATGCAGTTCATGTCGCAAAGAACCGGCCTTGTTTGATAGTTTTTGAGCAACTTTTGTTATAACACAACCTTGCCCGTGACTTAATCATGTAAAATACGGATATACATATATTTATTATACAGTTACACTTTTGTAGGGACGATGTGTGTTATTTTTAGACAGTTTCTGTACAAGTGCCACTGTAGTGTTTATAAACAGACACATTTTTGCTGTAGAATTAGTTTTATTTGAAATAAGTTAGTTCTGTGTACCATTGATGAGATGAATCGTAGTGCATAGTTAATAATGGAAAAAATCCCACCATAATTATATAAAGATAAACTGTATCAGGAAATTTGATGGAAATTGTCAAGACAAACAAATGTAGCTTAGTCAAACTCCGCTTAACCGGACCTCGCTAAACCGAAACCCAGATTAACGGGAACGGTCTACAAGAAATGGATAATCAAAAATTAGGGGTGTGCGAGTAGTGTTTTTTTTTATTTGAGTCGAGTAGTGCCAATTATTTTCAAGTTTCAAGTATTTTCGAGCGACTATTTGCCATCAGTTGGTAGTTTAAAATAGTGTAATGGGATTTGGATCCCAGCCTAGATTTGATAATCTAAACATGGTTTCTAACTAATACATGATTAGCAATACAACGTTTTGGCCAGTACAATCAAACTGGATACTTATTGACAAACAAAACACGGTTTAACATTCGTTTCCGGCCGATAAAACACGGTCTGGTTGTCATTTGGCCAATATCACCTGGTCCAGACATCGCTTATAATCAATATTAGATGATGAAATCGTTAGTTACCCCTGATATCAAGTGGCCCCGTCACGCACTTTTGCCAATATTATGTATGCCATCAACATTTACGGCCGAAATTGCGCGGTCCGATCATCATTTTCGACTGATTTTACGTGATGCGATTGTCTTGTGCGGCCATTAATACGCGTTTTGGCCGGTCGCGATTGTCATTTTCGGCCGATTTTAGGTGACGCGATCGCCATTTGTAGCCGTTACTACGCGTTTTAGCCGGTCGCAATCGTTGGCGATCGTCCGGAAATCGGCGGGAAATACTCGCTCGAATTTTCGAGTATTTTTCAAAACTTCGAGTCGAGTTCGAGTATTAAAATACTTGGCCGAAAACTCAAAGTTTCGAGTACTCACACACCCCTATCAATAATAGGGAAGAAAAGTCCGACGTACGACTCATGGCATGCCGAGTGGCTGCCCGCCGTGGCGGTCCTTGAACTTAGGGGTTGTTAAGTAGTGTCATTTGCCAAAGTTATAAGTTCGTCCAGTACATATTCGGAGAACGATGTCTACGAAGAGAAAACGTGTAGTAGTGAACATTAGTGATAGGTTGGAAGCCATCAGATGTATAGTAAATGGACATTAAACTTACGTTGGGAAAACCCTAAGATGTCTGGGTATTTTTCTGAAATAAACCTTGAAAACCAACAGTTTATTATCCGGGAAAATGGGTTATCCAGAACGGTCCCGCCCCCATTATTTCGGTTAAGCAGGGTTTTACTGTACTCAAATGAAAAATCGTAGTGAGGAAATCAGAGATAAAACAATACTATTTTTGGAAACGCCTTTCCTTGGGCATAATATGATACTCTCAAGAGTCAAATTGTATTGCATTTAAAGTTTGCTAAGTTACTCTATTGTTCTCAACTATTGTAGAGATCAATCTATGGCTGTGTACCAATAAAGATATTTTTGACTTTACTTGATTGGTCAAAAGTTGTGACAGCATTAACCTCTAATTAAGGCCCTAGTTAAAATAATTTATTTGGGCAAGTTTATACAAATTTTAGTCAGTAAATTACTCTTTTACTAGCTGATTTATCAAGAGTTAAAAGAGAACTAGAAGTTTAACTTTAGGAATTTTAAATAACATGGTCAGTATTAGTCCTTGATTTTAAAAATATAATTAGACACCCAAGCTCATGACAATTATAATATCTGTAGTTATTCCCTAACATAAATCAGTCAAAATGAAGAATTTCAATGGAGTAGATGAAAAAGCTTTTATTGTGAAAAATTGTATACATATTTTTTAGGGCAGAAATATTAATATAATAAATGTTCAGCCAAAAAAGTTAAGCGAACCATTTTCAGAAAAGCATGTTTACTGATTTGAGATACTCAGAATAATATGTTTCTATTTTATATTCTACCTTTTAAAAGGTTCCATTTTAAGAAAAATGCTATATTAAAATCCATTAAATTAATGCGGTACAGAATAAGATCATTGTTAATTTATTTATATCTGTAACAAAAAGGTAAATAAATGTTGCACCAGTAAAAGTAAATAATATATTTTTATCACGTGTAGTGTAGACCATACAGCTATGTCATATTTGAAATGTAAGTATGATCCATAGTAAAATTTGTGTTTAGTAATGAAACGAGAGTGCCAAGCAAGAATGAGTCTGTGAGTCAGTGTACTAAAAAATTAGTTTTGTGTGTTGTCCGTAAATTTACCAACAGACAATGGATTTAATAAAGATATAAGTTTTACAGACATTTGTTGTTTCTTTGGATTCCAGTTCTCTGACTTTTTTATATGTTAGATTGGTAACGATTGAAGGGATCCAAGACTTCAAAAATGAAATTTGCACAGTCGAATAATCAAAGGCACTTTTAACACGTTCGCTACCGAGATGTTAAAAGAAATCCTTCACCACAGACCAGCGTCAACAATATTTGACGTGCAAAATTCATAAAAGACCGGCGTCAACTATATTTGACACACGGGCTGAATCCATTGGACTGTTGACGCAAACATGCAGCTTCATTATGGCTCCTCGCTACGATGCGGTTTAATTTGTCGAATTGGTTGTTAGTCGTTGGTCTACTGGGATGCCCACTAAATATGCCTGGAGTCTTGGTATCCATGTGTGAAATGTTTGTTCATATATTTGGTAGTATTTTTAAAGTATTGGTCAGTGGGTAAGTTTACTTCAATAAGCTCAGTCCCAGGTGGAATTCAGGCCCACAGGATCGGCCAGTGAAAGAAAGTCTGGCGTCAACTATAGTTGACAATCGGTAGCGAACGTGCTAAGTAGGAAATTATTACAATTTCAACTTGATTGAAATCTGTACTTAAAACAAATTTTGGAATGTATTTAATCAAATGGAAAATCTGCTGTGCCAAATTTGAAAGTGTTTTCTTGACAAAACCCCAACATGGTTATCTAAAATGTTTGTTAGGATTTTGTGTTTGTATCAAAATTTATAAAGATTCCCTCCTTTGGTGTTAAAAGTTAATTTTTTCCTATGGATGATAATGATTTTATTTTGGTCAGGTGATTATATAAACATCTGTTTTAGTTGTAAAAGTTCATCGGTTTCTCCACAGATGCAACATAGCGTTTTTCGCTCTCCAGTTAACTGGGATTGTCTGACCTTGTTTTATGTACAGGCAAAGCAGATGATGCTTTATATAAAAGTCATAATCCTTAAACTAACAAGTCTGACGATCCCACCGGGAAGATTCATGGAGAGCGAAAACATTTATTTGTGCTGCGATTCGAGAAGAAACTGATTAACTTTTACCACTAACGTACATATGTTTATATGATCACCAGGCCAAATAAAATTGCTGTCAGAAACAGATAAACTTAAAACTTTAAAGGCCAAAGGGGCAAAGCCCCAGAGGATTTTCAAATATTTTCTCATATAGCTTGAATTTTTGCTCATATAGCTATTACAGCAATGTAGCTATTACAGCGAACATTCTGATGTACTATAGGTTAGGTTTTTGTTAAGAAAATACCTGATGTAATGTTGATTTTTTTCTGAGTTAGTCCGTATTGTCAAAACAAAGATTTTGTCTTCTGCCGATGTTTCAGACAATAGACAATAGACAATAATTCTTTATTCATGTTTTTGTTTGTACATTGGTACAGTGAATAGTGTCATTTCTCTAATACCTAAATCTAATACAAAAAAAAATCCATTCTATACATTATCTAACAGTCATTTAACAGAGTCAAACATGAAGTTCCTCGAGTGAATACGGTATTATATTAATCAAATATTCTTTCAATTTAGTTTTAAACTTCATATAATCTTCTTCACTTTTCATATTTTTTGGGAGTTTTTCAAACAGTTTATTCCCTGCATATGTTGTTTTTTTCTTGAACAGCTCCAAACGGTGACGCTCAGAAGCAAAATTGTTTTTATTTCTCGTATTATATTTATGATGAACAAGGCCAAACTGAGACTCATTTGACTTATTATATTTAGTAAACATAATTGTTTCTAATGCGTAGAGACCATAAACAGTTAGGAAATTTAACTCTTTAAAATACTTTTTTACAGACTCGTCAAAATTAAGCTTTAAAATAGCTCTGATGGCCTTTTTCTGCACAGTTAAAATATCTTTTAAATTTTCTTTTTTTGTAGTGCCATACAGACAGATTCCATATGCAATATGGGATTGTATGTGAGAATAGTATATAAGTTTTAAACTGTCAAGACTACATAAAGAAGACATTTTTCTAATTGCAAATAAACCGGAATTTATTCTACCTGGAGTTGGAGTTGGAGTCCTCCATTTTCAGGGTGACGACTCACATCCTTGTTCCCGTATCAAGCTTTGAATATTGCTGTAAGCTTTAATATAAAAATATTTGATAATACTTGATAATATTTGATAATGACTAGGAAGATAAGGATGTCGGATCAGAGTGTTAAACCCAACTTAATAAAATATTAACTAATTTGTTCTACGTTTCATCATGTATTCAGGGAAATTCTGGGGTTGTGCTGTGCTCCAGATAATATAATTGTGTGTGTGGTATGGAATATGAGGATAGAAGATATGTACATCTAGTCATCCCCTCGTATTTGGGAATCTACATGGGAGTTGAAGTGAAAAACAAGTATGTGGTATGTCTGTCCAGAGTTTGAACCCTCACAATCTTAACTTCATTTATTGCCTCCAATTTTATATAATTAACACATTCAGTGCGGTAAGGTTCACCCAGGAGCTGAAAATTTGTATTCACTAAAAACATAGGTAGTACATGTAGAAACAATGTTTGAGTGTTAAAAAAATATTCAGGTAGTCCTTACTTGTAATTAGTGCCGATACATTTTTGGATCTCATGGTCCACCCGCATTTTTGGCTCGGCGCAATAGTAGTAGGCGCCTGCCGTGACGCAACATGCATCACAATCCCACGAGAAAGCACACTATTCCCCGGAATACACTATTATTTCCTTCAATATTCAGGTAGTCCTTACCTGTAATTAGTGCCGATACATTTTTGGATCTCATGAGGTCCACCCGCAGTTTTGGCTCGGCGCAATAGTAGTAGGCACCTGCTACGACGCAACATGCACCACAATCCCACACGACTAAAGCACACTATTCACCGGAATGCACTATTATTTCCTTCTAGAAACGTAAACAAACAAAAACAGAGCGCATTAGTCTGATGAGACTGAAAACTATGAAACACTACAACAGAAGGAGTAGGAGTAGGAGAATAGTTGCGCTTCTGTGGCAACTTAATGGTCGGGTCTTCGGGAGGGGAGGCAGCGAGTGGAGTGGAAAATGAATCGGGTCGCCGCTAGGGATGGCAACAGTTGTACGCGAATGCCGAATACACCCCTTCAGAGTGGCCTAGCACCACTCAAGGATCGTAGAGCTTTTAGCCCTGGTATATTTCCATAAGAGCAATGTTCACAGCATAGATGTCTTGCGAGGTGTTCAGCTGATGCATAAATCAACACCATGAACACCATGAAGTGTTGCCAAACTTACAGGGGATAATAATGGTACAGCTATTAGCGAATTTCCCCTATAGGGAAGAAGCTATTACCGTAGGTCACATGGTAAGTCTTAAGCCCGAGACCATGATAACATTTCATTTTGAGGTCCCCAGATGACAAAAACACCATCCGTTCAAAGTTTAGCGAATTTCCCACGTAGGGAAGAAGCTATTGCCGTAGGTCTCATGGTAAGACTTAAGCCATGATAACCAGTACCGGCTCTAGGGCAGTGCGAGCCGTTCTCCAGCACAGGGCGCGAGGGGTGCAGCGCTTTTGGGGGGCGGCACTCGGCGCTCATGACGGGCCGTGGAGTGCGGGGTTGGGGATGTAGTCCATAGGGCTAAAATAAAGTATTTGTAAATATATATAAATCCGACTAATTTTGTAAATTTGTTGTATATTAGTATTGCAGTATAAATTTATAAAGGCATTATTGGGAAGAATGTTTTGTATTCACCATGTTGCACCTTCATTAAACTTAAAACCACAAACCAGATAACACAACCTCCGCTCCCCTCTATTCCGAATCAAAAAGTTTTTTTATCTCTATCGTTTTGTGACAACTTCAGGGCATTCTGGTTGGTATTGAGAGTGTGAATAAAACTCACAATACGATGCAAGCCAAGTAATTGCAATGTTAAAATATCAAATTACACGATGCAACTAATTATTTTAATCCGCCATACTCGATTATTTTAAACTACTTCCTAGATGAGGAAATATATGGTTTGGGGATTGGAAAGTATTGAATCGGGATTTAATCTTTAAGTTAAAATGATTCGAGTTTAATATTGCTATTATGTGTAAAAAGAGGGGAAACATGATGTGCCCCCTCAGATTTTGGCGCCACTTCGATCGGTACTTGTAAGGTCCACTCCTCTAGCTTACTTTGAAAAATATAGGTAATACTTCAGTTTCTTTAGTATCATTTCAATCAAATTCTTATTTGTTATAAGAGGTTGAGTGTAGATTATACAACATTTTGAAGATTTGTCAGTGAGCTTAATTGATTGGTGACACCAGTATTTAATATAATTATAGCTCTCTGAGTTATGATCACAGCTGTAATCAAACAGCTGATTCTCAGAAGTATTTCAGCTGAGTCGGCAGTTCTGTTTTGATAAGAAGGAGACTAAACAAGATTAGTCTTCCATGCTGCACACATTCACAATAGGAGCATTGTGTTAAAGATCTGAGCAAGTGTTGATGTTGCCAGCATCGCTATAAATTGTGATGATTTATCATGTGTATAAACACAGCTGTTTGTTAAGTTGAAGCAATTTATATTTTTACAAAATATTGTTCATTTCTAATTCTACTATGTGAGTGTTTTAAGTTATTAAAAGCCTACGTTTTCAGGTAATTATTTGTATTTATTTTACCACAATTTTAATAACTTAAATTTCTTTCTTTAATGGATAAATATATTAAACCTAAATGTTTTGACATTGACCACAACTCACCAAATGCAGAAAAGGAATGGAAACATTGGAGAAAGGTTTTTCACAATTTTCTTGAGATCATTGAGTTCACAGAAGATTCTGACAAGCTCAAGATCTTAGAGAGCAACGTATCATCCGATATTTATGGACTGATCGAAGAATGCCCTACCTTTGATGAGGCCATATCCTTACTTGATAAGTTGTATGTCCCAAAGAAGAGTGAGGTATTTGCTAGGTATCAGTTGGCTATCCGAAGACAGCAAAGCGGAGAGTCCATCACACAATATTTGAACGTTTTACTTTTGCTGAGTAAAGACTGTAACTTTACCAATGTGACTTCCGCTCAACATAGGGACCTTTATATCAGGGATGCCTTTATAAATGGGCTTCAGTCCTCCCTAATCAGGCAAAGGCTGCTGGAAAATCAAACTCTAGAGCTCGATGATGCTGTAAAACAGGCTCTTTCCCTAGAATCTGCCCGAAAACAGGCAGACCAGTATTCCGTACAGCCTGGCTACACTACTCTAACGGCGAATGTCACTTCCCCTCCTGTCCCATCTCCAAGTAATACTCCGGTTAATAGGATTGAAACCCTTCCTGCTCATGCCTGCCCGTCAATAGACTCAAACAATGCTATTTCTGCAGCTTCTCGTCCCACTCCTCGCCCCGCCTTTCGTGATCAGAATTGCTTCTATTGTGGGTACAAAATCCATCCAAGAAATAATTGTCCGGCCAGAGAGGCAACCTGTGGTCGATGTGGAAAAATTGGTCACTATTCTAAAGTATGTAAGTCAAGGTCCGTTTTAAAAACTCAAAATACCTCCTCGATTATTGGGTCTGCTATTGGAACACGTCCTCCTGTTTCTCTCCATAAAGCCTTATCGGAAATCCAAGTAGGCAATGCCACTGCAACCAGTCTAATTGATACCGGTAGTTCACATAGCTATGTAAGCTTTAAATTTGCCCAACAGCAAAATTTTGATATTCATCCAGAATCTGGCTGTGTTTCAATGGCGTCTACAGGTCTAACATCTAAACTTGAAGGTTTTGTTGTTGCAGATATAAAGCTGTCAGGGTTTTATTATCCTAAGGTTAAATTATCTGTCATGAAAGACTTGTGCGCGGACGTTCTGATAGGCCATGACATTATGAAAAATCATTCAACCGTTAACATTTCTTTTGATGGCCAACTTGACTCTCTTAGGATTTCAAATTCAATCCCAGCTTCTGTTACACCACCTAAATTGTTTTCAATCCTCTCGCCTGAGTGTAAGCCAATCGCAACTCGTTCTAAACGATTTTCACAAGACGATGTTATTTTTATTAGTAATGAGATTTCCAAACTATTAGAAGAAGGAATTATTGAGGAGAGCAATTCACCTTGGCGTGCTCAAGTACTGGTTACTAAGAGTGAAAACCACAAAAAGAGACTGGTGGTTGACTACTCCCAAACAATAAATAAATTCACACTGTTGGATGCCTACCCTCTACCTAATATTGATACTTTGGTTCAAACAATTTCTGGTTATAAGGTATTTTCTACTATCGACCTTAAGTCCGCCTATCATCAGATTCCGATTTCACCGGAGGAAAGAATGTTTACCGCTTTTGAAGCTTGTGGAAAGCTCTATGAGTTTACCAGAATACCCTTCGGTGTGACCAATGGTGTCGCTTGTTTTCAACGCATCATTGACAAAATAATTAATGATGAACACTTACGAGGAACATTCGCCTATCTAGATGACATAACAATCTGTGGAGGAACTCAAGCTGAGCATGACACGAATCTCAACAAGTTTATGGAATGTGCCAAGAAATATGGTTTGATCATTAACGAGTCAAAATGTATGTTTTCAAAAGAGTCCGTGAAAATTCTTGGCCACCAAATAAGTTTTAAAACAATCAAGCCTGATCCCGATAGAATGCAACCTATGCTTGACTTGCCAGCTCCCAGTGACCGAGGTTCACTTAAACGTGTTCTTGGTTGCTTTTCTTATTACTCTAAATGGATTCCCCATTTCTCTGATAAAATTCACAGACTTACGAAATGCAGTACTTTCCCCTTACCCACTGAAGTCTTAAATGACTTCCAAACAATTAAACGAGATATTGCAAATGCTCTCATCATAACCATAACACATGATTCTCCTCTTGTTGTAGAAACAGACGCCTCAGACTTTGCCCTTGCGGCCACACTTAGCCAAGATAATAGACCTGTCGCTTTCTTTTCCCGTACATTGACAAATAGCGAGAAATTCCACTCCGCTGTTGAAAAAGAGGCTGCTGCTATTATGGAAGCACTTCGTAAGTGGAGAGTGTTCCTATTGGGAAAACCGTTCAAACTCGTAACAGATCAACAGGCACTATCATTTATTTTTAATAAAAAACAATCGAGCAAGATAAAAAATGATAAAATAATGAGATGGAGGCTAGAGTTATCCCCCTATGACTTTGAAATTGTTTACCGCCCGGGATCTCAAAATGTGAACGCAGACATGTTGTCTCGTGCGTGTGGAGCAACCAATAATAATAATAAGCTATACCAGCTTCATGAGATGATGTGCCATCCAGGGGTAACCAGAATGTTTCACTGGTTACGAACAAAGAACATACCCTACTCTCTTGAAGAGGTCAGAAGGATGACGTCTGAATGCCCTGTTTGCGCAGAGATCAAGCCCCAGTTTTTGAAATTTCAAGGTCATCTTATTAAAGCAACGGCTCCCATGGAGCGACTGAATATTGATTTCAAAGGCCCTGTCCCTTCTAACACTCGTAATCGCTATATTCTCACTATAGTCGATGAATACTCTCGTTTTCCATTTGCCTTTGCCTGTCCGGATCTTACTTCCTCTACAGTGATTAAATGCCTTACTGAGATATTCACAATATTCGGTCTTCCTGCCTTCATTCACTCTGACCGAGGGTCTTCATTTTTGTCTCACGAATTAACTTCATTTCTTCACTCCAACAGAGTCGCAACTAGTCTCTCTTCACCCTACAATCCCAGAGGAAATGGCCAAGTGGAGAGATATAATGGTATCATCTGGAAGGCTGTTACCCTCGCTCTTAAAGGTAAGCAGATTCCGATCTCTCATTGGGAATCTGTTCTAAGCGAGGCTCTGCATTCTATCCGATCTCTTTTGTGTACTGCAACAAACTGTACCCCTCATGAGAGATTTCTATCTGCGTATCCCCGGCGGACATCGAATGGTTCAACGCTGCCCTCTTGGTTGTTAAATCCAGGTACAGTTCTGGTTAAGAAAAATGTCCGCCCAAGTAAATATGACGATCTAGTGGAAGAAGCAGAATTGATAAGCGCAAATCCTGAATATGCTCTCGTACGAAGAAAAGACGGCACTGAAACGACTGTGTCTTTGCGTCACATTGCTCCGAGGGGTAACATTAACCTAACTAAAGATGATAAAAGTGAACCTCAACAACAACCCCGAGAAGAAGGAGCAAACCTTGTTGAAATGCGAAGTGAAATCCAAAATGAAATCCGAGAAGCAGAAGAAGCAAGTCCTTCAACTATCCAAGAAACTCGAAGACCAAAACGCCCCCAACGTGACCGCAGGATGCCAGCTCGCTTCCAGGACTATGTACTGCCCAAAACATTTGGCGGAGGAGAATGTGATGATTTATCATGTGTATAAACACAGCTGTTTGTTAAGTTGAAGCAATTTATATTTTTACAAAATATTGTTCATTTCTAATTCTACTATGTGAGTGTTTTAAGTTATTAAAAGCCTACGTTTTCAGGTAATTATTTACATCTACGTAGTATTTACATCGATGGTTGCCAGTACTGAAAGCCATTAGACTACACAGTACAGACATAACAACAACAACTAATTCATTATATAATAGACTTAAATAACAGTTCTGGCTTTCATCAAGTGAGTTTAGACCAGCGAGCACAGAATAGAAATAGAGAGGGGCGAGAGGGCAGCGGGCGCGGCAAGTGAAGCCACGCGAATATCGGTGTGCCCACATCGGTGGAGGGGAGAGCGGTAAGTCATCCTAGTCCCGCGCGTCTTGAGCATACAATTGCATACAATACAATGTTGATTGTCCGGATAAAGCTTGTATAATCTAATGCTATTAGCTTACAGTCTAATCCCTAAAGTCTTAAATAACCATAAATTAAAATTTTGGCAATTAAGACTTGTACTATTAAAGAAACAAGTTTTAAAACTCGTTAACAAATGTCCTGCCCAAGTATTGCCAATACCAGATGGGAACCCCAAGTATTTAAGCAAGTAAGTATTAAAGTATTTCAAGAAATTAGTTTTCCAACCGACAAAATAAATTGCAGATCATTGTTATTGTTATTATTATTATTATTGCTACGTCTACTAATTATGAAATACACAACAAACAGTTCTAATTATCTTCTGTGCATGTTGTTACTATAGCAAATACAATTATTGCTTACAAATTACCTTTGTCTTCAAATGAGTAATTCTCTAATGTTGCTTGAAAATTCTAACACCAATGTTCTTTTCGGATGGACAATATTTCCGAAGACATTTTCTTGTCCTACAGACCAGTACAAGAGGTATAAATAAACCCATTCGTAAGGAATAAACATTACTTCAACGTCAATCATTCATACAACACTCCTTATTATCCACTTACACTAATGAATGCCAGAGACAGCACATTCATTGTGTTTGTTGTGTTTACGTCGAGAAGCACGCGGCAGCTTGTAGTGGCAGCGCTCGAGCGTCGCCGCAACACAAATTTTCCTACCTCTTCAACCTGATTTATTTCCATAACCATTGATCGTAATTTTTTCGAAAAAATATATGTTATGATTTAACTCAAGCTCTCAAACTTTGGCGCTGACCCAACAATAAAAATATTCCTCGCTTACTCATTTTTGTAATGTTTTCATATTATTAGTTATTTAAAATACAATAGAATATATTTAACATTTTTAAGCTTACCATCAGTGAGGAGCACTAACAAATATTCTCTGTGCCAAGTTTGGTAATTTTAAGTCAACTAAAAATGTATCTAATCATCGTATATTTGAAAAAGGTTTTCTGCCGCTGTATGCAGCAGTTCCCGGGACTTGCCCACAAGAGCGGTAGGGGATTGGCTTCACTGCCCGTAATGCTTATTGGATATACATAGCCCCTCTATTCATATTCTGTGCTCGCTGGTTTAGACCAGTCTCTTGATTTGTGTATTATTTAGACAGGGTTTTATGAGTGTAACAAATTTACAACCAAAACTTTTACTCTTTATTCATTCATCAGTTTGGTTTTAGACATTGAAGAGGGAAGACAACCGGTGAGACAGGTAGTTTTATGGTTGAATGTGTACCTTATAATTAAAATATTCATTGATGGATTGATGATTTATAATATGAAAATATATGAACTATAACATTTACCAACTTGAAGGCAATAACTTTATGTTACCGTACATCGCTATAAAACATGTTGGTATCTTTTTAAATTTAAGTATGTATAATCTAATGTATGTGATGAAAGAAAGTTTATAAAAAAGGAGGGAAAAATCAGTTGGGGGTGTCAATGTTATGCAAATTTCTTGGATTTAACTGAGTCATTTCGGGGCATTGGAGATGGAGTGGGAAATGTTAAGAATTAAAAATTCTTCTCGTCATTACAGATTACTTGCGCTTTCGTCTTGGTCAATCGATTAATCATCTGTATTTCTTCCAAATTGGCAGTACCTTAAATGAGTTTCGATTGTATTAACGAAAAAACATGTTTACAGCCAACTTGAGTTTTTAGAGTAATTGGTACTAAACCTAAGTGATCCAAACACTTTTAGAAGTTAAGACTCAATATACCAGAAAAAAATAAAATAAAGTTTTATAGCTATACAAAACCTTAAAGACTAAATACTCGACGATAGAGTCTGTATAACTGAAAAACGTGTCATACATTAGAACCAATTAACAGAAATGATGTTAAAAAACATTAGTTTTGTAAAAAAATAACATTAACAGCAACCTTTACTGTTTTCATTGCAAACTTCAGCCAGATAAATTCCCGGAACCGTCGGAATCTTGATAGGTTTTAATTATTTTTTCCTCCGAACGAAATATTTCCCACGCTTAGAACAGGTGTAATGTTATCAGTTTGTACTTCCCACTTCCTGCTCATTTTTGAGGTTTGTTTTCATTATTATTTTTCTTAAACACATAATTTTTTGTTCATACGAAGTGTAATCCCCTGCGTCAGTGGGTAAGTGTGAGGTAGGGTGACCACGTTTTTTCACGATCGTACCCGGGGTTTCAAAAAAGTCTTCCGGGGCGCCTAAATGTCCCGGAATTTACATTGGATACTAATAAACCCATTTTAAATAACTAAAACTTCCTAATTTAAACCTTCCCAGTTTGGAACAAATTTAAAACTCTAACACCCTTTTTTGAAGATTTTAAGTTTTCAAATGTTGAGTTGTTTGGCCCAAAAAGGGTCAGAAAAGCCCCCAATATAAACTTATTGCAAATTAAAGTATTGTACGTAAAATCTAAAAATTGTAACCCCTCCCTTATCATTCTAGCACAAGTAGTACTTACCGAGTTATTAAAGAAAATGTTAGTTGTCAAAACACAGTCCGTTGTCTTACGGGGATTTTACACTGGAAAAAGGCTGTTTTTCATACCTTAATATCGTTTTATCACACTAATACCACCAATACCCCTATAGCAACTTGTTATCCCGACTATTCCCCCTTCTAACTTTACAATGTACAACATTGGCATCCTAGCTATTACTGAATTTAAATATAGCCAGGAGCATCAGAACAGCCAAAAAATAACATTTTTCAATTTAAAAAAATGGTACCCAGTGTTAGTTTCAACCCTTTATTTGAACTTGTTAAGGTTTTAATGCGAAAATTCACTTCCCTCACGTCAGCGTGCTGTGTGCAATCTCGTTTTAATTACAATGATGAGAATATGGTCCGCGTACGATATCGTGTTTCCATCAGCAACACTGCAGATTGGATCGATGATCACATGATCTTACAGCTGACGAGGTCTCATTCGGTTAGCTAGAAACCCTTATTTATATCGACTGCACAGACCTTTACGAAGTATCCATGGACCTTAGCACCAATAGCATTCAAAGGGCCGGTGACCGAGCTAACCGTTTTTTTAATACAACTTTCAACATGGTAGTCAGCCTTCTGTTAGTGTTTTATAGGTTTTTGTGCTGATACAAGAACACTACACCTTGTGGTACTCCTGATTATAATGAATTTAAATCGGTTAAGATGTTTTAAAATTATTTTTTTAAATGAACAAATAAGATTAATTAAAAAAAAATAGCATTAATTTTTAAATAGTAGTTCAACACGTAAAATATGTGAGGGAGAAACAATAAATAATAAATCAATTATTACAAAACACTAAGTAAATTTTGTAAACATATATTTCATAATGACAAGCCGTATGGACCACAGTCAAAAATAAATCAACAATCACGTGATTTTTATAATAAATAATTTTCTTCTATTAGACATCTTGCCAACGAAAACCAGTAATACACATTCATGCGTGAGTTATCAACATGTGGTGTCCTGAAAACAGTGACTTAAAGCATTGAAGATTGATGTGAGGGTCTTATCTAGACTGAATCAAATATGAATATTAAAAAATACTACTGGACGGGATATTGAGCTATAATTACAACTGGTCTGGCCTTAAACGTGCCTAAAAGAGATAAATAAGTTATGCAATTCTGCTCATCAGTAGGGGGGGGGCTTAGTGAAAAAATTACTCCATCTTCGAGCAAAGCTCGGTCCCCCAATTACTCAGTAATAAACTAGATCAGGGGTCTCCAACCTACGGCCCGCGGGCCACATCCGGCCTGCCAACAGTTTTTAACTGCCCGCGGTTAGCCCAATATATAATATTGAATAAATTATTGAAAGATATAATTTTATTCAACATTCAGTTTTACCATCAACCACTGGTAAATATGTCATTTCAGTCGTCTTCGATCCCTCCTGCATGTAAACTTAGATATTTTCCTTTTGTTTGTATAAAGAAAGCTATTGACAGAAGAAATGTGAAAATGTACAATTGCGAACGCAATGAAGGGCTGCGTGAAAGGGAGTAGGTACAGGGTAGGAAGCACTCAACTTGGCCAATTATTACTGTAGTTACAGAACTTAAGCTTAACAAAAACATTTTCAAAAATTGCTGATTTAGCAACTACGGGTTTTCTAGGCAAGTGAAACATATACTAGCTCAATATCCCGTCCAGTAGTATTTTTTAATATTCATATTTGATTCAGTCTAGATAAGACCCTCACATCAATCTTCAATGCTTTAAGTCACTGTTTTCAGGACACCACATGTTGATAACTCACGCATGAATGTGTATTACTGGTTTTCGTTGGCAAGATGTCTAATAGAAGAAAATTATTTATTATAAAAATCACGTGATTGTTGATTTATTTTTGACTGTGGTCCATACGGCTTGTCATTATGAAATATATGTTTACAAAATCTACTTAGTGTTTTGTAATAATTGATTTATTATTTATTGTTTCTCCCTCACACATTTTACGATATGTTGAAATCCTATTTAAAAATTAATGCTATTTTTTAAAATTAATTTTATTTGTTCAATTTAAAAAAAATAAGTTTTAAAACATCTTAACCGATTTTAATTCAGTATAATCAGGAGTACCACAAGGTGTAGTGTTCTTTTGTCTGCACAAAAACCTATAAAACACTAACAGAAGGCTGACTACTATATATGTTGAAAGTTGTATTCAAAAAACGGTTAGCTCGGTCACCGGCCCTTTGAATGTTAATGGTGCTAAGGTCCATGGATAATTCGTAAAGGTCTGTGCAGTCGATATAAATAAGGGTTTCTAGCTAACCGGATGAGACCTTAGATCACGTGATCATCGATCCAATCTGCAGTGTTGCTGATGGAAACACGATATCGTTCGCGGACCATATTCTCATCATTGTAATTAAAACGAGATTGCACGCAGCACGTTGACGTGAGGGAAGTGAATTTTCGCATTAAAACCTTAACAAGTTCAAATAAAGGGTTGAAACTAACACTGGGTACCATTTTTTTAAATTGAAAAATGTTATTTTTTGGCTGTTCTGATGCTCCTGGTTATATTTAAATTCACTAATAGCATGCCAATGTTGTACATTGTAAAGTTAGAAGGAGGAATAGTCGGGATAACAAGTTGCTATAGGGGTATTGGTGGTATTAGTGTGATAAACGATATTAAGGTATGAAAAACAGCCTTTTCCAGTGTAAAATCCCCATGTATTTTGACAACTAACATTTTCTTTAATAACTCGGTAAGTACTTGTGCTAGAATGATGAGGGAGGGCTTACAATCTTCGGATTTTTACGTACAATACTTTAATGTACAATAAGTGTATATTCGGGGCTTTTCTGACCCTTTTTGGGCCCAACAGTTCAAAATTTGAAAACTTAAAATCCCAAAAAACGGGGTTAGAGTTTTTTGATTGTTTTGCCCCACGAACTTGTCCAACTGATTATAACAAAGAATGTCTCTACCAAATTTGAAGAAAATCGGACAAAAATTGTGACCGCTAGAGTGTGCGCACACACACACACACACACACACACACACACACACATATATATAAATTTATAAATATGTATATATATAAGTATATAATATATATATATATATATATAAAGTTTTAGAGACCCCTCAAAACGTGTTCAGGGGGTCATGTTAGGATACAAACTTTTATGGTGGTCCCGGGCTTAAGTCTCAACGTGCTATAATATTTCAATTTTCTATAGGAAATTCACTTCACTAACAAAGAAAACAGAATAAACCAAGAAGACCTATTGGTAATACCATAGACAATACTACAGTACTGTAGTCTATGGTAATACCAAATAGTGAAATAGTTCTATTGGTAATACTGGAGACAACACTGATGAACAAAATTGCGAGCCGTTCTTTGCAAAATTTTGGTGGAGCAAAGAACTACTTGCTGGAATCGAGTGAGTCGAAAAAGTGTGAATCAAACAAATATATCTATTCATGATTTAAAAATTAATAAACTTGTATTTGTTTATTTATTCATAATTAATTATACTTCACGGCAAGATTAGATACATAAAACAAACGAAAACATGAATTTGTTCCAATTTACTACTTTTGTTTCAGTGATTTGCATGAGTATAGATTCACTCAATACATAGGAATAAAACAACGAATCAGGATTGTTCAACGAACGAGAAATTTTCCTCACCAGTGTACCAACCTGACAAAATCACCCGCTCGCTTTTTCGGAAAGAAATAGTGAAGCAGTGTTACCTCCAGTTATACAATTGGGTAATTATAGTCAATGGTAATAGTAATTGGGTTTTCAAGTTGATGAATTTTTCTCACCATTGTACCAACAATCAGACAAATTAATCGCCAGCTCGTTTTTTCTCAGTGATATTATACTAAACCAATATTACTCTTTGTCCAGATATAATGCTTCTTAAAGGACCGCGAAGTTGCGGTGCACTCTACCTGGGAAGTGGGAAATAACCGCGGTTATTGAATTATCGCAGGGAGCTTCCACAGGGAAGAATTACCGCGGTATATCTGGAGCTTCCCCTTATTAGCCTTATAACCTTGTGACCAGAAACAGTAAGTCTCAAAGAGTCATTAGTAGTTGTCAGTTGTCTACTTGTTATATCGCGTTTGAGTTATTGTGGTAAGTTTTCTTGTATTTCTTGTGTTTAGTAAACAAATATAAACTGTCATTGTTTTTCAATTTTCAATTTAAATTTTGAAAATTGATTAAATATAAAGTGAATTACAATTTACCATCCACAATGCATGTTCACATACACTATCCACACTAGCACATATCCTTGCACAAGATTATCTACTTATCTTGTGAGGGATACCATATTATCTTGGTTAAAAAAGAGGACACCCATATCCGTTCCCGATGACAGGCAGCATAATGAATACCCCCGTCGCAGCAAACCTGCGCACTCAGCGAATTTCCAATGCATATATATGGGTATCACTACTACCTAAAGCCACTTACCAAGTTTCACAAAAATACATTCATTATTAAGTGATATATAGCATTTGATTTATTCTCCATAAGAATAACATTATAATTGAGTACGCAGGTTTGCTGCAACAAGGAAGATAAGATATGTGTTTTGTTTGCAATTATCAATATAACTCAACCAGGTGAAGCTACATACCAAGTTTTATTAATTTAGGTTCATAACTAAGGGAGATATTAAACTTTACTTATTCTCCATGTGAATAACATGGGGGCCGAGTATGCAGGTTTGCTGCTACCGGGAAAAATCAACAAAAACCATTTTTTTGTGCTAATATCAATATTCTACAACTAGTTGAAGCCACATACCAAGTTTCATCAATATACATACATAAATAATCAAAATATAACATTTTATTCATTCTCCATAAGGATAACATTGGACAACGTACTGTGTTTAGTACTTTGAATATCACTGCAACGGTTGGACGTAAAACAACAATTAAAACGCCAAAATAATTGTTTTGTAGAGCTAAACTGATTGGTAGAATGAAATGTGGAGTTTTTAGTGAAATTATCTGAGTAAAATCTAAAAACCATATTCCCATAAGATTAACATGGGAAATTTTATGGACACATATTTTGACTTTTCTCCACAACCACTAAACCTAGCTTAATGATTCAAAAAACTACATTGTTTGTTTTTTTAAGCTCTATAAAATGGTTGTAACCAAAATCTAGCGTTGTTAAAATTTTAGGGTAAAAAGTTCAAAAAACTGATTTTTGGAAAATTTTAAACCCCCATAAAACCCCTTTCCCAAAGTGCGATCGATCTGGTTTTCAAACTTAAAGTCATAAATGTTCAAATTTGTGCCAAATTTCATCAAAATCGGGCGCTTCTTTCAAAAGTTATCGCGGTAACGGACATATATATATATATATATATATATATATATATAAATTTTAACGAATAGTGTTTCTGGCATCTGGGGACCTCAAAACAAAAAGTTATCATGGTCTCGGGCTTAAGTCTTACCATGAGACCTACGGTAATAGCTTCTTCCCTATAGGGGAAATTCGCTAATAGGGAATTTATAACACCCCCCCCTACCCAAAGTTAAGGACAAGGTTGAAAGTCGGGTATTTAAAATAACAATGTTTTTAACATGTTCGCTGTTAAAGATTGTATAAATATTTTATATTTATATGACCAATGCTCTGAAATTTCCAACTATGTATGAAGATTATATATGTTTATATTTAAGTTATATTTAACATTAAAATTAAGAAAATCAACATATAAACATGATTTAAAAAAATAATAATAATGACGCACTTGTGCGTCATTAGCACATGTCATCAAATACTCGGGTATATGCGGATGACGCACATGCGCGTTTCTTATCTTTGTGACTCCATTAGGTAAATAATACATCTTATTAGGCAAAAAAATTAATACAAATATTTTATTAATCATTTTGAAATACAAATGGTGTTCTAAAGTGTGTATAAAATGTATGAGACTACATAATATATAAAATGTAATAAGGATATAAGAGTACAATAAAGGAATAACAATCCAACTGAAATGTTATAAACATGTATGAGGTCATGGACTTATTTCGAGTGGTACTGTTTGAAACATTCCCCAAGACATAAGGCGGGTTCCTCGGGACATCCGTCACATTTGTAAATAGAGCCCGGTAAGGGGTCATCAGGATCCGAAACATCACTCATTTTACGAGCACGTGATGAGACACTGACAGAAAGACGAAACGGGAAACTGATTGCCAAATAAGCGCTAAACTAATGAAAATCAAAGTACTACGGTTGTCAAATCAACATTTAGCGCGAAAAAATGTAAAAACGGCGGGAAATAGTGGTGCGAAAAGAATTGGTGCGGAACGCGCTTGTGCGTCATTCGCACCACTCATTGCAGCGGCGGGAGGGCAGATGACGCACAAGCGCGTCAATCGCAGCGAACGTGTTAAATTGAAAATAATGTGTTTTCTAAAATAACGATGTTTTTAAATTGAAAATAATATGTTTTGATCATTACTTCATAAAATTAATCTTTGAGCTGTCAATTTCATAAAAAAGAAAATTTTCTTTTAGGCATAGCAACTAATTAACATAATTTTGCGAATATGAAACAATCTGCCGAATGTCCAACTTCCCAGGTAACCGCATAACCTCACTCAGGACTCAGTTAGATGATATGCAGACGACAGCAACGATACATTTATCGTGAATCAAGTCATAACGTAAACAACGAATACCAACTGATTTCATTGAGCAATAACTACAATATTAAAATTTTTAATTATTAAATTTATTATAACAACGTAATGATTTTTTGTGAAAAACTGACTGATGTTATAACTAGTACCTTGACGAAATATCAACTTAATCTTAATTATAAATTGATAAAAACGTAATTCCCGATCTTCAGTTTGCTGCTTGTTAAAACATGGACAAATAGTGGGTTTCTCAAAAATCCGCCCAGACATTTTCGAATTATCCATTAAGAGGACATGTCCGGGGAAAAGAGGACGTATGGTAACCCTAATCTTTGCCATCACATCAAACATACTTTGCAACTTTGGTCCAACAACAATCCCCCGAATAATCTGCTGAAAAATAAATGTTCAGTAATAGATTTAACGAAATAATAATGAACGTTTCTTATTTTGATGAATGTATTATCATTGTTATTGTATTAAAATTTCTCTTGAAAATTATAGTTACTTTATTGTATTATTATTATTATAGCTGTAGTTTCACTTCTTCAAGTCATTATTTTGTATCCGTTGTATCATAGACGTGCTGTTGAAAAAACATCTAAAGAAATTACGCCGCTCACTTGCTCTCTGGTTGGAATCAAAGGCTATAAGAAACAAGGTTTGTAGAGCTTTCAGCCCAGGTATGATCATTTACATAAGAGTAATGTTCGCAGGAAATATGTCTCACGAGGGCGTCCAACTGATGTATAAATCAACATCATAGTAAAAGTATTGTCAACCTTACAGGGGATAATAATGGTACAGCTATTTTTAAATTGTCACTGGACATGCAGAAAGAAAGTTTAAACCCATAATCCATTAATCTAATAATACAAATAAATCAAATCAATAATTATTTTTATAAAATAACAGCTGATAAAATTATGCATTTAGTTAAACAATGTTTATTTTAATTACGATGATGAGAAAAATATGGTACTCATACGATAAATATCGTGTTTCCAGCAACACTGCAGATTGGATTGGTTATCACGTGACCTTACAGCGGTTTTTACGAGGTCTTTTCCGATTAACTAGAAAACCTTTAATAAATCGACTGAGCAAACCTTTACAAAGTATGTATGGACCTTGATTAAGAAGTAATTGTAAAGGAATTATACAACAAAAGTCTCGCAGTAAACTAGCACCTAGGACATTTGGGGCCAGGGCAACCTTTCAAGAGCTGTTTCATTAAAACAGCCAAATCCATGGATAATAACGCATAAATTCGATTAAATGTGTTTATGTTCTTGTAAAATAAAAATATCCTGGACAATTTATGTGAATATATAAGAATTTAGGTTAGAGGCTATTAAAGAAAATGACATGATGCATATAGTAGAATGATTTTTTAAGGGTCGCCATTGCCTAAAATAATGTTACGACTAAGTACCGTGTTAAAAAAATTATATATATCTAAAAAAGGTTTGTTTTGAAGCTGAACAAATAAAAATGTATAGAGCACTTATACATCCACCAATATGTATGTGTTCGTGCGAAAGCTGTACAGAGAGGGAATTAAAGAGACTTTTATGCCTACGATGTTGGATTTCTTATCTCCAGATGTAAATACTGTTGTGTAGCAGACAAGGGCTGTCAGCTGACAGTGTTTTCTCTGGTCTGGGAGGGGGGAGAAATAAAGAGTTTTGATTGGTTGATCATTAAGCTGTCAATGTGTTAGTTTGGGTAGGGGGATAAATGACTTTGAAGGGACATTACGGTTTTGTATAAAGCAGAAAGTTGTGTTTGTAATCGGGGTTCAGCAAGGTTGGTGTGTGCAAGTTGAATTAGCAACCTTTTGAGCCGATGTTACGAAATGAATAAAGATCGTTTGTCCTACTTTTTGTGACTCATAACCTACTTTACAGTGTAGCAGATCATTAATGTGCTTCAAAGAAATGTTGAGTATGCAATACTCCTGTTTACTGTTTTGTTTATATCGGTAAGGTTAGGTGATCTTGTTATACTATTTAATAATAGTAAATGCATTATGGTTTTAGATGATTTTAAAGTGGAAGAAATGAAGCCAATTTCTAAATCATGTAACACTTGATAGGTCAATAATTTTTGAGTTTTACATTGATTTCATAGGAAGAAGGAGCATCATAAACAGGCTTCAGGAATTTTATTACAGAATTCTTAATCTTTTTTACCCATCAACAATGGAGGGTCGATTAGTATACGCAAATAATAATGACAATTGGGAACATCAAGATGTGACTCAAAATGGCATAGTACAACCTCTTCTTACAGGTGAGAATTACCTAAGTTAGACAGTTAGGTTTAGAACTGGGGCAGGTTTAGGCCTAGTTAAGTTAAAGTAGTAACTAGAATCAAAGCGTAGAAGAAATATTGTCATTTAGAGTGCTATATAAATATTGCTACGTAAGTGGCGCCATATGGGGATTGTATACTTAGTTACATTTTATCAAGCCTTTTAGCCTAGGTAGTAGGGGCTGAATTCTGAAAGTTGTATTGGCTGCAGCCAGGTATCTTTAGCATGCAGATTCCGCTATGTTGATAATTTATAAAACTGTAAACTAAATAAATAAATAGATATTAGTGATTTGTTAGCTTATACAGTGATTTTTTGATGCAGTTGAACCTACGAATACAACGTATTAAGTTATATGGGATGAAAATGCTGGGGCCCAACAAAATATATGGGGCGCAGTATGATATGCGTCCACCAACTATCAGGATGCAATCGATGGATATTTAACTTATGTTCGATGATAATTGATAATGTTACCTCTAGGCTATCAAAGTTCAACTTTTGGTAATCCCTTTGAGTGCCATCGCATGTCGTTCCGAGATGCACCGTAATAGTAGCTTGAGTGCCGAGAGTCTCTTAGCGAAATGGCCCGTGCTTCTGCGAGAATTGCCAGAGTCTCGTATCGAGACTGCCGGAAAACCATATTTCTTATAGTACCGGTAATACAGTTTGTCGGAACTGAATGGAATTTACACCAAAGGGTCAGAGAGAAGTGGACATAATTTTATGCCGCTTACTCTATGCTTGGGAGCAGACAAACGAGGCAAACCAATCAGGAACAATCATACGGCAAACAATAACAGACGACAGACGTCAGCTGGTTTGTGCGCTATTGTTCCGTCTGTTTAAACGATTCAGTAATTATTGTTTGTTTACCACTATTTTTATGTTGTGAATCTTATATTATGGTGTTGAAAACAATGTAAAATACTTTTAATTTAAAATAATTATATCTTTAGTAACACACAAAGACTTAAAGCATGATCATCATTGTTACTAGTCAATAACCAAAATGTTCTGAGAGCCCTTTTCAGTAAATAGTGTATTTACTAGTGTAAATAAAAGGTAAATGCATGATTTATATATCATTTCTGTTTAGTTTTTAATGTTGTTTAACATGAAAGCATAGTAAAATCTCTATCATTAATTTAAAATTATGTTATGTTCAGTAAAAATATAAAAACATAGATAAAATAAATAATGTTTACAATATGTTATAGAATATTTTTTTACTACTTAAAACCCAATGCTATACATATTTTTTCATGCAGAATTTAAAAATCTAACTAACAAAAAAAACTGAATAGAAATATCATGAAGATTAAATTTGTTATGACGTTTTTATCAAACACTTACATTTATGTGGGAAAATGGGCAGCAGTCCTAGCAAGCATACCAAATGTATGCCTTGCAAACCTCAGATAAAAATGGGGTTTTCCCCTAAGGGTTAACTTATTATAAATATCATATCTTTAATTTTATAGCAAAGTTTAGAATAAACATTTTATGTAAGGAACCTAAAAATATAAATACCCCCGTCGCAGCACATCTGCGTACTCAAGGAATTTCCATTGCATAGATATATGTCTCACTACTACATAAAGCCAATTTCCAAGTTTCACAAAAATACATTCATAAACAAGTGATAACTTATATAACATTTTATTTATTCTTAAGAATAACATTAGGGTTGAGGATGCAGGTTTGCTGCAACAAGGAAGATAAGTAATGTTTTTTTTTCAATTATCAATATATTAACTGAACAGGGGTGGATCCAAAGGTCATGTTTGGGGGGGCGGTTACCGAAAGTTACCCCTCCCCCTTCCCTGTGGATGGTCCCTGGCACTCCCATTATTGTTTTTAACTATATGAAATTATACAACGAATGAAAGTAAGTTAACATAATATATCAATAACCTTGTACCCAGGAAAAAAGCAATCTTAACTTTATAAACAAGCTGAACAAAAATTAACTTTAGTTCTAGGCCTACTGCGCCCGACCGTAAATAAAAATAAAATATTTAGGCATTACACTTTTTTCTACGTCATCTGTAGGCGTCTAAGAACAAGTAAGATGCCTAAATAAACAATTTATTTTAGTATTTACCCACGCGAAAAACTATTTAAAAACGTATTTGAAATCTGCAATACTGAACTATACTACGCGAAGTTACAATTAGGAATGAGGCTGTCAGCCAAGGTCAACCACTTGAAAAATGAAAATGTCGTACCACATTTTTACAAAATAAAATACTTGGTGTATGAGTTTCTGTTTGCACGCAATTTAATCTTTGTTTCTTCTTATTAGTGAATTTCCTATGGAAAGTGAACTATTAGCATGACCCGCACGGTGAAACTTGAGCCCGGGACCACCATAGAAGTTCCTAACGTGACCCCCTGAACACGTTTTGGGGGGTCGTTCAAAATTTTATATATATATATATATATATATATATATATATAGACATATATATATATATATATAGACATATATATATATGTGTTTGCACTCTAGCGGTCACATTTTTTGTCCGATTTACTTCAAATGTGGTAGGGACATTCCTTTCTGTAATCAGTTGGACAAGTTCGTTGGGCAAAACAATCGGGAAACTGTAAACCCCTTTTTTGGGGATTAATCTTTCAAATTTTGAGTTTTTGGGCCCAAAAAGGATCATAAAAGCCCCGGATGTAAAATTAATCCATGTATAAAGATGGGAATTAGTGAGGTGAAACTTTTAAGCCCTCTCACGTCATTCTAGCATAACTATTTACCAAGTTATAGAAGAAAATGTGTACTGACCAAACACAGTACGTTGTCTTATGGGGGTTTTACATTAGAAAAGCCTGTTATTCATTTGTTGGTCTACTTTCATCATCCCCAGCAACCTCATACCTACTTTAAAGCCTGACTGGACCTTCTCCTAACCTTATAATTCGCAAAATTGTATTCCCAGCATTGCAGGTAAATGAAACCAGGAGCATCAAAACATCCAAAAAATCAATGTTTTCAGATTTCAACAAAAATTGGAATAAATGTATGTTTTACTCTTATTTTGAGTTTTAAAAGTATTTTATGCGGAAATTCACTTCCCTCACGTCAGCGTGCTGCGTGCGAACTCGTTTCATTACATATAATTCGAGGCACTTTTTGCTACTAGCCTAGCCACTGGATATTTATTGCCTAGCAACGGATTACGCGGTTTTAAACAAAAATCAAATCTAACCTGTAAACAAAACACCGCTGATAGCAAACAACTGTAGGCGGGCAAAATCCAGGAAAAAATAATCGCCGAATACAATTGTAGCAACTTTGCTTCTAAAATTTACCTCCAAGACCATGTTGAAAACACTGCATTTTCGGTCTGTTAACTGGCAAAACTGCAACAACTTTGCGGTACTCGGGAATATCCATGTTTTTGTAAGACGCTTTTAGGTTAAATACATGAATCTAAGTAATGTGTTATATACTAAAATGGAAGTTTAAAATTTCACCTGTATAAGGGTGTGTATTTTATTTCATTATTTAAAGAAACGTTTAGGTTCGTTAGTTTGAATTTTAATGTAACCTTGTAGACGGGAGCGGCAAAATTTGACTCTCGGAACCGAAATACGGGGTTTCGGGAGGCTTTTAATGCTTACATTTTCATTCGGATTTATTCAAACATTCATCGTATGCCTGAATAATAAAATAAAACACAAAAATTCTTAGATTTGGGGGGGCGACCGCCCCTACTGACCCCCTTGGATCCGCCCCTGTAACTGAACCAGTTGAAGCTACATACCAAGTTATATTAATTTAGGTTCATAATTAAGAGAGATATTACTTATTCTCCATATGAATAAAATGGGGGCCGAGTTTGCAGGTTTGCTGCTAAGGGGACTATCAACAAAAAACTTGTTTTTGTGCTGATGTCAATATACCACAACTAGTTGAAGCCACATACCAAGTTTCATCAATATAAATTCTTAAATAATCGAGATATCAAATTTGATTTATTCTCCTTAAGGATAACATTGGAAAATGTACTGTGTTTAGTACTTTGAGTAACACGAGTAAGAAACACGAGTAAGTGTAATTAAAATGATTTTACCAGGGTACTCAAGTTTATTTACTTTTTGTTTATTATATTTATCAGTAGCCCTAATCTGTGAATTTAATGTTTTGATATATATATATATATATATAACTTGAACGAATAGTGGTTTTGGTATCTGGGGACCTCAAAACGAAAAGTTATCTTGGTCTCGGGCTTAAGTCTTACCATGCCACCTACGGTAATAGCTTCTTTCCTATAGGGGAAATTCGCTAAAACATTTGGAAGATTGTATGTTTGGGAAACACTTATTAACTTATTATTTAAGATAAAAATAGGAATAAATGAGTTTGAAATTAGTAATTTTCACCAAGAAAATTATTATGACTGCCTAGTGATGTGGGCCGGGTAAATACCCAGCCGGTAGGTAAAAAAATGGGTTTTACCCGGGTACTCACCCCAAGCCCCGGGTAAATATCCAAAACGTGGGTATTTATGATTTTTGTAACATTTAGGAGATTTTTATTTGGTTCATCGATATTCCTATGCTGTAAAGATTACAAAATTATCATAAAAACTGCTTTGAAGAGTATAACATGGTTACCAGAAGCATTTAACTTCTGAAAAAGATCGAGATAAACACCCAGGACTGGGTATTTACTACTGATGGCCTTTTGGAGTGTTTAATAAATTACAAATTTTTGAGGAAAAGAATTGAAATTCAATTAAATTGTAATTTTGTTCTGTATTAGTCAAATTATAAAATTAAATACTTTTAAATTGTTATAAAATCTCGTATTAACCAGGTCTTTCATAGTTTTGTGGTGATGTGGTTTAAATATTAGACAGGTAATTTTACAAAAATTGCCATGTTATTATTTATTTATTGGTAAAATAATTATTAATTGTAATTAATAAAATATCCTCAATAATAACAAGGGTAGTAATGGTAGATATGAATTACATAGTAGGCATTTTTAAGTAAAATATCATAAATACCCAAAATAACCGGGTATTGATGAATTTTGCTGAAGAAGAAGTTATTATCGGTATTAAATTCTCCCAAATTTTGTCATTGCGTACAGTATTAAGTAGGCTTAGTGGCCCATCTTTTTGGAGCACGTATGTGGAAGGGAGGAGCCTGTAAAAAATGCATTTAATGACATTTGGAGGAGAAAGATTGACTCAGGATTCGTCATTTATGATGTAGTTAAAAGGATCAAATTTCCAAATCAAATTATGATAATATAGTTAACTATTAAAAAAGCTCCTTGCTCAACCAATGTGACAGTCATTAATTTTTCTATCCAAAGTTACAAAGTTACAAAGTTAAAGCTACAAATTGCTTACTCAGCTAGTAACTTATTTTGTAATTTATAGCTTAATACTTAGTATTTCAGAACATTAAAAAGAGTTGTAATGAAAGAAACAAAATGGTGTAGGTCTAACTTAAAATGGTGCTTAACCGAAAACAAATTTTGTAATAGGTTACTCCTAACTTGACGTTGGTATGATTTAGGCCATTGACTTTTGAATCCTTTTTAAATCCATTATTACTGATATCTCCCCTTTAGTTGTACATGGTGAGTTGTAAATGAGTCCCCCCTCATTTTTTCTACATTTCTTAAGATATCAACCCAGGACCGCCCCCAATCATTGTTGACTAACTTATACTTCATTTTTACTTAGTTAATATTTTTGGATCCGTCATATTGGATTCAACTATTTATTTTTAAATGTACAGGAGGGCTTGTGACCAATCATTTAGTAGTACTTTTTTTACGGTTAAAACAATGATGCAATCTGTTTTTAAAAATCGTTATTCGTTCTCAAGATATTGGCAAATTGAAAAAATTAATTTTGGAGAGAGTTTTAAATGTCCCAACCTTAAAACATGCCCATATTCTCATCATTGCATCAAATAATGACCATAAACTACTACCAGTCATTGTTGAGTGTCATTCACTTCATTTTGATGAAATTAACATTTTCGGCCTTCATCGTGGATCCACCATTTTGGAATAAGATAATTGTTTTCAAATGTAAAGGTAGGGTTGTGACGCAACATTTCCAACTGTTTTTCCACGCTGAAATTAATGCCGCAATCTGTTTTCAAATACCACTTTTCATTCTCATGATATTGTCACTTTTTTAAATGGTCTGGAGTCGATATCTTAAGAAATGTAGAAAAAATAACAGGGGTTGGGGGGCTATCATTTTAAACTCACCCTGTATAACATTTTTATAAAACTTTAATGTTATTGTATGGGTGAGAAATCTCCATAGAAATCTATTAATACACCTGGAATGCTAGCGCAGTGTAGTTTTTGATGCCCAAAACGGTCCTTCCCCCTCCACTTCTTGGGCAACTTTGTCAACTGAGCGATTTCTGCCGGAAAATATTTTAATGCGCACACTCATTAACACGCTCCTCCATCGCACAGGGATCACGGGATTGTAAATAAACTTATATATTTCTTATCTGGAAGAATTTAGGATTCCAACGGAGTTAACAACGTACAGATCTGTTATTTAATATATTTATAAAAATACAAAATATAATCAGCTAGTCAAATTGGAACATGAAAAAGTTACTAAGCGTGAACATTTTTTATTTTTGAGGTAGAAACAAACTTCAAGCGAGAAAAATGTTGGAAATGAGTTGAATAACAACTTTTATTGAAAACATTTTTTTATATAGTCTGTAGTTTTCTTACATTTAAAGGTTAAACTCGCGCTTTCATTATCGCCACCGCCGCCGCACGCCGATGAAACACTCCAATGAAAGTAAATCGTGCGACATTCGTAAATTTGTAAACAGTGCAATAAATTACTTTGGTGGCAACATTTTTTTTTCCCATCCGATCACCTCCCCTGATGATGATCGGCATGAGTTACAGCTTGTGAAAAAGATTTGCTATTTGTTTTTCAAAGTACGATGCCATGATTTAGCTCGGACTCGATCCATGGAAGAAAATAAAGCATCAGTGGGCCTAAGGCAGAAATTGAATAAGTTAATTTGATTTAATCACACTTAAGATGTCTAAGAGCAACTGTATAGTCTTATATTGTAATAAAATATCATTTAAAATTGGGTTTCAAATTCATTTTGAATATTAACCTGTTCCCTGTGTCATTTTACATGCTACCGTATATGTTGGTTCCACTTGTAATTCAGTTTATTTAATACAAAACAGCGGCAATGAAACAAATATCTATTTCCAAAATAAAAACAAGAGTGGCTACCATAGACCACTTACTGCCTGTAAAATAATAAGTCATAGTTCAGCTTGTTAATACAATCAAATTTGTGTTGTTTAACAAAGTGTCGCGTCAGTTAGCTGGAATGAGTGCGGCACGAATGGTTTGAGCGCGGGAAACGTTAATACCTTCAAATAACAAACAAATAAATCAACTTGTGAAAAAAAGTTTGGTATAAAAATTGTGGATCAACTATTTATCTACAACTTTTCCGCTAGAATTTTCTTTTTAACCCCAAAGCAAAAAAAGTTTACGTTTAGAGACTTTTTTGTGTCACACTTTTAAATAAATAGTTTTCATTACTACAAATAAATTAAATTACCAAACTTCAAGAAGTTTATACTGTTAGATTCCGTAGTTCATGCAGATAAATAATATATACACTTTATTGTAATTACATGAATATGGCGAGGCGCAAAAGTGTATAAACGATAGGGCGCACAATGCTGAAATCCACTGAGCGGCCGTGAGTGCCATTGAAGGGGTGGGGGTAAAGACCGACTTCTTGACGCAGCCCGAGCGTTCCAGGTGAATTAATAGAGTTTTATAGAAATCTCTGACTTAAGTTGATATCCATGAATTTACTTCAGATGAATTTATTGTAGGTTGATGTTTTTGTCGGAACTATAATATTTTTTATCTACTTTGGTTGGTTTGTCTTACATTATGAGTTATTTTATATATTGCAGATTTGTACCAGATTACAATGGCTTATGCCTATTGGAAGTCAGGGAAAACAGGGGACACTGCAGTCTTTGACCTTTTTTTCCGCCAAAACCCATTCCAAGGAGAGTTCACAATATTTGCTGGTCTTGACGAGTGCCTCAAATTTCTTCAAAATTTCCACTACTCCAACAGTGGTAAGTATAGCACCACTCTTAGATAGAATAATTATGCTATACAATTTTTAATCAACAAATTTTATTTAGGCTTAGCCTATATAGGTTTTTTTAAATGTTGTCATAGGAAGGAATCACTTACACTAGTTAGATAACTGTAATGTTAAGGGATATAACATTAGAATTCATAACAACATACACTAGACCTATATAGTGAATTTTGATAGATATCATATGTTTAGAAATTCTGAGACTCGCTCTGTCTTGCTTCATCGTTAGTGTTATTGATCGTATTTGATTTAATCTTAACTCAATTAGTTAACGTATCTTCTCAAAGACTAACTATCCACTGATAAGAAGTTGGGAATATATTAGCCTATGTTTAATGATAGTGATTCATATTTTCCAGATGGAATATTCACTCTGAAGTACCCAATTATATAAGCGGACTGTGATATCTGTGATTGCTCTCAGCATATCTTGTTGTCTTCTTATCGAACTTGCTCAGACCAAATGAGTTATTTCTGTTGTCAAGTTCAGAGTCATTGTTATTTTTATCTTTATCACCCATTTTATGTTTACTATCTATATATGCAAAGAACATGTAGCCCCAAAGTTGTCCTTCTTGTGGGAAATTTACTGATGTTTACTTGAATAAATTCTGTTGAAAAGACCACAATTTATCATTCCCTACCCAGTTCTATAGAGGAGTATTTATCTTGCGCTCGCAGATCTGTATAGTATTTGGATTTAACTGACCTAAAGTATAATGAAGCACCTTATTCAATTTTGTTTTGACCTAGCTTTTAGAGTTTACTATTATCCACCCCTAGTTTTATCACCGCCAATAAATTTGGATTATTGTTACAGTTTGGAAATTGATTAGAAATTTAAGTAGCCTAAATTTAATAGGCCTACAGTTCTTGAAACATTTACATTAAAGTCCTGATAATATAAAAACATGACAGATATAGAGTTAAAATGAAAGGTTAAAACTAAATAGATTTTATCATGAAAAAAAAACACTTTATTATATATGTCAATATTTGTTTGGAATAGGGATGAGTCGATACCAAAATTTATCGATTCTCGATTCCGATACCGATACCAGAAAAATCGATTCTCGATTCTCGATACCGATACCATCGATACCTACGATTTTTCAGTACCTATAGTTGTTAAAACTACATTTTTGTAACCATTTAAAATTATTTAGTAGTATTTTGTAATTAATTATTAATACAATTTTTAATGCAATTTTTTACATAATTTAATGTTAATTTCACTAGTGTCCTATATAGAACAACAACAACTATTTATTATAAATTCATAATGGGGAAATACTTGGTTGTAAGATAATGACTCAAAGAAATAATGTTGGTCAACCGATTGATTTATTGCTTTCAACCGGACCCCACCCTTCCCCTCCCATCCCTCTTCCTTCCTTCAATCAAACAATCAATCAATCAATCAATCAATCAAAATTACTTTATTCCAAAAATGCACATAATAGTACAGAATGGCGTCAACAATATACAGTAACACAGTATAAACAACTACCCAACTAACCATAAAAAACATAATTTTTACCTCAAAACTAACTTACAAACTCATTCCATTTGATCAGTGTTTTAAAGATAAGTAAAAAAATCTTCTGTCTTATACAATGGTCTATTGATAAGAAATGTTTTCAGATGTTTTTTTAAATAAATTAAAGCCAGCAATATTTTTAATACCTAAAGCTAATTTGTTAAAAAATTGAACTCCATTATAAGAGGGTATTTTCTTGTACATTGACAAATTATGCCTATTGTAAGCCAGCTGATTACCTTTCCTGGTTGAATAGTGAATAGTTATGAAAAGAATTCAATGTTGGCATTGTTCCTAATTTTGATTTAACGTGAAGAATTAATTGAAAAATATATAAACTGTGCACAGTCATAATTCCTGTTTCTTTTACAGATTCTTTTGGTTTTAATTTTAACATGATACGAAGTGATTTTTTCTGCAATATCAATATACTATTCAAATTATTAACTGATGCACTCCCATATAGGCATAACCCAAAAGAAATATGCGATTCAATCAGTATATGGTGAATTACTTTTAAAGTTTTGAAACTGCTAAATTTATACATTTGCCCCAACGCATACAGGCCTGAAGATACCTTTTTACAAACAGAATTAACATGGCAATCCCAATTAAATCTATCATCAATATTCAGTCCAAGAAACTTTACTGTTTTAACTTCACTTAATAAAATTTCATTCATGAAAATATTTGTGTTAGCTGAGCTTTGCCTTGAAAATGAGAAATTAATAATTTTTGTTTTTTCCGGATTTGGTAACAAATTCATATAATGTAAATGTTGAATGACACTAGAAAGATGAACAAAAGATGAAATTTCCATATCAGCATTTGATTTACCAGATATTTTTATGTTTATATCATCAGCAAAGAGACAAACACTGTTAGGCTGTTCTATTATTGATGGGAAACCATTCAAATATATTAAAAACAATAGAGGTCCCAATATAGATCCTTGAGGGACACCGTAATTTATAATATTTTGTTGAAGAATTAAAGGTTATCACTTGGTTAAAACTATTTATGTGCTCAATTGCAGCATACTTCTGTCTTCCAACAAGGTATGATTCAAACCAGCGCCAAGCTCTCCCTCGGACACCAATACAATGTAGTTTTTTAAGCATTAAATCATAAGAGACACTATCAAATGCTTTAGTTAAATCTAGGAAAATTCCAACTACTTTTTCTTTTGCATCGATTGATCTAATGACAGACCCACAGAAATCCACCCCTGCATCCGTTACAGATTTACCCGCTCTAAAACCAAATTGTTGTTTATCTAATAAATTATTTTCGTTTAAGAAGTTACACAGTTGTATATGCATTGCCCTCTCAACAATTTTGGAAAAAGAAGATAATAAAGATATTGGTCTATAATTACATTTTTCTCTTGGGTCACCTTTCTTGAAACAAGGTTTAATTTTAGATATCTTCAGTTATCCATGAAATGTACCAGATATGAAAGAGGAATTAATTACATGCAGTAATGGTAATAATAAATATATACGTGCCTGCTTAATTATTGGCATTGGTATTTCATCCCAACCTGTTGAAAATTTATTTTCAAATGAAGTTAAAATTTGATCTAATTGTTCATAAGTAAGAGAAGAAAGATTAAATTTTGGAAAAACTTTTTGGGATGTTAATAAAACAGGTTTTGAATTAGGGGAACATTTTAACTTTGGCACTATGTCATTATCAACCATAGTCGTGTAGTAATCATTAAAAAGTTGGCATACACTCCTTACATCTAAATAATCATTTGCATTAATATATGGTATGCTATCAACTCTGCTATCATTAATTTGATCATTCTTTCCAACCTCTCTTTTTATGATGTTCCAAGCGGTTTTCCTAACATTTTGTGATTTTTCCAATAATTTATCATAATAGTTACATTTGGTTTCTACAATTTCCCTTTTTAACTCTTTCTTTTTATAGTTCAAAATACTCTTAATGGATTTATCTTTTTCACTCCTAAAAGTCTTACTTAGGTTTAAAACTTCAACTCTTTTATTTATAATCTCGTTAGTGACCCAATTTTCACCAGTTCTTACTCTACTTTTAACCTTAGGAAAACACACATCAAAATCATACTTAAAAATATCAAAGAAAACATCAAACTTATCACAAATAGGAGCATTAAAAACATTACACCAATTTTCCTCCGATAACATTTTACAGAACTGAGCAATATTATTTTTAGTAAATTTCCTATAGTACGTTACAATTCCTTTCTTTTGTTTTGGAATATTAATCCCATTATCATAGATCACAAATAATTGTGCATCATGGTCAGACAATGCTGTATTAATACCTGAGATTTCCGTTTTCTTACTAACAATATTCGTGAATACATTATCAATGGCACTCTCTTTTGTTTCACAAACCCTTGTAGGGAAATTTACTAAAGCTTTCATTTGGTAAGATTCTAAAATATTTAATAGCAGCCCTTTATTTTTGGATTCCTCTAACACATCAACATTCACATCACCCATAACTACTATGTTTTTAAAATTTGTATAATATCTCCAAAAACTCATCAAATTTATCTAAAAATATTTTATCATAACATAACATTGGAGTTCTGTAAATACCAGCTAAATGTAAATTTACCTGAAGTTACTTTAACCATACAGCATTCAGATTCCTTTTCGTGAACTATACTTGCAATATCGGCCAATATCAGAGGTTCAACTTTTAAAATTGATTTAGCCAGAATTAATACACCTCCTCCACAAGACAATTTACGAGCATAACATGCTTTCACCAGCATATTTTTCAAGTTTAAACGGTGTATTTCCTACTCATTCATTTTGTGTTCTGTCAGTACCAGCAAGTCAACTGTAATTTCATCTAATAAAAGTGATAAAAAATCTAACCTAGAAGGTAAATGCTGTATATTTTGATGTAAGATATTAATTTTTTGACACAGTTATTATTTTTATTTTTGTAATTTTTATGTTTTACTTATTTCATAATGATGGAACGTTGATGAGCTAGTTGAATCGCCTTGCTTTTTTATGTAATTGTGACTTTTTGCGAAAGACTGCAGTTTAAAAATTCAGGAGGGTTTAAAGAAGACTGTGTTTCATTAAAGCTAACAGGCCCACTTATACCAAAATCACTAACAGGAAGCACTGAATTGCCCTTTTCACTCACATCACCACAATCAATTTCACTAACTGAGACACAAGTGGTAGGGGGCGATGTTGACACCTCACTGCTGGGATGGGACGCAGCTACACAGCTGGTAGGGGGCGATGTTGACGCCTCATTGCTGGAACGGGTTACAGCTACACATCTGGTAGGGGGCAATGTTGATACCTCACTGCTGGGTTGGGGTCTTCCCTGACGCTGCCTCTCCTTGTGATGATACTGCTACCATCCCATGTTGATCTAAGGTGTGGTGTTTTGTCAAGGACAGTGGTGGGAATGAATTCATGTCTTGTATGGCTGTAGTTACACTATTTCCTTCATGCAATGATGACTCATGGTTGGTATTTGTTGTTAATAAGCATGTTGAAATGGCATCATGAAGTCGCTTCAGAAATTCTGAGTGAGGTAATTTGTTTCTTATTGGACCTTTGGTTTTTTTATTGTAAACAATAATGTGTACAGAAGCTGCTGTTTCCACCTGAAACTCCACCAGATTCACAGCAAACTTAACTACAGATATCTCGTCCCGGGAACAACCAATAGGAGAGCAAACGAGTGTATCTAACCTTTTGTTCTTAAAGTGTTCAGTTAGTTCATGAAAGGCTTTATCATAATCTGACAAGGTAGGTTTCTCATAAAATGTTGCTTTAGTCACCAAACCAAAAACTGTAGCGCCTTCTCTAGATGTCTGACAGGTTAAGTTCTTATTAAGAAAATCAGATGAATTTGGTCTGCCAAATTCATTTTTAAAAACAACTGCCACTCCTTTACTCATCTGCCTGTCATCATTTGGCCTGCCTGCCATATCTCCAGCAGATATAGCATGTGCAAATGCTACTTTCTCATTGCCTTTAAATTTCCTTATCATAGATTTCATGTGAATTTCAACGATTAGTATCCTGCTTTTCGGCTCATTGTTTTGCATACCGGTACTGTGTTCATACTTCCAGGTCAGGGCATTAATTATGAGATGAGCAAGTTTACCTTTCCCTTTGTTACTCAGATGAAGTCCTTGGTTAGTGAAATGATACCTTTTAAACTTATCCAGGTTTATCAGATAAATATTGTCATTCCTGACAATTAATTCTTGCATATAATTATTGAGATGTTTTATGTCTGAATAACCTTATGCATTGCCGCCTTGTCATAGCGATTAGGTATCGTTGTAATGAACACTGTTCTTTGCTTACTCAACTCAATTAATTTATTTTCCAGGTTACTGTAAATATTTTGTAGATTGTTGTCAAGGCTGTCATTTGTTCCTCCCATTATAATGACTGGATTTTTAGGTTCCAAGGTAGATGAATCAATTATTTTAATCAAACCAGCATTTGCCCTCACATATCCAAATGCTTTTATCTTATGTTTGCTCAGTTGTTCAATTTTAGATTGAACATTTTTCCCTTGGCTGTCAGAACAAAATGTGACGTTCAGCTCAAAAGATTTCTTAATCTGTATTTTTGTCATTATTTAATGGCTTGTTTACTGTAATTTTATTTGCAATTATTTGCATATGGTTTTTTTAAAAGTTCTCCGCTGCTAAAACAGCATACTTGTTACCCGTATTAATGATTTGTACATCTCCTGAAGGTAATACTTTGTTAGGAGACACTGTCTTACGTTTGTTTTTTGTAACTTTTGCCCACTCATTTTTTTAATATCCTTTTTGTTGGTACTTAATTCACAAGCCGACAGAGCATTGCAATCTCTTCTCAACACAACACTACCACCCACCTGCTCTTCTCTTCCTGCCTTAATCTGGAGATGATTTGTTGTTGGCAGCATTGTTTTGTAATTTGAAACTGGCTCTAACATCATACTAGATAGTGTTTCTGTTGTTAGGTTTAATTTAATATTATTGTGTAACATAGCCAGCTGACCATGCTTTAAAATAACTGCAGCCTCAGTGACTACAGGGAAAAGCTTTTCCCATGAATCAACTGGATTTTGCCTGAGTAGGTGCTGTACAATAACATCAGTGAAAAGAACCAAGTACACTCCACAATCATAACTATTTGCATGTTGCGGGACTCTTACCACTGAAATATCCTTGTTGACTGCGTTTCCTAGGTATCTCTGAAGAGAGCTTACAATTTTCAATGCATGAGCAATTATACCCTTTCTTAGAATCAAAGTATAAAAATTCATTTTGCTCCTTCATATACAGTAGCAGGCTCCAGTGGGAGCCAGGGCCCTTGGCTTGTCCACCGCTGGTGAATCATTCACTGGTATCAATAAATAAGATTTTTCAGTTAAATTTGAACCTTGTAGCAAATAATTTATATCATCCAAACATTTTATAGCCTGTGAAATAACAGGTTTTATGATACAAATACTTCCATTTTTTATTATTTTTGAAGACAACAACTCAAAGTAGTGTTCAATGTCATCATCAGTGAGCCAATCACTTTTTATTATAGATAAACTTATTTTCTCCCTATCAGGTACTCGTATATGATTTTGGCTGGGGGAAAAACCTCCTTCCACAGCAGCACTTTGCTCAATACTAACTCCCTGTATGTTCACAATAAAGGAATTCATTGATGAATTAGATTCGTCCATATTAGTATTACGTACCTTACGTAATCTTACCTTATCTCCAAGGTAAGATTTTTTGCCGGCGACCCAAACATTCCCTGTGTCTTTTGTAGCGCGGGTTTACGGCGGTAGTATCTCTTCCCGTGCACTTCGTAGTGCGGGTAAACGGCGGGGTTATCGATGGTATCGACATCAAATGAATGAATCTCGATACCGATACCAATGCCCAAGAATCGGTGGTATCGAGAATCGGTATCGAGAATCGACTCATCCCTAGTTTGGATTTTAGTTGAGGGAGATCTCTATTAAAAAGACAATTCTTATTGCCTCAGAGACCCATAATTTCCTAGATAGGTGGAACTAGGCCCTACAGCTAACCCTCCCTAGGCCCTAGGCTACAGGGTGGGTTCCGAACATTAGCAGCGACATTATCTCATAGCTAATAGCCATTGGCAAGGATCGAACCTGGGATATCATGGTCAAAGTCATATTATTTTAACCACTTAGAAAGTGCCTTTTTTGCTTTTTAGCGAATTTCCCCTATAGGGAAGAAGCTATTACCGTAGGTCTCATGGTAAGACTTAAGCCCGAGACCATGATAACTTTTCATTTTGAGGTCCCCAGATGCCAAAAACACCATTCGTTCAAATTTGTATATTTATATATGTATATATATATATTATATATATATATATATATACATATATATATATACATATATATATATATGTGTGTGTGTCCGTAAGCACGATAACTCTCGTAAAAAAGGTCCGATCTTAATGAAATTTGGTACAAATGTGTAAAGTACCATTTATTTGAACGAGTTCGAAAACCAGATGAATCACACCATACGAAGGGGGGTTTTGGGGGGTTTTGTACCCCAAAAATGTGTTTTTTTGAGTTTTCACATGTAATTTTAACTTAAATAAAATTTTAATTTATACCATTGAATTCAGCTTAAAAAAACAAACAATTTGGTATTTTGATCATTGCTCTACGTCAATTGGTTACCGAGATATTGAAAGTGCTAAACACAGTACGTTGTCTAATGTTATTCTTATGGAGAAAAAGAAAAATTGTATATCTCGCTTATTTATGAACATAAACTGGCGAAATTTGGTATATGGCTTGATCTGGTTGTGGTTTATTGTTGTTTGCACAAAAAAAATTTTTCGCCTATGGTTCCTGTAGCAGCAAACCTAGGTACTTGTTCCCCATGTTATTCTTATGGAAAATACTTAAAATGTTATATATCGCTTATTTATGAATGTATATGGATGAAACTTGGTATGTGACTTCACTAAGATGAGTTCTATTGATATTTTCATAAAAACCCATTATTTTGTGTGCCTTGTTGCAGCAAACCTGCGTACTCATCCCCAATGTTATTCTTATGGAGAATAATTAATATTTTAAATATCGCTTGTTTGTGAATACATTTCTTATGAATCCTGTTAAGTGTTTTAATGTGTTATGTTATATATTCATTGGAAATTCGCTGAGTATGCAGGTTTGCTGCGACGGGGGTATTTTATTTACTAGAAATAATTAAGCCTGAAAAAGTAAAAAGTTTGATATACATAGCCTAATACCTTTTATCATTTGTTCTGTTTATTTTTGAACTAGAAACTTTAATCCAGGCAGGCCCTCTGTTAACTTAGGCTATAGAAAAGAACCATCTTGTCTAATATTTCTTAAACTAAAAATCTGAAAAAGATGAAACTCGTCAAGCCTAGTTAATAATTTTAAAGCAGTTTGCAGCTTGGGACAAAATAATCCAATAGAAATTAAATATTGCAGATATCGCCTATCTAAAAGCGACCTTGCCGCCGTCAATAGAGGAAGAGTTCTTTGAGTTCCTGCGGCGGCTGAATGTCAATGATGTCATAGTCTATGCTATCGAAGAAGGATCTATCGCCTTTCCCAAGTTGGTAGATTTTATAATTTGTAGGCCTACTTAATATATAGCAAATTAAATTATGCTATAGTTATATTACCTTAACAGACAATTTTTTGGAGAATTTGCTCTTTATGTCAAGATTACTTACCAAGTTCATATAAATTTACATTCTCGCATACTGTATGTATGGACTATAGATACCACTAATGTTAACAACATATGTATAAATCAAGGCGGCGCAGTTGCCCCTCCGATAATTTTGATAGTCACGATCACTTTACCCCCCCCCCTCCATCAAGATACTCAAACTATGCTTATAGTTATCGATAAGAGTGTGCTGTACCTGTGTTTAAGTATTTTGTGGAGTGTTGTTCAACTAACTTATATATACAGGTATCCTCGAATATCCTCCGCTGGTCAACAATGCTTGGTCCTGCATATCAATTTTTAATGAACTTGATCAGTAAATAAGAGAGAAATGGTAATTTTTGTATCCCCGATAGAATAACATTGGACAACGTACTGCGTTCACCGCAAAATTAAAATTTCAATTTTTTTCTCAACCAGTAATTGTAGGATAATGATTCAAAACTACTAAATCATTTAGTTTATTGAGCTCTTTTTAACATTGATAATTTTTTTTTACATTTACCCTATGGTTTTTTATAAAAATCCAAAAAACTGACTTATATATTTTAAGTCCTGTTATTTCTAAACCTGATTTTTTCTAGAGATGCGGTTGTGTCATTTTTTTGGAAACCTAAAGCTCTACAAACCATGAAAACAATACTTTCTCCTTATACTATGTACAGGGGGAGAAAGTAATAGGGGCACTTAAATAATAATTAAATAATAAAGCATCAAAGGTTTGAAAAGAAGAGTGGTGGGGTACATTAATATAGAAACCAATGTGATTTCTTAAAAGGTTTGTTAATGACCTCAAAAGAGAAAACTTATTCAACAAATGTTACTAATATCAAAATATTAAAAAAGATTTAAGGCTTGGCGCAGTGAGAGAGGACTAAATGTGTCCATGAATGTACAAATGAAAAATAAGATATCAACATAAAAAAATCATCAGTCAAGTAATATTGTGATAATGATCATTTTGGTAATGATTTAAGGCCACATGGCAGAGGAGTTTAAAATCACGACTGACAAAAGAATGGATAGTATAAAGGAAAGAAAGGAAGAAAAAAATCATTACTGGTATCTTTATATTAATAGGCAAGCAAAAAAATGTCCCTCCTTTTTTCTCAGCTTGTATGCATCGTAGGAGAAATTCACACATACCGTTAGAAAGGTATTTTCCTGTAGATGAGCAGAATATAATTTACATCGACCCTCAGGGCTACGCTCACAAGCTTTCAAAGTTCCAATATTAATCTTATGGAAGGACAGTAGGCTAATCAGTTGAATTGAATATTTGGTAGCTGATATAATAGAAAATACTAGCTCAACAGAAAAACACATGTTTCGGGACTAATGTAAATAAAATATTCTACTGACTACTGGAATGGTACACCCTTATCTTATCAGTTTTAACTCCACGTTAAACAAATTAAACCAGGGTGGAGGGAGAGGGGGAGAGAGAGAAAGAGATTGTTCGTGAAGTTCAGCATATGGACACAGGTTCAAATTCATTTTAGCGAATTTCCCCTATAGGGAAGAAGCTATTACCCTAGTCGGCATGGTAAGACCTAGGCCCGGGACCATGATAACTTTTCGTTTTGAGGTCCCCAGACCCCAAAAACACCTTTCGTTCGATACTGTATATATATATATATGTCCGTGAGCACGATAACTCTTGTAAAAATGATCCGATTTTGAAGAAATTTGGTATAAACATGTAAAACAGCATTTATGACTTTAAGTTCGAAAACCACGACATATCCGAAGGGGTATTTTGGGGGGGTTTTGTACCCCAAAAATGGGTTTTTTGAATTTTTTACATATAATTTTTGAAAAAGTCAAATTTGAGTTTTAACCATTCGATTCAGCTTAAAAAAACACACAATTTGGTATTTCGATCATTCCTCTACGTCAATTGGTTACCGAGATATTGAAAGTGCTAAACACAGTACGTTGTCTAATGTTATTCTTATGGAGGAAAAGAAAATTTTTTTATCTCACTTATTTATGAACGTATACTGACGAAACTTGGTATACAGCTTCATCTCGTTGAGGTCTGTTGATATTTGGTCCAAAAATTTTTTTTCATAATTCTCCCGTAGCAGCAAACCTGCGTACTCAGCCCCCATGTTATTCTTATAGATAATAATTAAATGCTCTGCCTCCCTTAATTATGAACATAAATGAATAAAAACTGGTATACGACTTCACCTAGTTGAGTTATATTGATATTAGCATAAAAACCCATTTTTTGTGTTCCTTGATGCAGCAAACCTGCGTACTCAGCCCCAATTTTATTCTTATGGAGAATATTGAAAATTGTGTATATCGCTTATTTGTGAATATATTTTTATGAAACTTGGTAAGTGGCTTTATATAGTATTAATTTATATCTCCATTGGAAATTCGCTGAGTATGCAGGTTTGCTGCGACGGGGGTATTATTTAACTGCTTTCGCAGGATGTGGCAAAACATTCAGGCAAACAGTCATTATTCGTATGTGCCGCTTTGGGTTTACATAGAATTATTTGATTGAATTTCGACCTCTAGGCGATCGCTAGTTATACTTAATAGCTGGCTGGCTACTGCATTAACACTAATCTTAAGTTCCACATTTTCATAATATTTTGTAATGTTTTAATGTATTGCCAATGCAATATTATATTGTCTATCATGGCTTGATAAATAAATGACAGTCACAAATTGTAAAGTTGAAGATACTTTTAAAACAAACCTAAATGTAGAATTCTTCCTTAAATTATGATTTCAAAGAATATTCAAGATTCAAGACTACAGATTTTTATTTGTCGTTTGGCATACAAAATTGATGCATTAGACAGTGTCACAAAAGTCATTTACAAGTGAATATACATTCATGAAATGTGTCTTAATAATAATATAAACATATCAGACGTAAACTAAAAACAATGTCCGAATGTGGAATTGCAGTTCACTTGTCTTACATAGATACCGCTTAGCCACCAAGTCTGTATGATTTTGCACCAATAACAGTTCTTTTTAAATAAACCGTTTAAGTGGCTGTTGTGTAAGCATTGTTTGTTGCAGAGTGCCATTGATGAGGGTGGAAGGTCCGCTGATCATTGTTCAGCTGCTGGAGACAACACTGCTGACTCTTGTCAACTATGCCAGGTAGGCTCGCCTTCCCCCCCTCTACTACTCCCCCTATCGTCTCTCACACCTGTTGCTACTAGCGATGGTCACAGAATCACGGACCTGCTCTTTTTTCATTTAAAAATCACAGGTCGACCTGTGATAAATGTTTTGACAAAAAGAATAATTTCCCACTCACAATCACAGGTAGCATCGTTTGACTAAGATCCATTTCTTCGTGATCAGTTCATTCTGTTGATCTGCACGATCCTGCTCAGAGGTCACTTGTTCAGCCTGTGATGGTGAGAGCAATTTTTGTGATTAATTAATGCCGCTCTTAAAATCATCTGCTCATTCTGCTCAAGGTTCTCCTGTCGTTTCAGCGATTTGGCGAAATCACGGGTTTAAATCACAGATCGCTGAAATGAGCAGGATCGGTAATCACAGTTCATAAAAAAGAACAGGTCTGACTATCACTAATTGCTACAGTGGGGTAAAATCAGTTGCTTACTTGTTTCTGTATCGTAAGAACCATTTGTGGTGAGAATCGGCCGGGAGCAGTGTTTGTTATTAATTTAAACTCTGAATGGTCTGATCGATTTAAGGTGGTGCAATGATTTTTGGCCATGGTGGAATTTCGAATTTTTTAAAGGTGCAATTTGTTGAGATGATTTTTCCTAACAAGAAAAAAATATTTTAAAAAATTTTTTAATGCTAATTTTGTGTTTGTAGGTCTCCAAAGTAGGCGATTTAGCGCTTACTCTTTTGACTTTATCTCAAACACGGTTTAAGTTAAGAATATGAAATTTTGGGTGTTAATCAATGAAAATGTGCTACAGGGGCTAACACATTTTATATATAAAAAAAATAAAAATAAATTTTATGTGCTGCGTAATTTGTAAAATAAAAAATACAAATTATGAGTTAATTGAAAATACAAATGTGTTAGCCCCTGTAGTTAAGTCTAAGGAATAAAAGGGGTTTTATTTTATTTTTTAATATTAATATTTGTAGGCTGTAAAGTAAAAAGATATTCCCGCTGTAATGCCTGCACAGCTCAGCCGGCTACCCGCAGCGCTCCATCGCCCCTCTCCTCCTCACATTTCTCCTCCGCTCATGATGCAGCCCCGCCCTCGCTCTTTACCACGGCCGCCAGCTGCTTTCGCTTTGCCGCGCGGCCCTGCCCGCTACCTGCATCTTTGCTTCCTCGGCACTAATGTCAGATTTAAAATCCATAATTAAATTCTGAACTTGTATGTGTATGCTCGACTATTTATTCTGGCGTCACAAAGATTCTTTTATTTTGTCATTACTAATTTTTTTAACCTTTAATTATAAAGCATACTTTGATAAAGAATGTAGGCCAATTTGCTAAAATGCTTGTTTGTTTATCTGCAAACCAATTATAAATTGAAACTGATGAATCAGTTATGTTAACGTGTTCCAATGAAAACAAAGCATACTACAAGTCCTAAAAATACTACTGTAGCTGGGTTTCTAGCAATAGCATGATTCGGCGCGCTCAACTCCCCTAAAGATTTCCCGCCAAGAAGGTTGCCGCCATACAGAATTTTCCCCACTCCCCACTTTAACGTTTAAATTTTTCACCCCATCTTTGATTTAGTTGGTGTGTTGAAGTGCTACAAAGCATGTCGTGTGCGGTACGTTGATCGATACAATATCGAAACCAATAAATTATCGATACCCGATACAAACGGCAATAGGCCTATGACACTACTCGGTACATATAGACTACATTCTGTAAATTAGAACTTTTCTCCAGGGTTTACTGGTATAGTGTTTTTTATTTAGTTTTAAGATGTAGGGCCTACAACTGATATTTTGTTTTATTTGGTTTTGAAAAACAACATTGAATCTTTGATGAAGTTGGGGGAAATGCCTCGGTTCACTAATTTTTAGATTGAAGGAAAACTAAAAAATTATCATCAAAATATGTATAATCATAAAAATTGTTATGTTGAGATATTTAAAGAATTTGTCCTTTAAACTGAAAAAGGCTCATAAAATATGTTTTGGTTGTTATGAACCATAATACAACACTGAACTGGATGTTTTTAAGAATTCTGAAGTGATTTTACTAAGGTTTTCTGTAATGGAAAAACTGTATGTTGCGTGTAAATAAATTGTGATTTTCTCAAATG